>JALGBA010000495.1:2510000-3100480 GCA_023970755.1 Azemiops feae | reverse complement strand
TCCCACTTTAAGGATGGTTCAAGGATGCAAGAGAAAAGAAACAAAAAGTCCACAGTCCTATGAGGAGAGTTGATAACATGGAGTATGTTTAGCCTTTGGAGGAGATGAGAAGCTCAAGGGATACAGCAAGTCATCATGCACCTTGAGGTTCTACAAAGCAAGCCATTTCCTATTATTTCCAAGCTCCCAACCCCTAAATAGGTTCCTGGGAGAAAGTGGGAACTCCCCCCTGCCCCTCTTTACTTTCCATTCTTACCTCTTGGTGCTTGTGTAGAAGTGCAGAGAGGATCTGGACTGCCATGATGGCCGAGCATGATATACCTGCTAGGAAGGTTGACAGTGGGCAGAGTTAGCAAAGGCTATTGTGATGGAAAGCAAAATAAAACCGCTGCAGGTACCTCATTATGGGGCTCCTCCGGACCAGCTCTTAGGAAAAGCCTGCTAAACTCACCCCATGATCCGATCAGAAGGTTTAACTCTGACCTGAAAAATATGTCAGAGTCCCCAGCTGCCATCTCAAATAAAGGAAATGGTTGATGCTGCGTGAAATTTTACTCAAAGGAACTCAATTTCTCCCTGCTTTACAAATTATGACAATCAAGAATATTATACAGCCATTTTGTAAAACAATCTGAAAATTGGCATTACTCATAGCAGCACAGGTTTAAAGAAACAGCCCAAAAACAGGCGACACATAGTTGGATTGTAGCTGATTCAATTTATTAACATTTTGTGTAGAGCAGGAGGCACAGGACATAGGGGGAGAACTGTACATTATTATTATTATTATGATTATGATTATTATTATTAGTAGTAGTCTTCGACTTACAACAGTTTGTTTAGTGACCGTTCAAAGTTACAATGGCATTGAAAAATGTCACTTATGAATGTTTTTCAGTTGCAACTTTTGCAGCATCCCCGTGATCATGTGATCAAAATTCAGATGCTTGGCAACTGGTTCATATTTATGACAGCTGCTATGTCCAAAAGTCACATGATCACCTTTTGACCAGCCAAGTCAATGGGGAAGCCAGATTCACTTAACAACCAGGTTATTAACTTATCAACTGCAGTGATTCACTTAACAACTGTGCAAGAAAGGTTGTAAAATGGGGCAAAATTCACTTAAAACTGTCTTGCTTAGCAACAGAAATTTTAGGCTCAGTTATGGTCGCAAGACAAGGACTACCGTAGTAGACCCGGAGTGCCAACTGGACGTAGCCAGTCCTCAACCTTTCTTGCCAGGGAACCCAATAGGTACTACACCTCGCATATTACATACTTAACTAACTTTGAAGTCTCTAAGCACTGGAGGGTCCTTCACTCTGGCACAACGTCCTGCCCTTCCTCCAGCCATCCTTGAAGGTCAATAAAGGAGGACCCCCTACCTGGGGAGACATTGTCTCTGTGACTCTAGACAAGCTGAAAGAACCGAACACGTGTCGATAGGTCAGTGAAGATTCTCAATCATGCAGGTAAAATTGTCTGAAGGTTTTAAGTGAGTCACGGCAACCAAAATAATTAAATGGCTGGATTAGCTGTTCACAAGAAGAGTTCGGTGCTGGAGCTTTTTAGTTAGAAGGAAGGTGGGAAAAATAAAATAGCAGTATCTGAAACTATGTGTGGCCCGGGAGACTGGAATGGAGTAACCTGGGATCCTCCATGCAAGCTAAGAAGCAAAACAGTTCCAGTAAAAATGTTCTAACTTTGGAATAGCTGTTCCAAGTGCAGCAAAAAGCAGTCTGACTTTGAACTGGTCCCACCTCAGTTCCAAGACTGGGATGGCCCAGTTTTGTATAGGTAGTCCTGGACGTATGACCACAACTGAGCCCAACATTTCTGTTAAGTGAGACGTTTGTTAAGTGAGTTTTGCCCCATTTTACGACCTTTCTTGCCACAGCTGTTAAGTGAATCACTGCAGTTGATAAAGTTAGTAACCCGGTTAAGTGAATCTGGCTTCCCCCTTGACTTTGCTTGTCAGAAGGTCGCAAAAGGGGATCACGTGACCTTGGGACACAGCAACGATCATAAGTATGAAACAGTTGCCAAGCGCCTGAATTTTGATCACATGATCACCGGGATGCTGCGAAGAACTGTGAAAAACGGTCGTAAATCACATTTTTCATGCTGTTGTAACTTTGAATGGTCACTAAATGAACTGTTGTAAGTTGAGAACTACCTGCATATGACTGGTTCCAGGGCACTTCTGAATAGCCTAGCTCAGGGGTAGGCAACCTTGGCTCTTTTATGACTCGTGGACTTCAACTCCCAGAATTCCTGAGCCAGCTTCAAGTGTTAAAATTCTAGTATTTTCCAATTTCATCCATTCTTTTAGCCAAGTTAGGCTTGATGCTTGGTAATATATTTCCCACTCTGGTAATGCCAATCCCCCTTTATCTTTCGTATCTTGCAAGAGTTTTAATTTAATCCTAGGTTTTTTCCTTTGCCATATAAATTTAGTAACCAATTTATTTAATTCTTGAAAGAATGTTTTCCCTAGTTTTATTGGAATTACTTGGAACAGGAATAATATTTTTGGCAATATATTCATTTTGATCGTTGCAATCCTCCCTAAAAATGAAATTTGTAGGTTTTCCCAATTTTCTAAATCTTTTTTTATCTTGTGTAGTATTTTATCATAATTATCCTCCTTAATTGAGGAGCACTTCGCTGTAAGCCAAATCCCTAAATATTTTATTTTCTTAGTTACGCTTATTTTTGTTTTATCTTCCAGTTCGCTTTCCTGTGCCTTTGTAAGATTTTTGGTTATTAATTTGGATTTATTCTTATTAATCTTAAGTCCGGCTACCTCACCAAATTCTTCTATTTTTTGAATTAATTTAAGGCCGGTTTCTAATGGGTCTTCCAAAATAAATACCAAATCATCAGCGAAGGCTTGGACCTTATATTCTTCCTTCTTAATTTTTAAACCCTTTATTTCTTGATCCTCTCTGATTTTTGTCAAGAGTATTTCTAATGATAAAATAAATAGAAGAGGAGAAAGTGGGCACCCTTGTCTTACTCCTTTAGTTATCTCAATTTTTTCTGTCATTTCGTCATTCATAATTACCCTAGCTGTTTGTTTAGTATATATTTTCTCAACCATCTTTCCAAATTTTGTCCCAAATTCCATGTAGTTCAGTTGTGTTATAATAAATTTCCAGTTCAAATTATCAAATGCCTTCTGGGCATCAAGGAAAACCAGTGTAGCTTGTCTTTCAGAGTGGACTTCATAAAATTCTAAGGTGTTCATTATTATCCTCATATTGTTTTTTATCTGTCGTCCTGGTAGAAATCCATTTTGGTCTGGGTGGATGTAGTTATTCAAGATTTTTTAATCCTTTCTGCTATTATTGTTGCAAATGTCTTATAATCTGTATTCAGTAAAGAAATCGGCCTATAGTTTTGAATTTGTTGCAGGTCTGAATCTTCCTTAGGGATGAGAGTAATAATTGCTTCAGTCCAAGATGGCGGCATCTTCGCCTCCTCCAGCACCTCATTACAAATCTCCAGCATTATCCATTGTAGTGACTCTTGTATATTTTTGTAACACTCAACCGGAATTCCATCTGGTCCTGGTGCTTTATTATTTTTTTGTTTTTTCAATGCTGTTTCTAGTTCTATTGCGGTTATTGGTCTATTCAACATTTCCTTTTGTTCTTCTGTGATTTTGCTCATTTTTGCTGCCTCTATATATTGTTTAACTTTATCATCTGCTATATCTTCCTGATAGTATAGCTTTGAGAAGAAATTTTGTATTATGTTCTTTTTCTCTTCCCGTCTATATTGTACTGTTCCACTTTCATCTTGTAGTTGATGTATTGCTCTTTTACCTTTTTCTTTTTTTAATTTATAGGCCAACCATCGACCTGTTTTATTCGCGTTTTCAAAGTAATTTTGTTTCGCCATCCTAATTTTCTGTGCCATTTCTTTTTGTGTTGTCAGATTAATCTTGTGTTTTATAATATTCCATTTTTCCTTTATCTTTTTGTTTTGTGGATCCTTCTGTAGGTCACTTTCTGTTTCTTTAAGTTCTTCTTGCAGTTTTTCTTGTTGAAGTCTCCTATCTTTATTTTTCTTAGAGTTGTATGCAAAAGGGGTATGCAAAATCCTTTGATTCAAGCAGTTTTCTCTCTGGAGGGTTCAAACTGAAATGCTGGAAAACCAGTTTGGTCCAGGAGAGCTGGGAGACTGGGAGTTCTAGTGTTGCTTGAAATTTTAGGATTCATTAGTTGCATCCTGGCAAAAAGATGGGGAAGAAAATGGAGGTAGTGACAGATTTTATTTTCCTGGGCTCCAAGATCACCGCAGATGGGGACTGCAGCCAAGAAATTAAAAGACGCTTGCTCCTGGGGAGGAAAGCTATGGCAAATTTAGACAGCATACTAAAAAGCAGAGACATCACCTGTACAACAAAAGTGCTATATCAAGGCCATGGTTTTCCCAGTTGCAATGTATGGCTGTGAAAGTTGGACCATAAGAAAGGCTGAGCGCAAAAGAATTGAGGCCTTTGAACTATGGTGCTGGAGAAGACTCCTGCGAGTCCCCTGGATTGCAAGGCGATCAAACCGGTCAGTCCTAGAGGAGATCAACCCTGACTGCTCTTTAGAAGGCCAGATCCTGAAGTTGAAACTCAAATACTTTGACCACCTAATGAGAAGGAAGGACTCACTGGAGAAGAGCCTAATGCTGGGAAAGATTGAGGACAATAGAAGAAGGGGACGACAGAGAATGAGGTGGCTGGATGGAGTCACTGAAGCAGTAGGCATGAGCTTAAATGGACTCCAGAAGATGGTAGAGGACAGGAAGACCTGGAGGAATGTTGTCCATGGGGTTGCGATGGGCCGGACACGATTTCTCAACTAACAACAACAACAACAAAGTTGCATTTTAAAAGATGGTATTAGCACTTTTAACATGGTGTTCTAGGCCTCTCTTTTAACTTTAAGGAAACATGTTTTGCCCTTCTTAGTCAAGGCCATTTCTTTGGTATGTGAGAGCTTGCTTCTTCAGCAACTACACAATAGAAAGCGCATTTGGAAAGTCCTTGAACACACTTGCAAGTTTTAAGAAAGATAAAAACCTGGCTGGGAAAGAATAATGTAAATTTGTCACTTGTGGAATATTATCTAGGATCAATGTTTTCTATTGTTCAAGTCTCACATGTAATCACTGTCTTTTATTGTTTGATCACTTGCGTTCTGAAGTATTACATACACAAATGCTTGCATCATTTGTTTCTGCACTTTATGAAAGGACTTGGCCCCCTCAGTAACTGCCTTTTGCTTTGCCTGAATTATTAGATGATTCATATTTTTAGGTGTGCAAAAAAGCCTTTTGCAACGATAAAAGTCTTTCTCTCTCAGATTCAGGGATCAAGTTCTTATCAGCTCCACGCCAAACTCGGGGTGCTTGAGTTTAGATGCAACATTAGTCCTGCCCACCTGTGACCTTGGGCCAGTCCCTCTTCAGTCCTGGGGAAAAACTGCAAGGGCAAATCACCTCCAAAAATGGTACCCAGAAAGCTGCAGGGACATGTCCATGTGGGTCATCAGGACTCCAGATTGACCCAGAGACATGTGCATACAGGCACACAACAAGTGATTATCCTGTCCTCAAATGTTGAGAGTGCTGTCAGGATACTAGCCACAATTAGGGCATCATTTTTTTCCTCGCATCCCAGCCAGAAATTTCTTCTGGTCCCAAATGAGCCATGAAATAAAAAAGAGGTTGAGACTCTGGAAAGAGTGCAGAGAAGAGCAACAAAGATGATCAGGGGACTGGAGGCTAAAACACATAAAGAATGGTTGCAGGAATTGGATATGTCCAGTTTAATGAAAAGGACTACGGGTGACATGACAGCAGTGTTCCAATATCTTAAGGGACTGCCACAAAGAAGAGGGGGTCAACTTATTTTCCGAAACAGCAGAAGGCAAGAGAAGAAACAGTGGATGGAAACTTATCAAAGAGAGATCCAACCTACAACTAAGGAGAAATTCCCTGACAGTTAAAACAATTAACCAATGAACTGCTTGCCTTCAGAAGTTGTGGGTGCTCACACTGGAGATTTTTAAGATTGGACAGCCATTTGTCTGAAACGGTATAGGGTCTCCTGCTTGAGTAGAGGGTTGAATTAGAAGAATTCCAAGATCTCTTCCAACTCTGTTTCAGACAAGTGGCTGTCCAATCTCTTCTTTAAAATCTCCAGTGATGGAGCACCCATAACCTTTGGACACAAGCTGTCCCACTGGTTAATTGTTCTCACTATCAGGAAGTTTTTCCTTAGTTCTAGGCTGCTTCTCTCCTTGATTAGCTTCCATCCATTGTTTCTTGTCCTGCCCTCTGGTGCTTTGGAGAATAGACTGACTCCCCTCTTCTTTGTGGCAGCCCCTCAACTATTGGAACGCTGCTATCATACCCAATTCCAGCAACTGTTCTTTATATGTTTTAACCTCCAGTCCCCTAATCATCTTTGTTGCTTTCCTTTGCACTCTTTCTAAAGTCTCAGTATCTTTTTTATATTGTGGTGATGCAATATTCCAAGTGTGGTCTATCAAGGAATTATAAAGTGGTACTACCACTTCATGTGATCTATTAATGCAGCCTAGGACTGCATCAGCTTTTGGGGCGGCTGCAGCACACTGCTGGCTCATACATACTGTAAGTGGTGGTTTACTGGAACACCTAGATCTGGCTGGAATTCTGGGAGTTGAAGTCCACATGTTTTAAAATTGCCAAGGTTGAGAAACCCTGCCCTGGACAAAGGAAATACTACTACCGACCAGTCGGGGGTTGTCAAAATGATCTCAACGGAACAAAAAATGTACTCTTAAATCCTTACTAGCAAACAGTAAATCGGTAGGAACTGAACTGTTTTGCAAGAACATACCCAGGTGGATTGGCTGGACTCAAATTGTTTTTCCTGCTGAATAAATTGACTGCAGTAGGTCAGGATGAGCCATTTGCTTTTTTTTTAAATTTCATTTTTTTTTTAAAAAAGGAAAGGATTTATCTTAGTAAGGTACTCTTTTTCCCGGCAATAATCTTCCTGAAGACAGCGAGCGGGTGCTCATAAACCATTATACCAAGTCACGCAGGCTATGCATTAGCACAGACAGAGCAGTTGAAGTTATTATACTAAAATAACTGATAATTGGGAAGTTACATCCACACTCAGAGAATAGCAATAAACTAAAAAACTCACCGTGACACGTGAGCCCCATCTTTTATGTAACAAAGGCTCTTAAGCAACTAAGTGGGACTGGCTAGTAACCAGCATATTCTGAGTGCTCCAGTTTCATATAGATCCTCTCCATCAAACAAGGACTAGCAATCTGGTCATGTCCCACAGGAAGGGCTGTTCTCCCATGGAGGAGCCTTACTTGTCCTTTTTTTAAAAAAAAATCTCAGAAGCTGGAAAGAGCAGAAACCCCTCCTCTGAGCATCAGAAGCGTTCTCAATGTTCCCAAAACTACAACATGTCCAAACCCACCAAAACCCTGAGACAGGCTTATCCATCTTAAAGACTGTACATAAGACTCCAGTGTATGCAGTCCAGTGCATTGAGGAGTGTTCAGAGCTGTACATTGGAGAAACCAAGCAACTTTTACACAAGACAGCACAAGAGAATCCGAATCAGAATAGAGCTGGAAGGGACATTGGAGGTCTTCTAGTCCAGCCCCCTGCTCAAGCAGGAGACCCTAGACCATCTCAGACAAGCGACTGTCCAGTCTCTTCTCAAAAACCTCCAGTGATGGAGCACCCACAACTTCTGGTGGCAAGCTGTTCCACTGGTTAATTGTCCTCACTGTCATGAAATTTCTCCTTAGTTCTAGGTTGCTTCTCTCCTTGATTAATTTCCATCCGTTGTTTCTTCTCCTGCCGTCTGGTGCTTTGGGGAATAAGTTGACCCCCTCCTCTTTGTGGCAGCCCCTCAAATATTGGAATACTGCTATCATGTCCCCCCTAGTTCTTCTTTTCTCTAGACTAGCCAAACCAAAATCCTGCAACCATTCTTCATATGTTTTAGTCTCCAGGCCTTTAATCATCTTAGTTGCTCTTCTTTGTACTTTTTCCAAAGTCTCAACATCTTTTTTGTAATATGGTGACCAAAACTGGTGTGGTCTTACTAAGGCTTTATAAAGTGGTACTAATACTTCACGTGATCTTGATCCTATGCCTCTGCTTATACAACCCAGGATTTTATTAGCTTTTTTGGCTGCTGACGCACACGGCTGACTCATGTTTAAGTGATCATCCACTAGGACTCCAAGGTCCCTCTCACAGGTACTGTTTTTGAGCTGCGGTGTTGAGAAGCAGTATACTTTCACTTAAAAGAAAAAGGACACTCTTCTGAAGACCATAAAGTTCACACTTTGGACAGGAAAGATAGATGGTTTGAGAGGTGTGTGAAAGAATCCGTTTATGCCAAAGTGGAAAATCCCTCCCTCAACTGAGGCGGAGGCCTCAAACACAACCTGTCCGCTATTTTTTATGCCGCTCTTGCATCAGTTTCCAGAAAGATCTAGGCCACTTCACAGGTTCACCAGTGAGGTCACACTTAAGAGACCTACCCAAGAGAAGGATTTAGGAGCAACGATCATTAATGGCTCTCTGCCTACTCACCTAAGGAACCTTTTCAGATTAGGTGAGAAATGAAACCGCCCTGGAGGACATGTATGGGGTCCCCTAACCAACTTGCTCAGACTGAAGAAGCTACTTGGATAAGCAGAAGCACTGATGATGTTACGTAGTTTGGTAATGAAATGTCTGCAAGAAAACAGCCAAGCTCAGGGAGCAGTGAAGACCTTACAGTTCAACCCTGAGTTACAATTATTCTCTTCTATCGATTAGTTGACAGAGTATATTTTGGGTGCAGATGACAGAGTGCTTGGTCTGGCAAAATGTTCTCTGCAAGAGTGAAACAATAAAGAACTCAGCTGGGAAGAACTGCCATGTATCATTCTTGGTTTGGGGCTTCACACATAGTTTACAAACCCAGAATCTGCATACTCAGATCTCTACTACTCTACTCTTTCCAGCTCTTCTACTGTTGCTGCCAGTTAACACTCACTACCTAAGCAATTCCTGCTATGTCTCACCCAGCCTGATATGGGAACAAGCCATCTGCACGTAGGCGTCTGTCTGCCGACACATCTGTGTCCTTGACACAGGAACAACATCTTTCTCGTCACCTCTGGGATGTAGAAGGGACTCATGTGCCACGTTATCCAAGTGGGTAACATACAGGCAGGCACAGCTGGCAGAAACACAACAAATGCAGCAACAATAACGTGCAGAGCTGGGTGAAAACAGGCTGCCTCTGCGTACAGCTTTCTCCTGATATCTAGGGAAGGAACTGCAGTAACTCAAGAGACATGGAGAATTTATAGAGCTGGAAAATCTCATCTGAAATGCATTTCTTTAGCTGAACATCTCTGGATGAAGCATTCTGAGAATCCAGAAGATTTCTCAAAGTCTAGTTTATTGTTTTCCAACTTCTGAGAGCCCAAGAAGACACATTTTGTGCTAAATAATCTATGCTTACTTCATCCTTATGCTGAAAAAGGTTGAATTTTTTGTAGTTTATCTATCACTTTACATTCAGGTGGAGAAGACAGAAGCATGTTCTCCCCAATTTTCCTCCCCAAATAACTCTTGGGATGGGTCCAGGATCGTCTCTCAGAGATGCTCCAATGCTAGGTTTTTCAAATTGGATCCACCAAGTCCTCCCAATGGGAGAATTTTATGGAGTCCTCTGAGATATAATTAGGGGTGGGGAAGGAGTTCAGTCAAAAACAACAGATTTTCTGTCACTAGAATTCTTTGATTTGATCAGGATTTCTGGAATTTGGTGGGGCTGAAAAACTTTTGAAAACTTCTACTGGTTTCTGGCTTGGTGACTTTAACCACTACACCAAACTAGCATTCATTATTTTAAGCAGCCTTTTTTTTCACCCAGGTGCCAGTTTGAATTATGAGACTGTGGCCTTCACCATTGTAGCATGATGGCTGGGGAAAATGGGAGTTGAAGGCTAAACATCTGGAGAGGATGAGCTACACACTCCATTCTGGTGGAAAAGAAGCCCAGCCTATGTTTTGGAATGAACCAACCATACTTCCGACTCAACGCTGGCTGGACAACTTCAGCACCAACATGAAAAGTGACACCTCTGGGCATCTCTTTCTGCCAGCAGGTGAGACAGGGCAACTACTTACCACTCAAAGCATGTAGGCTTAAATTGTCCAGCAAAACCTGTTCTTCTATGGTCAGTGCCACAACATCTTGAGAGCTTGTAGGCCAACATTCAACTTTCTCACAATCCAGAATGCTGGAGCTATTAAACCAGAGAATGAGGATCTGGTGAACAGCAGCTTTTTGGATCAGTACTGTTTTTCCCTCCGTCCATCCCTTTTATCTATCCCTCCCTCCCTCCCTCCCTCTAATCTATCTATCTATCTATCTATCTATCTATCTATCTATCTATCTATCTATCTATCTATCTATCTATCTATCTATCTATCTATCTATCTATCTATCTATCTATCTATCTATCTATCTATCTATCTATCTATCTATCTATCTATCTCTATCATTGAGCTTTTTATTCCATCCTTCCTCCAATGCTCAAAGATCACATTTGGTCTACTTAAATAGCAAACATGTATAGGATTCCTGCGGATCATTTGGTCTACAAGTTATATTAATTTCTGGCCATTGACAAGGATCTTGCAGATTAAAATAATATTATTGTTAGACTAAGCCCAGAGTTTTTTGTGGGTGAGCAACTCAAGGTGCTGTGCATAATGCTCTTTCCTCTTATTTTCTTCACTAGAACCCTGTGAGGTGGGCTGGGCTAAGGGAGATTTATTGATCCAAAGTTGCCCCACTGGCTTCCTGCCCAGGTCCAAACCTTTTCTGAGGATATGAACAGATTCTTTAGCTAATTCAGACAAAAAGATGGATCTGAAGTTGCAATGGAAGTCTGCCCCTTTTGTACAAGGAGTCCTCTATTTACGACCACAATTGAGCCCAAACTTTGTTGCTAAGCGAGACAGATAAGTGACTTTTGACCCATTTTACAACTTTTCTTGCTACAGTTATTAAGTGAATCACGGCAGTTGTTGAGTTAGTAACCCAGTTGGTTAAATGAATCTGGCTCTCCCATTGTCGTTGCTTGTCAGAAGGTTGCAAAAGGGGATCACATGACCCCCTGCTATAAATCATAAATATATGCCAATTGCCAAGCAACCGAATTTTGATCCTCTGACCCTGGGGATGCTGCAATGGTCGTAAGTGTGAAAAACGGTCATAAGTCACCTTTTCCAGTGCCGTTGCAACTTCGAGTGGTCACTGAACGAAGGGCTGTGAGTCGAGGACTACCTGTACATGCACATGGGCCCTTGGACTTACAAAAGGAACAAGGCACGTACTCCTGCACAGCCTTGTGTCCACTTTCCGGCATCTTTTGAGCCCCCCTTGCAGATGCTGCTTCATCGGGAAGAGAGAAGAAGAGCAGAAAACGTCCGAAGGCTTAAGAACGTGCATATTATTATGCACGTTCACCGAAGGCCTCGTGCTTAACAAGCTCCAGGCTGACTATTTCTTCCTGCATTTCCATCCTCACCAACCTACTTGGTGGCCAACTTGGTGTAACCACTGGGTTGACCTACAGGCAGCCCTCGACTTACAACCGTTCATTTAATGACCGTTCAAAGTCACAATGGGACTGAAAAAACTTCTCACACTTATGAACATTACAAGCATCCCCACAGTCACGTGATCAAACTCTGGATGCTTCGCAACCGGCCTGTATTTTCGACGGTTGCAGCGTCCTGGAATCCTGGGGTTGTTACCTGCAAGCTTCCTGAGGAGCTTCTGGCAAGCACAGTCAGTGGGGCAAGCCAGATTCACTTAACAACTATGGCAATTTACTTAACAACTATGGCAATTTACTTAACAACCATGACAAAAAACTTGCAAAATGGGGCATGATTCACTTAACAACGGAAATTTGGAGCTCAGTTGTGGTTTTAAACTGAGGACTATCTGTACTCAGTCATAATTAACTTGATTCAAGTTGATTGAATAAATCATAATTTCCTGCCCTTATAGAAAATACTAAGCCATAAACAGCAGTTTATAAGCCACAATGCCCAAATTCACCCAACATATAAAGGCAAAACTGAACAACTCACCATATGATTTAGTGTAATGCATGAATAATACACTAAAAGACAGGCAACCGGGACGCAGTTCAAAAATTTAGAGCAGCCTTAATTTCCCAAAGGATGCCATTTAAACATTGCAATGTTAGATAAAGTTTTCAATAAATACTGAAAACAATATAGCAGTGGAGAAATACTGTAAAACTTTACAAAGAGATCAAGTCTCACAACTTTTACCGACTCATCTAGAAGAGATCTCGGTCTAAGTTAACTGGAGAAACCTTTTGAGTTCCTTTCTGGCTGTCTTCCTTGGATCCAGACAGATGTTGGGTCTCTTCAACTGCAGCTGGGACTTTTGCATCTTCCCTGTCTGGGGGAGGGGTGGGTGGGCTAAGCACTGCAGCTTTCACATCTCCACAACTCTCTCACACAGACTTACCACCTGCCAAAAATTTCAGGTAAGAGCAGTTCTTTCAGCTGCTTCCTAGAGCTGTTCTGCCTGACACATCTATTTGTCACAAATTCCTAGGAAAGAAAGAAAAAGAATCTGATTTGAGAATTTCAACACTCCTGTCTGTGAGAACAATCAATCGGTGGAACTGCTTGTCTCCAGAAGTTGTAGGTGCTCCACCACTGGAGGTTTTCAAGAAGAGAAAGGACGGCCATGGTCTAGCAGGTTGGATTAGAAGACCTCAAAGATCCCTTCCAACTCTTGTTATCCTACAATTCTGATTGCAGTGGCATCTGAGGCAGGCATACAACCTGTTGGCTGCAAAAATACTTGTGCAAAAACACAACCCCACCCCAACTTTTCTTCAGGCCCTGAGGTGTGCAGGGACATTTGGAGGGGGGATTACTTCACTTTGAACCAATCCCTGTGGTCTTTTTTCCCCTCAACCTCATACTGGAGACATTGGGTGATCGGTAATACTTGGGGGCTAAACTATCAGAATGTGATGCATCTATTATTATTATTTGCTTCTTTAAAACAGAGAAGAGAGGTGCACAGTTTGCTGCCAAGTTCCAGTGCCACGTTTTTGGCTGAGTTGGGGCGGGGCGGATCTCCATTCTAGGAAGAAAGATTCACTATTGTCAGTCCTTTGAGGTAGACCAGATTAGAAATGCAAAGTCATGCATGCTAATCCTACATTTATTATAAGATTATGGCAAGAGTTTTGCAAGTCTGAAGGCTGCCCCCTCCCCATCGTTTTCTTTGTGAGAACTAGGGATGTTTTTTCAAATTACATTTCTGCCCTGGACTCACCTCTCTTTTATCTGACTATTGTCTTCTTCCTGTTCTTCAAGATTATTCCTTCTTCCCTTTAGAACAACTGTCCTATAACCATTCCCCCCCCCCACAATTTAGGACAGGGGCGTCTGTGTGTGCATATGTGCTTACAAGATTCAAAAGGGCAGCCACTGAAACCCGTGCTCCTTTACAAGCAGTCCTTGACTTAGAACAGTTCGTTCAGTGATTGCTCAAAGTTACGACACTAAAAAAAGTGACTTATGACCATTTCTTCACACTTACGACCGCTGCAGCATCCTCATGGTCATCTGATCAAAATTCAGACACTTGGCAACTTATTCATATTTATGACAGTTGCCATGTCCCAAGGTCAAGCAAACTCAATGGGGAAGCCAGATTCACTTAACAACCGTGTTTAGTAACTTTACAACTGCAATGATTTACTTAGCAACCGTGGCAAGATAGGTTGTAAAATAAGGCAAAACTCACTTAACAAATGTTTTGTTTGGCAAAAGAAATTTGGGGCTCAATTGCAGTCTTAAGTCGAGGACTACCTGTGTAACATGCATCCCACACAGAAAACGGAAGGGCGTCACAATCCAAGCATAACAAAGATGTGGCGTCAATCATGCAGTTAACTGTGGCATCGCCATGTTTCCCAAGCATTTCCCCTTGCACAGAGGCCGCTGAGCCAGGGCTGAATGTCCGAGAGGCCTCCCCTCCATACCTGCAAAGAGAAGGGCTGAGCAAGGCCGATCCGGACGCAGCCCAGTCCCCGACATGCGGCTCGGCAGAGAGTCCACACAGTGGCCCAGAGACCAAGAGTCTGGGTAGGGCTCTGGAAAACGGAACCAGCAATGCAGACATCAGCTGTGGTCAACATTGTGACTTTTTTTACCCTTTCCTGGTGGACACCCCCAGTGGTGGATGGAGGCCACTTGCTTGTCTTTAGTTTGGACCCCAGAAGGCAGCAGAATTAGGCAGAAACTTCAGAGACTGGGCCATTATGGGCTGCAGGTGGGCAATCAGAATTTTTAAACTCTCCTTCAGGTATTTTTCTTGCAATTCCATCTAAGAGCTAGGAATAATAAAGGGCATTTCTAAGCCAGTCCGCTTACTAGCCAGTTTTTTTTTCCTAGTGGCACTTCCTTATTGCTAATCTTAGGGGAAACAATAAAAAATGTGCCTCTTCTGCCTGAAAGAAAAGAATAGAATACAAATAGAATATAATAAAAAATAAATAACAGAACATAACAGAACACTTTATTGGCCAAGTGTGATTGGACACGCAAGGAATTTGAAGGGTTGTGGAGCTAGGCACCCCAACTCCTGAACCCAGGAGAGAAAAATGCCCCTTGAGGATGGTGAAGGCTCCGCAGAGGGGCTTCAGCTTGGCTCTAGCAAGCTATCTGCACCTCTCTCTTTTGACTGTTTTGAAACAAAAGAAGGATCCCTTTGCATATGAGCTGTAAATACAGGCAACACAACAAGCAAAGAGTGCACCCTGAAGGAATTATATGGAATGGACTTAATTTCTATTCAGTTTTAGTTCTTGAATCTCCTTCCACTGTTCCCTTCTGAGGTCAACAGCAGATACAAGATTAAGATAACAGCAATTTGCAATCCAGCATTTTTCAGATGTATCAATAGAAGAGAATATTTGCAGCTCAGGGGTGCTCTGTGGGACCCTGGGTGTCTTCCGAGTTTGGTGGTCTTCTTGCAGACGTTTCATTACCAAACAAGGTAACTCCACCAGTGCTAGCAAACCCTAATCCTCTAGCACTGATGAAATTACCTAGTTTGGTAATGAAACGTCTGCAAGCAAACCCCCAAGCTCAGAGAATACCAAGGACCCTTCATTTGCCAGATGTGTTGGAAGAAGGACCCTCAGACTTCCCAGGTCCTCCACATCTGAAAGATGCAGGATTATAAAGGGTGGAGATAGGCAAATAGCGTTTATTCTCCAAATGCTGTAGTTCATGTACCTTGAAGGTGTCAAGATGTACAGAACAAGGAATTTTTACTGGATTAGTTGGGACAGCAGTTCCCCACCAATGTTTGTAGAAATACAAAAAAATAAAAACAACAACAACAAAAATCCCATAGGAAGAGGAAACGGTTGAGGTTAGAGGGGCACTGCAAACTGAAGGAGACAATTATTTTATGTCCAGCAATCTCAGTTAAATAACCTTGCTGCTAAAAAGAGAATATAGAGCTGATGCAGTGGCTCTTACTCTCACCCTAGATTATCTCCAAATTCCCACTCTAGGATTCTCAGATCCTAGAGTTGGGATCTGGGATTTGCAGGGCCTTTTGGCCACAGCTGTCAACGCTGCTAACATCGGATGTTTTTGCATTGACAACAGATGGAAATGTAGCCATCTTTTACCTTTCGCTTTTAGAGTTAGATGATGCTGGGAGGGGGAATGTGAACAAGAGTCCAGCTAGACATAACAACACTGGACCCAGCGTGAGAAACAAGGTTATTGTAACCAGAGCTGATAAGGCCTTGGCGGGGTGGAGAACGGGAGAGGAAGCCCGCGCTTCAAGCTAATTGGGGAATGTGATTTATGACTGTTAATTGGAGGAGGGAATTGTGCTTTGATACTATGTGCTCAGGGGAGGGGAATTCAGTTTTTGGCTTCGATTATGCAGTGCCGATGTTATGCTACTCAAAATAAAGGTTCTTTAAGGTAAACAATGCCTCGAAGTTCTTTTGAAGAGTTTCATCTGTCGGAACCATGACAACAGCTGTTCTTACCTCCTTCCCCCCGTGAATGAAGTCAGGAGTTCTCTCATAAGAGATGCTAACAGGCACTATCATGACATCTGGGATGGTCCCAGTGTAATAAGCATTGAGCACCAGGCTCAGCCACGCTCTGCCAGAGAGGGAGAGCTGCTGAGACCCAGAGAAGACCTCTTCCAAGAAGATCAGCAGGGATTGCTTGCTCAGGAGTAGTTCTTCAATGTACTATGAGAGAAGAGAAGAAGACCATGAACGGCAAGACCATCCTTTCCTGTGTCACAGATTCATTGGCTCAAACGTTTATATTAGGAGTCTCCAAACTTGGCAACTTTAAGACTTCTGGGACTTCAATTCCCAGAATTCCTCAGCCAGCATGGCTGCACAAAAATAAAGGCATGGCTGTCTGAAGAATTCTGGGAGTTGAAGTCTGCAAGTCTTAAAGTTGCCAAGTTTGGAAACCCCTGCTTTATAAGCACCTTAGGCTCAGTGTTGTGCAATAATTAAAAAAAGGAGGCTGGCAGCCCCTTTCAGACTATCCTGTTTGATTAAAAGGTGTAAGTTTTTTAAATAAAACTTTGTCAGTCTGAGAAAAGCCTATTGGAGCCCTCCTTGAAGTTCTTGGGATTTCATGAGACACTCACTGTTCATGCAATGTTCATGGAGCTCCTGATGTCTGATGGAGTGAGCTTCAGCTCACAAAAGCTTTTGCTTTTTTAATAAAATGGGTAGGTTGGAAACAGGGCTACCAGAGCCCTCCTGATTTGGGGCTACCACCAACTAACATGGTTCTTCTCCTACAGGGTGGCAATTAAGGTGCTAACCTCAGAGTTCAAGGTATGGCTCAACTCCAGAGCCCTCCGGCACCTTTAGGCCAAATCTTCTCCTTCTCCCTCAACCCGCCGACTCCACAGGATTGTTCTTGTTACAGGAATAAAATGGGAGGTGGGTGGAGGTGTCTTTGGAATAGGATAGGATAGGACAGAACAGAATAGAGAATAGAATAGAATAGAGAATAGACAGAATAGAGAATAGAATAAAATAAAATAAAATACAGAGAATAGAATAGAATAGAATAGAATAGAATAGAGAGAATAGAATAGAATAGAGAGAACAGAATAGAGAATAGAATAGAATAGAGAGAACAGAATAGAGAATAGAATAGAATAGAATAGAATAGAATAGAATAGAATAGAATAGAATAGAAGAGAAGAGAAGAGAAGAGAAGAGAAGAGAAGAGAAGAGAAGAGAAGAGAGAACAGAACAGTACATAACAGAGTAGAATTCTTTATTGGCCAAGTTTGATTGGACACACAAAGAATTTGTCTCCAGTGCATAAGCTCTCAGTGTACATACAAGCAACAAGTGGTAAATCATGATCATAATCATAAATATGATCATCATAAATAATAAGACACAATATTCAGTGATAGTCATAAGACAGGGGTTCCCAAACTGTAGGCCACGGCCCACTAGTGGGCCGTGAGCGGTTTGAACCGGGCCATGGAAATAGCCGGCATCGCGTGTGTGCGCATTGCCATTTGTGTGAGCAGTGGGCGAATGTGTGTGCGCATGCACTCCATTTAAGTGAGTGGCAGGCCACTTGTACGGAACCACCCCCCCTCCCTCCCTCCCCGCCAGTCCGCAAAGCCAGAAACGTTGGGGAACTCTGTCATAAGATACTAAATAAAAGCAATCAACATAAATCATAAGATACAAACAACCAAGTGATAGTCATAAGATGCTCAAGGAATAGGTAATAGACCATCCGGAGAGACAGCCACTATAATAAAATCTACAAGTCCACTTTATCAGAACCAATTATTACAGGCAGATTAGATGCAACTACCCACGTGCCCATCAAAAAGAATCAAGAGTGGGGGAAAAAATCCTGCAGACAGTCAAACGCAAAATGTTCAAAGGATTTCTAACACTTCTGTGCCGACTGAACCGCAAGGGGCCATTCACAATAGCTACAAATGACAACATCTTCCTTTGGGCGTCTCCTTTAGAAGAGCAGAAACAGCAACCTCAATTAAGGCCTGCAATGAAGGAAAATCTCAGCTGCTCTTTGAACATTCTTTCTTCCTTTCTTTTTTAAAAAAAAAAAAACATATTTGAAGGTACGATCACAAGGGATCCAGAGAGTGTGAAAGGCTCTCTGGGGCTGTTCTTTGTTCTTCCCCACGGCCATGAAAACTTGAAAATTACATTGCGGATTGTCCCACAGGTGCTTTTTCAAAAAGCAACTGGGCTTTTCTTTGTTTTTTTCCTTGAAGGCCTTTCGCTTCTGACCCAAGAAGCTTTTTCAGTTCTGAATGGGGGTGCAGTCATCTGGTCCTTAGCACTCTCTCTGAGGGTCGTTTGAGGCCACTTGGGGGTTTATCTGTGTCCTTAGGGTCACTTGAATCGGAATGCAAATGGGTGTGAAGCCTTCTTGGAACTGCTGAAAGTGGAACACTGTGGATTGTTCAGACGGACAGAGAAGCTGCACTGTTTATGAGGCCTGATTTCTACAGGTTGAACACAAACGTTTAATCCTGGAAATCTGCCAGGAATAGATACATACTTAGCAGGAGAGACTCCAGCATGTGGAAGTCGAATAGGGTTAGGATTAAGGACCTTAGAGGTCTTCTAGTCCAACCCCTTACTCACGCAATAGATCTTGTATCACTTCACACAAATGACAAATGACTGTCCGATCTCTTCTTAAAAACTTCTGAAGGCAAGCTGTTCCACCAATTAATTATTCTCACTATCAGACAATTTCTTACTTCTAGGTTGGCTCTCTCGTTAGCAACCTTCCACGTGTCGCTTCTTGTCCTTGTCTTGTTCAAGTGAGCACTTTCTTTGAAACTATCCAGCTGGGAAAAAATATCTCAGCTTCTTACCCTCAACAGGCCCAGCAAGGGAAGCAGAATATTTATACAAATACTACATCCAGCGACGGTCCATAGAAGGAACCAAGATCTTTTCCTTTCAAAGTTGGATAGCCGTCTCATCATCATCATCACCACCACCGTCGTCATCATCAATTGTGAACTGGATGCCAATCCCTCCATCTCCCCTTAAGAACTGAAGGAGAAGGGTCTTCTTCAGTTGGGAAAAAATGGACAGGGAATGACGTATTAAAGGTCCGTAAAATAATAAATTGTTTGCAAACATTGATTTAAGTTATTCTCACAGTTAACTATGAGAGATCTAGGAGATTTAATAGACAAAGCAATGGGACCGAGTCTTCCCCATCTATGCCTGCTCTTTAGGGCCCCAGCGACACCTGGCCAGTGAGAAGGACCTTTTGTCTGACCCCGTGTTCTTGCCAGTTTTGGAAACAAGCCTTCATGCTTGGTTAGGAAAATCCCTTGGTCACAATCCCTCTGAACATCCTGTCAGCGTGCAAGTGACTTGCTTCTCCCAAGCTCTCATTTGGGTGTGAAGCACGGCTGCTGAAAGCAGAGCTGAGCAAACAGTTCCATCTGTGCTTCCTCTGAACGGTTTGGCAGAAAAGGCAAACGCTACTGCCATGGTTTGCAGATGCTAAATGCCTGTTTCTGGTTGAGACAGGAGTTTAAAGTTCTCCCTGGTTAAAAAAAAAAGCAAGCAAACAAACAAATACACACAGCCCTGGCAAACTCTTCCAGTTACTCGTGAAAAAGCACCTTTGGGATAACTATGACCTGGATGACTGAGAACCTCCACAGATCTTCCAGTTACTTGCATATTCATCAAATTTGGTCCAAGCGCTCTCTCCCCCTTCCCCCCTCTTCATTAATCAAAAGGAACTGGACAGCTGTTCTGCCTTTGCCACCTTAAAATTTTGGGTGGAAATAAAAATGTGCTATGAACTGACAAAGAATACAGGAAGGTTTTAAGAAAAAGAAAACATCATCTGGGAAGAAGGAAGGAAGGAAGGAAGGAAGGAAGGAAGGAAGGAAGGAAGGAAGGAAGGGAGGGAGGGAGGAAGGAAAGAAGGAAGGACAAAGAAATCATGTGAAAGTGTGTGTGCGTGTGCATGTGATTCTCCATATGTGTTTGTAGGTGTCATAACTTCAAAGATGAGTTGTAAGTAGCTTTGGGGGAGGGGGGCTCATCATAACATTGAATGTTTAAGTGACCGGTCGTAAATCAAGGACTACCTATACAATAGAAAAGACACAAGTTCTCCCCACTTACTGGCCCTAGAGGTGGAGACCTTGTCTGGTGCAATGGGAGATTCTGCAGAGAACCCACTGGGATCCACCAGGTTCAGAAGGATCACAGAGCGAAGCATATGCTTTTCTGGGTGATCCTTCTGAACCCCGAAGATCCTGCTGGGTTGTCTGAAGGCATCTCCCACTGCATGGGACGAGGTCTCTGATCCTTCCTTGCATGTTGAATCCTTGGCTCCAATTGTCTGTTCCACCTGCCCTTTTCCAATCTGAAAAAGCACAAACTGAAATAGCTGACTTAATCCAAGGATTAATGAAGAAGTGGTTACGTTCACACTGTTGTTGTTGTTAGTTGCGAAGTCGTGTCCGACCCATCGCGACCCCATGGACAACGTTCCTCCAGGCCTTCCTGTCCTCTACCATCTTCTGGAGTCCGTTTAAGCTCAGGCCTACTGCTTCAGTGACTCCATCCAGCCACCTCATTCTCTGTCGTCCCCTTCTTCTATTGCCCTCCATCTTTCCCAGCATTAGGCTCTTCTCCAGTGAGTCCTTCCTTCTCATTAGGTGGCCAAAGTACTTGAGTTTCAACTTCAGGATCTGGCCTTCTAAAGAGCAGTCAGGGTTGATCTCCTCTAGGACTGACCGGTTTGATCGCCTTGCAGTCCAGGGGACTCGCAGGAGTCTTCTCCAGCACCAGAGTTCAAAGGCCTCCAGCCAAACCTTTGAAGTCCCTTCCCACTCCCTAGACAGCCCTTTTCCTTCAGAACGCTCTTGCTGGGCCCTTCCCTCATTAGCAGCAAAGAACCCCTCAGCCTCCCCAGCCCCAAAGAGTCCAGCATTTCCCTGCTCCAAAGATCAAGCATTCAACTCACGGAAGCCACCACAGCTCTGGAGAGGGCGCCTTCATCGCCGTCCCATCTCTGCCCCACTCCCTGGGGCAGGAACACCCCTCCCAGCGAAGCCAGCAGAGCCCTGGACCAAGAAGATAGGAAAGCTGTTAGTTCACTCAGAGAGAAACTGTGGCTGGCGTTTTTTTTTGGAAATATTCAGATATACTGGGAGAAACTTGCTACACAGGGCAGGAGTCTACCTCTGGCAAATCTTCACTGCCTTTGGCATGCTGAAGTAGAAAAGCCATTTATTTTTCCAAATATGGAGAAATACCGCTTGAAACATGAAAGTCACGCATAAGTTCCTTGCAAGGAAGGAAAACGTGATCATAGCTTCAGCCCAGGGGCTCAGAAGTCATGGAAAGTGTGCAAAAATAAAGACAAAACATGCATTTAAGGGTGCACTGAGTCTGCAGGCTCTGGTTAAGTTGGGGGATTTAAAAAAAGCTTGGTTCTGAATTGTGCATCTTTTAATAGGGTGACTCAAGACCCCAAACCTCTCCAGATAGAAAGCTAAATTCCGTATCTTGGTTGTGGGCAGAACACATCCTGCAAATTATTAAAATGCTGTTATTTCATTTAAAAAGACTCATGGAATTGGATTTATTAGAAACAAAACGGTAAAAGCTTTTTCCAAGACAGAGCCTCCCACACACATTTTTTTAAAAAAGGAGAAATGTGAAAGCAAGGGAAGGGAAAGAAAGACTCCGTAGAAAACCCAGGAGGTCTTTAAGAAAAGATTGGACAGGCCTCGTGGAATAAGGTCTGGTATCTTGGGAAGGGGGTTAGAGTGGATGACCTCCGAGGTCCCTTTCAACCTTATGATTCTAAATGAAGTTTACATATTTGCATCTCAGGGACCCGCAAACTAAGAATGTCACTTAATGAGTTTATGGGTAAAATGGCTTTGAACCCTGACCTTATTTTAAAGACTGCACTATGCAGAATCAAAATTTATCCTGCCCTGCATTAGCATGGGACAATTATATTTTCAGATAATCAATTGGAACAAGGAAAAGTATTATTTTGAGTTTCGTGAGAATCCAGGAGAAAGGCATGAGAAAGTATAGGATCTCACTCCTATGGATACAAGTCCAACTTATAACTGACTTGCATGTCAAATTAATATATCATTGTTTATTTTGCCTATTGTTTCTTTTTATCATGCAGAAGCAATAAGAAGTAACAATACAGTGGAGATGTTACTATTAAGTATTCAGCTTAAGACAAAAACGTTTATTGCACAACGATTATTTTGATGCAATTTGCAGTTGTTTATAAACTATCTTTAGTTTTGGACATAACATTTAAACTTGATGGTCATGAATACTGATTATTTCAAATCACAGTTAACACTGACATAATAAACATCTTCCTTTTTCTGCATCTCCATCCTGAGATGGTATAGATTCTCCTACTTGAGCAGGGGGCTGGACTAGAAGACCTCCAAGGTCTATTCTATTCTATTCTATTCTATTCTATTCTATTCTATTCTATTCTATTCTATTCTATTCTATTCTATTTCAACTTATCTAAAAATTAATGTGTTAATAATCTCTCATTAATACTGTACAAATACCCCTGTATCAAAATAATATATTACTTAGGATTTATAATAATGTAATAAAATAGATTTTAAAGAAAGATTAAAATCTTTTCCAGGATGTTGAATCTACCTGTAGGTGGGAGTGAAGGCTTTGTTCTCCCAAGCCACGTGAGAGATGGCTACACCCTGGGAGGCCAAAAGGAATGGAAGCCACAGCCCATCCAGATGAGACTTGTGAGTTGAAAGGAAAACCACAGGAGTGTTAGCCTGGTTGTAGGGGGAAAACAGAGAGATTAAGTCCAGCAAGAGAGAATTGCATGAGGATGCACTCCAAAACACAGGTAGTCCTTGACTTACAACCATTAGTTTAGTGACCGTTTGAAGCTACAAGGGCATTGAAAAAAAGCGACTTCCATGACCATTTTTCACACTTACGACCATTGCAGCATCCTCATGGTCATGTGAGCAAAATTTAGGTGCTTGGCAACTGGCATGTATTTATGACGGCTGCAGTGTCGCAACCTCACAAGCAAAGTCCATGGGGAAGCCAAATTCACTTAACAACCGTATTACTAATTGAACAACCGCAATGACTCACAATAACTGTGGCGAGAAATGTAAAATGGGGCAAACTCACTCAACAACTGTTTTGCTTAGCAATGGAAATGTTGGGCTCAATTGTGGTTGTAAATCAAGGATTACCTTTACTTTGGATATGCAGTGGGAGCGGATGGTGGATTAGGAAAAAATTATGCTCACTAAAACTGTAGATAGGAGGATGAAGGGAAGATGAAAAATAAGCTGGATGGATGCAATTAAAGAAACTGTTAGAATGCCTTTGGAAATGCTGCTAATAACGTATTACTAAAATAAGGTCAAGATGACGAGCATTTATCTAAAGTCACCAGGAGCCAAGCTCATCCTGACGGCACCTGTCTAACTTCCCCCTAGGATCCAATGCTCAACCGTTAAAAGCCCTTTCGATGATGTAGAAAGGTTAGGGACATTCATCACCCAGAAGCCTTGCCTAGCTAACTGCATCTTCAATTATCCAATTATCCATTTCTTTCCCCAAATCATTCCCATGGGGAAAGATCAATCAATCAATCAGTCAATCAGAAGAGCTGGAAGGGACCTTGGAGCTCAAGCAGGACACCCTATACCCGTGGTGGCGAACCTATGGCACACAGAACCCTCTCTGTGGGCACGCACACCGTCGCCCCAGTCCTAGGCCTTCATCTGGGTTTTATAAAACCTTTTCGCTTTAGGCCTACGCCGCCTAAAAAAAAAAAGGTTCAATCAATCAATTTCAACTTCTCGCGGGGAAAAAAAAGATCTCGCAAAGTTGGAATTGATTGATTGAACTTTTTAGTCCCACCCAGTCTGTTGTTACCACCGAAGCCACGCCCACCCAATGGGCCACACCCACCCGGCACTCGACGATACATAAGTAGGTTTTGGGTTGCAGTTTGGGCACTTGGTCTCTAAAAGGTTCGCCATCACTGCCCTATACAATTTGAGACAAGTGTCTGTCCAGTCTCTTCTTAAAAACCTCCAGTGATGAAGCACCCACAACTTCCTCTGGTTAACCTTCCTCTGGTTAATTGTTCTGTTAGGAAGTTTCTCCTTAATTCTAGGTTGCTTCTCTCCTTGATTAGTTTCCATCTATTGCTTCTTGTCCTGCTTTCTGATGCTTTTGCTTTGGAGAATAATTTGACCCCCTCTTCTTTGTGGCAGCCCCTCAAATACTGGAATACTATTATCATGTCACCCCTAGTCCTTCTTTTCTCTAGACTAGCCATACCCAACCGTTCTCCATATGTTTTAGTCAAGGGCTGGGGGAAAAAACAGACCCAGGAAACTACAGACCAATCAGTTTAACATCAATACCTGGGAAGATCCTAGAAAAGATAATCAAAAAACAGATCTGCGAACAACTAGAAGCAAACAAAGTCATAACTAGCAGCCAGCACGGGTTTGTTAAAAACAGATCATGCCAAACCAATTTCATCTCATTCTTTGATAAAGTGACCAAACTATTCTATTCTATTCTATTCTATTCTATTCTAATTCTAATTCTAATTCTAATTCTAATTCTAATTCTAATTCTAATTCTAATTCTCCAGGCTTTTAATCATCTTAGTTGCTCTTCTGTACACTTTTCCAAAGCCCCAACATCTTTTTTATAATGTGGGGACCAAAGCTGGATGCAGGATTCCAGGTGTGGCCTTACTAAGGCTTTATAAACATCTCAGGAAGACCTGTTCTCTTATCACCTCTCCTGCTCTGTGCACCATCTCCAGCTGCCCTTTGTGGACCAGCACTCTGAGGAACATCCGGGTCAGGAATTTTAGCAGAACCCAGTGGCAGAACCTAAAGGAAGAAAAGATGTTATGGGTCAGAGAAGAAGCGCACTCAGCTCAGCAAGTCTGTGCAAGCTTATTAGCAGCTTCTAAAGAGGGGTTGAACAATACACTCTGGGTATCAATCAATCAATTTATTATTACAGCCGAAGGCCAACACATAAATTAAACATTCAAATAAAACAAAACTAAACAGAACCAACACAAGACATAGCAATATATTACCATCAATGATGTAATCAACGGGTGACCAAGGTCTGCTTAGTTTTACAGACAGTATAAAAAAACTAGCTAGCTTCAGAAAAACTGAATCATACTGACCTAACAATAAAAATACATTGAGTATAGTCTAATGCTGGATAAAAACACGTAATAAAATTAATTATAAAAGATTATTAAAAAGATCTAAAATGTTTATTTGTTTCTGGCGAATCCCCAGTGCTGCTGCGCGGAATCTGGCCACCTGCGCCGTGATCACTGCCTGCTCGTCCTTAAGCAGCCACTGGAGATAAATACTTTCCGAACGACCAGGATACCTATCAATTATGGGGAGGATGTGGTTTTTCCGAATGGCTCTGTAGAAGGAACATCGAAGGAGTAGGTGTCCAATGGTCTCCACCTCTCCTGAGCCACAGGAGCAGAGTCTTTCAGACAGTGGTGTCTTTTTATACTTGCCGTACAGGATGGCCGATGGAAACGCATGGCACCGTGCAAGCGAGAATGCTTTCTGGTGGTTTACTGACTCCAACTAAGATACCTGGCAGGTGTAACCACGTATCTAATAGAGTCTGGAGCCAGAAACAGCGGAGCTATACCTAAGTCCGCTTGCCTCTCGATGTCCTCTACCCTTTCACGCAAGGTTTGTTTTGCTTGATCGTAGTCCAATTTGAGAATTGAGGCTGGAGAGAAGCCTAGTTTGGCAAGGTTGGACTCAACTGCCTTGATCCATGAAGAGGAGAATTTATCTTGAAGAATTAATGGAGCAAGGCCTTGCAGAAAGCAATTAAGCCTTAGCCAGATGTCTAAGGAAGCTATACAGATTCTTGCTTCGACTTTTACCAATCCTGTCTCCAGGCGCAGAAGTACATTTGGGACACAGCACGGCATCTGGAGAATTGTTCTGATAAATTTGGATTGAACTCTTTCCAGTGGTGTAAAACACGAAGCTGAGGGTCCGAGCAAGGTCCCGTAGAGAAGCTGTGCTAGCGACCTGGCCAGAAAGAGCTTAATTGCAGCTGGAACACAGCGTCCTCCCTTTGTGCGGAAAAATTTAAGAATGGCATTTGCTGATCGTTGGCCAGAGGCAGCCGCGTATTCTCCATGGGCTTTTTGTGAGCCAGTGGCATGGATGACCACCCCCAGGTACTTAAAGGTGGTTACCTGCTCTATTTTGTGGCTATTTAAATATTTGATTATCTGCTGCATTTTTCAACAAGGGGAACTTCCCTAATTCACCTCATCTTACTGTGAAGATTCCTGTCCAACCTACCAGCAGGAAGGCAAATCCATGACATTTTGGCATTTTGTGGTGTCACCACCTGCTTTGCGACTTGATAAACTCCTGGCTGAACGTAAGCAGAGGATTTGGGATCCAGATGTCCAAAATGCCAGAGCCAAAATCTCCTCCCTAGATCTTTCTCCAAGATCTCAAATGCTCCCCTTAGGTGACTACAGGTAGTCCTCGACGTATGACCACAAGTGAGCCCAAAACCTCCATTGCTAAGCAAGAGAATTTTGCCCCATTTTATGACCTAAATACACGCCGGTTGCCAAGCATCTAAATTTGGATCATGTGACCGTGGGGAATGCTGCAACGGTCGTTAAGTGTGAAAAACGGTCGTAAGTCACTTCTTTCGGTGTCCGTTGCAACTTTGAATGGTCACTAAATGAATGGTTGTAAATTGAGGACTACCTGGATTTACTTTGAACCAAAATGGGGTGCCACCCATTAGGGTAGCGGCCCCCAGCCTTTGGGGCACCAGGGACCGCTTCCCGGAGAGGTTTTTCGCCAGACTGGAGGGGGCCTGGTTTCGTGTACTTCCTGCCTCCCGCGGAGGGGCCGTCGCTGGTTTGCGAGGCCCGGTTTCTGGCCTGCTGCGGCCCAGTGGCGGTCCATGGATTGGGGGGGGGACCCCTGCATTAGGGTAACAACCAACAATCTGTAGCTAAGGGCCCCATAGAAAGCTGGCTCCTATTCAGACTCGACGGTGGAATCTGTCTCCTGGGCTCTATGAAAACGTCCATTGGACAAGCAATGGCATTTAAGCTTAATACAGGTAGTCCTCAACTTACAACAGTTTGTTTAGTGACCGTTCAAAGTTACGACGTGTGGACTGCAACTCCCAGAATTCCTTTTTTATAACATATATTTTATTAATTTTGTAGGGTTAGGGTTAAGGTTAGGATTTTTTTAAAATAACATTCTTAATATTTAGCAAACAGCATATTGTCTAGGTTCATGTATTTAAAAAACAGTAAGAGTTAATTTCTATATTATCATAATATATTATGATATATTATAATATAATCGCTCAATAATCTTCTTCTTACTAGTATATATTCAATGTTATATAGTACATATCATGTTCCTTTCTCTCTAACTCGCTTTTCAAACTCCCAGAATTCCTTGAAGTAGTCCAGAAGTAGCTAGAAACTGGAAGGCTATGAGTTCTAGTCCCACCTTAGGCACAAAACCAATTGGGTGAGCTTGAGCCAGTCACTTTCCCTCAGCCCAAGGAAGCAGGCAGTGGCAAATAACTTCTGAAAACCCTTGTCAAGAGAAGTGCAGAGACTTGTCAAGCAGTTCCCAAGAACTGGACACAATTGAATGGAAGGAAAAAAAACCTCAGTGACAATAAGCCAGTGTGTGGTCAGGTGCATTCAGTGTCTGACTCTGCAAATTTATCCCCCTCCCCCCAAGAAATCATGAGTTTACAACTAAAGGTGACTTTGGACCTTGTGCTAAAAAATAAACCAGGTTATGACTGAGCATTGCTTTGCATTCTAATGTCATCTTAGCAAAGTGGGGAAAATTATGTAGCAATTTGTATGGCTCCCAAGGGTTTGACTTGCAAATCTATGCTCAAATAACATCAGGATAAAATCCTTAAGAATTTTTAAATCATTGTTTAGCATTCTAAAAGGCTGCTAAGATATGGGGGAAGAGGATGGAGGCTTGTCACAATTCAAATGGCGGGTTTTTTGGCCCTGCCATGGAAAACAGAAAATTGTTGATTATTATCATCACCAGACCTTCAAAAAGAGGTGTTCGGAAAAGCTAAATGGCTTATCAGTGATCAAAAATATATAATGTAAAGAATAACTATCGTATCATCAATTACTGTAAACACAGTATAAGCAATCCCCAACATAATTTTCATAACACCATAATAAGTAGTAGCCTCGTAGTCAATCTAGGGGTGAGCTTACACATTCTTAATCGTAAAATTCGTAAAGGTTTGTCTGCAGAGCAGTGGTTGCAGATAAATTTTATCTATCTATCTATCTATCTATCTATCTATCTATCTATCTATCTATCTATCTATCTATCTATCTATCTATCTATCTATCTATCTATCTATCTATCTATCTATCTATCTATCTATCTATCTATCTATCTACCTACCTACCTACCTACCTACCTACCTACCTACTTAAACCTGTCTGCCGCCCATCTCGCTACAAGCAAGAATAAATTCTCTTTCAAGGCCTCCTGTTGTCAAATTCCTGCAGTGCAGAACCTGGGAAATTCACGTAATGGGAGAGACCCGTTTAGGAGCTGCCCCCATTTTCCCCACTCACAAGACCTGCAGAGGCTGAACCAGGACAGGAGGCCACACCAATATTCTCATGAGATTTGGGGCAGGGCTGGATGGCATTCCAGGCCCATCTTCCGATTGGGAAAAGTCAGAAAGAAGTACCTAGGCTGTGCTTAAATATACCCCAGAGCCATGGAACTACAACCCAGTATTTACTCAAAATCCGAAGATCCCCAAGCTGGGGAAGACCCTGGACGCCTTCTGGGAGAAGCTGGATAGACCTCCTCTCCGCGTGGGCCCCGTCTGGGTTGCCAGAAAAGGTGGCACCAAATGCACGCGAATGCAGCCAGCTGCTCTGGGCTGCAAGTGAGAACGGCCCAGCGATCCCTCTCTCTCTTTCAGGCCCCGGGTTCAAACATTTCCACCCCTCAATTCATCCAGGCAGAGCCAAGCTGGGGACCCACCTCAAGAGGAAAGGGGAGAGGCAGGCTTGTATCTGGCAGAGAATTCTCTGGATCTCTTTCATCCACTCTTCTGCAGAGAAGTTGGTCCTTGCAGCATCCCCTGCACCTTTGGGGGACACAACCTCTTGCACTCTGGTTGAAAGAAGGAAAAGAGAAAAAATGGGGGGGGGGGAGAGAGTGAAAGCATCTTTGCAAGGCATCCAGGAATGTCCCAGGAACAAATTCAGCAAACATTCATGATTTAACAGATACGACCGCAAATACAGGTAATCCTCGACTTATGACCACAATTGAGCCCATTTCCATTGATAAGCAAGACAGGTGTTAAGCGAGTTTTGCCCCATTTTACAACCTTTCTTGCCACGGTTGTTAAATGAATCTGTTGTTCAGTTGTTCAGTTAGCAACCTGGTTGTTTAAGTGAATCTGGCTTCCCCATTGACTTGGCTTGTCAGAAGGTCGCAAAAGGGGATCACGTGACACCCCCCCCCGGGACGCTGCAACCGTCATAAATACGAGTCAGTTGCCAAGCGTCCGAATTTGAATCACATGACCAGGGGGATGCGGCAATGGTCGCAAGTGTGAAAAATGGTCATAAGTTACTTTTTTCAGTGCTGTTTAACTTTCAACAGTCACTAAATGAATGGTTATAAGTAGACGACTACCTGTAAACACTCTCATTCCTTTTTTTCTTACAACTAATATTCAGCTCATTTCAAGTGGCCGGACTCAACGACCCCATCAGGATTATAAGCACTGGTGGCCCAGTGGTTAGAATGCAGCATTGCAGGCTGACTCTGCCCACAGCCAGGAAGTTTGATCCTGACCGGCTCGAGGTTGACTCAGCCTTCCGTCCTTCCGAGGTCGGGAAAATGAGGACTTAGATTGTTGGGGGCAAATATGCTGACTCTGTAAACCGCTTAGAGAGGGCTGTAAAGTGATATATAAGTCTAAGTGCTGTTGCTATTACTATAAGCCAGGGTTAGGCAACCTTGGCTCTTTTATGACTCGTGGACTTCAACTCCCAGAATTCCTGAGCCAGCCATGCTGAGGGGAAAGGGAGAGGTTTCCAAGCTGAGCCATGCTGGCTCAGTAATTCTGGGAGTTGAAGTCCACGAGTCATAAAAGAGCCAAGGTTGCCTACCCCTGCTATAAGCGGATGTATTAAAACCATCCCGACTTGCTGGGCTACTTATTCTGAGCCATATAAGCACCGCCGGCTTTGCGAAGGCCAGATGCACTAGTAAAGAGCTCGGAAAAATTGCGAACCACTCGCTCCTACCGGTGCATGCCGACCTTCCTGACTTGTCAGCCGGAGGACTCAAGTCCCGGGAGCCCCCACTGGCCCTTGCACAACATCTGCCCGACAACTCTGACATCGATTCCCAATGGAAAGCCAAATGGGCCGCTGAGCGCCCAGACTTAGGACGCCACAGAAATGACCCCACGCGAAAGGTGCCCGGCTTTGGACTACCACGCCAGCCACGGACAATCCTGGGCAGGATTCGCACCTCCCACGGCGTCTGCCGGGACTCTCTGCATAAATGGGGCGTGGTATCCTCCCCTCAGTGTGACTGCGGGGTCCCGCATCAAACTGTAGACCACATCATGACCGGCTGTAAGCCGAGGACATTGACCGGCCCAGGATCTGATAGTTTTTCGTATAAATGATGCTGCGTTCCAATGGTTGGATGGCCTAGACCAGACATGTCAAACTCGCGACGTCACGCGACATATCGGAGCTTTCCCCCCATTAACGTTTATATTTTTTTTGTTTTTTATTAATCTAGTTGAAATGTTAATATACATTGCTAGTTCATGTATGGTATGCCATGCGCTAAATAAATAAGTGGCCAGGCTTCCAAAATTCTCTGGAAAGACAAAGATTATATTTTCAGTGATGCTTGCGTGTGTATGTATATATGTATTTGTGTTTGTGTGTGTATGTGTATCTATCTATATATGTATAGGTCCTCCTGGTTTAGTGACTGTTTTGTACAGTGACCGTACACAACAAGTAGAAGTAACTTTGTGACCAATCCTTGCATTTACGACCTTCACAGGTCTGTAAAGCAAAGAATAGCCGACGGCAGATTGTAAAACTGTGGTGGTTCACTTAGCAGCTGTTTCACTTAATGACCAAGTTGCTGATCCCAACTGTCATCACAAGGGATTTGACGCTGCCACTGTTGAAGACTTTTTTTTCGGTCTAGCTCGCAGCCTGTGGATTTCCTGGTGGTCTCCAATCCAAAGTACTATGCCAGTCTGATTCTTTCAGGTGTTCTGAGATTAGCCAAATTCATCCAGGCTGCCACATTGTTGGACAAAATGCAAATCAGAGTCGCCAAGAGCCAGATTTTGATCACCAAAAAAAGGGCTAAAAGCCTCAAAAGCAAAGGACAGACTTTGTATGACATTTTGCCATAGAAAGTGGGCAAAATGAATACATCAGTCGCACGACAGAATCCCTTGTGAAAATATGACGCACTCTGTTGGTTTTGCTTTTTGCTCTCTCAAACTTCCTGCATCCTCTTTTGAACAGGAAGGTCAGATGGAAAGTTCTTTTCCTTGACCTTTTTTTACACAAGAGGTTCCAAAGGCTAAGAACTTCAGCATTGCAATTTAAAAAACATAAAAATATTTGTGTTTTAAAACCCCTCTCTGGACTTGAAAAGAAATTACATCACAGAATTCTTTTGAATTTGCTCCAGTCATTCAGGATGCTGGAAAACATAAGGTTCTTTTTTTAAAATAAAAATAAAAAAACCATTTCCCCCCCAGAAAAGGCAAGGTTTCTCCCCAAGGGATGCATGGCTTTACAAAACAGAGGGAGATAACTTGGTTAAGACATACAGTATATCATTTTATCAATGAATTTATTTAACCTTGGAGATGGCTTTATGGTGGTCAATTAATATGATCCCCTCCCCTTTTTCGGTAAAATAATTCCAAGCAAAGGGTAACAATGTTTTTAAAAATGAGGTTTAATTATTCTTTGCTGCAACAACAAACAGGTCAGCACTAACAGTCTGCAATCAATCTGCTTTTGGGTCGTAATTGGGAGCTGTCAGCAGAAAACCAGCTGACCGGTTTGTGTTTTGCCGGTAAGGAACGAGAGGGACTTTCATAGCATCTGATCATAGGTTCATCCAAATGCAAGCACATAAAGGCCCACTAGCATCATTGTTTGTTTGTGTGTTTCCACCCCTTCTCCAGTGTATCTTCTGCTTTTAGTCTCTGCATTTCCTTCTTGGATCTCTTTGGCCCTGCAGTTTCCATAATATGTATTTTTAAAGCCCCTTTTTAAAAACTACCTTGCATTAGTCATTTTTCTGTAAAAAATCTACACAATTCACAATGATACTTTTTGAAATGGCAGGCTCCCACTTTCCGCAGTGCATTAACTGTTCACAAGGGACACACCACCATCTTCCATGTCATTCATCAAGATGTATTCAGTCACCAAGGGATTTTAACAACTTTGCCTTAACAAACCCTGGTTGCAACAGCCAGCCTGTAACTTCTCTATCACAGGCCAGCACAAAGGCTCAAGAAGCGCGAATAACAATCTGAGACTCTTCCCCAGGAGCTTTGGGATAGTAGATGAAACAACACAGCCACAAAGCAAGATCTGAAAATAGCTTAAAAGACATGTGAAGTATTAGTACCCCTTTATACTTCTTTGGTAAAACCACACTTAACCAATGAGGAAGTTGGCAGGTTATAGTCACGTAACTCCCTTAATGTCCGTGGTGATTGGTTTAATAACCGGAAGGGATCTGCTCTAATCATGCTGGGCAATCCACATTCTCATGTTGAATAGATCACTGGATGCAGAGTCATCAAAACACAGCAGAGCTGGCTCTCACTGATTACCATGAAGCAGGGGTGTCAAACTGCCGGCCCATGGGCCGGACACATCATGCGGAAGCTGCGCCCACCCCATTGCCGGCAATGGCAAAACCGTCCCAATACGTTGCGCGACGTCATGTGACGTCGCGAGTTTGACATGTCTGCCATGGAGGGACTGCTGAACTGCTAGCAAGCCACCTCTTCCAGCACAAAGCTCAAGAGTCCTAGAGCAGACAGACTCTCTAGAAAGAGAGGAAGATTAGAAAGAGGTCCACTCAATGAGTTCAGGGAGAGAAGAGTTGCCAGAGGCCTCCTCCACTGAAGGAAGTCCATTGCCTTGTCTCATATCTGGGATATCTGGACTATCTCTGCCTCTGATTAGGGGCTGCCACAAAGAAGTAGAGTGGGGTCAACCTATTCTCCAAAGCACCTGAAGGCAAAACTAGAAGCAACGAATGGAAACGAACCATGGAGAGAAGCAACCTAGAACTAAGGAGAAATTTCCTAACAGTGAGAAGAATTAATCAGTGGAACGGCTTGCCTCCAGAAGTTGTGGCTGCTCCATCACTGGAGGTTTTCAAGAAGAGACTGGATAGCCATTTGTCCAGAATGGTATAGGGTTTCCTGCTTGAGCAGGGAGTTGGACTGGAAGACCTCCAAGGTCCCTTCCAACTCTGTTATTCTGATTACATTTTAGAAGCATTGTGTAAAGGTAGCTTTCTAGGAAAGCATTTGGGGAAGATCTCACAATCCTGAAGTCTGGTGTATTGGGTTGGCTAGAATGTGATTTGTGCTTTTGTTTTGGTTAACTTCAATCGTACTTGGACTGATGTGTTAGAAGCCATCTGAATCCTTAGGCACGGAGTATCGACCAAAGTAAATGAAATGGATATGTCAATCAAAAGATGTCCAACATGTGTGGGCTACACCCCGAGTGAAGTCTCCATCTCACAGCAATCAATACCTTTGGGTGTGAAAGAGTCTTTCTTGGAGATTGGGTGGCATTTCAGCAGAAAGCCTCCAGTCACATACAGTCAGGAAGTGACACAGTCTCCTTACAAGCCAGCCTCTGTACCTGGAACCAAAGGACCACATCAGTTCAAAACAGCAACCCTCACATGCCACAGGTAAGGGATTATCCACGAGGGTGGTTGTCAAGGTCACAAATACACAAACTAAGCCTGTCCATGGTCCACTAAAAGGTGGCTAGTTCGTTGTGGTCACCACCTTGATTTTGCCAGAGATTAAAAATGGGGAAGAGAGAGCAGCTGCTCCAAATGCAGCACTGGTACACACCCCACTAACAATGGCTCAATTTGCACAAAACATAACCTCTGCAAATCACTGGCTTGGCTGATTCCTCCAAAGCATGGTTGTGTGAATGTCAGGAGTAACACTCAGCTCTAAAGAGGTTTTGCCTTTGTTAAAATAATAAACACAGACTAAAATTCAGGTTCCCAGTTTCCCTGATGGTCCACTCATAAGACCAGAGATTCCAATTCATTTTCTCCACTACTTGAATCATGGTTATGAACAAACCTGGAACTGGGCTAGTTATGAACCCTCTCCCTCCTGGGCTTCATGAGAGGACTTTAAAACTAGCTTTTACATCTCACTCAGGATGGAAGCATTGAAGGTTGGAAAGCACGGGTGAATTTAGGAGTTAGTAGGTTTCCTTTGCCTCTTATGATGTGTGGTATATTCTTCCTTCTGGGTCAGATTTTGGGAGACGGGTTCTTTTCACGTTATTTTTGATTGTTTGCCAGAGCCTTTGGGGATGAGTGGCATACAAAGAAAGGAACTAAGTAAATTAAGATAAAAAGTAACAAACAAGGGAATAGAAGTAAATGGCCAATATTGTTTATTCGTCACAGTTTGTTCAACCAGCCAGCCAATACGAACCAAGGACTGACCCTTCCTTGTTTAGCAAGGTCAATAATACTTCCCTGTTATTTTTAACCCTGGGTTTTTTTATTCGTACTTAATGATCAAGCAGGAGAAGTGAGTCAGTTATTTTACTAGACTTGCATATCGCTCCAATCATGAATGACCCTGAACAGAGAACATCTGGAGTACATCTTCCAGGAATTAGATTAAAAACAACACAATAAAAAGAAATCAGAAAGATCATCCAACCTACATTCAGTACTGGGAATATTCATAAGCTGAAGTGAGAAAATTTCTGTCAACAGACAAAACAAGAATGAAACATTCCAGCCATCAGACATGATGGAATAACCATGTTTTAATGGCCACCATCTTGACTTTTTCTACTGTGCCTGGCCTGCTTGTCTCCATGACCTCCAGAGATGACACTCCTCAGGAGAATTCCCTTTACTGAATTTTGTGTTGCCATAAATATGTAATCATCATTGTGGTCATAGCCTCACTTCCTGGGTCTTAGGGGTGTCATGTATGGCTTCTACCTCATTGCCTGTAACCCAATTCTTAGTAAGACCACACTAGGAATACGGCATCCAGTTTTGGTCACCACACTACAAAAAAGATGTTGAGACTTTGGGAAAAGTGCAGAGAAGAGCAACTAAGATGATTAAAGGCCTGGAGACTAAAACATACGAAGAGCAGCTGCAGGACTTGGGTTTGGCTAGTCTAGAGAAAAGAACACCCAGGGTGGGGAGGGCAGGGAGGGACATGATAGCAGTATTCCAATATTTGAGAGGCTGCCACAAAGAGGAGGAGGTTAATTTATTTTCCAAAGCACCAGAGGACAGGACAAGAAACAGTGGATGGAAACTAATCAAGGAGAGAAGCAACCTGGAATTAAGAAGAAACTTCCTAACAGAACAATTAACTAGTGGAATGACTTGCCTTCAGATGTTGTGGATGCTTCATCATTGGAGGTTTTTAAGAAGAGACTGGACAGTCACTTGTCTGAAATGGTATAGCGTCTCCTGCTTGAGCCATGGGGATAGACTAGAAGACCTCCAAGGTCCCTTCCAGCTCTATTCTAATTCTGATTTTGAATTCTGGGCTGTTTTAAAGGACATTCCTTTTGTTCATTATGAGAAAAATGCATTTGCATAATCTATCTTTAAAATGCAGAACACAGTAAATTACTGCTGTTCTTCCTTGCTACAAAATTCATGCTGCCTCGTTCCGATCTCTCTCAAAAAGCCGACATGCTCTGATGCCATGGGATAACGTTACCCAGATCTAACCTTCCGTAATCTGGCTGATGTAAAGGAAAGGCTGAGAATTGCAAATGAAAGGGTGCCAAGTTAGATCTGGAAAGGCCCAAGTGGATGGCCTCCTATTTAAAAAGAAAAGAAAAAAGAAAAAAACCCCAAACCTTTGCTTTGGTATCCATCAAATCTTTTCTCTCCTCCCTGCTGTTAACAACACTGAGCACTTTAGGGATTTTAGTTTTCAAAGAACCTCATGAAGTGCAATTAAAGTAATTAGGAATCAGGCTAATGAGGATAAAGTCTCTAATCCTCACTCAACTTCTATGAGGGAAAAAGATTTATTATCTACATACTGTATTAATTCAGAAGAGATGGGAGACAGGAATAGGAGAGAAAAATAATAAGAAAAATCAAGAGCAACAAAGAGTCAGTGATTTAAGTCAAACGCAGCGGGTCTTAGAAAGAAGAACCCAGATATTCTCATAAGCAGCAGATTAATAAACAAGACTTAATCCTCCCACTGACATAAGCAGGGCCGGCAGAAATGTTAATTGAGAGGGTCCATTTGGGTTAAAACTGGCTTGTACAACAGCTAGTATTTTTCCCAGTTTATTACTTTGGACAAAATGCAAACGATACTGTTGTCGGATCTCAATTGGGTCGGTCATCGGGACAAGAGGTTTTGTCTTCAGAGGTTTCAGACTCATCCTGGAGCCCGTCGTGAGGGAACTTATCTCCACCAGAATGTCGGACATCGATCTTCCTAACCCAGAACAAGGGAGCTGAGCTTTCTCTCCCCTTACGTCATCGAGGCTTTAGGACAGGGTTTCCCAATCTTGACAACATTAAGGACATTCCGGTAGAGAGAAATTCTCCGAGGTTGGGCTCCAGCACAAGTCCAAAAGCTTGGAAGACTAAATCTCTGGTCCTGGTGACCGACCCAGATTGGATCCTGCAACATTATCCTGGCACAAGTGTATCTGCCTTCATTCATGTGTTAAAGCAGGGTTCATATTGTGTTAAAGCAGGGTTGGGGAACTATGGCCCTTTTATGACTCGTGGACTTCAACTCCCAGAATTCCTGAGCCATCCATGAAGTCCACAAGCCATAAAAGGGCCACAGTTCCCCACCTCAGTGTTAAAGACTTATTGAAGTCCCTGTGATGACTTGCAGATGGTGTACACTCAAGGAAAGGCAACTGCCTGGATTATAGTTTGACCTATTACTTGCAGTTTTAGCCACAGGTAGGTAGTGCCTTAGCAACTAAATAAACTTGTTTACTTTTATTCCACCTTTATTATTTTTATAAATAACTCAAAGGCAGTGGACATGCCTAATACTCCTTCCTTCTATTTTGCCTACAAGACCAACCCTGTGAGGCGAATTGGGCTGAGAGAGAGAGACTGGTCCAAAGTCACCTGGCTGGCATTCATGCCTGAGGCAGAACTAGAACTCCCTGTCACCCGCTGTCTAGGCTGACTTAACCATTAGGCATGTCAGAAGAACAGGGGGAAATGCCTTTGGCAAGAGTTTTGCAAATCTTACCAAAAAGGCTCTAAGCTAAACTGGAACAGAGTTCAAGGGATTAAAAACCTGGCTGTAAAACAATACTGAAAACAATATTCCAGGAAAGAAAATTTGGAAACCTTGGAGGTCATTAACCATGGATATCGACAATATCCAGGTTCCATACACCAATACAGGTTATCCTTGACTTACAACCATTTGTTTACTGACTGTTCAAAGTTACAACAGCAGTAAAATAAGTGACTTATGACCAGTCCTCAAATGGAAGGGATGGGATTGAGGAGAGCTGGCTTAGCAGGCATGCAAAGATCCCTGCATCAAGCAAAGGGATGGACTAGATGATGTGACAGGGGTGGGGAACCATGGCCCTTTTATGACTTCTGGACTTCAACTGCCAGAATTCCTGAGTCAGCATGGCTCAAGTCGTAAGAGGGCCATGGTTCCCCACCCTGATGTAGAAGTTACCATTGAATGCCTACGTTTTATGATTGTAAAGTTCCAACGGAGATTGCAGGAGAAGACAACATCCTCCAAGCATGGTTAAGTATACACCAAGGTGGAAGCCAAGCCACTTTGAAAGCTTAACCATGAGTAGAAACGAATGTGTTGGATTCATCCACCTCCCCTCTCCTCAACTCACCTGGTGTTTTCTTCTGTTATCTTGATCACATTGCAAAATCCCATGGAAGCCAGGGGCTTGTGAAAGAAAAATCCCTGAAGATCAAAAAAGACACAATTTAAAGACAGCAGCTCCTCTGCCCTTCTGGCCTTCAAAATCAAGAGCCTTCTCTGTTCTCCCAGCTACAAGAGAACTACTTGTGCTACAGCACAAGACATTACAAATGACCATGGCCTTGCCCTTATTAGGACAAGGGAGCTGAGCTCTCTCTCTCCATAAGTGATATACCAGATGCTCTAGGTCAGCTGGCTGGGGAATTCTGGGAATTGAAGTCCATGCGTCTTAAAGTGACCCGGATTGGGAACCCCTGCTCTAGGAGGTTCACACGTATGCCACCTTTGAAATGTGGGTTTAGCCAACCTCAGGTCTGATTAATCCACTCTTTGCCAACATGGGGCCCTCCAAGTATGTTGGGACATAAGGCCCATATTTAAACATTGGGTAAAGAGATATACAGTTAGTCCTTGATTTGCGACCGGTCATTTAATGATGTTTTATAGTTATGACAGACTTCCCCAGGGATACTTAAAACCTGGTTCCAAAGTTACGATGGTCGCCTTCAACCTGGGATCACTAGTGCATTTTGGCAACTGGCTTGCATTTATAGCCATTTGCAGGGTCTTGCAGTAACCCGACTGTGTTTTTGCTGAAAACTGGCACTGACTTCCAGTTTTTGGCAAAAGTGGCTTATAGTGAATAACTGGTTCATTTAACGACTGCGGTGTTTGTTTAATGACCACCACAAAAAAGGTTATAAAATTGGGTTGGTCAAATAGGTGATCCACTTTACAAATGTCACTGCTTACAACCATAATGGGCAGGCTCCATTATAGTCATAAGTTGAGGACTCTCTGCACTTCACTTTTTGTCTTTCTTTCACTCCCTGTCTTAATATCCTGAGCTGCCCCTGACTTCTGGAATTCAGGTAGACCATACCGTTGTATGTTATTAAGATAGTTCAAAACAAACAATATAGTTTATCTTAAAACTCTCACCTACTGTGTAATACTATCTACTTCAGCAATTGTTTAATTACCTCTTTTTCCCCAACTACAGGTAATCCTCAATTTACGACCACAATTGAGCCCAGAATTTATGTTGCTAAGTGAGAAATTTGTTAAGTGAGTTTTGCCCCATTTTATGACTTTTCTTGCCACATTTGTTAAGTGAGTCACTGCGGTTCTTAAATTAGTAACCCGGTTGTTAAGCGAATCTGGCTTGCCCATCGACTTTGCTTGTCCGAAGGTTGCCAAAGGGGACCACGTGACCCCGGGACACTGTGACCGTCATAAATACGAATCAGTTGCTAAGTGTCTGAACTTTGATCATGTGAACGATGCGGTTGTTAAATGAGTTACCATGTGACCAGACCAGATTTTACAACCATTTTTACTGTGGTTGTTAAAGAGAATCATGTGGCCATTAAGTATATAATGTGGTCATTAAATGCGTTTGCTTGCCAGAAGCTGGCTGGAAGTTTTAAATCGTGGCCACGTGACCACTAAATGTTGCGACTGTCCTAAAAGCCAGCCAATTGCCAAGCGCCCAAATTCCAATCATTTAATTATGGGGATGGTGCGATGGTTGTAATTTTGAGCATGGGTTATAAATCACTGTTTCGGAGACTGTCATAATTTTGAAATGTTGTTAAACAAATGGTCATAAGCTGAGGATTATCTCTGTCCACTAATTTCCTCCTTTTGATTGTTTCAGAAGACCTACTTCTGGAAATTTCAAGGACATTATAAAAATAAATATACAGGCACCGCCCAAAGACCAGATTTGGCTTGTGTCAACCCCCTCTCCCCAATTCTACAGGAAAAAAGGAAGCAACAGGAATTCAAGAAAACCGAGTTCTTTCCACATTGGCTCATCAGCAGCGTGGGAAACCCAATAAAAACAGAATAAAACGCCGAACAAAAAAATGGATTTCTTTATCCATCCCTTTCCATCCATTCCTTACCCAGCTCTTTGGGGTGCATTTTTGACAGCAGCGCCCAACAAAGGAACGATATTTGCCCAAAAAGGGTCTGACAATTTCCAGGTTGACCCCCACGTCCACGGCCAGGTTTGCATCTGAGGAAGAATCAAATAACTTTAATTAGTCACAAGGAAATAACAAAACTGACAAGGCCGATGTTTTTAACAATAGTATTAGACAAAGGATGTTTCACTTCAATAGACTGCCTTCAGCAGAAATCAATCAAGCGATATCAGAGCAGTCCAAGTGTTTAAGTTGTTTTTAACCCTTATGTCTACTTTTGGGGGGGGGGGAAGTATGGAAGAACATAGAATAATAGAGTTGGAAAGGACCTTGGAGGCAGGACAAGAAACAATGGATGGAAACTAATCAAGGAGAGAAGCAACCTGGAATTAAGGAGAAACTTCCTAACAGTGAGGACAATTAACCAGTGGAACAGCTTGCCTCCAGACGTTGTGGGTGCTTCATCACTGGATGTTTTTAAAAAGAGACTGGACAGTCACTTGTCTGAAATGGTATAGTATAGGTTCTCCTGCTTGAGCAGGGGGCTGGACTAGAAGACCTCCAAGGTCCCTTCCAGCTCTATTCTGTTCTGTTCTGTTCCATTCTATTTCTATTTCTGTCCTGCCCTGCCTTGCCCTGTCCTATCGTATCCTACCCTACCCTATCCTTTCCCCCTGCCCATAGTAGGAGATCTTATACAATCCTGGACTTTCTTTGCGATTCATTGGATGGATACACGTGATCATAGAAGGAACAACAAAGAGTTAAATGATTGACGGTTCTCTACTTAAATATGATGTCTCTTACTCAAGACTCCAATACTTTAAAGCAATGTTCCTCCACCCTAACAACTTTAATATGTGTGGACCTCAACTCCCAGAATTCCCCAGTCACCATGACCTTAGGCAGCCCAACCCACCTCAAAGGGTTGTTGTTAGGAAAGCAGGAGGGAGGAATATTAGGTAAGTTTGCCATCTGCAGTTACTTATAAAAGCAATAAAGGCAGGACAAAAAAACCCCTAACAATAATTTCTCTGATACTATCACTGCACTGTTCCAAGATCTTCATATGGAACCACATCTTTCCGATGCGGCTGAAATCAGATGCAGGTTCTTGTTTGTGTTGCTAGTTTTCTACAAACAAAATAAAAGTCAATCAAGTCTAATAATCAACATTTGTAGGCGCTCCTAATGTTCCTATGGAACAAAGGGAAAGAGAGAGTGCTTCAACGCAGGTGAGCCTATAGCACAGGTAGTCCTCGACCGTAATTGAGCTCAAAATTTCTGTTGTTATGCGAGACATTTGTTAAGTGAGTTTTGCCCCATTTTATGACCTTTCTTGCCACAGTTGTTAAGGGAATCTGGCTTCCCCTTTGACCTTGCTTGTCAAAAGGTCATAACAAAGTGATCCCATGACCTGGGAAACTGCAACCATCATAAATACGGTTGCCAAGCATCTGAATATTGATCACACGCCATGGGGAGGCTGCAACAGTCGCTAAGTGTGAAAAAGGGTCATCAGTCACTTTTTCAGGGCAGTTGTAACTTCAAACAGTCGCTAAACGACCTGTTGTAAGTTGAGGACTAGCTGTATAGACTACCTGTTACCCACAAACTTTCTCTCCCAGAATTCTGGGTTTTCTCATCCTGATCCCCAACTCCAGGAGTCCGTCAGCAGTCTGGTCAGCCCCTGCGGCCACCCCCTCTGGTATCTTCCTCCTTGCCCCAGAGTGGGTGTGCTGGACCAGATTGTAACTAGCTTAGGAAATTGTGTGCTATTAGAGCAATTAGCATTTAAGGGGTTAAATGCTGTCTCCTTAAGAGATGGCCTCTGGGAAATGTAGTTTAGTTGTTGGTCAGATCTATGTCTTAACTAGCCACTGGGAGGGGCTTCAATGTTTTATGACAGGATTTCCGGGCAACGTGTATATATAAAAAGCTTTGTGTAGCCAGCCACGCTTTCTTTTTGCTCCGAACGAACATGGGGTGAATCTACCTTTAATTTTCTACACCACAAGAACGGACAGATTATGATACGTGCCTCAGAAGAACTCTATGTAACTGTAAATTATTGTTTAGAGATTCCTGAAGAATAAATAATCTGAATATTAATCCGTTTTTGGAGTTAATCTGCCTGTGACAAACAGGAATAAAGCAGATCTCTTGTTTGGATCAGAGCAGTGGGTGTAAAGCAATCTCCTGGCTTTCTAGCCTAGAGACGTGGCACTGCTCATTTCAGCCTTTCCCCCCTGCCCCTTTGGCAAAGCAATCTCACGAAACATGATCAAAAACCAACTTTGTTTAAAAAAAGAAAAGGCACAAATAGTCCTTGCTTAACAACCATTCATTTAGCAACCATTTGACGTTACAACCGCGCTAAGAAAAGTGACTTACGTCCAGTCCTCGGAGTTTCAGCCATCAAAACGTCCCTGCAGTCACGTGATCACGATCCACTTTGGAATTTACTTTATTTGCTTCTTTTTTAAAAAAAAAAAAAAAATTGAAATTGCAAGCCTACAAAGCAGCCGAGTGAGTTTTCCTTCAATCTGTTTTGAAAGAAAGGACACCACACATCTTTTCAGCTTTGGGAGATTTCTTTTTTTCTTTTTGTAATTATGTGCAATATACCGCAAAGGAGAGACTTTAAAGTTGTTTTTAAAGAATTTAAGTGTTAAGGCTTTGTGAAACTGATTTAAAGACTGAAAATTAGAAAGATCCTTCGGTGTGGGAAAAATCTGTTTTGTCTACATTTGAAATGCAAAAAATACTTTGAAGACAGATTATTAAAACCCATGATGGCCACTTTAAAGCAAACATTTAATCTGGGGGTTGATGAAGTACTTGAGGTTTTAACTCTTTCCTGGAACTAACAGTTGAACAAACTCCTTCCAGGATAACCCAAATGAACTTTATGGGGGACTCAAAAATTATACTCTAAGAAAGATATGGCAATACTGATTTACAAGTGGAATTGGATGATCATACAATAATGTTTTCAAAGATAGATACCTTCTCAAATTGAAATATAAAACATTTAGTGGGCTATTTCATGGAAGTTACAAAAGGACTTAGATAAAGATGATAAGAACTTCAAGAGAAGAGGCAAAAATATTAGAAGAAAACAGGAATTATCTAGGAGATTTAAGGATGGCTGGAAGAAGGGAAAAAATAGAAAATTGGTTTGTTTGACTGTGGTTAAATAATGGGTTGCTATCTGGGGTAATGCCTAATGGTTATTTGGACTGGATAGTTTCTCTTGGAAATGTTTAATGGTGGGGTGGATTAGTTTGTAATATTTAAATTTTTCTTTTTGAATATTAAATAAGGGGCTATTATTTCTAATTTGTTTTCTTTTTGTTGCAGTGTTTAATTCTTAAGAGGAAGATGACAGGGATTTAGATTAAATGGGAAGGGGGATTATACACTTAGGTTGTTTGGTATTTATGTTAATTTTTATTGGACTTTTGTTGATTAAGGAAAAGATGAAGATTTAAAGATGAGTTTATAAAAAAATGGGGTGAGATATGGAATAAAAATGTATCCACCAGATAGATCTGGTTGTGCTTCAAGAGACAGTGATAAATTGTTAACGGTGAATATGCTTATATAGGGGATGAAAGGGGGAATTTCATTTTCTTTCTATCTTTTGGGAAGATTTTTTCACACTTTTTCTTAAAAGTCCAGGTGGTCCTCGACATATGACCACAATTAAGCCCAAAATTTATGTTGCTAAATGAGACATTTGTTGAGTTTTGCCCCATTTTATGTCTTTTCTTACCACAGCTGTTAAGTAAATCACTGCAGTTGTTAAGTTAGCAACACGATTGTTAACTGAATCTGGCTTCCCCATTGACTTTGCTTGTCAGGTGGTAAAAGGGGATCACATGACCCCGGGACACTGCAACTGTCATAAATACAAGTCAGTTGCCAAGCGTCTGCACTTTGATCACATGATCATGGGGCTGCTGCAACGGTCGTTAAGGGTGAAAAATGGTCAAAAGTCACTGTTTTCAGTGCTGTTGTAACTTTGAACGGTCACTAAATGAACTGTTGTAAGTCAAGGACTACCTCTGTGTGTGTGTGTATGAGATTTCTTTATTAATTTTATTTGTTTAATATAATTCTTCATAAAATTATTGGAAAAAAGAGATAAATAAATTCTAAAGCTAATGTCTTTTGCTTGCTTCTCAGGATTTTTCAAAAATCTTGTTGACTCCAACACTCTGTTAATAAATGTTTGTGACTGCATGGATTGAGACAGCCCGCTACCTTATTCCCCAGGGGCCCACTCTGCTTTATTTAAAATTAAAAGTTTTAGTTTGTTGTTCCTCTATTGCTGGCTTTATAGTAGGACCACTTGGTTGATGGGTTACAAAGCGAAATCTCCAGGCAGGGTGCCAGAAAATTGTGCTATGTGTTGGTGAAAGACATTATCCTACACTTTCCATCACTGTTTTTGGAAGAAAAAAACCCACCCAAGAACAGTTCTACAGCTTTTTTCTTTCTTTCTTTCCACATTAAGAGTTTTAATCCAGGATAATGTTTTATGTTGTGACTGCTGTGCACCGTTTGTGCACTACCAACATTCCTACGTTTATCGGGTGGTCTAGAATAATAAAAAGTGAGGGGGGGTTGTTCTGGGCCTTTCAGAAAATTACCTATATGCGTACACACAAAAAAGTGGCACAGAAACAAACGCATACAGTTGCACAACAGGGAGGTTTGGTCTGTTATTCTTTGGAAAACAAAAAACCAAAACACCGTATCATTTAGCTTCCATTCTCTATTAAAAGGATGAAGTCAGTAGCATACTAAGGATTGTGCTACAGCCGGCAAGCTTAGAACAACAACGTTCAAGTGGGATCAGGTCAAGCCCACCTATGAAAGGGCCTGGCCATCAAAAGCCTGTCAATGACCCTCTCCTAACTGGCCAGCAACACATTAAAACTCCACCTTTATTCCAACCTCGATGAACCCAGAAAAATGCTACCATCCCACTTCCTCTTTCAAAACCTTTTGTATTTGTCTATTTCCTCCCCACTCGTTTCCATGTGATGGGCATGTTTGCAAGAGAACTGAGGAGAACACATTATTATCATATAATACAAGGGAGGAGGAGGAGGAGGAGGAGGAGTAACTATTTGTTCACAACAGCATCAGGCAGGTGTTTGCTCAATGCAGCTGCCTACACACCATTAATGCTCCCAGGATAATCTTCCACCTGGTAAGCTAACCAGAAATGAAATATTTTGCTTTGCGACCTTGGATTTACGAGAGGCTCATTCAGAAGCTAATAAAGCCCAAATGAATCTAAGAGGTTAGATTCATAGACTTGAAGGTCTAGTCCAGGGGTAGGCAACCTTGGCTCTTTTATGACTCGTGGACTTCAACTCCCAGAATTCCTGGGCCAGCCACGCTGAGGGGAAAGGGAGAGGTTTCCAAGCGGAGCCATGCTGGCTCAGGAATTCTGGGAGTTGAAGTCCACCAGTCATGAGGGGGCCATAGTTCCGCCATGCTGGCTCAGGAATTCTGGGAGTTGAAGTCCACGAGTCATAAAAGAGCCAAGGTTGCCTACCCCTGGTCTAGTCCAACCCCCTGCCCAAGGGAGGAGACCAATCCATCCTTCCTTCCTTCCTTCCTTTCATCCTCCCTTCCTTTTCCTTCCTTTCCTTTCCTTTCCTTTCCTTTCCTTTCCTTTCCTTTCCTTTCTTCTCTTCCTTCCTTCCTTCCTTCCTTCCTTCCTTCCTTCCCTTCCTTCTCATGGGGCTGAAATGCACCTTGGAGGTCTTCTAGTCCAATCCCCTGCCCAAGACAAGAGTCCTTATACTACGCCAGAAAAATGGACGTCCAATCTTTTCTTGAAAACAAGAACGTGATAAAATAAAGAAACAACCTCAGCAAAGGGAAAAATTGGAAGGAGTTTAAGAGGAGAGGCCCCACAGGCTCTTTGCATGATCAGAAAAGAGAAAAAAGAGAGAGAAGCCCCCAGAGGCAGGAGCAGCCAAAGTCCAAGGCAATGTTGGGGGGGGGGAGGGGGGGGAGCGGAGAGAAAAAGATTATCCTTGCAATATCCTTGATATCATTTGGACTGACTGCTCCCTCCCACATCCTGGCCTTGGTCCCTTAAGGAAACAGCCACCGAATCTAGATGATCATCAAAGGGGCACAGATGCCCAACCTTTTAAGAAACCCACCTGCTGTCAGCCTTGCCAGGTAGACCAGACAGGAAACACGACCAGAGGAATGGATGAAGATTCTCAGTCATCCAGGTGGACTTGTCTGGAAGTTGAGTCGTGGCAACTGAACCTTTTTTCTTTTTTGCTTTAAAATGTTTTGCTGCTTATCCAAGTAGCTTCTGCAGTTGCCATGACTCAATTTCCAGACGACCAGATAAGCTAATTGTACTTTATTGTAAGGTTGCAACAACAGAACTTCACCAAGTGTGAAAGTAGAATTCTCCTCCCATCTTCTTTACCCCCCAAATTGGGGGGGTGGGTGTCCCTTCTGAGACATTTGCCACACCCCCATTCCTTCTGTAGACTCAGCTGTCTCTTATCTGTTCCCTTGGTGGCCTCTCTGGCCCAGCCTTCCAAGGCCATTCCCACATACCATTAGACCTGCCCTCCATCGCTAGGGAGATTTTGGTATCTGAGTAAGTGCTTTATTGCAGGGGTGTCCAACCTTGGCCACTTTAACTAACAACTGCAGCAACCATTATGTCCAACATCGCATTAAATGCCATCAAGAAGAATAAAAATATGCATTATTTTCTCCACAGTTATCCCTAAAGTAGCAATGCTCCCAACTTCTTTCATCTGCTGGGGGATAATTATACATATCAATAATAATACTCCCCATACCGGTCTTTGCATAGCAAAGAAACCCAGTGGCTAGAGAAATGATGGATTATTTAAGATGGGGGGGGGGGGAATATAAGACAGGCTTAGAAAAATAAAATTTTTAGAAATACCAAAGCTGTGGATGAGGGTAGGTACAGAAAGCCTATACTGCAAGAAAAACAAAAATATAGGGTGTACTTTAAAAAAAAATGGAGCAAAGTTATTTTATTACTTACGGTAACGAAATAAAAGGCATTCTTTGTAATTCAACATATAACTTGGCTTATCTAAAATGTGCAGACATCATTCTACAAAGAGAAGTTGCATTCTGTCCAATACTGACTCTCAAGACCAAGACAGAAAAACAGAATAACAGTTGGAAGGGACCTTAAGAGGTCTTCTAATCCACCCCCCCTGCCCAAGGCAGGAGTCCTTACCCCATCCTAGAGAAATGCCTGTCGGGTCTCTTCTTAAAAGCCTCCAGTGATGGAGCAGCCACAATTTCCAGAGGCAAGCAGTTCCACTGATTAATTGTTCTCACTGTCAGGAAATTTCTCCTTACTTCTAGGTTGGATCTTTCTTTAACGAGCTTCTAACCATTGCTTTTTGATGTTTTGGAGAATAGGCTGAACCTCTCCTCTCTGTGACAGCCCCACTGTTACCATATCACCCCTAGTCCTTCTCTTCCTTAGGCCAGACATATCTAGTTCCCTCAATCGCTCATCATAAGTACAGCACCCATTAATCATCTTTGTTGCTCTTCTCTGCACTCTTGCTAGGGCCTAAGCACTGCCTTTCAGCCGCAAACTGTTCTCCTTTTCCTTTTTACTTCAAAGCAGAAGAATTAGCTAAGGATGTTAGATGGGCTTGGGGTGAGCTGAGATCAAATAAACGGATTTACTCGTTGCCTTTTGCAAGTTATTAATGCTCTTTGGGAAGATATGACAAAGCTAACATGGGATAACCGCCCCCCCCCTTTGCATGCCTAGAAGGTATTTGAATTATTCCAAGGAAAAGGTCACAAACAGATGGGAACTACTGCAAAACAGCTTTTTCCCCCCAATGCCACAAAATGGATTGGTTCTCTGCTTTTAGGCACAACATGCCAAAGGGGAATCAGTGGCTAACTCTGCTGTATTCTGTGCAGAATTTTAAAACTAGCGTGCACGTCAACACCCACCAGAAGCAAGTTTTTGGCTTTGGAAGGGATCCTTCCACTAAGTCACACATTCAGCAGGCTCTGCTTGTTGGAAAGATGTTGTGTATGCTCCATCACTGAAGCTTTTCAATAAAAAATTGGACAGCCATTTGTGTGAGATGCAATAACGTCTCCTTGGAGCCTAGAAGGCCTCCAAGGTCCCTATTCCACGCCATTTTATGGCTTGATGTGGCATCCATCTTCTCATGTAGCTCAGCGTTTCTCAAACCTGAGAAACTTTAATTCCCAAAAGTTCGCACATCTTAAAGGGGCCAAGTTTGAGAAACATTGGAATAGCTTTATGGGTAAGTCACTAACAGAAGAAAATATCTGTAGCTCAGGGTTGAACTGGTCCTTAGTGTCCCTGAGCTTGGTGGTTTTCTTGCAGACATTTCATTGCCAAACTAGGTAACATCACTGATGCAGCAAGTATGGGTGGATAAACCCCTGAATGTTTTTCTAGCACAACCTTTCTCCCACCAGATAGTCAACTGCAATTCTTGAGCAGGCCCTGTTGAATTGGATGCCACTTGGGAAATCAGGGAAGACAAGCATGTTTGCAGTGTGTGTGTGATGGTGCTGGGGGGGTCATCTTGACTTTTTCCAACCACCTCTCCTGCCCATTCTGGCCACCCTTGCATAAGGATATGATATGCATGGTCAAAAGCCAAGTTGGCCACTAGGACAGGAGAAAGGAAGTAAGAAACAAGCTGAGCTTCAATTGCCCCATTGTGGTCTTCAACTAGATTTTTTTGACCACACCCTACAGACACCCGCAGTTAATTTCTTCCTAAAGACTTTTCTGCTTCAACTCTGCTCTGTTGTAGATTAAAAGCTCCTACTGCTGAAATTTAAGGCCAGAAAAAGAAGGAGTGTATGGAAGATGAGGGAATAGAAGGGGAACTCATCAAATTTTCAGATGATGCCAAGCTAGCAGGAATAGCCAACAGCCCAGAAGACAAGCACAGGATCCAAAAAGATCTTGACAGACTTGAACAATGGGCCCTATTCAACAACATGAAATTTAATGTGGAGAAAAGCAGTTTTACACCTAGGCAGTTAAAACCAAAGTTACAAGTACAGATTAGGCGAAACCTGGCTCAAAAACAGTAATTGTGAGAGGGTCCTTTGAGTCCTAGTGCACAATTACTTAAATATGAGCCAGCAGTGTGTAGCAGCAGTCAAAAAAGCCAATGCTCTCCTTGGTTCTATAAACAGGCATAGAATCTACTACGCACGAAGTATAGTACTGCTTTATAAAACCTTAGTAAGATCACACCTGGAATACTACATCCAGTTTTGGTCACCTCATTACAAAAAAGATATTGACACTCTGGAAAGAGTGCAGAGAAGAACAACAAAGATGATTAGTGGGCTGGAGATTAAAACATATGAAGAACGGGTTGCAGGAATTGGGTTTGGCTAGTCTAGAGAAAAGAAGGACTAGGGGGGACATGACAGCAGTATTCCAGTATTTGAGAGGCTGCCACAAAGAGGAGGGGGTCAACTTATTTTCCAAAGCACCAGAAGGCAAGACAAGAAACAATGGATGGAAACTAATCAAGAAGCGAAGCAACCTGGAATTAAGGAGAAACTTCCTAACAAGGAGAACAATTAACCAGTGGAACAGCTTGCCTTCAGAAGTTGTGGGTGCTCCATTACTGGAGGTCTTTAAGAAGAGACTGGATAACCATTTGTCAATAATAATAATAATAATAATAATAATAATAATAATAATAATAATAATAATAATAATAATAATAGTAGTAGTAGTAGTAATAATAGTAATAATAATAATGAAGTTGGAAGGGACCTTGGAGGTCTTCTAGTCCAACCCCCTGAACCCTATACCATTTCAGACAAGTGGCTGTCCAGTCACTTCTTAAAAACTTCCAGTGTTGGAGCATTCACAACTTCTGGAGGCAGGTTGTTCCACTGATTAATTGTTCTGTCAAGAAATTTCTCCTTAGTTCCAGGTTGCTTCTCTCCTTGGTTAGTTTCCATCCGTTACTTCTTGTCCTGCCTTCCGGCGCTTTGGAGAATAGCTTAACTCCCTCTTCTTTGGGGCAGCCCCTGAGATATTGAAACACTGCTATCATGTCACCCCTAATGGTATAGGGTCTCCTGCTTGAGCAGGGGGTTGGACTAGAAGATCTCCAAGGTCCCTTCCGGTTCTATTCTGATTGACTGACTGATTGAAGAACAGATCCTCTGGATAGATCCACTGTCTCCAAAGGAGCAGCATGGAACCCCACCCACACATGGAATGTAAAAAGTTCTCATTATCATCCAGTTGATCTTCCTCATTAAGCAGTCCAGCCTCTTCCACTCCAAAAGATGGTCCTGAAAATCTATACTATTTGGATTCTTTAAGACTCCAGGGATTTAAAACTTCCTGTTCGATGCATATTAACATTTCAAAGGCATCTTGCCTTGAACAAAGACAAGACTATTCCTTCTCAAATGGGTTGGACTTACCCGTTAAAATTTACATTCCCACAGGAACCAATTATAATAGGGTTGATATCACAAGGTAGAGTTTTTCTGCTATCCATCAGGCACAAAATTCCACTAACATATAGCCTCACCAACGATCTAGCATATTTTAACATTTTAAGAGACATTGGAAATAAATACACAGGACTACCAACTGAGTAAATTAACAATAAATAAAATGTCACTTCTAAATTCCCAAAACTTTATTCAACAGACCCCCAAAAAGCTACTTACAATCTGGATTCAAAGTTCTAAGTAACAAAGTTGGAAGGGACCTGGGAGGTCATCTATTCCAACCCACTGCTCTTGCAGGAGACCTATACTATTTCTAATAGATGGCTGTCCAGTCACTTCTTAAAAACTTCCAGTGAAACCTGGCTCAAAAAGAAGTAACTGTGAGAGGGACCTTGGAGTCAGCAACCGTCCTGCATTTACGGCTGTCTGCAGTGCTCCTCAATCATGTGACCACAATTTATCTTTTTTGGGGGGGTCAAAAAACTGGCATTTACTTGATTTCGAGCAAAAGATGCCCCCCCATAGCAAACAATGAGTTCACTTAACAATTGTAATATTTGCTTTACAACCACCAGGTTTGTTTAATGACCACCGCAGAAAGATTGTAAAATCAGGTGTTGGCATGTTGTGACTCACCTAACAACTATCACAACTTACAACCGGAATTGCAGCTCAATTAGGCTCATAAGTCGAGGACCTCCTGTATCCTTAAATTAGTGCAGAAGAGAAACTGAGAAGTTATGACAAGAGATAAGAGATGTTTTGAAAACTGAAGGAGAGAAAATATACTTCCAAAATTTCAAAAAGGGAAGGAAAAGTTCAAGTGGCTTTCAGAGTAAGCTATCAAAACAACTAAAAAAAGAGCAGAGGATGAAATCTCTATCGATGGATTGGATAATTCTGGACTAAAGCAGAAAAGGAAGGTGCAAGAGAATGTGTAGCTTGCTAAATTATGCCCTCATCAAACTAATGTGTAAATTACCAAATTAAATCCTAATGGAAATAATGTTTTATCTGAGGTCTTACAAAGTAAAATAGAGCCACAATGAAGAGACCTGAGATTGGATGCGACCATAATATGGATAAATGCAGAGAGAAAAAGACATCAAAGAAATCTACCTTTCTTTCATTGACTGCAGCAAAGTTTTTGATTAGGTAGATCCTGCTATATAATATGGAAGATATTAAGGCTAATAAATGCACCAGAACATCCATTTAGTCTTCTAAAGAACCTTTACAATGAGAAAGAAGTACTATAAGAACTGAGTTTGGAGAAACACAGTGATAGAAAGGAAGTGAGGCACAAAACCAGCTTAATGTGTGTAGTAAATATACTATAGAACTGGCAGTGAAGACAGCTGTAATCAAAATTGCTGGCTGAACAGCTAAGAGTTAAAATTGTAAAATGATACCACTTTGTAAGTTGAAAGAAGACTTGGAACGGTTAAAAAATGAAAAATCTGGATAGATAGATAGATAGATAGATAGATAGATAGATAGATAGATAGATAGATAGATAGATAGATAGATAGATAGATAGATAGATAGATAGATAGATAGATAGATAGATATGATAAAGATTATAGAGATAAATAAAGAGTAGAGATAGAGAGACAGAGAAACAGAGAGACTAGATATATAGATTATAAATAGGGAGGGAAAGAGTGAGAAAGAGGACAAAGGAAGTAATGTATCAGCTAACATACTCAGAGAACTTAAATGTGATGGCAAAGAAAATATAGAGACTTTCTTGTACTCAACAGCAGATGAAGATGAAGAGATGTTGGAGAAGTAAAGAGGGGTATAATCCAGGGAGGACAGTTCCACACAGACCATATCAAAAGAATTGAAGTGATAGGTTTTTCAGTGCTAATGCATGGCCGGTAAAGCAGGAAGTCGAGAAGAATGAGCGAAAGAAGCTGGGTGTTCAAGGAGTCACCTTTTGCAACCTTTGGACAAGCAAAGTCAAGAGGGGAGCCAGATTCACGTTACTAATTTAACTGCAGTGATCAATGTGGTGATGCCCTGCTGTAAGGGCTGCTCTTTGGGTACATTAATCATGGTTTCAGGTGCTCATGCAAATGGGAGGAGGGAGAGACTTCCTGGAAAACAATCCTTGTGTTACTTTAACAAAAGGGTCAGATCCTGCGGACACTTTGGATACAAATGAAGGCAAATATACGTCTTGCAGGATCCACTCTGGGTCGGTCACCAGAGGTTTAGTCTTCCGAGATTTTGGACTTGTTCCGGAGCCCATCCTCGGGGAACTTCTCTCTATTGGAATGTTAGTAAGTTAGGATGGATTATACTGGTAGTCCTCGACTTACAACAGTTCGTTTAGTGAATGTCCAAAGTTACAACAGCACTGAAAAAAGTGATCATGCCCATTTTTCACACTTATGACCGCTGCAGCATCCCCATGATCATGTGATTTATATTTGGATGCTTGACAACTGACTCATTTATGACAGTTGCAGTGTCCCGGGGTCACCTTTTGCAACCTTTGGACAAGCAAAGTCAAGAGGGGAGCCAGATTCACGTTACTAATTTAAATGCAGTGATTCACTTAACAAACATGGCATGGTAAAATGGGGCAAAACTCACTTAACAAATTTCTCAGAGAGCAATGTAAATTTTGCGCTCAACTGTGGTCGCAAGTTGAGAACTACCTGTATTATACATATAATAAATAGATTATATTTATTTCAATGCAAGAGAGATTCTAGAACACATTCTGGTGAAAGGGAAGTTCCCCGAGTCTGAAAGGCTAAACTTCTCATCCTGGTGACCGACCCAGATTGGATCCTGCAACTTTAGAGACCTCCGTGCTAGGGGTTTGGAGAATGTTAAGAGTATCCCAACCGATAAGAACATTATCCCAAACTACACGAATAGGACATATTCATATGACATATGAAGGATTCTGGCTGCATGTTTCCAGACTAAAAAATTCATTTAAAAGCAGAAGCATTTTTTTGAGCCATGGGAAACTAAGGCAACTCTTCTGAAAGAACACAGAGTTTGCTGAAGTACTATGCACTGCCATCTGATGGGACCTTGGAGGTTGGTCCCATCAGCTCCTGGTAGCTGCCCCCACTCTCCCTGCCCTCCCTCCAGGTCATGCTTGCCCCAGAGGTGCTTTTTCCAAAAGGCAACTGGACTTTCTTGGATTTTTTCCTTTGAAAACGTTTCATTTCTCATTCAACAAGCTTCTTCAGTTCAGAAACTTCTGGGATGAAAAGCAAAATGTTTTCAGAGGAGGAAAACCAAGAAAGTCCAGTTACCTTTTGGGAAAAGCACCTTTGGGACTCCCTCCCAGTGGGAATTGGATCACCCCCATCGCTCATGGGCTTCTGCAACACTTGGGAGACCCCGTTCTGTCTTACAAAGGAGGAGTTCTGTGATTTGAAAGAGGGGATTATTGGTTTTTATTTGATATTTTTGTAGGCTTATAATAGTAAGTGGTTCTGGGGTTATTTTCTTATCCGTAGGACTGTTTGCTGCCTAAAGTCTTTGGAAATGGATAACCTATGAGCAATAAATAAATAAACCCTGCATGAACCCTCAGTCTGTCTTGGGTCAAAGAGAATTCTCCTGCAGCAACCTTCAGCAAGGAGAACCCCAACAGGCTTTGGGTATGTGGTGGGAATGAAAGACTGGAAGAAAACAATGAGGCAAAATTGAGAAGAGAAGACTACAGATAAATGGATGGACAGAATCAAGGAATTCACCATAAAATCCTTGCAAAAAACAATGGATTTCCAAATTATCATCAGATGCAGATGCATCTGATGCAGGAATCGGTCAACAGAAACACTCTGGGCCAGATGAACACAACCAGAACTATTGACCAGGTGGAGCAAAGGGAGATTCAGGTGGGCAAACCAAGCACAAAGCTGCTGTGTGAATCCCCATATGGAGCTGATATTGCTCAATTGTTACTCCCTTTTTCCCACCACGGAGGAAAAAAAGTTTTTTTCCTGTTTGCTTACAATGTTCCTGAAAGCATGCAAGTCAACCCAGAACCCTCATTTGAGGCACAAATCACCAGGTTCAAATTATCATTCATGGTATTTTGAAAAAAAAACCCAAAATAGTGGAGACTTTGGCATCCAGCTCATACATTCTAAAAAGCTCTTTATATATTATATATATATATTCAAGATGGACAGTATCTAATATTTATTTGTTACGTATATGTAGGGTGTGGGTCTATACATATGTTGTATATAGTACGTTTTAGGTGTGTGCCATGTATGTGTTTCACTCTGAGAGCGGGCAACTAAATTTCATTTTTTTGATGTGTGCCATTGTACCCAGTAAAAAAATGACAATAAAGGTTATCTTATCTTATCTTTAAAATATTTCCCCTTGTTGTTAAAAATCACCTTTTGTTTTATGGTTAATTTTCCATCAAGGATAGACTGAGCCATAACTGGACAATTTTGTCTAATAAGTGACAGTATTATATCTTTGAATCAATGACATTTTTGTTTTTTCTTGTTCATGTTCCATTAAAAAATGATTAGTAACTTTAAAAAACCTATCATATTTTGGACATGTTCTGGAAAGTCCAAACTCTGTTGGGAAATCCATGATGTTGGGAAAAGTGGAAGGAAAGAGAAGAGGCGATACCAGCAAGTGGATAGAATCAAAGAGATGCCCTGCGTGCTGCTGGGAGACCTGAAGGACCTGGAGAAGATCCAGCCATGTGCTCCACAAGAGCTCAGACTGACTTGATGTACCTCATGAACCATCAACTACTTGTTTTAAGGCAGCTGCAGAGGGGAGGGGAGAAGAGAAAGAGAGAGAGAAGGAAGAATGGAAGGAAAGCAAAGGAAAGGGGATAGAAAGGAGGGAGGGAGCAAAAGAGGAGAGAAAGAGAGAGAAGGAAAGAACGAGAAGGAGAGAGGAAGGAAGAATGGAAGGAAAGCAAAGGAAAGGGGATAGAAAGGAGGGAGGGAGCAAAAGAGGAGAGAAAGAGAGAGAAGGAAAGAACGAGAAGGAGAGAGGAAGGAAGAATGGAAGGAAAGCAAAGGAAAGGGGATAGAAAGGAGGGAGGGAGCAAAAGAGGGGAGAAAGAGAGAGAAGAAAGAATGGAAGGAAAGCAAAGGAAAGGATAGAAAAGAGGGAGGGAGCAAAAGAGGAAAGAGAGAGAGAAGGAAAGAAAGAGAAGGAGGGGGAAGGAAGAATGGAAGGAAAGCAAAGGGGATAGAAAGGGAGGGAGGGAGCAAAAGAGGGGAGAAAGAGAGAAGAAAGAAGAATGGAAGGAAAGCAAAGGAAAGGTGATAGAAAGGAGGGAGGGAGCAAAAGAGGAAAGAGAGAGAAGGAAAGAGGAAGGAAGAATGGAATGAAAGCAAAGGAAAGGGGATAGAAAGTAGGGAGGGCAGGAGGAAGCAAAAGAGAGGAGAGAAGGAGAGGAGGGAAGGAAAGGGAGAAACAGAGAAAAAAAGCAAAGAAAAGATCTAGTTATGAAGGCACCAGGCTATAAAGTGGGAGACTGTGAGTTCTAGTGTACTGTATAGTCTTAGCCACAAAGCTGTCTGGGTGACTTTGGGCCAATCACCCGGAGATGGCGAGTTCTAGTCCCACCTTAGATAGGCATGAATGCCAGTGGGGTGACTTTGGGCGAGTCACTTACTCTCAGCCCAGCCCACCTCACAGGGTTGCTGTTGTGAGGAAAATAGGAGGAGGAAGAAGTATTAGGAATGTTCAAGTATTAGGAGTGAGTTATTTGCACAAATAATAAAGGCGAGATAAAAAAAAATCTAAGAAAGAAAAAGAAAGAAAGAGCGGTCACTTTTATCTTAGTTTCTTCTCCTGTCCCCGGGACAAAAAGGCGGCCCTGCAAACGAGCGAGGCCAAGGCGGGAGGGGAAATCCACGCGTGTACATATGGCGGCTGATGATTCTCACTCGGGGCCCCTTTTTTGGCGAGCCTCTCCCTCTTTTCGGCTTCAACGAGCTCGGAAGCGACGCGGGTATATTTCAGCCCTCCCGACCGCCGGCCTCTCGACGGGCACCGAGCACGCATCTCCCACAAGAGCCCGAGAAAGCGTCGTCTGAACGGGGCACACGGCTCCCGCCATACTCACCCAGCCGGAGGCGGGCGACCCGCAGCGCCAGCCGGGGAGGGCTGAGAGCGAGGAGCGGCCCCGGCTTTTGTCTTCCCAGGGGAGCCCCGGAGCAAAACGCAGCGGGCACCCGCGCGACACGCACGTGTGGACGCGCTTTCCAGGAAGAAAAGCCGCGCAAACTTTGAATTGGGGCCGGAGGGGGGAGGGAAGGAGGACTTGCTTCCAAATAAAGGACTACGTGACACTCTCCACGCCCCACCCCGCCCAGGTGTGAATGCGCCTTTCGCCTACCTAAAGGGCAGGAGCTGGGATGGCGGCGCCGCTTTGCAACCTCCCGCGGGATCCTCCACGGACAGGCCACTTTCGCTCCACGCGCCCTCCGGTCCTATGAAACCAACCCCAACACGAGAGAGTGGGGCTGCAACAACCACAGTGGTCGCTAGGTGGCGCTAAAAGAACCAGGCTTCTAGTACTTGGGCTTTTTTTGCAGGCCAAACTTGCACCTCAACCCTGGTTAAATACCGAGAGTCCTCGGCTGACAACCGTTCGTTTAGTGACTGTTTTGAAGTTACAAAGGCCCTGAAAAGAGTGGGCTAGGACTGCTTTTCACACTTAACAACCCTTGTAGTGTCCCCACGGTCACATGATCAAAATTCGGGCGCTTGGCAACTGACTTGTATTTATGACGGTTGCAGCGTCCTGGGGTCATGTGATTCCCCTTTTGTGACCTGACCAGCAAAGTCAATGGAGAAGCCAGATTCACTTAACTGTGTTACTAAATTAACAACTGCAGTGATTCACTTAACAACTGTGGCAAGAAAGGTCGTAAAATGGGACAAAACTCACTTAACTGTCTTGCTTAGCAACATAAATTTTGGGCTCAATTTGGTTGTAAGTCAAGGACTACTTGTATAGGATGCTCCCAGCTGGGTTATTGGAGGAGCTGAAACAGGTTACCAAATGCATCCTCAGTGGTGTACACGGTTGATTTCTAAACAACAAATTGAATGCAGGAAGTAAAAGACAGTGGCACTTATGAACGATCCCTTGCAAAACAGTTGGTGTTGCAATAAACAGCAGCTTATGTTTTAATCCACCCCGAGATTGAGTAAACCAACTTTTCCCATCCTGCCCCCAGATGCACCAACAGAGATTAATTATTCCATGCCTTCTTAGTTATTCATATTTTCCCCAAAGAACAGCCAACCACAACATTTGGGAACACAACACTGCCAGTACAACAAACCATAAATGAACATATTCTTTTTCCTTTTCATTAGCAACAATGTTCATAATAAATTTAATTTGAGGTGTTTGTGAGGCTGTGTGCAAATATTAATTAACCCTCCTAGCAATTATTGGTTGTACAGCAATAGCCTTTGCAGGGTCTATTCAGATCAACAGTGGCAATTGTCCTAAGGCTTGCACTAATTTTCTGCCCCAGATGAAACAAAGTTATGGCATTGAATGTTTTCATCAATCTGGTTTTCAGCTGGGGTTTCTGAATGAGCCAACAATAATGATGTCTTCAATTTTCTTTCTTTTCAACTTCAGGGTTCAGCACTGAGATGTAATTCCAAAAATGTAACCTCTGCATATTTAAAGTCTCCGTTAGCACAAGTCTATTAAAAACACATTCATGTATTGATTTAAGATCATGCAAATTCTTTTTCAAGTTTGTCACAAGGGAACCAGCACTACTCTGTTGCCGTATACAACAGAATAACTGTAGTGATGTGTTTATTCCACAGTTGATCTAAGCTATCTACATTGGTTTATTTTTATTATAGTTTCCTTATATTCTGATGAAGTTTCACCTGTGTAGCCAGACAAGGAAGGGAAGAGATAAAGGAGAATGATTGTAGCCCTGGGTTGAAGTGAGGATTCTTTGGTGCTCTTTGAGCTTGGTTGCTTTCTTTCATTTTCCAAACTAAGTAAGATTGTAAGTGTTAGAAGGGAATGTGGTGTCAGGAGTGGAGGAGGAGGAGGAAGAGAAAGAGAAAGAGAAGAAGAACTGTGGGGTCCTTGCTGTTCACTGAGGTTGTTTTTTTCTTGCAGACATTTCATTACCCAACTTGGTAACATCATCAATGCTAGAAAACAGTGGGGTGGGGGGGGAGGAGGAGGAGGAAGACTGTAGCTTTTTTTAATTGAATCGTTTTAGTAGAGTTGGGGACTACTTTGAATATAATATACCTTGAATGCAAAAAAACGTTTAATAAAGTACTCCGTGATATTCTGGCTCAGGTGCTGCTGACCTGCAGATCTATTCGTCTGATCCACAGTAAGGTCAGAATTGTTCCCCAGGGCTCCCCACCAAAGGGAGGTGTCACTTGGGATTTGACAGAATATGGATGATTCTGGAAACATGTAAGCAAAATATAGATCAGTCAGTCTGGGAAAAGTCTAGAGCAGATCCTAAATAGGTTGTTCTATAAGCATCTGGAAAACAATAGAGTAACTTTATCATACAGAGTGGACTTATAAAAATATCTGATAAAACTTGTCCGATACAGGTAGTCCTCAATTTACAACCATGTTTGAGCTCAACTTTCTGTTGCTAAGTGAGATATTTGTTAAGTGAGTTTTGCCCAGTTCTTTGACTTTTCTTGCTACAGTTGTTAAGTGAATCACCATAGTTGCTAATTTAGTAACACTGTTCTTAAATGAATCTGGCTTCCCCAGTGACTTTGCTTGTCAAAAGGCCCCAAAAGGTGATCACATGATCTGGGGACACTGCAACTGTCATAAATATGAATCAGCTGCCAGGTGTCTGAATTTTGATCATGTGACCATGAGGATGTTGCAACCATTTTATAAGTGTGAATAATGGTCATAAGTCACTTTTTTCAGCGATGTTATTTCCAACAGTCACTAAATAAACTGTTGTAAATCAAGGATTATCTGTACATACACTGAAACAAAGAATTTTAAAAACTAAGATTCAACTGAAACCCGAACTTTTCTTATTAGCATTTAATGGACAGATAATTAGAAAAGAGCCGCAGAAGACTATTTTTATATATGATCATTGCTGTGAGACTGCTATAGCCACAAAAATAGAAAGACTTTGAAGGAAAGAATATAAAGAGATAGATTCTGATCTGTTTGACAGCAGTTATAAATGCATTTTTTTTTTACCTCTCTTTCTAAGGTTATGTCATAATTTCCTTCTTCCATAAGCAATTCTTTCTAATCACTGAATCCATAAATCACAAGTTCATTTTTTTCTTTTTTTCAGCAAAAAAAAATCCAAAAGGGGTTTTCAGTCATTGATAAATATAATTGTTGATCTTTTTCTAATCAGACAAGCCAATTTTGCTATCTCAGCTAATTCTCTCATCTTCACAGCCACTGCTCTTGCATCATAAATCGCATGCAAGCCTTTATCAAGAACAGATTTTGCCACATTTGTTCTTGACAAATCCTTGCGTAAATTTAATAATTCTTGAATTGTATTCAATATATTTGCAAACCATATTTGCAAGATGTAATATAAACCCTTATTATGTAGCCATCAGTCTCAGGGGATTTAAATGCTAATAAACACTGCAAATTGGTAGGAAAAAAGGGGGAAATTAGAAACCAAAGGCAGTAGCTTTTTTTTTTTTAAGGGTTTTTTTCTTTCTCTTGCTGCTCTTTACTTTGCTGTTTTTTGTTTTAATATGCACAAACAATAATAGAAGTGGAGACCTTATTATTCTGCATATAGCTTGGCAGAAATCTTTCTTTTATAACCAATTATTCAATGTATTTTGCTGTTGTTTATTAAGGCCACATTTAGTTCCTGATGTCATGTTTATCCAACTTATCATTTTAAAAATTATAGTTAGTATTGATATAATCTCCCTTTTGAACTTTATTTTTAAAGGTTTAAGTTATCTAAACATCAGTATTAACCATCTGCAGTTTACACTCTATAAATGCTGCTGTACCCAGTTGTAATGTATTGCTTATGCTTTATAAAAATACAATAAAACATTATAAAGATAAAAAAGAAAAAAACTCCAGAAGGAGAAGGGGAGGGGAGGAAGAGGAGGAGAAGGAGGAGGAATCCTGCCTCATTATTATCTCATTAGAGTGTGTGAGTATTGTAAAACATAACTATCTTATATAAAATAAATTATATAAATAAGTCTTAATTTTAGCAAAGAATGAGCAGATTAGCAAGCTAGTTGGGAATGGGATGGGAGTGAAACAATTATGAGGATACAATAGGGATTTGAGCATTCAGAATGGTAGCTGCCATTGTGTGACCCTTTTTGTGTGTGCCATGATTGTGCAATTACAGCCACCACCTTGACTTTTTTGAGCTGCCTTTAAATCATAGTTGCCTCTTATCAATGGCTCCTCATAAAATGGAGATATAACGTTGGGTACCATAAAGAATCACTCCTCTAATTCTCAATAAGATGCAGTTCAGCAGTGAAAAAAGTAAAGCCTTGCACTTAGGCAGGAAAAATCAAATGCACAGGTAAAGAATACATGGTACCTGGCTCAACAGCAGTAAATGTGAGAGGGATCTAGGAATCCTAATGGACAATCACTGAAATATGACCCAGCAGTGGGCAGTTTTGAAGAAGAGACTGGATAGACAACTATTTGTCTGGGATTATTTGTCTGCTCCTGCTTAAACAGAGGGTTGTGTCAACTGTACAGTTGGCATTTCCAGAAAAAGAAATCCTGGGACATGATTTTACCAAGAGTATAATACTTTACTGAAAATTTACATTGGCACAGAAGAAGCGAAACTATCTCTGGTTTTTCCGCTCAAAAGCTTACTTAATTAAACAATAGATTCCCTTGCCCCCACCCACCGGTGTTCACATTGTCCAATAGTAATACTTCTTCTTGTTATGAGAAAAGTCCACTTCTCCATCGGGCACCTGCATTAGTGACCTTGGCATTCTTGCAGGCTCTCAAAAATGCCTCGGTTGCCTAGATATCATCCTTCCCACCTTTGCATTCCATTCCACAATCTTGTCAAGCTGTGAAAAATGTAGGTGAAAGGGTGAATCAATCTTGACAGGTTGCTCTATAAGACCGCCAAGGTCCCTTCCAGCTCTATGATTCTATGACATTTAGGATTTCTATATCATTTTTATTCATATCTTGAAAGAAACAGTGTAGGAAATGCTCAACCAATTTACAGATGCCACAAATTTAGGTAAAACGGCATACTCTAGAAATGTTAAATAAAATTTCAAATGATGTTGGTTGTTTAGAGAGATCGTTAACCTAGAACAGCGGTTCCCAACCTTTTCATACCCCGCACCCCTAGAACACTTCTGATATATTCTCGCACCCCTTACAAAAGTTCAAAATAACGGCAGCTAATTATGCATATATACTATAATTTTGAAACTTCTAAACCCAAGTTTTTGCACCCCCTGGAATATCATCTCGCACCCCCAGGGGGTGCAAGCACCCCCAGTTGGGAACCCCTGACCTAGAAGAAGGATATTTGATGGCAGTTAATGCAGAAAATAAAATGATATTGGAAAGAGGACTGTGTCAAACCTGACTCGACTCCATAGTTGCACCTGCTGTTGCTTGCAATTTGCCAAACAGCAAGGGAGGGGGGGTGGATGAATTCCTAAGGCGGGAGGGAAGCTCCAGAATGCAAGAGAGCCTTCGGTTGCCTGCGAGACGTTATCCACCAAGGTCAAATTATGAAATGTTTGAGCAGCACAGACAGTCTTTTCCCAAAACTAGAGAACTGAACCCAGTGGTGGGATTCAGCCGGTTCGCACCACTTCGGCAGAACCGGTAGCTAATTTTTTGTTGCCGAGGCCCAGAATGGACTTCCGGAAGTGGCATCCACACAGAGAACCGGTTGTTCACATATCTGAATCCACCACTGACTGAACCCAATTGGTGAACTATGAACTGTGGGTGGCCCGCAGGGTGAAACTGGGTTTTACCTATGGGGCTTTCACAGGAAAAATCCCAGAAATAACTTTGCTTCTGCTGTACCTAGATGGATCTTTCAGTAAAGCTACACTCTTGGTAAAAAGAGCTGAGAGTTTCTTTGGTTGAATGTGCCAAATGGGACGGTTGACCGAATGCAACGTTCTTCTCTTTGAAAACAAAGATCAATTGCACAGCCTGGATTGGTACTTGTGAGAAAACCTGAAAATATAATATCTTGCACACCTCATACGAGTTGTCTGCCACAAAGCAAATGCCGTTTAGACTGCATCAGCAGGATTTATTACCAAATTGGGGGAATAAATAGTGCTGTGTACACTTCAGGGCATCACATTTAAAAAAGGCACATCCGGGGCCTAAAAACTAGAACTTATAGGCAAATAGAAGAGGTTGAGTATACTTCATTCTGAATAAAAAAAATGCCTGATGGGTCCCTTCAAATACCTGAAAGGAAGTCCCAGAGAAGAAGGTCAAGGCTGTCTCTCTTGAGGTAAGTATAAGACTTAGAATGAAGAATTTCATTCATTCATTCATTCATTCATTCATTCATTCATTCATTCATTCATTCATTCATTCATTCATTCATTCATTCATTCATTCATTCATTCATTCAATTTTTATCCCACCTTTATTACTTTACAGGTAGCTCAAGATGGCAAACATATCTAATACTCCATCCTCCTCCTCTTTTCCACACAATCACCCTGTGAGGTGGGTTGGGCTGAGAGACAGCGATTGGCCTAAAATCACCCAGCTGTCTTTCATGCCTAAGACGGGACTAGAACTCAGAGCCTCCTGGTGATTGACCCAAAGTCACCCAGCCAACTTTTGTGCTTAAGGCAGAACTAGAACTCAGAGTCTCCTAGTTTCTATCCTGATACCTTAACCACTAGATCAAACTGGCTCTTACAGAAGGCAGATTCCAATTGAGGGTTACAAAATGTTAGTACCACATTCCTAAGAAGCAGAGCAATTCAACTGTTGGAACTGACTTGTGCAGAGATGTGGTGGGGTCTCCTTCAGACAACCACTCTTGGAGAGTCCAGCACTCGGGGTTGAATGTAGCCTAGAAGAGAATCACACAGCTGGAAAAGGTTATTTAGGCCTTAAGCTTAGAATAGGGGTTTACACTAGAAAGGAGTTTAAGGGGGGTGTTGCTAACCAATTTCCCCTCCATGACAAGGATTATGCTTCACTAACATGAGAATTTGAGCAAGAAACAATTGAGATAAATTATAGTTTATTTATAATTGCCTGAGTTCATGTCATGCATGAATACCAACCAGACTACAATACAGTTTAGCAAAACGTGTGATTCCAGTACTGTTACTGAATTTAGTAGCATTTGTACCCAAAGGGCATTGGCCAAGCAGCTAATTCTGCAATAATCAATAATAACTTCAGATGTGGAGGATGTGAAGGTTAGCATCTCAGACCCATTTCCTTTTGATGTCAACAGACATGTTATCGACTTTAGCAAATGCTAGATCAAACTCTGCAGCCAATGAACTTCACCCACGACTGCAAGCAAACATTTTAAGGATAAAAGTTCTTTTTAAAAAAATGATGGAATAAATAGCAACTTTGCTCAGAGACCTTTTAAATCATCAATACATCTTAGCCATCTGTTTTGTTTGCAACGTTTTCCTTTAAGGGGAAAGGTATTTTTTTTAAAGAGTCTTCAATTAAAAACAAGAATAAACACAGAAACATGAAATGGGCACTAATGTGTCCTGAAACACAATAGTCAGGATTGAACCCACCCCTAATACACACACAAACAAACAAACACAGACCCCTTCAATTTGTACAAAATGGATTGTTGTTTTTTTTTTAAAATAAAGATGTTGGTAGCCAAGTTCTGAGGCTCAAATCTATTAAGGTCAAATTAAAGGGCATCTGAAAAAGTGGCTGACACAGCTCTGGATTAGTGTTGGTGAGAAACATTCCAGACAAATAACAAGAATTGGAAGACATTTTTTTCCTTTCAGATGAAAGCAGAAAGACAAATTGTAAAGGACATAGTTGGCTCACAGCAAGATAGCAAGATGCAGCTGGACGGAAGAGAAGAAATAGGGGTGACTTGATAGCAGTCTTCTAATATTTGAGGGGCTGTCACAGAGAAGAGGGGGCCGAGCTATTCTCCAGAGCTCAAGAACAAAATGTAATGGATAAAAGTTTATCCAAGAGAGATACAACCTAGAATTAAGGAGAAATTTCCTAACAATGAGTTCTGTCTGTCTATCATCTATCCATCTATCATCTCTCTCTCTCTAATCCATCCATCCTTCCATCCATTACGGATTACAAATTCTGGGAATTGAAGTCCGCAGTTCATAAAGGGGCCATTGTTCTCCAGCCTTGCAGTAGAAGAAACCGCCCAGTCCAATAATCCATCAGAAGTACACTCAAATCAAATAACTGCTTAATCAATTTCTGGTCTGGCCAATCCACTCTACCAGGACCAATATTAGTAGCTCAACATCATCAAGCTGGTCAAAGGTCCTGCAAGCTTGGAGTGGAGGCTCTTTGTCAGGCTGTCACGGACGTTTACAGTATTTTAACAATGGACAGTTCTTCAACCAAGGCTTGTCCACCGCAAGCTTTTGGTTTCCACCTAAATGTAGCAAATTGAGCTCAGAGCTATTTAGGAGCTGCGAGGCCGATGTCCTTGGGAGTTTGAAGGAAGGAGAAGGACCCCACGGCCCAACAACCCTGCTCAAATGACCAGGGACTTGCTTGAGTAGGAAGATCAGCAAGCAGTGAAGAGCAACAAGGATGAACAGGGGTCTGGAGGCTAAACTCTATGATGAACGAGTGAGGGAACTAGGTATGTTTAGCCTAATGAAGAGAAGGTTAAGGTGGGACATGATAGCTATTTTCCAGTATTTGAAGGGCTCTCACAGGTATCCATTTACTCTCCAAAGCACCTGAGGGCAGGACAAGAAGCAATGGGTGGAAGTTTGTCAGAGGAAGATCCAACCTGGAACTAAGGAGAAATTTCCTGACACTGAAAACAATTAATCAGTGGAACTGCTGGCCTCCAGAAGTTATGGGTGCTCCATGATTGGAGGTTTTTAAGAGTTCTGTCTGTCTATCATCTATCCATCTATCGTCTATCAATCTCTCTCTCTCTCTAATCCATCCATCCTTCCATCCATTACAGATTTTTTTATGTATAAAAATAAATATAAAAAAGAGCAGAAAAAAGAAAACACTGCAAAGAAAAAAAACAGATAACTAAAGAAACTGAAGTCAATTACCTCAAACCCATCATCTTCCCTCCCTCTTAACAATTCTGAAGATCATTCTAGCCCCTTAATTAATCCTCATCATTTTCAGTCATCAAATCCATAAATCATTTCATTCCCCCCCCCTCTTTAAGCAAAAAGTCCATTAAACGGTTTCCAGTCTTTTCAGGAAAGTACTTATGGTTTTCTCCCTGACCAGAGATGACTTCCTTGCAGTTGAATTGAACTGAAACGTTATTTGGCCAAGTATGATTAGACACACAAGGAATTTGTCTCGATTGTCTCAACGTGCAACCTTGCAAGAGAGCAACAATAAAGGGATCAAAGTGCCCTTCAAAAGTTGACGGAGTTAGTAGCAGAGATGGGTAAATTGACTGCTCTGATTAAAGAAGAAAACACAATGACTTCTGTTTCTACTTGGAAACCACTTCTGGACTTTGTGCTTCAGGTGGGAAAAAAAATGAAACGTTGATTTTGGGTTTTACTGATTAGATAGATTTGTTGTTATAGAAATGGCTAACTTATGTTACTATATAAAAGTAAAAAGTTGAGGATTGATGCTATTATCTTATTCTACTGCACCAAAGGGACTCAAACGTCAACGCCTTTTCTTTCTTTTTTCCTTTTGCCCTACACTTTCCCCTTCCCTTCCCTTTCCCCTTACTTTCCCACTATTTTCTTTTGTTTTTTGTTTTTTGGGTATTTTATATTATAAACTAATTAAACAAAGAGAGCAGCAATAAAGGGAATATGGTTAGTTCAAGGTTGGAATGTTGGGGTCTTCTATTTGTGGGGTTTGGTTTCCTTCTTGCAAATGGCACATTTTTTAAAAAAGTGCCTCCCACTGCAGCCAGCTGGAACACAACAACCCTAATCCATGCAAAGAGTAATTTTCCCAGGCATCACAAATATCTTAGAAACCACCAGTAGATTCCTTCAGCTGCTGGGCATTGCCGTTGCCTGCAAAGCAACTCATCTCTTCAGAGCATTTTAAGCCACCCGAAGAAGACAGAACAGAAATTATTTACACAATACAATGCGACAACAGGCAGAAGATTAGCAGCATTGGCAGTCAAAAGCTATAATAAACATGCTTCAATTCCACAACACATAGACAAATTTAACCACAAATTCAGCTGGGAAACTGGGACAATTTTCCACCAAGCCAAATCCAAGAATTTCTACAATTTCTGGCATCTGTTAAATCAGCCGTGATTCGTAAGAATAAACCTGGTTAAGGTTATTAGCCAATTTCACTCCATCCTGCCTGGGATGATGTTGTCTAGCCTGGTAACAAAACCTCTGCAGGAAAACAACCATATTCAGAGATATAAACAAATAAGTATAAACAAATAACAGGAATCCAATCATTTAGGTTGAAACAATATAGATAGTCCTCAACTTACGACCACAATTGAGCCCAAAATTTCTGTTGTTAAGCAAGACAATTGTTGAGTTTTGCCCCATTTTGTGACCTTTCTTGCCACAATTAAGTGAATCATTGCAGTTGTTAAGCTAGTAACATGGTCGTTAAGTGAATTGGGCTCCCCCATTGACTTTGTCAGAAGGTCACAAAAGGGAATCACATGATCTTGGGACACAGCAACCATCATAAATACGAGCCAGTGGCCAAGCGTCTGAATTTTGATCATGTGACCATGGAGATGCCACAATGGTCCCAGATGTGAAAAGCGGTCATCAGTCACTTTTTTCAATGCCGTTGTAACTTTGAACAGTCACCAAATGAGGACTACCTGTACAGCTCACTAAAGCAAGTAGGCCAATGAGAGACAGGCACACAAACTACAACAACTCTTATCAAGACAGGTAGGACAAGCTACCCAACATAAAAAGCTAGCAAATTCCATTCCTACCACTTGGTAGTGAAACATTTGCAGGAAGAAAATATAGTAGTATTTTCTTGGAGGAAAAAATAAAATAAAATCTTGGCCCTTTCTACCACCAACCCCAAAATATGATTTGCTGGAGGTTACAACAATGAGTTGATTCCAAACACTGGGAATTTGCTTCCCTTCCTGCTATCCAGCAATTGTGAGTGCTAAATTTGAGCATTCGTTGTTGGCTTTGCTCAAAAAGAAAGGGATGAGAGGAGGAAAATAAAACAGGAATCTTAAGAAAAATTCAAGCCATCAGCTACTTCTCCAAATTTGAGAGAAGGGAGAAATGGACTGGGCATAGAATCTTCTCCAATGGGATGGGTTGGTCAAAAAAGTCAAAATGGTGTGTGTGTGACCTCATGATGCAAGCCCTGTCCCAGTACTGCTTTATAATTCCTTGGTAAAACCACACCTGGAATACATCCAGTTTTGGTTGCCATGATACAAAAAAAATATGTTTAGACTCCGGAAAGAGCGCAGAGAGGAGCAACCACGATGATTAGAGGACTGGAGGTTAAAACATATAAAGAATGATTGCAGGAATTGGGTATGTCTAGCAGCTTAATGAAACAAAGGACTAGGGGTGACACGATAGCAGGCTTCCAATATTTGAGGGGCTGCTGCAAATAAGGGATTGACTTATTCTCCAAAGCACCCGAGGGCAGGACAAGCAGTAATGGGTGGAAGTTTGTTAGAGAGACCCAACCTAGAACTAAGGAGAAATTTCCTGACAGTGAATGACCTGTCACCAGAAGTTGTGGGTGCTCCATCACGGGAGGTTTTTAAGAGATTGGACAACCATTTGTCCAGGATGGAATAAGAACTGCCTTGGGCAGGGGAGTGGACTAGAAGATCTCCAAGGTCCCTTCCAGCTCTGTTATTCTGTTATGCACAAATGCAACCTTAGCTCATGGATAAAAGGGGCGGGGCTTGCCTGATGATGATATACCTGCCCACTCTTCCTTTTAGAATCCCCCATGGGTGCCCCTGAATCAACAAACCATGACAAAACAGTGGTTTAGGTAAACTGATTTTCCCCATCACTGACTGGCACAATTGGAGCTGATCACTCCCTGAAGAAAAGTTGCCCGCTCCATAGGACTGTTGTGAGAATTGCAACAAGAAGGCAAGTGCTCTCCTTAAAAGATAATGGTGGGATTAAAAATGGAGTTAGTTATAAATTGTGTCATTTTGGCGTGCAGTTGTAATTGGATCTCTGAATCCAAGGCACCCAGCCAAATGGTCTCTAGGAAGCGGCAGATAAGCTAAACTTGACTCAGGAAACGTAGAAGCTTGAGAAAAATGGATCTTTAACTCAAAAGGCAGCCCTTTAATTGGAGTAGCTGTAGGCAGTTTAGTGATGCTGTGACGTCTGATGGAAAGAAACAGACTTAGTGAGCAAGGGCGGCACTTAACTGTAAAAAGGGCAGCTATAAAAGTCAGCTTTGCATGCATTTCCCTTGATAATGCAAGATTAGCTGTCTATTAGCTGCCATATCAACTCATTTAGTGGTATTTTCTTGGGCAGGAGAAGGTAGGGATGTGAGAATGAGCATGCAGTACAGGTAGTCCTCGACTTACAACCATTTGCTTAGTGACCAAAGTTACAACGGCACTGAAAAAAGTGACTTATGACCATTTTTCACACTTACGACCATTGCAGCTTCCCCATGGTCATGCGATTTATATTCAGATGCTTGACAACCGACTCACGTTTATGACCGTTGCAGTGTCCCGGAGTCATCTGATCCCCTTTTGTGACTTTTTGACAAGCAAAGTCAACTGGGAAGCCATATTCACTTAACAACCATGTTACTAATTTAACAACTGCACTTAACCCGGTTGGACCTGGCACAGTGCAAAGGTCTTCATCCAATAGAATATAGAATAACAGAGCTGAAGGGGACCTTGGAGGTCTTCTAGTCTAACCCCTGCTCAAGCAGGAAGCCCTATACCATTCTGGACAAATAGCTGCCCTGTCTCTTCTTAAAAACCTACAGTGTTGCAGCACCCACAACCTGGGGAGGTATGCTGTTCCACTGATTAATTGTTCTTGCTGTCAGGGAATTCCTCCTTAGTTCTAGGTTGGCTGTCTCATGCTCTTCCACTCATTACTTCTTGTCCTGCCCTCAGGTGCTTTGGAGAATATGTCAATCCCCTCTTCTCGGTGGCAGCCCCTCAATAGTTTCTCTGTCAAAAGGACCCAGAGCTTTCTGGAACCTTTGGAAATAAGACTGTGTATAACTAATAGTCCCGAGAGGAATGGCCTTTGTCTGTTCTGACTTTAACCCTTTTATCTAGATCAGGAATGGGGAAATATGGTCCCTTTAGGACCTGTGGACTTCAACTCCCAGAATTCCTGAGCCAGCATGGCTGGTTCAGGAATTCTGGGAGTTGAAGTCCACAGGTCCTAAAGGGGCCATAGTTCCTCAACCCTGTTCTAGATCATGGCAGCAAAACAGAGATGGAAAGGATACCAGGTGATCCCTCTCTGTTCTGTAGCATTAAATAACAATTTTGCTGGATGGGGATACCATAGCTAACAACATTTATGTTCTCAGCCCTTTTTTTCTAGTTATTTTGTCACCCACAAAATCTGCCTCATTCTCACTGTGTTCGAATTACTTTTATGCTTCTCCTGACATCCCCAATTCTCACTTCCATAAAACAAATAGAATAAATATTTTATTTATTCAATGGATATAGAGGGTTTATACAGCACTTTAGCATAGACATGCTTGTTCCTTTCCCATTAGTTCTTCACCACAACTCATCTAGTACCCACTATCTTTTAAGCAGCTTTGGCAGGTGAGAAATTTTTCATTTTCTTTAAATCTTTAAAATCCATTTTATAAAAGGATGCAAATGTATCTCCCTGCTGTGGGAACACCTCTTGTTTGCATGACTTGCCATCACTCATTTCCTCTTCCCTGTCAAACACAAATTCCTCAGTGTCTGATATCCTAATTTTCTAATCTATTCTCTTGTTGCCTGGTGCAACCTAGCATTTAATCAAAATTATCTCACCCAAAATATCAATCAGAATAGAGCTGGAAGGGACCTGGGAGGTCTTCTAGTCCAACCCCTTGCTCAAGCAGCAGACCATGTACCATTGCAGACAAATGGCTGTCCAATCTCTTCTTGAAAACCTCTGGTGATAAAGCACCCATAACCTCTGAAGGCAAGCAGTTCCATTGATTAATTGCTCTCAGTTTTAAGATTCATTCCCAGAATGGAAGGGAAAGAAAAAAAATGATTGGGAAGAAAGGAGCGTTTTGCTTCTTTGCACAATGTCCTTGCAAACAAATAGAGGTGCTGAAGTTATTGTATAATTTAGCCTGTCACTCCATAAGAAGTTTGAGAGATGTACCCTTGCCTACTCCCTGCTGATTGGAGGCTTCTTCCAAGTAAAAATATTTCGACACTTAAAAGTAGGGACCGCCAAGGAGTTGACATTCCCCCTAAGATTTTAAAAGGACCCCCAAATATAAAAAAGATGTTTAGACTCTGGAAAGAGTGCAGAGAAGAACAACCAAGATGATTAGGGGACTGGAGGCTAGAACATATGAAGAACGGTTACCAGAATTGAATATAGCTAGTCTAGTGAAAAGAAGGACTAAGGGAGACATTCCCCCTAAATTTTAAAAGGACCCCAAACTCTCTTCCGTGTTCACAGAGAAATAAACCAAGGCAGTTTAGGAGGATTTTTATTTTCCTGCTTTGCAACCCATATTTCTTTTCCTCCCTCTGTTCTGTCACTCCCCTTGCTAAACATGTGATGAAGAAACAGAATTAAAAACCTATTTCTATAAAGAAATATTTTGAGAAATATCTATTGGCAGCAGATATAAAACTCCAGTGGACAAAGTACCAAACATATGAGCACATCCAAGAAAAAGAAGTCAAGAATGTCCCAAAATTGGATTGAGAGATGGCTTACCCCATTGGTTTTCTTCTGACTTACTTTCTATCATGGTTTCCATTTCCTTCTCTTGTACAGCCCACCCCCAAACCTTCTCCTTTCCCCAGCTGTGCCTCTGTCGTGCAACAATTTCCCTCTAACTGAGTCTTCTGGAGGAACAAGGGATTCCTTCCATGAGTGAAAAGGCCCAATTCCTACCTGCCATGATAAACAAAAAAAACATGATGGGAAAGATTGGAAAAACTGATGCTGGCTGATGACTACTCTAGCACCCAGTACAGAGTGGTCAGGAAAACCTAGATCATTTAAAAGTGATTATTCCTGTCCCCACGGTCACCCTGGACATTCTGAGGTCAGAATGAGGTCACCGCAGGAGGCAAGGAGCACATCAGCAATGGCCCTTGAGAGCTAAGCCAGAGAGGAAAGAAAGCATCCTTCTGACTACTCACCTTCCCTGGTAGCCAATCTTATCAATCAATCAGAGTAGAGCTGGAAGGGATGTTGGGGGTCTTTTAGTCCAACCCCCTGCTCAAGCAGGAGACCCTAGACCATCTCAGACAAGTGGCTGTCCAGTCTCTTCTTAAAAACCTCGAGTGATGAAGCACCCACAACTTCTGGAGGCAAGCTGTTCCACTGGCTAATTGTTCTCAGTGTTAGGAAGTTTCTCCTTAATTCCAGGTTGCTTCTCTCCTTGATTAGTTTCCATCCGTTGCTTCTTGTCCTGCCTTCAGGCGCTTTGGAGAATAGCTTGACTCCCTCTTCTTTGTGGCAGCCCCTCAAATACTGGAATAACTGCTATCATGTCACACTGAGTCCTTCTTTTCTCTAGACTAGCTATACCTAATTTCTGCAACCATTCTTCATATGTTTTAGGCCTTTAATCATCTTAGTTGCTGTTCTCTGCACTTTTGCTGAAGTCTCAACCTCTTTGACATATGATATGGTACCATCTGCACACAAAGTGCACATAACCTCATGGCTCAACCGACACATTTCCATGGTCACCACAAGTGCATCTCTCCAGAAGTACATCAAACAATAAAAGGTATATCATTCATTCAGTGCTGATTCATTTGCTAAGCATTCAATTGATTCTTACAGGGAGGTGAGGTCAAAAAAAGGTCAAGATGGCCACAATGACGGGGTTGACTCCCTGCCCATTTTTCATATGTGTGGGCAAGCCAAACATGCGAAGAAGCCTTTAATCCTAAGTGCTGCTTGCCGTGGCTGACATCATTGTTAGCAATCATCTTTTTTCTGTCTACACATTGTACCAGTGTTTCTCAACCTTTGCAACTTGAAGATGTATGGATTTCAACTCCCAGAATTACCCAGCAAGCAGTGCTTGAAAAATCCATGTCCAGTTACTCTGGAGCTGAACCTACTTCTTCCCTACTGGTGATGGATTTAGACTGCTGGACAGGTGAATTTTAAATCCAAAATGACAAATCAAGATCACTAGCTATCTGGATATGCTACACAAAGGAAGGCCAAATGAGACCAATAAGATCCTTTTCCCCAATACAACGGGTTAATGAGAGAATGAAGAAAAGAAGATGAACTGACCAGGAATGGCAGCAACAAATCTCTCTCTCTCTCTCTCTTTCTCTCCTTTCCTCTCTCTCTCTCTCACCCTTCCCTCCCCTCTGTCTCCCTCTCTCTCCCCTGTCTCCCCCTCTCTCTCTCTCCCTCTCTCTCCCTCCCTCTCCTTTCCTCTCTATCTCACCCTTCCCTCCCCTCTGTCTCCTCTCTCCCTCTCTCCCTCCCTCCCTCTCTCTCTCTCCTTTCCTCTCTCTCTCTCTCACCCTTCCCTCCCCTCTGTCTCCCTCTCCTCCCTCCCTCTCTCTCTATCTCACCCTTCCTCCCCTGTCTCCCTCTCTCCCTCCCTCCTCTCTCTCCCTCCCTCCCTCTCCTTTCCTCTCTCTCACCCTTCCCTCCCTCTGTCTCCCTCTCTCCCTCTCTCCCTCTCTCTCTCCCTCCCTCTCTCCCTCTCTCTCCTTTCCTCTCTCTCTCCTCTCACCTCCCCTCCCCTCTGTCTCCCTCTCTCTCTCTCCCCCTCTCTCTCTATCTCACCCTTCCCTCCCCTGTCTCCCTCCTCCCTCCTCTCTCTCCCCCTCCCTCCCTCTCCTTTTCTCTCTATCTCACCCTTCCCTCCCCTCTGCTCCCTCTCTCCCTCTCCTCTCTCCCTCTCTCTCTCCTCCCTCCCTCTCTCCTCTCTCTCTCCTTTCCTCTCTCTCTCTCACCCTTCCCTCCCCTCTGTCTCCCTCTCTCTCCCTCCCTCTCTCTCTATCTCACCCTTCCCTCCCCTGTCTCCCTCTCTCTCTCCCTCTCTTTCCCTCCCTCCCTCCCTCTCCTTTCTTCTCTATCTCTCCCTCCCCTCCCCTCTGTCTCCCTCTCCCTCCCTCTCTCCCTCTCTCTCTCCCTCCCTCCCTCTCTCTCTCCTTTCCTCTCTCTCTATCTCACCCTCCCCTCCCCTCTGTCTCCCTCTCTCTGAATAAATCCGGGAATCTAAAAAGCAAAGCGAGTTTAGAAGGAGTCTAAAAAGCAAAACTAGAACAATAGAAAGTGTTGTGTTTTATTGTTTTTTTCTTCTTTAAAGAAGAAGAAGCAGCCTAAAAAGGAGTTTAGAAGGAATCTAAAAAGCAAAACTGGAACAATAGAAAGTATTGTGTTTTACTGTTTTTTCTTCTTCTTTAAAGATGCAACGATTCAAATTCCAGAATGTGTTGCCACCAAAATAAGACAGCAATTTACCGCCCATCTCACGGAGGCATTAAAACTGCCTTGTGGGATGAGATGGAAAATGTCTTTCAGTCCTGTAAAGAGGTTTCTTAATAGTTGTCTTGTGCAGAAGAAACATAACTCAACTTTGCTTTTTAATTTCCCACCCATCCTGCGGGGGTGGGAACAAGATGGTTGAGAGAAGCGATGAAGCGATGCTCTGCAATGGATTCATGGGACTAAAAACCAGTCCTGTACATATTGCCTTCTTAAAAGACTGGGCCAACTGTCTCCAGTTCACCCAGTAGAACGGGGTGGGGAACTATGGCCCCTTTATGACCTGCAGACTTCAACTCCCAGAATTCCTGAGCCAGCCATGCTGGCTCAGAAATTCTGGGAATTGAAGTCTGCAGGTCATAAAGGGGCCATTGTTCTCCAGCCTTGCAGTAGAAGAAACTGCCCTGTCCAATAATCCATCAGAAGTACACTCAAATCAAATAACTGCTTAATCAGTTTCTGGTCTGGCCAATCCATTCTACCAGGACCAATATTATAGCTCAACATCACCAAGCTGGTCAAAGGTCCTGCAAGCTTGGAGTGGAGGCTCTTTGTCAGGCTGTCACAGATGTTTACAGTATTTTAACAATGGACAGTTCTTCAACCAAGGTTTGTCCACCGCAAGCTTTTGGTTTCCACCTAAATGCAGCAAATTGAGCTCAGAGCTATTTAGGAGCTGCGAGGCCGATGTCCTTGGGAGTTTGAAGGAAGGAGAAGGACCCCACGGCCCAACAACCCTGCTCAAATGACCAGGGACTTGCTTGAGTAGGAAGATCAGCAAGCAGTGAAGAGCAACAAGGATGAACAGGGGTCTGGAGGCTAAACTCTATGATGAATGAGTGAGGGAACTAGGTATGTTTAGCCTAATGAAGAGAAGGTTAAGGTGGGACATGATAGCTATTTTCCAGTATTTGAAGGGCTCTCACAGGTATCCATTTACTCTCCAAAGCACCTGAGGGCAGGACAAGAAGCAATGGGTGGAAGTTTGTCAGAGGAAGATCCAACCTGGAACTAAGGAGAAATTTCCTGACACTGAAAACAATTAATCAGTGGAACTGCTGGCCTCCAGAAGTTATGGGTGCTCCATGATTGGAGGTTTTTAAGAAAAGATTGGACATTCCTTTGTTCAGGATGGAATAAGGTCTCCTGCCTTGCGGCAGGGGGTTGGACTCGAAGACCTCCACAAACCCTTCCAAGCCTGTGTTTCCATGATTCTATGAAAGCTTCTCCTATATATTTTTTTTTCAGCATTGACTATCTCAGAAGTGTAGGAAACCCAACCTAAGATTCAGGTCGATAGTATTGTTAAGGAAAATCAGGTCCAGTTTCAAGCCGGGAATAAAATGGAGGCTGCTTAAGAAAGAAGATTTATTGATGAGCAGAACCAACAACAGCATGCAGTTCTGGGACAGCTGACAAAATGGTTGGTTAAGTGGATAGATTTTTATGGGGTTCTGGGGCTTTGAAGTTGAGATGCTCCAGGGGGTCGTGCAAAGTGTTGAGCTTTGTGTCTTTTGCTATTCTAAAGGTGTTGGGTAACTCTTATTGCACCTGAAAGGCCACGGTCCTGTCTTTGGATTTGGGCGGGGGAATGCAGATTTTAAGAGTCTTTGTTTTTCTACTTTTTCTAATCCTATCAGCTTTGGCCTGCTGTGGGAGCTGTGGCTGAAGGCGTTTTGTGTATGAATAAGGTGGCCCAATCTTTCTGAATGGCTTACAAATGCTCCATGCCCAAAGATTTGAGGCCTTTGCCTAAGGCTGCCGTCCTACAGTAGGAAGACGGGGGTGCATTCTGCCTTTAAGAAGATGTCTCTCCTCTTCTCCTTTAGGTAAATATAATATTCTGCATCTTTTAATATTCCCCAAAATATTTCATTCTCTGGAAGGGGGGGGGGCTTCCCACAGTATGGTCTCAGTACAACTCGTACAAGTTACTTGGGCAGCATTAAAACTTTACAGGAGCAGAAGGAAGTCTGTTGACGGCTTTTTAAAGAACGTTGTGAATGACATTTTGTAATTGGGAGATGATTGATACTTATATTACTGAGTTTGGCAGGGCTAATTTCTCCAGCTTGGGGTTCTCCAGCTGTATCAATGGGGTCGTTCCAGACACTCCAGCTGGCAGGGGGTTCAACCCATTTGGGGAGCCAAAGACTGGCAAGAATAAGATGTGCTAGTGAGCCACTTACAATATGTGCCTAGGAGAAAAGATAATGTTACTTCTTTATTGCAGGAAGTTCTCTCCATGGAGATGAAGCTTGCTCTCTTTGGGAGCTCTTTAGGTAAGAAATTGAAGCACTCAAATAAAATACAATAGAAAAACAAAATGAAAAGCCATTTCATCTGGTTCTGCAGAAAGCAAAAATTTGTTGTGTTTCCCCAAAGAGGCAAGGAACAGGAGCATTAAACAAAAGTAAGTTTGATAGCCTTTTAAATCTGGGTAGTCGGAAAAATGCATTATCCAAAGGAAGAATGTTTAGCTGAAAGTTTGCTCAATTTATCTTCCTCTTTCCTTTGGTCTGTCTGCACTTGGCAAGTATTAAGCATTGCTTAACAGCTTTACCGTCTGTTAACATCACGTCTTATTGTCTTCTTTCATGCATAACATTCTGGGAATTGAAGTCCACACAGCTGAAAGTTGCCCAAGTTGAGAATAGAATAGAATAGAATAGAATAGAATATAGAATGAATAGAATAGAATATAGAATGAATAGAATAGAATATAGAATAGAATAGAATAGAATAGAATAGAATAGAATATAGAATAGAATAGAATAGAATATAGAATAGAATAGAATAGAATATAGAATATAGAATATAGAATGAATAGAATAGAATACAGAATGAATAGAATAGAATATAGAATAGAATAGAATATAGAATGAATAGAATAGAATACAGAGTGAATAGAATAGAATATAGAATATAGAATAGAATAGAATAGAATACAATATAGAATAGAATAGAATAGAATAGAATAGAATAGAATATAGAATATGGAATAGAATAGAATAGAATAGAATAGAATAGAATATAGAATGAATAGAATAGAATATAGAATAGAATAGAATATAGAATGAATAGAATAGAATACAGAATGAATAGAATAGAATATAGAATAGAATAGAATATAGAATGAATAGAATAGAATATAGAATATAGAATAGAATAGAATAGAATATAGAATAGAATAGAATATAGAATAGAATAGAATAGAATATAGAATGAATAGAATAGAATATAGAATAGAATAGAATATAGAATATAGAATAGAATAGAATAGAATACAGAATGAATAGAATAGAATATAGAATAGAATAGAATAGAATAGAATAGAATAGAATAGAATAGAATAGAATAGAATAGAATATAGAATAGAATAGAATAGAATAGAATAGAATAGAATAGAATAGAATAGAATAGAAAATATGGAATGAATAGAATAGAATCCGGAATGAATAGAATAGAATAGAATATAGAATAGAATAGAATAGAATAGAATAGAATATAGAATAGAATAGAATAGAATAGAATAGAATAGAATATAGAATAGAATAGAATAGAATAGAATACAGAATGAATAGAATAGAATATAGAATAGAATAGAATAGAATATAGAATGAATAGAATAGAATATAGAATAGAATAGAATATAGAATATAGAATAGAATAGAATAGAATACAGAATGAATAGAATAGAATATAGAATAGAATAGAATAGAATAGAATAGAATAGAATAGAATATAGAATAGAATAGAATAGAATAGAATAGAATAGAATAGAATAGAATAGAATAGAATAGAAAATATGGAATGAATAGAATAGAATCCGGAATGAATAGAATAGAATAGAATATAGAATATAGAATAGAATAGAATAGAATAGAATATAGAATAGAATAGAATAGAATAGAATAGAATAGAATAGAATAGAATATAGAATAGAATAGAATAGAATAGAATAGAATAGAATAGAATAGAATAGAATAGAATCTGAAAGGAACCTTGGAGGTCTTCTAGTTCAGCCCCTTGCCCAAGGCAGGATCTCTCTCTCTCTCTCTCTCTCTTTGTCTCTCTCTCTCACTCACTCACTCACTCCCTCCCTCCCTCCCTGCCCTCTTGGCTTATTTTTAACATGGTAGCAATCTTCCAGTAGTTGAAGGGCTAACACAGAGAAGGGTGTGTGTGACCTATTCTCCAAAGCACCTGAAGGCAGGACAAGAACCAATGGGTGGAACCTCTTAAAAAGAGAAGCACCCTGGAATTAAGGAGAAATTTTCTGACAGTGAAAATAATTAATCAGCGGCTTGCCCTTTAGGTGCTTCATCCCTGGAGGTTTTTAAGAAAAGGCTGGACAGCTGCCTGTCTGAAATGGTACAGAGTCTTCTGCTTGAGCAGGGGCTGGACTAGAAGACCTCCAGGGTCCCTTCCATCTCTATTCTGATTAGTTGTGGGTGCTCCATCATTGGAGGTTTTCAGGAAATGATAAGACAGCCATTTGTCTGGGATGAAATAAAGTCTCCTGCCTTGGGCAGGGGGTGGACCAGAAGACCCCCCAAGGTCCCTTCTAGCCCTAGGATTCTATAATTCTATAATTTATGGTCACTAGCCCATTTGCAAGTGACCATCTCTTTCAGACGGCTCCCTACACAACACCAGCATACTTTGTGTTACCAAAATGTCTGGCTTCTCATATTTGATGTTAAAATGTAAACAACTAAAACCAGTTAAAGCTGAGCAGCTCGGTTGTGCTAAACTTCCTCAGTTCTGCAAAACTGAAATGAAGAAAGGAAACCTTTGCTCTCGCCTTCCACACCCTGTGGATCTCTGCAGCCAAGATAAGTACACAGAATTTCATCTGTAAAAGTTCTACTGGCCCTTGCCCAATGCGTCACTTCTTTCTGCAGATTTCCCCAAATTAAGGCATTATCTGGTGCCATTGTAGGTAAAGGCATCGGATGGGTTTCATTGCTAATTTGCTTTTATTGTTGCCTTGCTGCTATCATTGCATTTTTGTGATAGATTTTTTGCTACACTGCCTTGGGAGCTTCTAACTTGAACAGATAAACATAATCAAGGTGGTCAAAGGAATATTCTCTAAGGCTGCAACCTGAGAGACATTGGCCAGGGCATAAGTCCCATCAAGCAGAACACAGCTATGGTTTCCTGAGAGATTATCCAGTAATACTATTGTGTGATGGGTACCCAAAGTTTATTATCTATTCATATATTTAGGAGACAGCTGTATTCTATGCTTCATAATGCAGAAGTCACGGCATTTGCTTTCGATAAATTACCTTGACTGCAAAGATGCAGTCTTTGTTTTGTATCCACATTATTCTCTGAAATCACTGGCACTACAGAAAGAAATTAGAGACGCAATCTTCTCTCTCTTTCCGCTTGGCCCATGTGTGGGCAATGGCTGGCAAGGAGTAAGGGTAGTCCTCGACTTACAACAGTTCATTTAGTGACCATTCAAAGTTACAGCAACGTTGAAAAAAGTGACATGTTCATTTTTCACACTTAACAACCGTTGCAGCAAACCCCCTGGTCACGTGCTCAAAATTCAGACTCTTGGCAACTGACTCATATTCATGACCGTTGCAGTATAAGGTCATGTGATTAGCTTTTGCAATCTTTTCACAAGCAAAATCAAGGGGGAAGCCAAATTCACTTAACAACCGAGTTATTAACTTGACAACTGCAGTGATTCACTTAACAACTCTGACAAGAAAGGTTGTAAAATGGGGCAAAACTCACTTAACTGTCTCGCTTAGCAATGGAAATGTTGGGCCCAATTGTAGTCATAAGTTGAGGACTACCTGTATAAAAGGTTAGTGTGATATCTAATCCCCTTCTCCACATATATCTTCTACTTCCTTAGGAACTCACATGCTCCAGTAGAATTTAGAATTAGAATAGAATAGAGATGGAAGGGACCTTGAGGTCTTCTAGTCCAGCCCCCTGCTCAAGTAGGAGAACCTATACCATCTCAGACAAGTGACTGTCCAAATCTCTTCTTAAAAACCTCCAGTGATGGAGCGCCCACGATTTCTGGAGGCAAGCTGTTCCACTGGTTGATTGTCCTCACTGTCAGGAAGTTTCTCCTTAATTCCAGGTTGCTTCTCTCTTTGATCAGTTTCCAACCATTGTTTCTTGTCTTGCCCTCTGGTGCTTTGGAGAATAATTTGACCCCCTCTTCTTTGTGGCAGCCCCTCAGATACTGGAACACTGCTATCATGTCTCCCCTATTTCTTCTTTTCTTTAGACTAGCCAAACCCAAGTCCCGTAGCCGTTCTTCGTATGTTTTAGTCTCCAGGCCTTGGATCATCTTAGCTGCTCTTCTTTGAACTTTTTCCAAGGTCTCAACATCTGTTTTGTAGTATGGTGACCAAAATTGGTTGCAGTATTCCAGGTGGGGTCTTAGACAGTAAACTGAGAACACAATAAGCGAAGCTCTTCTCCAAACACACTTCACAACTTGTTGGATAACCACTTTAACAGAAAGAAAGCCATAAAGGTGTCTGCTTTAATCTGTAGTTCCTGATATTCTGGATTTTTATCTTTTATAAAACAAAGTGCCTAGGGACCCTCTAATGACAAAGTTCTTCTAAACAAAAACTTCAAGCTGAATTATTCATGTCCATGTCTGAATAAGGAGACATAAATAAGGAGGAGACTGTTGGACGGGCCAAATCACACACACATACACAGGCACACCAGCTATCGATAATGGAGAATGGATAAAAGCCCAGGATGTTAAAGCCGATCGTTTAATACAAATGTTTCACGAGAAGTACCCGCAACCTCCAAGGAGATGATGGTTGAATGGTTGAATGTGTGTGCTTATTGTTTCCTTATGTCTACCTTCTTTTTCAGGGGGCAGCACGTCAAGGTTGAATTGTTAAGATGCTTGCTAACCTCTGTTGCTACTCAACTTACCATAGAAATGGGGGGGGGGGGGGGGAGACCCTGGGAAAGAAAAGGGAGATTCAAGAAGCCATCCACAGACCGTGAGACCCAAGGTCATCAAAAGCAGGTGTCTCATGGAGAAATGGACTGTTCCCATAACAAACTGAAGAGATGTGATTGGGTAACATGAGCATTTGGTGGGTGGGGGTTATGAAAAGCTATTGTTAACTAACCAGATTTTCGCGTGGAAAAATTAGAGTTGATTTTGCTTCTTCAGTGCTGGATGTGTATTCAATAAAGTTTATCTCTTATGGCACCTCAAGACTGTAGAGTTTCTTCAATGTTGAATTCACTAGCTGGACAATTGACAGAAGCTCAGGGTTGAAATGTGGGCTCTTTGGTGCTCTTTGAGCTTGGTGGTTTCCTTACAGATGTTTCATTACCAAACTAGGTAACATCATCAATGCTAGAAGGAGTGGGAGGAAGAGCAGGAGGAGGAGGAAGAGGAAGAGGAGAACTGTGGGGTCCTTGGTGGTCTCTGAGCTTGGTTGTTTTCTACAATCCTGCACTGTTGCACAGTCCTAGAACTGATGAGGTTACCTAGTTTGGATAATAAAACATTTGCAAGAACACAACCAAGCTCAGAGAGCACCAAGAATCCCTCACACAACCTACCCAAAGTCAACCTTCAGTTGTGCAAGAAAAGTTCCTCTGGATCTGAATCTCCCCAAAGCTTTGCTGGAGTTTCAGTGGTCTGGAAAAATGTAGACAAATGCCTACCCTTTCCTTACCAATGTCCCCTATCCGCTACCCCAGAGTTTCTCAACCGTAGCAATTTTAAGATGTGTAGAGTTAAATGCACACCATTTAACTTGTGGTGGAATATTTATGTAGCGTTACCTCCTCGGAGGCCACCAAAGCCCAGGGCCCCCCCCCAGCCCCGTCCCCCTTAGTTAAGCTCTGCAGCTGTGCTCTCAAGGTGTTAGCAAAGTGTCTCTTCTAGCAGAGGCTCACACGAAGTGAGGAGGTGGCAGGCTCTTGTCTTCCGGGAGGGGCTTCCAGGAACAAAGATGACCAGCCCCCAGCCCCAATAGTCAATGCTGTGGTGGTGTCTAGCAGCCCCAGGCTGTCATAGCAGCAACAGTCAATGATTCTTCAGCGACCTTTTGGAAACGAGTGGGAAGGGGAAAACCCCTGGCTCCAGGCAGCAGTAAAACACGAACAAAAGCAGTCAGCGTGCTGCAGTAACGGCTCGCCCCCCCCCCACAATGTCTAAAACTTGCACAAGCAGCAATAGTCACAGTTCAGATGGCCTTCAGTCTTCACAGCAGCAGAGAAGCCTCTCTTCCTCTTCTGTTGCTTCTTACAGTCTCAGCCAGGCCAGTGTCAAACCCCTCCCCCCTTATCCTTTATTATTAAAATCTGAGGTTAACAGCCCCAGCAACTTTCTTTCTCCACACACTCTCTCTTGCCTCTGCTTGGGATATCCCCCTTGCGAAAGAAAGCAATAAAATTCCACCCCCTCACTTTCTCTCACTCTCTCCTTTCCCCCTCCTCCACAAGAAGGGATCAGCTTAAAACCTCCAACCCCTCTTTGTCTTCACCTGGCCTTTCCGACGAGCAGCCACTACCCCAACTCTCCTTTCCTTCTTCTGTCTTTCCCCCCCCCACGCCTGCCGTGCCCAAAACCAGCAGCAGCTGTCCCAATCTCTCTCTCTCCCCCCCCCAGGCTCCTGCAGACACTTTCAGACAGCCGGCAGCAGCTGTCCCAATCTCTCTCCCCGGCCAGGCTCCTGCAGACACTTTCAGACAGCCCAGCTACATTTATATTTATTTAATTTATTTATTAAATTTACATGCTGCCCCTCTCACTGATAACCCTAATCTTAACCCTCACCAACTCTGGGTGGCTTACAAACCGTAAACAAATAAATATAAAAACAATTACAACATTATATAAAGACTAGAATCAACAAGATGAATAGATGTCTGGACTTCATGCACACCAGGTTAGCCAGGTTAGTTAAAGATCCAGCAGATACAAACATCTTGCTTAGCTCAGAGCATTTGATGAGATTCTAGTTCAATATACAGTGAGAATCTAGATGCAGAAGTGGGGAACTGTGGCGCTTTTATGACTTGCGGACTTGAACTCCCAGAATTCCTGAGCCAGAGGCAATATGGCTGGCTCACATATTCTGGGAATTGAAGTCCACGAGTCATAAAAGGGCCATAGTTCCTCACCCCTGAGTCTAGAGAATGAGATAATTCTGTTCCCAGGTTAAATGAACGGTGTGAACCCAGAAAGGGTGCCTCATAAATCTTCTTATGAACTTCTTCAGTATCAAAAAAGAGGCTAAGAATCACAAGAGAGGCCATGAATTACTCTCTAAGGCTCTCCAGTTGGGCTGCTCTGACAGAAAGTCAACATCTCAGACTTCTTGGCAGCTGAGTCCTCCTGGCTGGCACAAGAGGAAGAGCTTTGCCAGAGGCTGAGGGTCTGGGCAGACTGGAAGGTTGGCATTTGCTTGGAACATGATGGATGGGCCAGTCCATCTGCCTCAGCCATTGTCAGCTCCATATCCATCACACGCACTGCATACTCTTGCACTTTGGGTGAGAAAGAGAGAGAGAAGGAGGGGGAGGGAGGGAAGAAGGAAGGAGAAAGAAGGGTAGGGGGAGGGAGGAAGGAAGGAAGGAAGGAAGGAGAAAGGAGGGGAGGGAGGGAGAGGGAGGGAGGAAGTAAGTAAGTAAGTGTGGGAAGTCAGCCCCCCCAGAGAAGGAAATATTAAAAGGGAGAATATTGTTTCCTCAAAGAATCTTAAAAGAGGCAGAAAAGCATGCCCAGTTTTTTTCTTAATAGCCCCAAGTCTCCCTCTCCCAAGCAGAAACCAGCTCTGTAGAAATGCAGATGTAAATAATCCAGGAAGGTTGGAGGCCCCCAGTTAGAAGCTTAGGAAGACAAAGACACCTAAAATCTACATACCCCACCCAAACTCTAAGACAGGACATAATAGGATTAACCCACAGATGCCAAAGGGCACACTCAGACTCAAGTCAAAATACATGACACAGGAAATACAGAGCCTCAAACAGGAACAGGAAACAACCTCAAGAGCCCCAGAGGGTATAAAACCCCATTCCCTACATGTGCTCTCTCTCTTTTCTTCCAGAGCCATCTTTCTGTCTGGCTCTCCTCCAATAAACTGCAACCTTCTTTCTAAAGCAGTCGCCATGTTGTTTATTCCCGGCTTGGACTGAACCTTGATGAAGACTTTTCCTTCAACGGAAGGAAGGAAGGAAGGAAGGAAGGAAGGAAGGAAGGAAGGAAGGAAGGAAGGAAGGAGCCTTAAACTCTCTTTCATTCACTAAACTGGTCCATGAAACATTGCATATCGCTAGGATTATCTCTAGAGTTTATGCTTTGGGGGTTATTATTTTGCTTCCCCATGTATTAAAAAAATGGGGAAGGAATTCATTCCACAAGCCCACAGTGGAAAAACTCTTCTGAATTTTTGCAGATTTCCTCCTTATTCAACACTTCACTGGGCAGACTTCACTATTCCCAGAGTAGATCAGGGAGAAACAGGCGTTAATCTCCTCTCCCTAGTTACATCTCTTTGTCATGAATGATCCTGAAACATAAACAGTCACATTTACTCGTTTTTACTCTGAGATGGAGTGAAGGACCCCAGATGGCTTCCCTTGCAGATGTTAATTAATAATTGAAGGTCCTGGAAGTTGCAGTCTTCAAAAGCACCTCCTGGAGTACTGATGGGGCTGCTGAAAGGAGATGCTGGCAATCACTCTATCCCGGGTAACTATGATGATGATGATGATGATGATTATAAAGCTGGTTTGTTCTTCAGAGGAGGAAAAACCACATCCAGCTTTGACAGCCAAACATTTTGCTGGAGACTTATAGGCTCCAATGCATTGTGCCGAGGTCTCTCCATTCTGTGAAGCCTTGGAAACAGACATCCGTGGAAGTGGGGTCAAAAAAGTCAAGATGCAATCACAACCTTGCAATCAGAGTCGCAACCCTTTGTACTGCATGACTTGAGGGTCACCTTGGTTTTTTTATGGCCATCATCTTGGCTTATTTTTAACATTTCACTCTCTGCATACGATTATATGTCGCTTCTGCATTTTACAAAAGATCCTTGATTAGGACAATGTTAAGTTGCAGTGATATATTGGCTTCCATTTTGAAGTTTCTCTCTGCATTTAGAATACTGGATGAGAAGCATCTTAAATCCATGAATATGTTTACGATAAACCTAAATTGACACGTTGACCAGGCCACTTGCTTTCCTAAATTCAGGGGTTTCAGGACTTTGTATAGCCCTCAGAAGAATGTGGCTACCTCAGATGTGCCAGTGGGTCCATTTGAACCAATCAACCAGAAGAGTTATGGTACAACCAGCTTCATTTTCTCAGTGCAAGAAAATGGAGTCCCTTCTGAAGAACAAGTCAAAGTTCTTTGTTGTTGTTTTCTTTTCTTTTTTGGAAAGCAAAGCATCTGAGGGCAGGACAAGAAGTAACCATTGGAAGCTCCTTAAAGAGAGTTCCAACCTGGAAATAAGGAGAAATTTCCTGACAGAAGAGCAATTAACCAACGGAACAGCTTGCCTCCAGGAATTGTGGGTGGGCCATCACTGGAGATTTTCAAGAAAAGATTGGATATCTATTTTTCCAGGATGGAATAAAGTCCCCTGCCTTAGGAGTGAGAACAGTGAGAACAATCAACCAATGGAACGACTTGCCTCCAGAAATTGTGGGTGCTCCATCACTGGAGGCTTTTAAGAAGAGACCGGACAGCCACTTGTCTGGAATGGTATAGGGCAGGGGGTTGGACTAGAAGACCTCCAAGGTCCCTTCCAGCCCTAGGATTCTATGTTTCTAAGTACAGTTTTCATCCATCCGTCTCCACCTTTACTACTTCTCCATCCTGCCTTATGTGGGAAAAACATACTTTCTGTCCTTATTCCATTAACATATTTCCATTCATCAGCACCTTCTTACTTTACAATCAGCAACTGCAATTCTTTTTTACTTTAATTAAGTGGGCTAAAGGTCCATCAAAGTTAGAACATGGTGACTTTTCTCCTTCAACTGCTGTTTTGTTCTGTCCATTCCGCTCTCTTACAAATACTTCCCGTGCTTTGCACCCGAGTTTCTCACCCTCAGCAACTTTAAGAGCTATGGACTTCAACTCCCCTGCTGGCTGGGGAATTCTGGGAGTCGAAGCCCGCATCTCTTAGGAATGCTGCTCTGCAACTTGAAGCTAAGGCTAAAAGCATGTGTAGCGTTACCCCCTCAGAGGCCGCTAAAGCCCAGGGCCCCCCCCAGCCCCGTCCCCCTTAGTTAAGCTCTGCAGCTGTGCTCTCTAGGTGTTAGCAAAGTGTCTCTTCCAACCGAGGCTCACACAAAGTGAGGAGGTGGCAGGCTCTTGTCTTCAGGGAGGGGCTTCCAGGAACAAAGATGACCAGCCCCTAGCCCCAATAGTCAATGCTGTGGTGGTGTCTAGCAGCCCCAGGCTGTCATAGCAGCAACAGTCAATGATTCCTCAGAGACCTTTTTGGAAACAAGTGGGGAGGGGAAAAACCCCTGGCTCCAGGCAGTAATAAAACACGAACAAAAGCAGTCAGCTTGCTGCAGTAACGGCTTGCCCCCCTCAGGGCAACTCCCCACAATGTCTAAAACTGGCATAAGCAGCAATAGTCACAGTTCAGATGGCCTTCAATCTTCACAGCAACAAGCAGTCTCGTCCTCTTCTGTGGCTTCTTGCAGTCTCCAACAGGCCAGTGTCAAACCCCTCCCCCCTTATCCTTTATTATTAAAATCTGAGGTTAACAGCCCCAGCAACTTTCTTTCTCCACACACTCTCTCTTGCCTCCGCTTGGGATATCTCCCTTGCGAAAGAAAGCAATAAAATTCCACCCCCTCACTCTCCCTTTCCCCCCCCTCCTTCACCAGAAGGGATCAGCTTAAAACCTCCAACCCCTCTTTGTCTTCACCTGACGAACTGCAACAACCAACCACCCCCACATACCTTTCCTTCCTTCCTTTTATATCTTTTTTCCTCGTCCACGCCTGCCGCACCCAAAACCAGCAGCAGCTGTCCCAACCTCTCTCTCCCCAGCCAGGCTTCTGCAGGCACTTTCAGACAGCCCCGCTACACATGCAATTGGGAAGGGGGAAAATGTAAATTTGTACATACAAAAATGTGCCTTCTCTCATATTTTCATCTTGCAAGTTTTACAGGACAGGAACATGTTACCCTATTTTATGGAGAGATTCCTTCTGTGCTGCTGGCAACAGGTCTGGGCCAGGATAGCAGGCCAATTTTCCGGGAAGCTAAAAGAAACTCCCTTTCAGTCCAAGATAAGCTGCTGTGGTTGACATCTGCAGCGCTAAAATGAGCGCAGCAATTCACACTTTCTGCAAGATGGGTGTCTTTCTCAGGGGAAGGAACTCTCCATATTGCCACAAGCCAGGAAAGCAACAGATGGCACAGATTTTGGAAGCATGTCGTAGCTGAATTGCAACTTGGCCATGCAAAAACAAGGACTGGGGTGACATAACAGCAGTCTTCCAGTATTTGAGGGGTGCCACAAAGAAGAGGGAGACAACCTATTCTCAAAAGCACCAGAAGGCAGGACGAGAAGCAACAGATGGAAACTCATCAAGGAGAGAAGCAACCTGGAATTAAGGAGAGATTTCATGACCTTGAGAACAATTAACCAGTGGAACAGGTTGCCTTCAGAAGTTGTAGGTACTCCATCATTGGAGGCTTTCAAGAAGAGTCTGGACAGCCACTTGTCTGGAATGGTATAGGGTCTCCTGCTTGAGCAGAGGGTTGGACTAGACCTCCAGGATTACTTCTAACTCTGTTATTCTGTAATATCCAGCCACAAAGTGAGTAAAGTGAGAGGTGATAGTTTGAAAGTTTCAAGATCCACAAGTTGGGGCCTTCCAGAATGGAATGGAATGGAACGGAACGGAACAGAACAGAACAGAAGAACAGAGTTAGAAAGGACCTCCAAGGTCTTCTAGTCCAACCCCCTGCTCAAGCAGGAGATCCTATACCATTCTAGACAAGTGGCTGTCCAGTCTCTTCTTAAAAACCTCCAATGATGGAGAACCTACAACTTCTGGAGGCAAGTTGTTCCACTGGTTAACTGTCCTGACTGCTAGGAAGTTTCTCCCTAATTCTAGGTTGCTTCTCTCCTTGATTAGTTTCCATCCATTGTTTATTGTCTTGCCTTCTGGTGCTTTGGAAAATAAATTGACCCCCTCCTCCTTGTGGCAGCCCCTCAAATACTGGAATCTTGTCCCCCCCCAAGTCCTTCTTTTCTTTAGCCAAACCCAACAGTTCTTCATATGTTTTAACCTCCAGTCCCCTGATCATCTTTGTTGCTCTTCTCTGCACTCTTTCCAGAGTCTCAACATCTTTTTTACAATAGGGTGACCAAAACTGGAATGCTGTATGCCAAGGGTGATCTTACTAAGGCTTTTATAAAGTGGTACAGATTGATTAGGAGCTCCAATCTGCTTTCTTATCTTACGTGTTCAACAACCAGTCTCCAGGAGTGTCCACAGGGTATCACAGAAAAATCAAAGAGGAAGATCATGATAGTGCAAAGCATCCCTAACAAACAGCTTATATTTTTCCAGTTTTAATTATCCAGTTCCACATTTTTAGTACCATGGAGAGGACCCGCAGAGTTGCAGATGAAATACAGAAAAAACATCTTTTCCCATTCTTTTTAAAAAAGCAGGCAGAGATAAGTGATAATTTGTTAATACAGCCTCTCCCTTTAAGGCTAGGGCTACAGCAGGAAAGGTGCTATTTTTTGAAATAGAAGGCAAAAAAAAAAGTGACATTTTTTATGCACATACAGAGAAAGTAGATGAAAGGGAGAGAAATCAAGCTCATATTGCTTCTTCCAATAGGAAGGGACATTTTTATTATCTTTCCAAAATAGGAAATATATGATTTCTAAAGCCATAACATCAGCCGCTTTTGCCCATGTCCATCTGTTACGCAGGGTGGCTGAGACCCAGAAAGACATTTTAAAAAGAAAAAAAATGGAAAAGGTACGGGCGTAATAATCCCCATGCTTTTCTGTTGCAGTAAGCAGCATCACTTAAGGAATTCAGAGCAAGAGATAAGAAAACGGAATGGGGCCTGAGCTAAAACCTGAGGACCGTAGCGCTGGTCAGATATTTCTCTCTATTTTTCTGTACCGCCAGATCAGCTTTGCTCTCCTCGCTTTCATTCAGAAGTCGAAAGGGTTGGAGCTGATTTTATGGGCGCTTCGGACGGAAGCGCCCTGTTCTTCGAAAAAGCTGATTACGGATCATGTCCCCGTGCACTCAACCCGATAGCGCAGTGGTGGCGAACCTATGGCACGGGTGCCAGAGGCGGCACTCAGAGCCCTCTCTGTGGGCACGCGTGCTGTCACCCCAGTCCTAGGCCTTCAGCTGGGTTTTATAAAACCTTTTCACTTTAGGCCTCCGCCGCCGTGTGCAAAAAAAAAGGTTCAATCAGTCAATTTCAACTTCTCGCGGGAAAAAAAAAATCTTGCAAAGTTGGAATTGATTGAACTTTTTAGTCCCACCCAGTCTGCCGTTACCACCGCAGCCACACCCAGCCAATGGGCCACGCCCCCCAATTGGCCACACCCAGCCAATGGGCCACACCCACCCGGCACTCGACGATGCATAAGTGGGTTTGGGGTTGCAGTTTGGGCACTCGGTCTCTAAAAGGTTCGCCATCACTGCGATAGTGCAATCAAGGACAAGTTGGTCTGGCTTCTGTGTTAAAATGACCATCTCACATTTTTTGAGGCTTTTTCTCCCATAAGGATCCTACTTCCTGCAGTTGGCTCCTCTTTGCTTGGACCCCGGTTGCTAGAGGTTCCAAAAGGCTCTTAAATGCTTCTTTTTGCAGAACTTTTATTCAATGGGTGCTCTCAACATTCATGCTAGGTGTATAGAAAAGCACTTGCCTAAGTCTAAGAATCATGGCAATGACCAGGAAACATCTTACGTGGAATATAGTGTTGTTTTGGTGTGACATTGGCTTACATTATATATATTGAAAGTGTCTTGGCAACGTTTCGACGAAGTCCCATTCGTCATCTTCAGGCTGGTGTCTTCGGCTTCGTGCTTCTAGGAGCAATGTGTGATCGCAGCTGTTTCTTCCTTTTAACTGCCAGTGGAGGTATGAACTGATTGGATGGGAGCTTGGCTGTGTTCTGATTGGGTGGAGGTGTGTTCTGATTGGTTAGGGGCTTGGCTGTGCTCTGATTGGATGGGGGGTTGGCTGTGCTCTGATTGGCGGGGTGTGTGCTCTGCTTGGGTGGGGGCCCTGTTGTGCTCAGATTAGTCTGAGTTGCAGGGGGATTTGAGATGGAGAGCTGCATTGCTGTTGTTTGGCTTCGCGTTCGTGGTCGTGCCACATCTTCAAGGTGGGTGTCAGTTTGCTTCACGTATGAAATGGAGGGGTTTAAAATGGCCAATGATGCAGCTGTGGTCTGGTTTCTGGTCCGCGGTCGTGCCTCATCATCGGTGCGGGTTTGAGTCTGCTTTTTGCGTGGATGTGTGGTGGTGACATCATGTGTGGTCTTCGTGAGTGTGGGTCCAGTGTTGCTCCTTGTGCTAGGGATTCGTCTGTCAATAAGGCTGGGTTTCCAAATGGCTGGTAGGCGGGAGGTATCATCTCGTTTATTCATGCTGTGTGGGCGTTTTTCTATCTCGATGGCTTCTCTGATTATTCTGTTGTTAAAGTGTTCAGTTTTGGCAATAGTTCTGGTATTTTTAAAGTCAATTTTATGTCCTGTGGCTTTGAGGTGTTGGACCAGGGAGGAAGTTGGTTCCTCTTTTCTGACTGAGTTCTTGTGTTCTTCAATGCGTGCACTTATTCTTCTGTTGGTTTGTCCGATGTATGTGGTGGGGCAGGCGGTGCATGGGATTTCATATACTCCTTGATTTTCTAACTCAATTTTGTCCTTGGGGTTTCTTAGGATGGTGGATATTTTTCGGTTTGTGCAGAATGCTGTCTTGATGTTGTGTTTGTGGAGGATCTTGCTGATTTTGTCTGTGGTGCCTTTTATGTATGGGAGGAGGGCTTTGCCGTTTTCTTGTTCTATGTCTTGGATTTTAGTGGGGGTTTCTTTTTGGATTAAGTTGGTAATCTTATTTCTTTGGAATCCGTTGGATGTTAGTACATTAGTGAGAGTGTGTAGTTCGGTTTTTAGGTGTTGTTCGTCAGCTAAGCGTTTTGTTCTCGAGATGAGTGTCTTGGCTACGGAGTTGATCTGTGCTGGGTGGTGGTGTGAGAGTGCGTGCAGATAGCGGTTTGTGTGTGTTTTCTTCTGGTAGATGGTGTGTCCTAGGGAGCCATTGGATTTCTTGTAGACTAAGACATCCAGGAAGGGAAGTTGCTTGTTAGCTTCTGTTTCCATGGTGAACTGTATTTTGGGGTGTAGGCTGTTGAGGTGTGTGAGGAAGTTGTCTAGTTTTTCTTTCCCATGTGGCCAGATTATGAAGGTGTCGTCTACGTATCTGAGCCAGAGTTTGGGTTTATGATCAGACTTTTCTAGAGCTTGGGTTTCAAAGTGTTCCATGTAGAGGTTTGCAATGACAGGTGAGAGGGGTGACCCCATGGGTGCTCCTTCTATTTGTTTGTATTTTTGTCCGTTATAGATGAAGTATGTGTTGGATAGGCAATGGTTGGTCAGATCTAGGATGTGCTTGGGGGGGTTATATTTGTTTTGGATAGCTGTCAAGGCTTCTTGGATTGGCACTTGGGTGAAGAGGGAAATGACATCAAAGCTCACGAGTAGGTCGCTGGGCTGTAAGTTTTGTTTCTTTATGATCTCTATGAATTGGAATGAATTTTTACGTGTGAGGTGATGGATTCTGAATAGGGCTGTAGTTGTTTGGCGAGAAATTTGGCTAGGTTTTGTAGAGGTGATCCTATGGAGCTGACTATGGGTCTAAGTGGGGTTCCTTCTTTGTGTATCTTGGGGAGACCATAGAGCTTAGGGCATCTGGATGATTTTTCTCTGGGAATGATTCTTTGCTGGATCTCTTCGCTGATGGGGGAGGCTTTTATTTTGGATCTAGTGGTTTTTTTCCAGGCCTCCCCCATCAGCGAAGAGATCCAGCAAAGAATCATTCCCAGAGAAAAATCATCCAGATGCCCTAAGCTCTATATAATTATTATAATTACTGCATATAGTTATAATTGTTGTATACAAGTGGGCTGTCCTGCTCACTCACATGCACACGTAACATTATTAATATTCCCCAGCAATTCCCTTCAACAAAAACCCAGAACTGTCCCAATTAAGTCCAGCCAAAAGCAAACCAATGCTAGTCCACAGAGCAATGGCCGAGGAGTCCACAAGGCACTTCAAAGTTTCCCAAACGAGACAAATCCACCAGGCAAAATTAAATCCACAACACAAGAGGATTCATGAGGCAAGAAAAGTCCAGAGTTCACAAGGCCCTGGGTGTAGGGATCAGGCATTTGCTTAATGCTAGTAACTGTCAGAAGGATCCTGAAGTCCTAGTGGACAATCACTTAAATATGAGCCAACAATGTGCGGCAGCAGCCAAAAAAGCCAACGCAATCCTAGGCTGCATTAGGATAGAATCAAGATCACGTGAAGCATTAGTACTTTAGAAAGCCTTAGCAAGACCACACCTGGAATGCTAAGAGTAAGAGTAAGATAAACTTTATTGTCATTTTTTTACTGTGGGCACACTGGCACACATTAAAAATGAAATTCTGTTGCTTGCTCACAAAAGTGTACACATACATAACACACGTATAAACATGCTATATGGAACATTTGTATATATCTACACCTAGTGGTGGGATTCAAATACGTGAACAACCGGTTCTCTGTGTGGATGCCGCTTCCAGAAGTCCATTCTGGGTCTGGGCAACAAGAAATTAGTTACTGGTTCTGCCGAAGTGGTGCGAACTGGCTGAATCCCACCACTGCCTACACCCTTATATATAAATAATAAATATTAATCACTGTCCATCTTGAATACATAGTAGAAGGAGGAAGCTTGAGAGTTCAAAAGGTTATTACTGTATGGAATAAAACTGTGACTGAATCTGGATGTTCTGCTTCGGATACTGCATTCAGTTTTGGTCATCCCAATATAAAAAAGATGTTTAGACTCTGGAAAGAGTGCAGAGAAGAACAACCAAGATGATTAGGGGACTGGAGGCTGGAACATATGAAGAACGGTTACCGGAATTGAATATAGCTAGTCTAGTGAAAAGAAGGACTAAGGGAGACATTCCCTCTAAATTTTAAAAGGACCCCAAACTCTCTTCCATGTCCACAGAGAAATAAACCAAGGCAGTTGAGCAAGATTTTTATTTTCCTGCTTTGCAACCCATATTTCTTTTCCTCCCTCTGTTCTGTCACTCCCCTTGCTAAACATGTGATGAAGAAACAGAATTAAAAACCTATTTCTATAAAGAAATATTTTGAGAAATATCTATTGGCAGCAGATATAAAACTCCAGTGGACAAAGTACCAAACATATGAGCACATCCAAGAAAAAGAAGTCAAGAATGTCCCAAAATTGGATTGACAAATGGCTTACCCCAGTGATGGCGAACCTTTTAGAGACCGAGTGCCCCAAAACCGCCAGCCCTGCCCCCACTCCGCCTGCCCGCCCTGCTCCGCCCTCACCCCGCCCACCCTCAGAGCCATCCACGGCCCACCGCAGATCGCCCAGGCGGCCCTGCAGCGCCATGGTGGCCGCGCCCTCCGCCCGCGCCCTGCAGCATCATCTGCCCAGCTGCCATGTGCTTGGCTGTGCTGCTCCGCGTGGGCCGCACCCAGAGGTGACTCTCCTCCGGGGGGGCTGCTGGTGAGGAGGGGGCTGCAGGGGGAGGCGGGGCTGGGGCGACAGTATGCGTGCCCACAAAGAGGGCTCCGAGTGCCGCCTCTGGCACTCGTGCCATAGGTTTGCCACCACTGGCTTACCCCATTGGTTTTCTTCTGACTTACTTTCTATCATTTCCTTCTCTTGTACAGCCCACCCCCAAACCTTCTCCTTTCCCCAGCTGTGCCTCTGTCGTGCAACGATTTCCCTCTAAGTGAGTCTTCTGGAGGAACAAGGGATTCCTTCCATGAGTGAAAAGGCCCAATTCCTACCTGCCATGATAAACAAAAAAAATATGATGGGAAAGATTGGAAAAACTGATGCTGGCTGATGACTACTCTAGCATCCAGTACAGAGTGGTCAGGAAAACCTAGATCATTTAAAAGTGATTATTCCTGTCCCCACGGTAACCCTGGACATTCTGAGGTCAGAATGAAGTCACTGCAGGAGGCAAGGAGCACATCAGCAATGGCCCTTGAGAGCTAAGCCAGAGAGGAAAGAAAGCATCCAGTCCTTCTCCTGACCACTCACTTTCCCTGGTAGCCAATCTTATCAATCAATCTTTCTCTCTATGTGTGTCTTGCAGATGAGGTGAATGAGCTGTGCACTCAGCTGACAGAGCGGCATTTCACCATGAACCAAGCCAAAGAGAATAATAGAGCTGGAAGGGACCTTGGAGGTCTTCTAGTCCAGCCCCCTACTCAAACAGGAGACCCTATAGCATTTCATACAAGTAACCATCCAGTTCCTTCTTAAAAACCTCCAGTGATGGAGCACCCACAGCTTCTGAACGGAAGCTGTTCTACTGGTTAATTATTCTCACCATTAGGAAGTTTCTCCTTAATTCCAGGTTGCTTCTCTCCTTGATTAGTTTCCATCCATTGTTTCTTGTCTTGGCTTCTGGTGCTTTGGAGAATAAGTTGTCCCCTTCTTCTTTGTGGCACTCCCTCAAATACTGGAATAACTGCTATCAGGTCACCCCTGTTTTTTCTTTTCTTTAGACTAGCCAAACCCAAGTCCTGCAGTCATTCTTCGTATGTTTTAGTTACCAGGCCTTTAATCGTCTTAGTTGCTCTTCTCTGCAAGATCACACAGAAGCAGGAGGTGTCATTTGGACAGTAGATGACTTCTTTATTCTTGAGTAAAGTTTTCCTGAATGGTCAAAAGTTAGCAATCTTCACTCTGTTCCAGTTGTGGAGGAACAAGGAACAAGAAGTTGGTAATCCCATAGCGGTCAATGTTCTTAAACCTTCATGGCTGAAGTGCTATAAAGTAAAGGGTTTATATCAGGAAAGCGAACTTTGATCACATGACCATGGGGACGCTGCGACAGTCGTAAGTGTGAAATATGGTCATAAGTCAATGTTTTAGTGCCATTGTAACTTTGAATGGTCACTAAACAAATGGTTGTAAGTCAAGGACTACCTGTGGATATAAATAGATAATAATAATAATAATAATAATAATAATAATAATAATAATAATAATAATAATAATAATAATAATAATAATAATAATAATAATAATAATAATAATAATATAATAATAATAATAATACAGACAGATCACCATTTGGAACACAACACGCCAGATATCACAGTTGTAGAGAACCGAAGTGTACAGCTGATTGATATCGCTGTGCCAGGAGATGCCAGAGTCGAAGAAAAAGAACTGGAAAAAATTATGAAATATCGCGACCTGGCCATCCAAACTGCGCGATTATGGATGAAACGTGTAACGGTGGTACCCATTGTCACCGGGGCACTGGGAACTATGTCCAAAAACTTTGCAAAATACATCAAGAAACTGCAGCTTCCTGCAATAACTCCAGCAATGTTATAAAAAAATTGCGCTACTTGGAACATCTTATATTTTAAGGAGGTACCTGGTTGACACCTAGGATGCTGGTAGCAACCTGTGTCAACCATCAGCGCCAGCCAATTTGAATGTTCAGTTGACTGAGGTTCATGTCTAATGAATAAAAGATAATAATAATAATAATAATAATAATAATAATAATAATAATAATAATAATAATAATAATAATAATAATAATAATAATAATAATAATAATAATAATAATAATAATAATAATAACAACAACAACAACAACTTCCTTTTTACTTTTCCTAAATGCTGGCTTCTCTTTTGATGCAAAGTTTCTTTTAGGAGTGGTGGCGCAGTTGGTTAGAATGCAGTACTGCAGGCTAATTCTGCTGACTGCCGGCTGCCAGCAGTTCGGCAGTTCGATCCTCACCAGCTCAACTTTGATTCAGCCTTCCATCCTTCCAAGGTCAGTAAAAATGAGGACCCAGATCATTGGGGGAGCAATATGTTGACTCTGTAAACTGCTCAAGGTGGGCCGTAAGGCACTGTGAAGTCTAAATGCTAATGCTATTTAATAGTGGACAAAATACCAAACAGCCCCATCTGAAAGGTGAGATAATTGTTTCATTGCAGAGTTTTAAAAAATTGCCTCTGAAAGACCCAATTGTGGGCAATGACAGGTAGACCTGAGGAACTGCTAGACTTATAGGAGAAGATTTGCCTAGTTTTGAGCAAACAAAAAGATGGATTCCTCTCTTTTTAAATCTCCCCCATACTTTGCAGACAGATGCCTCTTCTCCTAGCAGCTGTTTCCTCTTGGAGTGAGAAAGCGCCAGACTTAACAAGCAAGCTTCATAATTACAAGCTAGCAATAAACATTTCAGAAACCCCCAAAAATGAATATTTGCATAGGAATCTGGAGCTGACCTTGAGGAATTTATATAAAAAAAGACTGTTAAGGAGGGATTTGCAGAAAAGATGTCTCAGTCCCAAGAAAGAGCAAGTGTGAGAAAGAAACTCAAAATAACTCTAGCTTGATTTTGCTAAAGATAAGACGGGACAGAGGGAATCCAAGGCAGGCTGTCTAGATTCTTTGTCCATAAGGAAGCAGCATTCCTAGAAATGTTGCAACGTCTATTTCTTGACTGGGACTACACTGAAGGTCTGGCCATGAACGCTGTTCAAAAGAATAAACACTCACTGTAGCACAACAGCAGCGAAAATTAAGGAACAGACATATCTCTACCACATATGTAGATGGAATGGATACTCAACAGATTTCATTCGATGTTGTCATAGACATCAGAGACCATGTTCAACCCATCACAAGTTAACAACCGTAACTTGGGCCATGCTTCCGTATATCAATAACGTATCCAAAGCGACTGCACGGATACTGGTGCCCCATAATATAAATGTGAGCCATAAACCCAGCCGGACATTGCGCGCAAGATAATGCGCCCAAAAGAACCGCTGTCCAAAGATGACAAGTCATCTGTGGTATATGATTGTCGCTGCAATGATTGTCGCTGCAATTATATTGGGGAGATCACGAAACGCCTCCGGACTAGACTTCCTGAACATGAACTGGCAGTCAAATGGCATGAGCAGCGCTCTCAGATATGGACGCACATAGCCGAGAGCGACCATACGTTTAATTTTGTGAGGGCTGAGATCATCGCCCAAGACTTCACGAAAGGTGGCCGCCTATTGAAGGAAGCTTGGCTTTCGGATGAGCATTCGATCAACCGGCATGTAGAACTGCTGCCAGCCTATCAAACGTTGCGAAGGCACGAACAGCTGCACAGGGTGGCAAAACGAGTGAACTTCTTACCACCTCTGCACCGCAGGAATAGAAATTCTAAAAATTCAGGGCGTTTACTCACGGAAAGGCAAGAGGGCATAGTGAGTAGAGTAAGGGAGTCATTAACACACCCCTTTGCAGGATTGAAGGAAGTACTTCAGACCAACATGATGATTGAGGCGAACACCGGCCAATAGAGGCGGATGGCATGCCCACGCGCTTCATGGCTTGACAGTTAAACAGCCATCTAGCTATATAAGCAGTTTTCTCTAACCACCGATTACCAACTCTGACGATGTCAACAGAGGATTGACAAAAGCTAAGCTGTATTTATTAAAAAGTTTTTTTTCTATCCCGGAGTTCAGTGGCTTTATTGTATTTTAATACATATCTATACATTCACACACACGCATATATACATAGATATATTAATCACAGTCCATTTAGCATATATGGCAGAAAAACGAGTCTTGAGAGTTAACAAGGTGCTAATATAAACATAAAGAAGATGTCAGCATATCATAGTTCTGATTTACGTATCTCTGCTTTCATTAGTTTGGCTTCTGGCCTTAACTTTTAACGAAGATTAATTTGATATAAAGACAGAAACGGAGATGCAGGGGCAGCTAGAGGTATATAACATGAGAATTTGTTTCAAGGCTGGGAGAGGACTATCAGATGGAGTTTGGTCTGATCTTTTCAGACAACACATGTTTATTAAAAGGCGTAAGGTAAAGGTCTTCTATGCATCTGAAGACCTGAGCCTGTAACTCACAAAATGTCAGCCTTTCAAGGTTGACCCAGTCAGGAAACAGACAAAACTAAGACAATTGGACACTATTTCATTGTTGTAGGGTATAATAACAGACTCTTGAAAGCTTGACCAAGTTTCTCTCTGTTCCTTTTATGCCGTGCAGAATTAAGATGGGGTTATTTTAAATCTCTTTTTTTCACTCCCTACTTTTCCAGGGCAAGATTTACTGTCCCTTTTTATCTGCAAATGGTTGTTGCATTCTTTATACACAAACGCACAGTGAAAGAAATTTCTAAAAGAATAAACACAATACTAATTTTGAAAGAAAGAAAAAAATAAAGAAAGTAATCAAGGATTAAAAAAAGGGCAGAGAAAGAAACGGAGAAGAGAAAGAAAGAAAAGAAAAGAAAAAAGGAAAGGAAAGACAGTTACAGGTAGTCTCCACCTTACAACCACTATTGAGCCCAAAATTTATGTTCCTAAATGAGATATTTGTTAAGTGACCTTTCCCCATTTTACGAGCTTTTTTGCCACAGCTGTTAAGTGAATCACTGCAGTTGTTTAGTTAGTGACAAGGCTGTTAAGTGAATCTAGTTTCCCCATTGACTTTGCTTGTCAGAAGGTTGCAAAAGGGGATCATGTGACACCAGGACACTGCAACCGTCATAAATATGAGTCAGTTGCCAAAGGTCTGAGTTTTGATCATGGGATCCTGGGACACAGCAAGGGTCCCTTCCAGCCTCATGAGAAAGAAAGAAAGGAAGGAAGGAAGGAAGGAAGGAAGGAAGGAAGGAAGGAAGGAAGGAAGGAAGAAAGAAAGAAAGAAAGAAAGGAAGGAAGTTCTCCTGCCATTGGCAGGGGGTTGGACTAGAAGACCTCCAAGGTCCCTCCCACCCCTATGATTCTATGTTCCTGCATATAGAGCAGTGTTTGGCAAATTTCAGGTTTGTAAACTTCAACTTCCAGAATTTTATGCATGAAGGAAGACAATAAGAAATGATATCAATAGAAGGTAAAGCATTTAGCAACACTTAATGCTTGCCAAGTACTGGCAAAACAAAGGAAAGAGGAAGATAAATTGAGAAAACTTTCAGCTAAACATTTTCCCATTGGATATGGCATTTTCCCAAATACCTAGTTGTGGGTGCTTCATCAGTGGAGGTTTTCCAGGAAAAAAATGGGCATCCATTTGTCCAGGATGGTATAAAGACTCTGGCCTTGGGCAGGGGGTTGGACTAGAAGACCTCCAGGTCCTGTGAATCTATGGATCCTTTTATGAGTTCACTCATCAATGAGTTTCGGAGATTTTTCTTATGGTTTTCATATGGTGCAAAACCCCTGGGAACACTTTGAAACTGTGCTGCTCAGGAGGGCTTAACGGGGGGGCATGTTGCAAAGCAACACAACAGCCTCACCTTATACAGGTAGTCCTTGACTTATGGCCACAGTTTCCATTGCTAAGTAAAGTGGTTGTTAAGTGAACTGTGCTCAATTTTACAATCTTCCCCCCCCCACAGATTTTAAGTAAATCACTGCAATTGTTAAGTGAACCGTGAGGTTGTTCAATGGATCCAGCTTTCCCCATTGCCCATGTTGGTGAAAAGATGGCAGGCAGGACCGAAAGGGAGGTCCTGTCGCCCTGTGGTGCGGCAACTCTCACAAAGGCATGCTATTTTTTTAAGCACCCACATTTTTATCATGTGACTGTAGGGAGGTTGCGACGGTTGTAAGTACGAGGATGACTCACCTCACTTTTCGCAGTGCCTTTGTAATTTTGAATGGTCACTAAACGAATGCTTGTAAGTTAAGGACTGCCCATAGAAAGATAGGCCACTAAAATGATAGAATCACAGTGTCAGAAGGAGACCATTCAGTCCAGCTCCTGGAGCATTGCAAACTTCCAACTATTCAATTCTTCCCAACATAACCAGCATCTTTGGTGAACCCATCAGACTGGTTTATGTCTGTGGGGATTCTCAGTCATCCAGGTCACGGTTGCCCCAAAGGTGCTTTTTCAGGAGGCAACTGGACTTTCTTGTTTTTGTTTGAAGACGTTTCGCTTCTCATCCAAGAAGCTTCTTCAGCTCTGACTGGATGGTGGGGGAATGCAAGGGTTTATATTCCTTGCTGTCTGCAGACCAGCTGTCTGCAAGGAGTAGAAATCCTTCCATTCCCCACCATCCAGTCAGAGCTGAAGAAGCTTCTTGGATGAGAAGCGAAACGTCTTCAAAGAAAAACAAGAAAGTCCAGCTGCCCCTCGAAAAGCACCTTTGGGATGATCAGATTGGTTTCAAATGGAGGTTGAAGATTCAGCACCAGCTTCTTAAGTGTGCTTCTTTCTACCAGCTCCTAAAACACGTCAAGTTAAAAACCTAGTTGCATTTCCATGATGTTTAGTTTTAATCTTGGTTAGACATTTTCCTCAAGGATTAAAACCCAAAGCCTGGCTTTTCAACTTCCTTTTTTCTCCTCCAAATTATTCAGAGGCTCAATTGTCACTGACTACTCAAAAAATAAGGCGGCTGAAAGGGAAATAATAGATCAAAATCACAGCTGGCTGATTTTCAATCCACAGCAAGTCTGAAAGTGTGGAGTTGTGATGTGCACAAGTCCCCAGCAAAGATGAATTGCCTCTCAAAAATAATAAACATCTCTGTGTTGATCTTCAGAATTTTGTAGGATCTAACGTCCTAAGATCAGTCATGTGTGCTGGGCAGGGCAACTTTTTATAACCTGCAAATTGGCATTTCATTGTGAGGTTTCCTGTTCTCCAACTGCTTGCCAATATTACACAGTTCTAGCTTAACTATTTTTCTTCATCTGATATATCACCTAAAATTAATTTCCAGGGCTGCTGATACACAGATCCATGTAGCCCTCTGTATTTCTGCTCTTTGCCAGCCCGGAGTCTCCCATGAAAGCAGATTGAATTGAGGGAGTCAATTCTTTAGGCACAGAACAGGAGGCTGGGCTGCCCTGAGGTCATCTGTTATTTTTGTGTCCCAGAATCCTGGTTATAATTTGAGGCCTATACAGGCAGTCTTCGGCTTATGACCACAACTGAGCCCAAAATTTCTGTTGCTAAACAAGACAGTTGTTAACTGAGTTTTGCCCTATTTTATGGCCCTTCTTGCCACAATTGTTAAGTGAATCACTGCAGTCATTAAGATAGCAATACGGTTGTTAAGGGAATCTGGCTTCCACATTAACTTGGCTTGTAAGATGGTCGCAAATGGGGATCACACGACCCCAAGACACTGCAACCGTCAAAAGTACACGCTAGTTGCCCAGCATCCGGATTTTGATCACGTGACCATGGGGATGTTGCAATGGTCATAAGTGTGGAAACTGGTCATAAGTCACTTTTTCAGTGCCATTATAACTTTGAACAGTCACTAAATGAATGTATGTAAGTCGAGGACTACCTGTATTTGAAATCCAAACTACGATATTCATAGCTACAATAGTTGGCTAATAATTGGGTTTTCCTGCTGCTTCTGCATACCTCCTTCACTTTTCAGATCACCACCTCATATCAAACATCCTGGAGAACTCAAAAGCTTGAAAATTATGGGTAACATTTATAACATAGAATAACAGAGTTGGAAGGGACCTAGGAGGTCATCTAGTCCAACCCACTGCTCAAGCAGGAGATCCTATACCATTTCAGACAAGTGGCTGTCCAGTCTTTTCTTAAAAACCTCCAGTGATGAAGCACCCACAACTTCTAGTTGCAAGCTGTTCCACTGGTTAATTGCCCTCACTGTTAGGAAGTTTCTTCCTAATTCCAGGTTGCTTCTCTCCTTGACTAGTTTCCATCCATTGCTTCTTGTCCTGCCTTCAGGTGCTTTGGAAAATATATTGACCCCCTCATCATTTGGTTTGCTCTTATTAAAGAAACTGTCCAGTGTTAGACTTTAGATTCTCTGAACCAACAACGTTAATGCTTGCAACCAGGTCTAGTTCTCCATCTTAGTTAAAAACAGGTCAAAACCTCCATTGACCCCAAAACATTATTTATTTATTTTATTTATTTATTAAATGTATATGCTGCCCATCTCCACCGATAAGGTGGCTCTGTGCAGCTTACAGATTCTAAAAAGATACATAGGAAAGCAATTACAAATTTTAAAAGTATGCAGGTTAAGATTTAAAACTATACAACATGCTGTATTTTGTATGTTTGTATATTTATCTTTTTTGGTATATTTATATTTTTATAGTATTTTATTGACCAATAAATTTAATTAATAAATAATAAAAAAAAATCAGAACTAAGCTCGCTGGGGGGCGAAGTGGTTAGAATGCAGTAGTGTAGGCTGACTCTGCCTACAGCCTGGAGTTCGATCCTGACGGGGGTCAAGGTTGACTTAGCCTTCCATCCTTCTGAGTCTGGTAAAATGAGGACCCAGGTTGTTGGGGGAGCAATATGCTAACTCTGTAAACCGCTTAGAGAAGGCTGTAAAGCCCTGTGAAGCGATATATAAGTCTAAGTGCTATTGCTGTTGCTAAGGAGACAGATGACCCCAGGATGTGGTCTTCTTACCCTGTAAACCTGCAGTGGTAACTGTCCAGCTCGGGTGAGAGAAATCAATATGAGCCCATCTGGAGTCAACCACAGCACAGAGAAGATTGCAACTTGGAACGGAATAGCAGTTAATGGTCAAGAGCAGTAATTAATGAAGGAACAGGAATTAATGAGGAAATGGTCTCCAAAGTCCCTTTTATGTTTTGATGATTCTATAAAATGTACATTGTATGGCTGTAAAACTAAGGTCTGAAGGAAGGTCATTCGTGAATAACAGAATAACAGAGTTGGAAGGGACCTTCGAGGTCATCTAGTCCAAGCCCATGCTCAAGCAAGAGACCCTATACCATTTCGGACAAATCAGTGGCTGTCCAGTCTCTTCTTGAAAGCCTCCAGTGATGGGGCACCCACCACTTCTGGAGGCAGGCCATTCCATGGGTTAATTGTTCTCACTATCAGAAAAGTTCTATTTATTTCTAGGTTGAATCTCTCCTTGAACAGTTTCCATCCATTGTTTCTTGTCTGGCCTTTAGATGCTTGGGGAAATAGTTGATCCCCTCCTCTCTGTGACAACCTCTTAAATATTGGAAGACTGCTATCATGTCTCACCTGGTCCTTCTCTTCACTATATTAGTAGTGCCCAGTTCCCGCAACAGTTCTTCAGGTCCCTAATCATCTTTGTTGCTCTCCTCTTTACATGAATACACATAGAGCAGGGGTCCCCAACCCCCGGTCCATGGACCAGTACCGGGCCGTGGCATGTCAGCAACCGGGCCACACAAACAAGCAAAGCCCCATCCACGAGATGCAGGCAGCACACGCAACCTGTGGTCCATGGAAAAACCTCTCTCCACGGAACCAGTCCCTGGTGCCCAAAAGGTTAGGGACCTCTGACGTAGAGAAGGGAAAGTCTGGTTCAGTTCTGAATGAAAGGGCTAAAATTCATGTCAGAAGGCAGAACATGGTACCATCTAGATCAGGGGTGTCAAACTGCCGGCCCGCGGGCCGGACGTGTCACGAGGAAACCGCGCCCACCCCGTTGCCGGCAATGGGGAAAAAGCTCCGATACGTCACGCGACGTCGTGTGATGTCGCGAGTTTGACATGTCTGATCTAGATTGTTGCGAGTGCCTGTGAATGGTTGCTGATAGCTGCTGTTGCCTGTTAGGTTCTAGTGAATGGTGATAATGGGAGCATTAGAGATGATTAGGAAGAAAATTGGGCAATATTCCAAATGAATGTGATTCAGGAGAAAATATTCTGAAAAATGACATTAATAGTTGCATGGAACCAGGAATGAGACATGATAATACAGAAAAATAAATGGTGAGCAATTCAGAGATCTGAAAATGAAACAGGAAAGGTGATTTTTTAAAAATGAAAATCCACTTTAAAAATCTGCTTGTTTCAGTATAACATTATTAATATATACACCTATCTAGATTCGGTAGAATATTTTCTAAAATTGAGTGGAAACCAGTGTAATCTTCCCAGTCTTGGGATCCAACAACCTTCTTCACCATTGTACCAGATTGGCTCTAAGTAATAATTATGTAGAAGCATACAGCTAGTCCTTGGCTTACAACAGTTCATTTAGTGACCATTCAAAGTTACAATGGCATTGAAAAAAAATCACTTATGACCGTTTTTCACACTTAACAGCCATTTGCAGCATCCCCAGGGTCACGTGATCAAAATCTGGACTCTTGGCAACTGACTCATATTTATGACGGTTGCTGTGTCCCGGGGTCTTGTGATCCCCTTTTGCAACCTTCCGACAAGCAAAGTCAATGGGGAAGCCGGATTCACTTAACAACCATGTCACTAACTTAGCGGCTGCAGTGATTAAATTAACAACTGTGGCAAGAAAGGTCACAAAATGGGGCAAAGCTCACTTTACAACTCTTGTACTTAGCAACAGAAATTGTGGGCTCAATTGTGGTCGTAAGAAGTTAACATGGAAGCCAATTGCACCTTGCAGCTTGCATGTGAATGGGTTACCTGGGAGGGTGCTTTCGGCATGAGCAAACTTGACTTTTCGACCCCGCCCTGTGGAGATCCTTGTATACATGCTTCATCCTACAAATGTTTCATTGTTATTTAAATTCTGCCCTAAAGCAAGGACTTTGTTCTGAGATTATTTATTTATTATAGGAATGTCTACCTTAATCAAAATCCCTGGGGTGATTCACATAAAAGGTTTTTAAGCAACATCAACAATCGAACAATTAAATTTAAGCTAAAACCAATTTGATCCAAGGAGGCTGCAAGAGCTTAAAAGCAAAATAAAGCAATTAGCAGAGCCTCCGTTTTATTCCTCTCCAAGCTGGTGCCCGCTAGATGTTTGGGACTACAGTGCAACCCCCACCTTCCACAGCTCAGCTTGATTTACCCTTTTGGCATCTTTGGCGCTAATTGCTCAGTGGGAGGGCTGTTGAGGGCATGTGAAATTCAATAGCCAGTATCAATTTCTTCCTCCTCCCTCAAATTTCCATTTTTTCAACTGTTTTATTGCATTATAAAATGTGAATCGTACATTATGGAATACAGATAATAACCGAGCACGGTGGCATTTATACCATAGGAACTGGAAATTGTTAACATGGTAATGATTTCAACGAATTAAACTTTTCAAGATGATGTTAAATATGATCTGTAAAATGTAGAGAATATAAAGTTGCTTAAACTGTATAATTAATGCCATACGTGACATTGATGAACAGCTGCAAAATGCATTGGATGATTTTTATGAGAAAGATTTCAGTCTTTAATACTTAATAATAAAGTCTCCACTATTGCTATAAATATTAAAAGAGAGAAAAGGGAGAAAAAAAAGAAACCGGCTGGAAAAACAGATAGGTGTTTAATTTCTAACTTCCCCCTTTTTTTATACTCTGATCAATTTATAGAGGTTTTTTTTTAATATTGAGATCCCCCCTAAAAAATCATCCTGTAAAAGATTTTGTCTTACTTTGTGATATTTGTGTATATGAAAACCATTTTTGCCTGAATTTACTAAACCTCTGAATATATGCTGTTAATGTAGCTGCATATTCTCCAAGTTTAAGTTCCCAACAGATATTCCTGGTGTTGTATGGGCGGTCCTCAAGTTATGACATGATGGAGCCTGCCCATTACAGATATAACTTGAGATGGTAGTAAAACACTCAGTGATGTGATTTTACCATCTTTTTTGCAGCAACCATAAGCAAATCCGTGGTTGTTAAGCAAATGCCACAGTTGTTAAAGGAACCTAGATTTGCTTTGGATGCATTTTTGCTGAAAACCAGAATTAAATGCTGGTTTTCAACAAGACCGTCATGAAATGTGGTCATGTGACCATAGGAATGTAGACCAGGCACCCAGTGCTTGAAGTGGGATCACATGACCATGGAGTGTGGGGGGGGGGTGACCAATGGAATTTCAAATCCAGGTCATAAATAATCTCCAGGTAGGTCTGTTGGAAGTTGAATGCCACAGTTGACTAATCATAGCTCAAAGATTATCTGTAGCTTCCAATACTGGCCAAAAGTTTATCCTTGGTACAGTGAGTCTGTATATGTGTGTTTGTGTTGTGTCTGTGTGCGTATATAGTACTCATGACCCAGATTCAAGGTTCCAGAATCCATTATCTAGAAACACCAACAGATCTATCTATTATCTATCTAGATATCCATCCATCCACCCATCCATCTAACATCTTTATCTAACATCTCTCTCTCTCTCTCTCTCTCTCTCTCTCTCTCTCTCTCTCTTATCCATCCATCCATCCATCCATCCATCCATCATTTCTATCTATCTATCACCTATCTATTATCTATCATCTATCTAGTTCCTAGGTAATGGATTCTGGGATTATACTTAAAAGATTACCATGATTGTCCCTAGTGATAATTTCTCAGTGCTAAACTTTGTTAATGTTTACACACGCACAAATAAGCACACCCCTTCAGGTTGCAGCCTTGCTGGTTTCATTCTGCAGAAAACAGTTCGTTATTTATTTGTAATTGCCTCTACTGTAACTCCAAGCCTACATAAACAAAAATGCTGTCACTCTCCTTCCTCCCTGCCTGCAACTTCCCACACCCAGGAAGCCGATGAAAAATTGGCAATCGGGACATGTGAATGTTCGGCAGGAAGAAAATGTTTTGTGCCTCGCAAATGTGTCATAAAAGCTCATTTTATACTGCTGGGCGGTTTGGAAAATGAAAAGATTCCGGAGCCTCAGAGTGAATTGGTGTTAAGATTATTAAACTAGTATGTTTCTGAAAAGAGAGTTAACAGGAAAAAAAGGAACATAAAAGGATTGAATATCCCAACCTGTTTAATCAGTTAACTCAGGAAACACTCCTGTCTGATAGTTTGAGTGCTTTGTGACAATTAAGTTGTTTCTTGAAGATTTTATTTTTTTATTTATATCCTGTTTTTATTATTTTTATAAACATAGGTAGTCCTTGACTTACAACAGTTCATTTAGTGACCATTTGAAATTACAATGGCAGTGAAAAAAGGGGCTTGTGACCATTTTTCATGCTTACAACAGTTGCAGCATCCCCAGGGTCACGTGATCAAAATTCAGATACTTGGCAACTGACTCATATTTATGACGGTCGCAGCGTCCCAGAGTCATGTGATCCCCTTTTGGAACCTTCTGACCAGCAAAGTCAATGAGGGAGCCAGATTCACTGAACAACTGCAGCGATTCACTTAGCAACTGTGGCAAGAAGGGTCATAAAACTCACTTAACAAATTTCTCCCATAACAACAGAATTTTTCATCTCCATTGTGATCGTAAGTCTAGGACTGCCTGTAACTCAAGGCCGCAAACACACCTCCTGCTGCTTCTTTTCCCCACAATTACCATTCTGTGAGGTGAATTGGGGTGAGAGGGAGGGACCAGCCCAGCTGGCTTTCGTGCTTAAGGCAGGATTAGAACTCACAGTTTTCAGCCTGGTGCCTTAGCCACTGGACCAAACCACTTAACCCAGGGCTCTTCAAACTTGGCCCTTTTATGACTTGTGGACTTCAACTCCCAGAATTCCTCAGCCAGGCAGGCGTGCCTGACTGAGGAATTCTGGGAGCTGAAGTCCACAAGTCATAAAAGGGCCAAGTTTGAAGAGCCCTGACTTAACCAAACTGGTTCTCATTTTCATGCATGCCATGGCCATCATCATTTCAGTCTGCAAATTCATGGGAATGCATCTCATACAGAATATATTGTCCTGGAAAGCTGGCAGGGAAGGACCACAAGGCCCATCACTTGCCAATTAACTAAGACAGTCATGATTTGAGGCAGGTGTCCCCAACCCCTGGGCCACAGTCTGTGGTACCTGTCCGTGGCCTGATAGGGAACCGGGCGGCACAAGTGTCAGGTGAGCGAGTAAAACTTCATCTGCACATGTGTGGGATCTAGGTTGCGTGCGAAACCATCCCCCCCTCCCAGGTCCATGGGAAAAATTGTCTTCCACGAAACCGGTCCCTGGTGCCAGAAAGGTTGTGGACTGCTGGTTTGGGGGCATCACCAGGCCTTAAAAACCTGCCTTTGTTAACCTTGGTTCTTTTACTTACAGAAGAGACAGAGCATCTATCCGGGTCACAAATGGTAGCATTGGAAAGGGTCATCTACTCTAATGAGTCTGTCATAACTCAGGGACTCAGTTTTAAGCATCTCCTAGGCGCGGCTGGCCAGCAAGATCTTCATTTACATCATGTGAAGGAAACTCATTATTTTCTTTGGTAATTGGTTCCAGAGTTCAACTGTTCTCACCAGAAGGACATTTTCCATAATTGACATATCTATCTTCCAACTTAAGACTACAATTTTATGTCCTGAACACCACAGAACAGATGAAGAACAACTTGATGACGCACCACCAATCCCTCCATCCATCATTCCAGATTAGAGACTCTGGGAAGAGTGCAGAAAAGAGCAACAAAGATGATTAGTCGGCAGCAGGTAAAACATACGAAGAACAGTTGCTGGAATTACATTTGTCTAGTCTAGTGAAAAGAAGGACTGGGGTGACATGATAGCAGTCTTCCAATATCTGAGGAGCTGCCACAGAGAAGAGGGCAGTCAACCTTTTTTTCAAAGCACAAGAAGGCAAGACAAAAAGCAACAGATGCAAACAAATCAAGGAGAGAAGCAACCTGGAATTAAGGAAAAACTTCCTAACAGCAAGGACAATTAATCAGTGGAACAACTTGCCTTCAGAAGTTGTGGGTCCTTCATCACTGGAGGCTTTTAAGAAGAGACTGGACTTGAGCAGTGGGTTGGACTAGATTTTGTTGTTAGTTGCGAAGTCGTGTCTGACCCATCGCGACCCCATGGACAATGTTCCTCCAGGCCTTCCTGTCCTCTACCATCTTCTGGAGTCCATTTAAGCTCACGCTTACTGCTTCAGGGACTCCATCCAGCCACCTCATTCTCTGTCGTCCCCTTCTTCTATTGCCCTCAATCTTTCCCAGCATTAGGCTCTTCTCCAGTGAGTCCTACCTTCTCATTAGGTGGCCAAAGTACTTGAGTTTCAACTTCAGGATCTGGCCTTCTAAAGAGCAGTCAGGGTTGATCTCCTCTAGGACTGACCTGTTTGATCGCCTTGCAGTCCAAGGGACTCGCAGGAGTCTTCTCCAGCACCATAGTTCAAAGGCCTCAATTCTTTTGCGCTCAGCCTTTCTTATGGTCCAACTTTCACAGCCATACATTGCAACTGGGAAAACCATGGCCTTGACTATACGTACTTTTGTTGGCAGGGTGATGTTTTTTAGTATGCTGTCTAAATTTGCCATAGCTTTCCTCCCCAGGAGCAAGCGTCTTTTAATTTCTTGGCTGCAGTCCCCATTTGTGGTGATCTTGGAGCCCAAGAAGATAAAATCTGTCACTACCTCCATTTCTTCCCCATCTATTTGCCAGGAATTGAGAGGGCCGGATGCCATGATCTTGGTTTTCTTAATGTTGAGTTTCAAGCCAACTTTTGCACTCTCCTTCTTCACCCGCATCAAGAGGCTCTTTAGTTCCTCTTCACTTTCTGCCATTAGAGTGGTATCATCTGCATATCTTAGGTTGTTGATATTTCTCCCGGCAATCTTAATTCCAACTTTTGATTCATCTAGCCCTGCCTTTCTCATGATGTCCCTTCCAACTCTGTTATTCTGTTATCCATCATCCATTCATCACATTGCTGGCAATTGACCTCTCTCTCTCTCTCTCTCTCCCTCTCTCTCTCTCCCTCTCCTTCTCCCTCTCTCCCTCTCCTTCTCCCTCTCTCCCTCTCCCTCCCTCCCTCCCTCTCCCTCCCTCCCTCCCTCCTTCCCTCTCTGTGTTAGAAACTAAGATGATAGCCACCCACCATGATGCATGTGAAAAAGGGTCATGATATTGATTGTGAGATCCTGGTTACTATCTTGGCATTTTTTTCTCCCTAGGGATGTTTTGCCAGCAAACATCCTTGGCAAATAAACTGGGCTTATATCACAGGTGCCTTATATATCACAGGTAAATAAGTCTTATCATCCAATTGCAGAGCTTAAGGCCTTCTGAGCCCTTCAGGACCACTACTTTTCTTCTAGCTTGTCTCCAGAGTCCTCCCAAACCTGCTTCAAATCGCAATGATGTGACAGAAGAATTAAATTAGGAAATGCATGACCGGAGAAAGAATATTCTAATTATAAGTGATTTAATTTTTTTTAAAAGAAAGCAAACACTTGGTGAGGACACAAACCTTTAGATGCAGATGCGTAATAAGTAAAATTAAAAGAACCAAATTCAGCCTGTGCTCCATTCCTAGCATTAATTTTTAGCAATTCTTCTACTCAAACTGAAATTTGCGCAGCTTCGAGTGCAGGAAAGGGCAAAAGAGAGAAACAATAAATGACTGGAATGAATGTATAAACAGAGAGGATCCAAAACACTTGTTGAAAATTACTTCCTCTGCAACATCAAAGGGCTTTATGAGAATGCAAAATTCGTCTAATCAACGGAGGCAGAAGTGGCCAGCAATGATGCTACCCAGTTCCTACCACTAATGGTAATTAATTGTCAGGAAATGTCACTAGGGAAGCAACAGTTCTAAGACAGCTACTGGTGTGACTGAACAGCTGTTGGCTAGCACTAATTGGCTCTACAAACAGAGTTGTCCACTGAAGAAATTGACTGTGCATACAACTGAAAAACCAGCTGCCAATGACACTCAGATTAATGACGAACGGAGCACCCCAGGAACTGCCCAGGCCTTAGGAATGGCCCTTGGTGGGAGCAGGAGAACAGAACACATCTGTTGCTTCTTTGTTTCCATATACTCTAATGGTCCCAAGGCTGAATCACAGAACCATAGAATCCCAGGGCTGAAAGAGACCTTAGAGGTCTCTGAGTCCACTTCTTATTCCATCCTGGACAAATAGTTGGGCAATCTTTTCTTGAAGTCTTCCAGCCTTAGAAAGAGTGCAGAGAAGAGCAACAAAGATGGTAAAGAGTCTAGACACTAAACTGGTGAATGGTTAAGGCAGGGGTGTCAAACTGCCGGCCCGCGGGCCAGACGCGTCACGACGAAACCGCACCCACCCCATTGCTGGCAATGGGGGGAAAGCTCCAATACATCGCGCGACATCACGAGTTTGACATGTCTGGGTTAAGGGAACTAAGTATGTCTGGCCAACAAAGAGAAGGATTAGGAATGACATGATAGCTGTCTTCCAATACTTGAAGGGCTGCCAGAAGCGTCCATTTACTCTCCTAAACACCAGAAGGCAGGACAAGAAGCAATGGGTGGAAGCTCGTCAAAGGAAGATCCAATCTGGAACTAAGGTGAAATTTCCTGATAGTGAGAACAATTAATCGTGGCTGTAATTGCAACATTCTTGAATGCAGGTAGGAGAAAGACAATAACTTCTTAGGAGGCTGAAAAGAAGCATAAGTTCCCATGAATTTTTCCCTTTTCCTTTTATATCCAGGAATTTGTTTTCCAGTTCACTAATTCTGTTTTGGCTTTATGGAGCTCCTATCTTATTGATTCCACACCTGGAATACTACATCCAGTTTTGGTCACCACATTACAAAAAAGATATTGAGACTTTGGAAAAAGTGCAAAGAAGAGAAACTGATTAAAAGCCTGGAGAGTAAAACATATGAAGAATGGTTGCAGGATTTGGGTTTCGATAGTCTAGAGAAAAGAAGGATTTGGGGTGACATGATAGTAGTAGTCCAGTATTTGAGGGGCTGCCACAAAGAAGAAGGGGTCAATTTATTTTCCAAAGCACCAGAACAAGAAGCAATGGATGGAAACTAAAGAAGGAGAGAAGCAACCTGGAATTAAGGAGAAACTTTCTAACACTAAGAACAAATAGTTAATCAGTGGAACAGCTTGCCTCCAGAAACTGTGGGTGCTTCATCACTGGAGGCTTTTAAGAAGAGACTGGACACTGTCTGAGATGGTATAGACCAGGGGTCGGCAACCTGAAACACTGAAAGAGCCACTTGGACCCGTTTCCCTCACAAAAAAAAAACCTGGGAGCCGCATGCGCACACGGAACAGGGGGCGTGATTAGAGTGGAGCCTAAGGTGAGACATGCACTGGCCCTGCCCCCGTCCAGCTCCTGGCTTCTCCTCCCCTCGGAAAAGACTGCTCCCCCCCCCGCACTCTACCTCTCTGGGACTTTCTTCTTAGGGAGGAGGAGGCCGACAGGGAGAAGGAGCTGCTGCGGCAAATCTTCCAAGGCCGGCAGCAGAGGGCCGCTCAGGCTCGCCTATCTCAGCCTGCTGTAGGAGGCCATAGTTGAGGCTTCTGGCTCGCTCTGGGAGAGGTGCTTGGAAGAGGATGAGAAGCGGAAAGTGGGAGAAAGGACGTCTTCCAGCTCTCTGGGGTTCTTTCGCTGGGAGGATGAGGAAGCAGCGGGGAAAGACAGCTCCGGAGGGAGGCAGCCCAGCAACCAGAAGCCGGCGGTCCGAGCGGAGCGGCACGGAAGACCTACCGGTCAGCGTGGGAGGCTCCAGCGTTGCCTCCCACACTCACCGGTAGGTCTTCCGTGCCGCTCCGCTCGGACCGCCGGCTTCTGGTTGCTGGGCTGCCTCCCTCCGGAGCTGTCTTTCCCCGCTGCTTCCTCGCCCTCCCGGCAAAAGAACCCCAGAGAACCCTTGCCTGTGACTGTGATAGGCAATGGCCCCAACTCTGCTCCTGGGCCGCGAAGGGGCGCGGCTGCCCGGTCGCAGCCACTTCTCCCGCCCCGCTTAGCGCCGCCAGCAGCGGCGGTGGCGGGAGGACAGCAAAGGGCCGCGGCTGCCCGGTCGCCGCCACTTCTCCCGCCCCGCTTAGCGCCGCCGGCAGCAGCAGCGGCGGAGGGAGGATGGCGAAGAGGCGCCGCACAGCAGGTGGGAAAAGGGCCAGGCAAGTCGCCGCGGGGGAATCTCAAAAGAGGCCAAGACGGCCGAAAGGCGCGGGCCGAGAGGGGAAGTTTCCGAGACCCCCGGTGACCCCCCCCTCAGGGCTAGCAGAGGCGGCAGCGGAGAAGGGCGAGGGGAGACCCGGCGGGCAGGGAAGAGGCACCCCGAGACTCGCCACCCCCACCCGCGGCTCCTTACCCAGGTTTTGCCTCCAGAGGACGGCAAAGGGACACCTTTCCAGCCGTCCTCCCGACTCTTCCACCGCTGCTGCCACGTGCGGTCTGAAGAAAGAAAGAGGGGGTAGTTTGTGGGTAGTCCCACAAACCAAAAAGTTCAACCAATCAATTCAAACTTTGTGAATTTTTTTTTTGTGAGAGGTTTGAATTCATTGGTTGAACTTTTTTTATCCCACTTTTTTTTTTTCAGACTGCACATGGCAGCGGAGGACAGGGAGCCGCAGGAGACGGCTGAAAGAGCCGCATGCGGCTCCAGAGCCGCGGGTTGCCGACCCGTGGTATAGGGCACAGGTCAGCAACCCACGGCTCCGGAGCTGCATGTGGCTCTTTGAGCCTTCTCCTGCGGTTCCAGTCCTCCTCCGCCATTTGCAGAGACAGAGACAGGCTCTCTCTCTCTCTCGCTCTCTCTCTCTCTCTCTCTCTCTCATACACGCACACTCACACTGAGTGGGGGAAGAGGACTGGCAGACCAAGGGCAGGAGAGAGCCAATCCAATAAGAATGTGTGTCAGCTTGTCGGAGAACAGCGTGAAGCCAGCTTGCCAGGTGAGCAGAAGATTGGAGAGAGGGAGAGAGGGGGGGAGAGAGAGAGGGAGGGAGACAAAGAGGGAGAGAGGGAGGGAGGGAGGGAGGGAGGGAGGGGGAAAGAGAGAGGAGAGAGAGAGAGAGAACTCATGCACAGCAGCCTCTATTTCTTTTTAATTAAACTCTTCAATCAAGCTCCCCCCCTCCCGCGTGCGTGCACACACACAAGTTTTGCGGCTCCCAGTGTTTTCTTTTCTCTGGGAAATGGGTCCAAGTGGCTCTTTGAGTGTTTAAGGTTGCCGACCCCTGGTATAGGGTCTCCTGCTTGAACAGGGGGTTGGACTAGAAGATCTTCAAGGTCCCTTCCAGCACTATTCTGATTGATTGCATAGGGAAAGAACTTTGTGTATTGTTTGAAAAATGGAAAAGCAGGATATAATTCTTATTTAGCTACCTATCCCTGTAACACTCAATCATTCAATGAAGATCTTAGTGGTCCATATTCCATAAAAAAGCAGGTCTGTTCAACTCATCCTTTGTTGAAGATCAGCTTGTGCCTGGATATTATTTATGTTTAGAGTCCTTCAAAACACCAATATGATCTTCAAACATGAGCAAATACACAGCCTGTTGTTCTACTAGACCAGGGGTAGGCAACCTTGGCTCTTTTATGACTCGTGGACTTCAACTCCCAGAATTCCTGAGCCAGCATAGCTGTCTCTGGAATTCTGGGAGTTGAAGTCCACGAGTCATAAAAGAGCCAAGGTTGCCTACCCCTGTACTAGACAGTTTCTAGTGATAACTACGCTTACTATCAGATTAACAGGACATGAACCAACAGAAACTCTGGCCACATCTCTTTAGACTGTTTGGTCTCTAGGGACGTTCAGTCGCTTAAAATCCTGGATGACTGAGAATCTCCGTAGACATTTAGACCTTCTGACAAGCAAACTCAATGGGGAAGCCAGATTCACTGAACAGCTGTGTTACTAATTTAACAACTGCAGTGATTCACTTAACAACTGTGGCAAGAAAGGTCGTAAAATGGGGCAAAACTCACGTAACAAATGTCTCACTTAACAACATAAATTTTGGGCTCCATTGTGGACTACCTATATCGTTGACTTTCAAATTTAAAGCTTTTTCAATATGATTTGGAAAGTTGTACTTATTATTATTATTGCAATGAATAAGATGGCCAGGGAATTCCTTTTAGCTTAAAAACTAAAAACGCTGAGGTGTTAGTAGTAACAATAATGACCTCAGGGGGTCTCCTCCCATTTCTCCTTGGAATGCCCATGGGATGGACACTGTGGCACGTCACAGGGTTAGGGTTAAGAACACAAAAGTCCATGTTTTGCTTTTTGTTACTGTAACATAACATAACAAATTGTACAGAGGAAGCATATGCCAACTTCTTCATTGTGTTAATGAGGAACTCTATTGAGCCAGGTTCTACCTATTTTATACCTGTACATTTGGTTTTTCTTACCTAAATGCAAAACCTTACTTTTCTCTTACATTTAATTTCATTTTGTTAGAGGCAGAAGCATTCTGTCAAAGGCACTGAAAATACTTGTAGGGGGAAAAAACAGTGCACCAACTCAATCCAGCTTCACAAAAGACCCACCCCATCTTCTCTTAGAAAAGATTCCAGGCAATTTGGTTACAATACCTTCTTGTATTTCACATTATTAGTTTCCCTCCAGGAACAGATGGGGTGTGTGGGTTGGCTTTATCTGATTGTCTGGGATCATGACAACAATAGGTGGGAGAGATTCTCCCCCCCCCCTTAGGGGAAAAAAAAAGAACTTTGAATTCCCTTTTTGTTCTTAAACCACACATGTAAATCTATTCTATTTTACCAGAGAGAAACAAATAACAGCACGTGGAATCTTTATCCGAGGTTCTCCTCCATTATTCCCTGCAAATAACTTAATTATTCTGAGTACATCTTCATTGAACTGAAAAGGAGAAAAACATTATCAAAATGAGTAGGGTTAGAGGGTGATTTATTCCTAACCCCCTGCCTTATGGACTTTCCCTTACGCTATAGGAACGAGTAGATTCTTCTAGATCAGTGATGGCAAACCTTTTAGAGACTGAGTGCCCAAACCTCAACCCAAAACCCACTTATTTATCACAAAGTGCCAGGGCCTCATCAGCATTGTGGTGCCCTCGGGGGGGGGGCAGGGAGGCGCCTCTGAGTGCCGCCTCTGGCAGGCAAAACCCGGGGGAGGGCGCAAAAATGGGCCACTGTGCTGCAAAGTGCAAAAATGGCCGCCGCCATGCCGCGGGGTGTAGATACAAGGCGCTGCACCACGCAAGAACGGGGCAGGGCTAGTGAGTATCACGCAGGCACTAGCCCCGCCCCATTTGTAGCGCGTGCATGCTCGCGGCCCCGTGCGCGCATGCATGCATGTAAAATGCTTTCCCCCCCCTTTTCTTCCAGTCCGCCAATCATGGTTGGTGACCTCTGCTCTACCACCTCTACTCGAGCTTGCTAGTCAGCCGCTTCGCCTCCTTTGTGCTGGGTGGGGCTCCTGCTCTGGGCGGCAGTGGCGGCCTGATGGACCTGCTGCTGGTGGCGGTGGTGCGCGTGCCAACAGAGAGGGCTCTGAGTGCCGCCTCTGGCACGCGTGCCATAGGTTCGCCACCACTGTTCTAGATCTTGCACCTAGGAATGCGTCTGTTGAATTAAGTCGACAATATTCAGCCTCCTCTAGGTGTAAAAAAGTTCACCTGAAGAATTGTAACATGGATACTTCAAGACAAATGAAAATAGGGATCCTTATTCATGCAAGAAAATTATCCTACATTTTTTTGTGACCAGCTCTCATTCGGGTCAATGAAGGAGAATTTAATTGCAAATTGTCTCGCAGAGGAGAAGATGCTTCCGTTTAAATTCTCCAAGGGGAGGATGTTGTCCAGGAGGTAGCCAAGGGCAAGCGCCTTCACAGGAAGGGCCCCTTTGACAGACATCCATCCCATAAAATCCCAAAGGGGGGGGAAAGGCAGGAGCTTTTACAGTGCAGCAGAGAGAAGCTTCAAAAATAAGGAAAACGAAAGAGCACCATGAGCTGCAAGAAGCCTCAAGCTTTTCCAACAAGGATGAACAAGCAAAAGAAACTCGTGTTCTCAAGCACGCGAAGGAAAAAAGGAGAAACACTGAGGGCTCTTCAGAGAAATTGCCAATTTCAGCCAGGGTTCCTTCCTGATGTCAGACCTGCCCCCAAACGATCAGTTAGGAAAGCAGACTCTCGACTCCAGTTGACTGAAGTGAAACGAACCTTTACTAAAGATGTTGGTTGCGGGAAGGTGAGGTGGAAACTGAAGTTCCCACTCACTGATACAAAGAGCCAAACCCAACATTCCCCGTCCCTCCTGGTCCGATTCATTGCCACCCAGTCCGGGATCACTGTGATGTTGTGGGTTGTTCAGGCTGCTGGAATTTGACACCCAGGGCAGGCGGCCTTGAAGATGCCTGGTAGAAACAGCTCTGCTCTTCTTCACATGTCAGCTCCCCCTCCCCATTTCCCACCATTAGATGCACAGGTGTGGATTTCCCCAAATGCGTCCCCCCTCCCTTCCCCTTTGATGGCAGGATGCCAGCAAGGTGCCAGGCCGACAGTGGGGATACTGACATGCTGCCCCCCTTGACAGGGATGTTAGTCCTGCAAAAGAAGAGGGAGAGAGAGAGAAAACAAGGAAAAACGGGGTTAGATCATTTTGGACTCTGGCTTCCCCGTTGACTTTGTCAGAAGGTCTCAAAAGGAGATCATGTGACCCCGGGACACTGCGACCGTCATAAATATGAACCAGTTGCCAAGCATCCAAATTTTGATCACGTGACTGGGCGTGCTGCAATGGTCATAATTGTGAAAAATGGTCATGTCACTTTTTTCAGTGTAACTTCAGTCACTAAATGAATGGTTGTAAATCAACGACCGCCTGTACTCATTTGAATGAATTTTGCAGTTGTGAGACCTGCTCACCCATAGTTACCTTGGAGAGATTTTTTGAGTATTTCAATTGCCTCCATTTACTCCCACAAGCAGATTATTTGCTCCTGGGTCTTCAGAATTCCTGCCTCTCTTCTAACAGTTATTCACAATCTTTTTAAAAGGATGCCTTACATTTTTCTACAGATTCACTTCTTGGAGTCTGAAATACATCATATTTATCTTTTAATCATTTCCAAAGTAAAAACCATTTTTTTACTTTGAGAATGATTAAAAGATAAAGATGATTAGGGGGCTGGATGGTAAATCATATGAAGAATGGTTGCAGGAACTGGGTATATCTAATCTAACAAAAAGAAGGATTAGAGGTGTCATGATAGTAGTCTTCTAATATTTGAGGGGCTGCCATAGAGAGGAGGAAGTCAACCTATTCTCCAAAGCACTTGAGGGCAAGACAAGCAGTAACAGATGGAAGGTTAACAAAGAGAGAGCCAACCTAGAACTAAGGAGAAACTTCCTAACAGTGAGAACAATTAATCAGTGGAACGGCTTGCCTTCAGAAGTTTTGGGTGCTCCATCACTGGAGATTTTCAAGAAGAGATTGGATAGCCATTTGTCTGTAATGGTACAGGGTCTCCTGCTTAAGCAGGGGGTTGGACTAGAAGACCTCCAAGGTCCCTTCCAGCTCTGTTCTACTCTACTCTACTCTACTCTACTCTACTCTACTCTACTCTACTCTACTCTACTCTACTCTACTCTACTCTATTCTATTCTATTCTATTCTATTCTATTCTATTCTATTCTATTCTATTCTATTCTATTCTATTCTATTCTATTCTATTCTATTCTATTCTATTCTATTCTTCTGTATAAACCCCTTTTACTGCATTCACAACTTAAAACATGCGGGTGTGGCATCAGAAGGCCACAAAGGTAGTTTAGCATGGCACTATGTTCAAACAATGAGGTCACCAATAAATTCATGCATCGACATTCGCAAAATAGCAATAGCATTTAGCACTTAGACTTATATACCACTTCATAGTTCTTTTATAGTCCTCTCTAAGCAGTTTACAGAGTCGGCATAGTCCTCCTCCCCAACAATCTGGGCCCTCATTTTACTGACCTTGGAAGGACGGAAGGCTGAGTCAACCTTGAGCTGGTGAGAATACTTATTTTTTATACTTAAATATTTGTTTAACTCATCTGTTTGCATTATATGCAAGAGGAACAAACTGAGTTTGCCATGGTAGGTTGCTCTTTTATTTATGCCCTCCTGTATCCAAGGGAGAGGGGGAGAGAAAGAGACAAAATGGCCTTGTACACAAGAAACACATTGTGATGATATGTCAATCCCTCTCGGGAATCCCACTGACTCTTCTAATTTAAAATCTAATCTGCTTAATCATTTATATCTGATGTCTGATAGATATGTATGAGCAGATCATCTGAAGAAACAGTTTCTCCTCTCCCAAATCATAATACATTCTTGAATTAAGCATCTTTATCAGAGCATATTGTCTTGAGATCAATTTGCGTAGGCAAAATTGTTTCTATCCATCTCATTAATTCAGAAGAAGACGCATGCCATGGGTCCTGCCAATGCTGACTCAGGAATTCTGGGAATTGAAGTCCACAAGCTGTAAAGTTGCCAGAGTTGCCCACCCCTGTTCCTTTGTAATTCTTGGGGTTCATATTTTAATGCAATTCATTGTCTTGGATAAAACATATCAATCTTTCAGGTGTTGCGGGAGCTTCATCCCTGGAAGCTTTCAAGAGGAGACTGGACTGCCATCTATCAGAAATGGTAGGGTCTCCTGCTTGGGTAGGGGGGTTGGACTAGATGACCCACAAGGTTCCTTCCAAGTCTGTTATTCTAATTCTAATCCATTTGAACATTAATAAAGGAGAATATTTCTAGCTCAGGACTGAAATGAGGGGTCATTGATGCTCTCTGAGCTTGTTTGTTTTCTTGCAGACATTTCATTACCCAAACAAGGTAATACCATCAGTGCTAGTCTGTCATCATCATTAGCACTGATGATGTTCCTAAGTTTGGGTAATGAAACGTCTGCAAGAAAACAAGCAAGCTCAGAGAGCACCAAGGATCCTTCACTTGAATATTTCAAGTACTGGACCTCCCTCATTGTATAGGGATTGGATTTGCTATACTCCTTCTCCTCTCTTGCTGAAGCTACAACCTTATTCCTTCAGTTTCTTGTCAAGGGTGGATCAACAGCACTGCTCTCCTTTAGTCAGAGTAACTACAGTTTGCTCAGCTTTTGCAGATCCCCAATCAAATGAAAAGCATTGGATGGATTAGACTGCTTGCTAACCCATCTACAAGCGCCAAGCTGTTTTGTTGGATTGAAAGAGTTACATAGCTGTATCTAAGGCTGGCGAAAGGCCATAATAAAGATCACTATCGAGCTGGAGAGGTGGAGATGGGAATTCATGCTTTCTATGAAAATTAATTTGTTATTTTGCAGGGAAGCCCACTGCAGAGACATTGACTGAGATGGGTAGCTATAGAGATTGATTGATTGATTGATTGAATGAATGAATGAATGAATGAATGAATGAATGAATGAATGAATCTATCTATCTATCTATCTATCTATCTATCTATCTATCTATCTATCTATCTATCTATCTATCTATCTATCTATCTATCTATCTATCTATCTATCTATCTATCTATCAGTCATCTATCTATCATTGGAAATGTGAGCTTATTAAGGAAAAAGATAGAAAGTTAGACTGAGAAGTCAAAAAACATCCTGAAAGAAAGCAGCAGTAAATCCCCTGCATAGACGTGTCTGTGTGAAGTCAGGAATAAGAGAATAACAGAATAACAGAGTTGGAAGGGATCTTGGAGGACAACTAGTCCAACCCCCTGCTCAAGCAGGAGACCCTATGCCATTCTGGACAAATGGCTGTCCAGTGATGGAGCAGCCACACCTTCTGGAGGCAAGTCATTCCACTGAGTCATTGTTCTCACCAACACAAAGTTTCCCTTTAGTTCCAGGTTGGATCTGTCCTTGGTAAGTTTCACTTCTTCTCCTTCCCTCAGGGGCTTTGGAGAATAGGCTGACCTTCTCTTTCTGTGACAGCCTCTCAAGTACTGGAAGACCGCTATCTCGTGTCTCATTGTTAAACTAAACATATGCAGTTCCTGCAACCATTCATTATATGATTTAGCCTCCAGACCTTTTATCATCTTTGTTGCTCTTCTCTGCACACTTTCTAGGGTCTCGGCCTCTTTTTTCTATTCTGGTAACCAGAATTAGATGCCATATTCCGAGTGCTGAGCTTCATTCAAAGAAGACTGTTGGTTTTTATTCCTTCCAAAGACAGATTTTTAAAAGTATTTTACTTTGCATATGATCTACCACTTTAATCTGCAATTCAGTCTAATGCACAAAAGACATTTGTTAAAAATGTCACAGAGCTTCAGCGAACAATAGTGGCTTCTCGGTGTTTGTTAGAGCTTCTGGATTCACTGTTTATTGGAAAATGCTTTACTTTCTATTAGATCACTCGCCTGACTCAATATTCTTCTGTCTGGCAAGGCAACGCTCCCATAAAAGAATCTTAGAAGATCAGGGACTGAAAATAAAAAAACTTTAGATGAATGTCTTGGCCATTTTACAATCATTTTTTTTTCAAGTTCTCTGCAATTCCACTAAATTTCCCAGTGTCTCATCCATTTTGTACTTCTGTAGAAATGCCACTCAGTTATTAAGACCAATAGATATAAAGCTTGCGCTCTCTTTCAGAGTTTCAGATGAATAGCTCTTACAGAATTCTCAGAGAGAAGTACCTTAATTCTAATATTTGAGTAGATGGAGAAGAGAATGAATCTACATTTATTAGCCTGCAGAGCGATAGTAGCTTCAAATGAAAGGAAGGTTGAGTGATTGCTGTTGAAGTGACAATCGGAAAAACAAATGATTCTGCCCGTTCCCCCCTCCTATTTCCTGTCCTCAGAACAACTTGCAAACTTTTAAAGAAGTATTAATCTCCTGTAAAACTAACCAAACAGGGTTAGAGGATGGGATATAGAATCACAGAGTTGGAAAAGACCTTAGCTTTCTTGTAGTCCAACCATAGGGTATGTTACAACAATGAGATGGTTGAATTATTCATTTTGTCTCAGCTCTCAGGGCAAACGTGAGAGACTGTGGAGAAGCTGTAAAAAAAAAAAAAAAAGGAAGGGAGAGCAGATCTGAGCAGTCACTAGAACGGACAACTCGGCTGGCTGCTGATCGTAGAACATAGAATAATAGACCTCCAATAATAGTAATAAACCTCCAAGGTCTTCAAATCCAGCCCCCTCCTCAAGCAGGAGACCTGATACCATTGACTTTATACCTTATACCATTTATGTATTCAAGATGGACAGTGATTAATATTTATATGTACTTATATGTAAGGGTGTAGGTATATACATATGTTGTATATAGCATGCTTATATATGTGTTATGTATGTGTATACTTTTGAGATCAAGCAACAGAATTTCATTTTTAATCTGTGCCAGTGTGCCCACAGTAAAAAAAAAATGACAATAAAGGTTATCTTATCTATCTTATACAAATGACTATCCAGTGTCTTCTTGAAAACCTCCAGTGATGGAGCATCAGCAACTTCTGGAGGCAAGCTGTTCCACTGGTTAATTGTTTCCCCAGTCAGGAAATTTCTCCTTAGCTCTAGGATGGATCTCTTGTTTATGATTTTCCCACCTGTTACTTCTTATCTTGCCTTCGGATGCCTTCTCTGTGACAGCCCGTCAAATATTGGAAGACTGTTATCAAGTCAGAATAACAGAATAACAGAGTTGGAAGAGATCTTGGAGATCTTCTAGTCCAACCCCCTGCTCAAGCGGGAGACCCTATACCAGAGGTCCCCAACCTCTTGAGCACCAGGGACTGGTTCCGTGGAGAGAGGTTTTTCTGTGGCCTGGAGGGGGACTGGTTTCATGTACTGCCTGCATCCCACCGGATGGGGCTTTGCTTGTTTGTGCGGACCAGTTTCTGGCATGCCGCGGCCCAGTGCCGGTCCACGGACCTGGGGTTGAGGACCCCTGACCTATATCATTCCAGATAAGTGGCTGTCCAGTTTCTCCTGGAAGACCTCCAGTGATGGAGCACCCACAACTTCTGGAGGCAAGCCATTCCACTAGTTAATTGTTCTCACTGTCAGTAAATTTCTCCTTAGTTCTAGGTTACTTCTCTCCTTGATTAGTTTCCACCCATTGTTTCTTGTCCTGCCTTCTGATACTTTGGAAAATAGGTTGACCCTCTCTTCTTTGTGGCAGCCCACAAATATTGGAACATTGCCATCACCCCTAGCCCATCTGTTTGTTAGACTAGACATACCAAGTTCCCTCAATCGTTCATCATATGGTTTTGCCTCCAGACCTCTTACGATCTTTGTTCCTCTTTGTATCTGAACAGTACAACTCAGCCTAGGTGGTAAGAAAGATAGGAAGAAATGTTTTCAATAATTTAAAGAGGCTCTAACTTAATAAACTCACTAGAAATCAGATGCGAAATTCCTTTTTCAGTTTCTGGTATTAATGTCAAACCCACATACGGTAATTGGGTGAGATCAAGGAAGAAAATTTATACAAATTTCAGTTCAACTTGTCCTTGACTTACAAGCGATCATTTAACAACCATTGGAAGATACAACAGTCCTTTAAAAAGCTACTTACGGCCCATCCTTCCACCTCCCTCCTGTGGTCACCTGATTGCCTATTGGGTGTAGGCAACCAGCTCTCATTTACTGTGACCACAATGTGCAATGTTGCTTGATGGTTTCTGGAAAAACATGCTGATTCCCTTAACGGCCATGTGATTTGCTTTACGATCACCGTAAAAATGATCACATGGTGCCTCAATTTGTGACCGCAATGATTTATGACCGAAATTCCAGGCTCCATTTTGGTTGTAAGTTGAAGAACTTACAGAACAGTCTTTAATTACAGTTCTGTAAGAAGAAGTTCACACCCACTGAGGGCGTGAGAATCACCTTTGTCATTTCAAAAAATATTTCGCATTCACCCACTTTTCTTTTGCTTTCTGTTTTTTCTTTCATCACATTTAGTTGTTCTAAATCATCTTTCCTTCCGGCTGACGTGTTAAGCTTATGCCGAACTAGAACTTGGGTTAGTCAGCAAAAGTTCAGCCGTTCAAGAGAACGTAAAGAAAAAATATTGATCACATAGCTTGAACTGTTTGTGGAATCAATCTCTCTTGAAAATGACTTTGTTTAAAATCAGCCAGGCTGACAACAGTAATAGGAGGAATGGCGGCAATTGACTAACTACTACTATATTGGTGTCGGGTTGGAGCACCGAAGCATTTCTGGATTGAAACAATTGAATGGTGACATCACCATTGCCTGGAGGACGTTAAATTGCCTCTTTTGTCCAAAATGATCTCTGCCCAACCTGGTCTTTCAGGTTTTCCAATGTCACTGTAACTGAGTCCATTCATCTTGGTTATCTAATTGGTTATCTATCTCTTGTACTTGTGCAAATGCAGCTCAAAGTTGCTTCCCTGCTAATTCCAGCTCACTGGGGTGAAATAATTATATGATTTGCATCTTTGCTCCTTCCTCCATAGTGACAGTACTCGGGGTTGCTGCTGCTGCTGCTTAAATTTGCACTATATTCACAGCCACTGATCCAGCTTCAGTATTGTCCTTGTTATGGTCTATTTATGGCTTATGAAATGAAACTAATTGTGCAAGGAAAGAAAGAAGACAGAAAGATGAAGGACACTTCTGGGAGCAGGCTGGTCCTGCCTGGTGCGTGATTGGACCCCACAAAGCCATTCCATGCAAAGACGCAAGGGTTTAGCAAAGTTAAACAAAGGAGGTTGCTTAGTAACAGCAGAGCACCCCTATGTTTTGCAGATTCTTATTTTTTAAAAAGACTCTGAAATTAAATATGGAGTAGCAATTGATATCCTGTATCTTGGAAGTTTAGAGGCCACCATAGTCAGCAAAGAAGAGGTGGAAGTACATGTAGATGAGTTTGGATTTTCTAATCCATCTCATGGACTTGTTTTTTATTGCAGTGTGCATAATTTCATATATTTCGACATCTTCCAAATTAGTCCTGCAGTGCTGAGGTCCGTTTGCTTATTCTGCTGATTCAGACTCTGGGCTTCTACTTCTACTTGGCCAAGGGAGAACTTCCCAGCTGCTCAGCAACAACAGCAGAGCAGCAAAAAGGAAACACAATACATCATTAAGTTATGGTGAAGTCTGTGGCCACCAAGTTTCCATTCAGGCAGTGATGGACCATCTGCTGTTCTTCACATGCATCCCTCTAGCAAACCACAGGGAAAAGGCCTTTGTTCTCCAGTTAATCTTTGTTTGAGCAGCAAGTTTACTTAAGCTGTAGTGAGATCATTCATTCATTCATTCGTTTGTTCGTTCATTCGTTCATTCATTTTTTTCCTTCCTACATTTCTATCCTACTAAACAACCCGTGACCTGTTGGATCATCATTTCACAGATATTTCCTTCCTAGATTCTCAATGTTTTCAACAATGGAGAGCTTCTAATGTACTAAAGTTCTTAAAAATTCAGTGACGTATCTGCCTTGAAAGTAGCCCACGTTGAACTTATAACACAGCCAAACATCAGTAGTTGACCACTGGAAATGTTTTGTGACATTTTATATTAGGCCATAAACTGTGTTATGTTTTACAACATTTGCCAGACTTCAATTCCATGGGAGTCATTGGTTTCAGATTTTGGATACATTCTCTAAGTTACAATGAATGGAAACTAATCAAGGAGAGAAGCAACCTAGAACTAAGGAGAAATTTCCTAACAGTGAGAACAATTAACCATTGGAATGGCTTGCTGTCAGAAGTTGTGGGTGCTTCATTATTGGAGGTTGTCAAGAAGAGACTGGACAGCCACTTGTCTGGAATGGTATAGGGTCTACTGCTTGAGTAGGGGGCTGGATTAGAAGACCTCCAAGATCCTTTCCAGCTCTGTTATTCTGTTATTGGTTGAAAAAGTTTTGCCCAATGATGCACTGTTTTTCCCAATTACAGGTTACAGACATGAGAGTTTTAGTAGTATATAGGTCAGTGATGGCGAACCTTTTAGAGACCGAGTGCCCAAACTGCAACCCCAAACCCACTTATGCATTGTCGAGTGCTGGGTGGGCGTGGCCCATTGGGTGGGCGTGGCCCATTGGGTGGGCGTGGCTGTGGTGGTAACGGCAGACTGGGTGGGACTAAAAAGTTCAATCAATCAATTCCAACTTTGCAAGATCTTTTTTTTCCCCGTGAGAAGTTGAAATTGACTGATTGAACCTTTTTTTTTTTTTTTGCACACGGCGGCGGAGGCCTAAAGTGAAAAGGTTTTATAAAACCCAGCTGAAGGTCTAGGACTGGGGCAATGGCACGCGTGCCCAGAGAGAGGGCTCAGAGTGCCATCTCTGGCACCCGTGCCATAGGTTCGCCACCACTGGTATAGGTATTGGGCATCAGGAAGGGCATCTGACCAGTAAACACTCAGGTCCATCCAGTCGTCCCAACTGTATCCTGAACTAAGGGACCACAGAGTGATAAAAAGGGAAGTACAGATATTTTCCCCAGAAGCTCAAGGAAAGCACAATGAATGATTGGCCAGAAATTTTCATGGTGGGATGTAAAAAATTCAAGTCTCTCTCTCTCCCTCTTTCTCTCTCTCTCCCTCTCTCTCTCTCTCTCTCTGTCTCTCTCTCTCTCCCCTGTCTCTCTCTCTCTCCTCTCTCTCTCTCTGTCTCTCTCTCTCTCCCTGTCTCTCTCTCTCTGTCTCTCTCTCCCTCTCTCCTCTGCTCTCTCTCTCTCTCTCTCCCTCTCTCTCTCCTGTCTCTCTCTCCCTCTCTCTCTCTGTCTCTCTCTCTCTCTGTCTCTCTCTCTCTCTGTCTCTCTCTCTCTCGGCTCTCTCTCTCCTCTCTCTCTCTGTCCTCTCTCTCTCCTCTCTCTCTCTCTCTCTCTCTCTCTCTGTCTCTCTCTCTCTCCTCTTCTCTCTCTCTCTCTCTGTTCTCTCTCTCTCTCTCCCTCTGTCTCCTCCCTCTGTCTCTCTCTCTCTCTCTCTCTCTGTCTCTCTCTCTCTCTGTCTCTTTCTCTCTCTCTCTCTCTGTCTCTCTCCCTCTCTCTCTCTCTCTCTCTCTCTCCCTCTGTCTCTCTCTCTCTCTCACACACACACACACATACTAGTTTATTGCAGCAATATTCCAATTTTTGTTCACTCATTTTTTTCAAACTGATGTATGATTCAGGGTGAATTTAAATTATATTTTATGATAGCCTGAGGCTAGCTTGCTTAGAAATAAAAACAAAAACACCAGAGCATCTATAAAGCCATCTTCCTAAAAATTAAGATATATAACAATTCAAATAAGCCTATTAGTAATGATCATAATATTTATATCGCAGAGGTCATCTTCTGCCATGTTATAGAAGCTAAATAGCAAAATTTGGCAACTGATACATGACACGGTAATTCTCACTGGGTGAAACAAAAGCTATAGAAAAAAAAGCTTCTGTTTGGTCTGGAGTTGGTAGTAAAAAGGAAAATCACTTTTATAAGTTTGCCATGAATCTAAATAAAATCAGCAGTATAACAGAACGTGAATGGTTGTTTTCAAACTCAACCAAACTGGGTTAGTAAGCAGTCTTGTAATAATACTAAGCTTGACAATAATTAAAACAGACATGTAGGTTACATTAAATGGTTTTCCAGTGTCGTCAAGTTTTTTCTTGATTACTGTATATTCTTGGCTTGGTCCTGATTTAAAATAGATAGTGTAGGTAACGCACAAGGGTGTCTGGAAGGTATGGTCCAAAAAGTCAAGATGGTGGTTGCAATTGTTCTGGTACTTCAGGAAACACATGGAGGATGATCACCAACTGACAGTTTCCTTCCTTCCTTCCTTCCTTCCTTCCTTCCTTCCTTCCTTCCTTCCTTCCTTCCTTCCTTCCTTCCTTCCTTCCTTCCTTCCTTCCTTCTTCCTTCTTCTTTCTTTCTTTCTTTCTTTCTTTCTTTCTTTCTTTCTTTCTTTCTTTCTTTCTTTCTTTCTTTCTTTCTTTCTTTCTCACAGAAATGGGGTCTTCCCTATCTGGCTGTACTGTAATTCTTCCATGTCATAAAGTGAAATGCTCCTATGTCCTCCTCCATTTCCCCTTCCACTATTCCAGAGAGAATCTCAGGAGAGGTGAAGTTGACCATGCTGGAATGTGAGAAGATGGGAGTCCTTGGTATGTGCAAAACAGCTGGCCTCCTGGCCTCCTTCTTGAGGGTTGAGAGGAGCAGCCATAAGGCAGCACTTCTGTTCTGACTTCTGAATGAATGAAGGAAAGCACACTGGCATTCTTGTATGAGTGAGCCCTCCCGTCTTGAACCATCTTAAAATGCTTCTGCAATCAGTTGTTCCATCTTACGTCCCTTTCACACACACACACACACACACACACACACACACACACACACACACACACACACACACCTTTAGCTGGAAAGGCAAATGGTGAAGTAGCACCTTCTCACCTTCTGCTGAATTTTCCTTTCTCAACACTCCAGAGCAGCATCCAAGATCCTGATAGCTTTGGCCTGCCTTCAATGCAGTCCCATCATCTCCAGCACATCTGTGGCTCAGGTGGCTGGCAGGTGATCTGAGCTGTAATCCAAGATCTGGAAAATGTCTGATTAGGGAAGGTTTCTCTAGGGAGAACTTCAGCATCCATAGCTCACACAGACGAATGTCTACAAGCCAACTGAGGCCCATGACGTGCAGTCTGCTTGTCAAAGGATGGGCTTAGCGGAGCGGTGAAACTTGAAGTTGAAGAGCAGGCTGGAAAATCCTTTTACAGCCACCGTGGATGATGAGGGACAGCATGAATCAAGCAACACATGAGAAAGTTCTCCTAAGAAATCCAATTCTCCTACATAGGTCTATCACTTGGCAAACATTACATTAAAACTACCCCCATTATTGATGCATTAGGTTCTACTTAGAGGCAAGTTGACATGATGTTAAATGTGTTTAAACAATCCAAATAACAACAGTTCAAAAGGCAGATCATTATAGGGTCCAGAGTCATCTTGTAGCCACCCAGAGTCACCTTGTGGGGGAGATGGGAAGCATAACAGTCTAATAAATAAATAAATAAATAAATAATAAAAATTAAAAAATGGGTCACAGCTGGCATGGAAGAAATCTAGGAGACATTAATCTGTGGCCCAGTGGTCCATGAGCCCTCTCCATCCTGCTCCCTAGAGGCAGCCTCTGTAACACAGCATGAAATTAGACTACTAAATCAGTGGCGACAGGGTTGGTTTTTGGCACAGAATCCTAACAGAATAACAGAATTGGAAGGACCTTGGAGGTCCAACCCTCTGCTTAAGCAGAAGACCCTATACCATTTTGAACAAATGGCTGTCCAGTCTCTTCTTAAAAGCCTCCAGTGATGGAGCACCCACAACTTTTGTAGGTAAGCTGTTTTACTGGTTGATTGTTCTCACTATCAGGAAATTTCTCCTTAGTTCTCTTTTTGTTCAGTTTCTATCCTTTCCTTCTTGTCTTGCCTTCTGGTGTTTTGGAAAATAGGTTGATCCCCTCTCCTTTTGGCAGTCCCTCAAATTTTGAAATACTGCTATCTTGTCACCCCTAGTTCTTCTTTGCACTAGACTAGACAAACCCAATTCCTGCAACCGTTCTTCATATGTTTTAGCCTTCAGCCTCCCAATCATTTTTGTCGCTCTTCTCTGCACTCTTTCCAGAGTTTCAACATCTTTTTTATATTGTGGTGACCAAAACGGGATGCAGTATTCCAAGTGTGGCCTTGCCAAGGCATTGTAAAACACTAGTATCACTTCTCATGTTCTCCTAGTTGGAAATGGCCTCAGAAAAATGTCAGCCTTCTGCCTGATGCCAAATTGTATACAAAATCTATGAGAGATGGCCACCATGGCTGTATTTGAGGGGGAACTTGCCATTTCATGGGACAGCCTCTTCTGCTGGCTGTCAGCTTGTATCCAGGTAGTCCTCGATCTATGACCATTTCTGTTATTAAGCAAGACAGTTGTTAAATGAGATTTGCCCCATTTTAAGGCCTTTCTTAAACCAGCATCAAATTCCTGGGTGTGCAGTTAACAAGTAGGCTGGCTTGGTCGCTCAACAGCAAGACACTGGTGAAGCGGGCACAGCAGCGCCTGCATTTTCTGTGTCACATGAGAAAAGCTCATCTTCCTTCCCCTATCTTACCACTTTCTACAGAGGGATGATCGAGAGCATCCTGTCATACAACATCACAGTCTGGTTTGGAAGCATCCCTGCTTCAGATAGGAAGGCGGTGCAGAGAGTGGTGAGGATGGCAAAAAAGATCATTGGCAGTTCCCTCCCTCCGATCCAGGACATAGCACAGAAGCGCTGCTTGAGCAGGGTCCGTAAGATTGTCTGGGACACTACACGTCCTCTTCACGACCTGTTTTCCTTGTTACCTTCTGGGAGGAGGGGGCTTCGTGGTATCCATAGCAGAACATCCAGATTCAGCCATAGTTTCATTCCATACAGCATTAACCTTGTGAACTCTCAAGCTTCCTCTTTCTGCTATGTATTCAAGATGGACAGTGATTAATATTTAATATTTAAACACTGGAGTGTGGGTCTATACATATGTTGTATATAGTATGTTTTAGGTGTGTGTCATGTATGTGTTTCACTTTGAGAGCGGGCAACTAAATTTCATTTTTGATGTGTGCCGTTGTGCCCACAGTAAAAAAAATGACAATAAAGGTTATCTTATCTTATCTTCTTGCCACAGTTGTTCAGTGAATCACCATTCTTAAGCTAGTAACACGGTTGTTAAGTGAATCTGGCTTCCCCATTGACTTTGTTTGTCAAAAGGTCACAAAGCATGACCCCAGGATGCTACAACCGTAATAAATACGTGCCAGTTGCCCAGCATCCGAACTCTGATCATGTGACCATGGGAAGGCTGCAACTGCCTTAAGTGTAGGAAAAGGGTCATAAGTCATTTTTTTTCAGTGCCGTTGTAACTTTGAACGGTCACTAAATGAATAGTTGTAAGTCGAGGACTACTTGTATGAAGAAGTTCCTTAAATCCTCATCCTTGTGATTTAAACCCGCCAGTTCAGTTCCTGCCCTCTGGGGAAGGGAGAGCAAGTCCACCCCTCTTCTGGGATAATGACGCTTCTCCCATCTCCCCTTGTCCTCTTTTCTGAAGGCTAAACCTACCCAGCGCCTTTAGCTGCTCCCCGTATTTGATGTTTGCTCTGCCCAGTAAAAGAGAAATGGGGGTGAACAAAAGGCACCCGTTTCCTCCCTTCCACAGCCTTGAAAACTAGCTGCCGAAGTCTGGCAGCAAAACAGCCGATGCCAAAATAGGAAGGAGCTGCCTGTGCACAGGCGAAATGCACGAGATGTCTCCAGTCCCGTCCCTTCAGGAGAAGCCTCCAGAAGGAAGACTGCAGCCCCGGGCTAAAACATTTCTCTCCCATCCTGCTAGGCTTTGGGGTGGAAGAGTCCCTCCGAAGTTGCAATGTGGTTCAGAAGCAGAGACACCTCCCGAGTTGCATCTGTTCCAGCCCAGGGTGATAACCCTGGAATGAACCTCATCGTTAATTCTCCTCTTTACGCTTAACCTAATTGAGAAGGTGGGCTCTCCCCCGGGGGGGGGGCTGGAGACGCTTTTTCCTGGCAAGCGCACATTCTGAATTGCTGCTAAAATGTCAGAATAACCAGAGCTCCGCGCTGCAGTGGCTCACTCGTTCAGAAACCTTCGCCAAGTGCAGCAGGGGAACAAAACCGAGTTCATTAACATCGCTAATGAACGGCAGGCCAGAGCCTTTTGCAAGCGGAGAAAGGAATACCGAGTTGCCCACACGGACACCCAGGATATCAATATATTTATGCAAGAGGCATTGCGTGCGGAAACGCTTGTAGTCGCAGAGAAACTAGGACAGCTGCTGACCGGCTTTTAAATATTCCTGCCTGGTTGCAGGAGTAGAAATGGCAAGCCACGCAGAGAAATCCAGGTCTTTGGAAGGATGCTGCTGCAGCAGACACAACGGCAGGTAATCCTCGACTTACGACAGCTCGCTTAGTGACAGTTCAAAGTTACAATGGCACTGCAAAAAGTAACTTATGACCATTTTTCACACTTAAGGACCATTGCAGCATCCCCACAGTCACATGATCAAAATTTGGACACTTGGCAACTGGTTTCACATTTATGACCGTTGCAGCGTCCTGGGGGGGTGTCACGTGATCCGCTTTTGCGACCTTCTGACAAGCAAAGCCAATGGGGAGGCCAGATTCACTTAACAGCCGGGCTACTAACTTAACAACTGCAGTGATCCACTTAACAACTGTGGCAAGAAAGGTCGTAAAACGGGGCAAAACTCACTTAACCACAGAAATTGTGGGCTCAATTGTGGTCATACGTCAAGGAGTACCTGTATACAACCAAGGGGGGGGGGTAGGTGAGAAGATCAGGTGTGAAAAAAGACACAACCATTGCAGCATCCCTTATAGTCATGTGATCAAAATTTAGATGCTTGGCAACTGACTCATAGTTATGACGGTTGCCGTATCTGGGGGGGGTGTTATGTGATCACCTTTTGCGACCTTCTGAATGGGAAACCAGATTCACTTAACAACCATTTAACAAACTGAACAACTGCAGTGATTCATTTAACAAATGTCTCACTTAGCAACAGAACTGTAGGGCTCAATTGGGGTCATACGTCGAGGACTACCTGTACTACAGAAAAGCCTATTGCCAGCAACCCTTTTCCCTGCATTCAGAACAGAACAGAACAGAATAACAGAGTAGGAAGGGACCTTGGAGGTCTTCTAGTCCAACCCCCTGCTCAAGCAGGAGACTCTATACTATTCCGGATAAATGGCTGTCCAGTCTCTTCTCAAAAGCCTCCAGTGTTGGAGCACCCACAACTTCTGAAGGGAAGCCCTTCCACTGATTGATTGTCCTCACTGCTAGGAAATTTCTCCTTGGTTCTGGGATGCTGTAAGGACCTACCTCAGCTAAGCCTCCCAAGAAAGCAGAACTTTGAAACAATCATTGTCTCGAAAGGAAACTTTTATTAGAAGCTAGTGACAGCAGGGAATCAAGGCGAGATCTGAGAGAAAAACCCGTGAAGTAATATATTAAAAGCAACATTCAATACTCCTTCCCCCAGAGCCTCAGTGTTCGTTTGAATCCCAGCCAATCCACAGGTGGCATGGTGTTTTGGTAACCGGTCTTTTCGGCGGAGTCTTCAAGGTCTCTCTCACTTTCCATTCCTCCTGGCTCCAAGCGCAAACCGCCTCTCAGATAAGGGAGGGACATTCCATCCCCTGCGGGAAGGGCAACAAGGCAACAAAGCAGACAGTGCAGAGCATCCCCAAAGGCTCCCCCCTCCCAACAGAATGGCAGGCTACAAAGAAAGCTACAAAGCTAAAATAACTGAGGATACATTTCTTTGGGGCCTGACAAGGCTTCTCTCCTTGATTAGTTTCCAGTCATTGCTTCATGCCTGACATAGCTGGGGAATCTCAAGCGTCCTTGATTGGGACAAACAGAAGACAAGATAATCCGAAAGATATCTCAGGAAGAAGTTTGAACTGTATCTAAAAACCTTTTGGAAGCCAGTGTAGAGCTTGCAGTACAGAAGTTGTGGTCCCCCTCCTTCAAATAGGACAGGCTGCGGTCTATTTTGTACCAGTTAGAGTTTCACTAGTGTCTTCAAAAGCTACCGCAAGTAAAGCACCGTAAACTAATTAGTCTAGTCTAGTTTAGTGATGATAACTCCTTCATGGATTACTGCCTTGTCGTGGCGAAGGGGCTTGCGTAACTCAATGAAGCTACGAGCTATGCCGTGCAGGGCCACCCAAGACGGACAGGTCATAGCAGAGAGTTCTGACAAAATGAGATCCACTGGAGAAGGAAATGGCAACCCACTCCAGTATCTTTGCCATGAAAACCCCATGGACAGTACCAAAAGGCAAAAAGATATGACGCTGGAAGATGAGCCCCTCAGGTCGGAAGGGGTCCAATATGCTACTGGGGAAGAGCAGAGGGCTAGTACTAGTAGCGCCAGAAAGAGTGAAGCGACTGGGCCAAAGCCGAAAGGACGCTCAGCTGTGGATGCATCTGGTGGTGAAAGGAAAGTCCGATGCTGTAAAAATCTTTTCTCCATAGGAACCTGGAATGTAAGATCCATGAATCAAGGCAAGCTGGACGTGGTCAAACAAGAGCCTAATGCTGGGAAAGATTGAGGCAATAGAGGAAGGGGACGACAGAGAATGAGGTGGCTGGATGGAGTCACTGAAGCAGTAGGCGTGAGCTTAAATGGACTCCAGAAGATGGTAGAGGATAGGAAGGCTTGGAGGAACGTTGTCCATGGGGTCGCGATGGGTCGGACACGACTTCGCAACTAACAACAACAAAGTGATGATAAGGAGAGCAATTGCCAGAGGAAAATATCAATTGGGATCACCCAAAATATTAATTTAAGAATCTAGTGTAACCAGCCATCCTTGTTCAATTAAGAGGCTTATTAAAATGGCAAGGCACAGAGTGATTTGCCCAAAATCTAGTACTGACAGGGGCATTTCCAAGGGTGGGTCAAAAATGGTGGTTTGTCCTCCAAACATGTTGTTTAGCAGCTGCAACAACTGCAACCAATTCTACGTTGGACAAACAGGACGACAACTGAGCACAAGACTCCATGAACACCAACTAGCAGTCAACTGACATGACCACAAATCCCTGATCTCGACTCACATCGACAACGAACAACATCAGCTTGACTGGGACAGAAGAAAAATTATTGATCATGCCACTACACGCCACACACACAAATTTGTTGAAGCCTGGTATTCAACGAACGGGTCAATCAACAAACATATCGATCTGCAACCAGCCTACAAGTTTGTAAGAAGTTGGATCAATTGAGCGACCAACCAACGATGGCGTTGACCATCAGCTGAGTCACATGACCTCCAGCCAAGGTGACCTCAGATGACCCTTACATGGCGTGACCAACTGACCACATAAGACCTATAAAAGCAGAAGAGAATTGAAACAAGAACTGAAGTTCCGCTGATGATGTTACCTAGCCTGGTGACGAAAGGTTCGGAATCTAAACAGAGCTCGGAGAACAAACCACCCCCACCATCTATCACTCAAGCTACAAGTATTTTTCACCATGTCTAGTGGGTCAAAAATGTCAAGGTGATGACTGTGACCATCTTGTGCCAAGTTGAAAAGAGATAATTCTTCCAAGTAGCTTGCATAGTGTAGCATCTTCCTATTTTCTTCCCTCCCAATCCTGTCAGAATAATATTAAAAATGTTTTCAGATTTTAGAAAATAGCTTAATCTGCTGATAGGTAATGAAGGTGGATTTTGATGGAATTTCCAAAAGATCTTTTGCTTTTTTAAAGAAGGAATATTTATATTCAAGTCAAAATATGTTTATTTTATATAGCATGAATCTTACACGTGTTCAATAATTCTTCCTAGAATTCCCAGTTCCTACAACTGTGGGTGCCAATTTTATAATCTCACAGATCTCATTCTTACTGTAATATAACTATCTGGTGCAGAGAACAATGCTTGAAGATGACAAGAGACATCCTTCACATCTCTCTCTGACCCCCAAAATATACTATCTATTGTAATATGAGTGTCAGACCAGCAGAAGAATGCTGCTTAGTCTCTAATAAAGTCTCACTTAACTTCCTGACACTATGCCTGCTTCTACAAACTTCACCAGGAATTTTCAAACTCACTCAGGCTATGGAACCTGTCCTTCTCCTTCTTTCTTCTTCTTTTTCCTTCTCCTCCTCCTCCACCATCATCCTAAAACTCTTGATCAAGAGGGAAAGCATTTATAACAGAAAATTGATTGCATTTAACTCTTTTGTCTCTTTGTTTGTTTTGTCTCTGCAAAACCACAAGTTCTTGCAGAATTGTAAAATTGTGCACAACACAATTTGTAAAAGTCTGACCTACTCCAGAATTTTAAAAACCTGGCAGCACTATGACTTCCACACAACTATCAAACCTGTTTAGTCTTGTCTCCCATGAACAAAACCAACGATTTCATTGGGGTCCGAAAATAAACATGCCACCACTCTCCAAAATTAAACATACATTTCCAGGAGTGCTGAGGGATGAATTCATGCAAGATCTCACTGGAGGATCTCCAATTTGCCCAGTTTCATAATGATCCAGGCCCAGACACCCATACCCCAGCTCTGCTACATGCATGCCTGGATCTGCCCACGCTGCTCACAGGAAGTTCCAAGTGGAGTTAGGTCCTCAATCCTGCACCACATTTTTCTCCAACCACATCTGTTCATGCCTTATGGCTCCCATATTGAGAAGTTCTGCATTGATAAATAACCAGTGTTTCTCAACCTCAACAACTTTCAGATGTGTGAACTTCAACTCCCAGAATTCCCCAGCCACCCAAATCCCAGTAGTCCACAAGTGGTTAAACCCTGGTTAATGAGAGACAATTACGCTGCCACACAACATGGGCAGATTAAAATTCTTATTCTGGCTTTATGTAATGGGTTGCTTTTGTTGACAAGCTGAACCACTTTAGCTTAATCTAATGTTCTCCACAGATGGATGCCCTTGATCTGAATGTTTCTTTTGTTTCTTGGAAACAGGCTAAGGCATGATATTTTAGATATCCTGAGATAATGCTCAACCACAACAGCTCTGAGCCAACTTTCCATGCAATTCCTAATTTGGAAATACAATGGGTTTTTTTTAAATAGACTTGACTCATTTTCCAGGCTATGACATAAGGAAACCTCTTGTATAAAGGGTTTCCCCCCCCCTTTCCTATAGTATTCTATTGTTTAAAATTATAGTGGAGATGTCAGGTGTCATGGAGAAGAGAGAGTACATCCTTCTTGTCTGCTTTTTGAAAAAAAATAATTCATTATATCAAATTAGTAAAAGAAAACTGCATGTCCATAAGAGTTTTGAGAATGTGATGTAACATTAAATGGATGTTTTTCTCTTAAAAAATTCTGGAAATGCACATTATATTAAGTATGAATCAATGGTGTGCTGCAGCTGCCAAAAAAGCCAATGCAGTCCTGGTCTGCATCAACAGAGGGATAGTATCAGGATTACGAGAAGTGATAATACTGAGGCCTTACTTAGAACACTGCCTCCAGTTCTGGTTACCATGGTACAAGAAAGATGCAGAGGCCCTAGAAAGAGTGTGGAGAAAACATTCTTTGACACACTCTCTATTTTGGCCTTCTTTGTGTTTAAAAGGTCCACAGTTCATCAGGCTTTGAAAAACTCAAAATCTGGGTCTCTACAATTGTAGAATTCAATTCAATTGTAGAATTGTAGAGAACCACCTTTGAGATGGGGGTCAAGGGTTATCCCTATATAGCTTTTGTTCTGCCTTTATTTCTCCCTCTTCTTGGGCAAAATACAAGAAGGAGAGGAGAGGAGGGGACAGGAGGGGATGGGAGGGGAGAGAAGAGAAGAGAAGACTATATGATTTTTAAAAAGAAGATAAAAACTAATACAAACTAATATGAAGTAAGAAAAAGAAGAGAGAGAAAAGAAATAAAAAATAAACCTGAAGGTTTGAGTACAAGTTTACCTCTTACTCTATGGCAGGGGTGTCAAACTCGCAATGTCACGTGACGTATCGCGACTATTTTGCCATTGCCGGCAATGGGGTGGGTGCAATTTTGCTATGATGCATCCGGCCCGCAGGCTGGCAGTTTGACACCCCTGTTCTATTGTTACAACATAACTCTCTTCTTTCTATAATCTATCCGGTCTAATCATCACAACCATTAGTCATAAGTTCATTTTTTTTCTATTTCACACAAAATGTCTGTAAGGGATTTCCAGTCAGCAATAACGTAGCTATTGACTTTTCTCTGCTCAAAGAAGTCAATTTAGTCACCTCAGCAAGTTCCATCTCCTTCCCCAACCAATCCTTTGTCATGGGTAGCTCTGAACCTTTCCTACTTTGTGCATTCATTAATTATGTACACAAATAAAATTCTGTGGCTTTCCCCCTAATTGTTTATCCCTCAATCCTGAAAGAAAAACCCCTCTCAATTATACATTAATCTTTAAAATCCTCTGAATTAGGGTATGTATTTGTATCCAGAATTTTCTAGTTTGTAGTGTCAGAAATATTTTCTTTATTTATTTGTATCCCACCTTTATTATTTTTACAAATAAGGTGGTGAACATATCCAACACAACTTCCTCCTCCTATTTTTCTCACCACAACAACCCTGTGAGGTAGGTTGGGCCGAGAGAGAGGGACTGGCCCAAAGTTACCCAGCCAGCTTTCATGCCTAAGGCAGGACTAGAACTCAATTCAATTCAGAATAGAGCTGGAAGGGACTTTGGAGGTCTTCCAGTCCAACCCTTCGCTCAAGCAGGAGACCCTATACCACGGGTGTCAAACTCGCCGCGTCACGTGACGTGTCGCAACGTATTGCAACTTTTTTCACATTGCCAGAGCTGGGGTGGGCGCTGCCTCTGTACGATGCAACCGGCCCACGGCCAGCAGTTTGACACCCCTACCATTCTGGACAAATGGCTGTCCAGTCTCTTCTTAAAAACCTTGAGTGATGAAGCACCCACAACTTCTGGAGGCAAGCGGTTCCACTGGTTAATTTTCCTCACTGTTAGGAAGTTTCTCTTTGTGGCAGCCCGTCAAATACTGGAATATTGCTGTCATGTTCCCCCCCAGTCCTTCTTTTCTCTAGACTGGCCATACCCAAATACCCAAAACTCACAATCTCCTGCTTTCTAGCCTGGTGCCTTCACCACTAGACCAAACTGGGTCTCTAGTTAATGGATTGTTGATATTTCCTTTCTTGTGAGTTAATCCTCTCTCTTTGAATTCAGGCCTTCACCTTCATGGCCTACCTGATCACTCATCCCCTTTTCATCGTGTCTTATGTTGTTCTAATCACACCCACTTGTAATATATTCCATCCTGTCCCATTTTTCGTGCTCTTAGATCCAACTCCAGTTCACCTGAAATTTTCCTACCGCTCTGCACTGCTCTTGAGTAAAGTTGTGCTTTACTCAAAGCCATGTGGGTCAGCACGACCATCTAGTACAGCACGTAGCAAGAAATCAATGCTTCCATCACAGGGGACACAGTGGCGCAGAGGCTTAATGATGCTGGAACTGCTGTCTAGAAATGGCCTGCATTCCAGCGGTTCGAGTCCAGCTTTGTGAGATGCAGTGAGCTCCCATCGGTTGATCCCGAGCTCCTGCCCATCCAACAATCTGAAAGCGTACAATATTGTGAGTATATAGATGGCTATCACTTCAGTGGGAAAAACCTAGCTACGTTTGTGTGTGCAGACAGCGAAAGCTGGTGCTGGACCTGGCTGGACGTGAGGCATTGCGAAATAAGGCAAAGCGAGGTGAGAAGGGTGGAGGAGCCCGGAAGAGCCAGCAACCTGAGCCTTGTAGTAGTTAGCTGGTGTAAGCTAGTTTGCCCCCTGTCGTGCACCAAGGATAGGCACGCAAATGCGGAACAGGATGAACTAGTAATTTCGGCTGTCAGGACTGCACTGAGTCTAGTGTGTGTAGATTTCCATGACACTGTATGCCATACACTAAATAAATAAGTAGTGCTTCAGTTTCACTCCAACTGAGCAGACCTAGAGGCAAATTTTGTTAGCTTCTCTTTCAGCTGGGTCCTTTGTATGAGTAGGACCCAAAGATCATATGATGGGCACATTGTACTGAATTATATATCAACTGCTTGGAATTTAACATATTCAGAATAAAAATGGGTTTTTCGTACTCTAGACCAGGCGAGCCCAACCTGAGGCCTGTAGGCCACATGCAGCCCTGGTCAGCTATAATGCGGTCCCACAAGATCATAAAATTTTAACATTATTATGTGATTCATACACATGAACTATATTATATATTTTATATATGGCCCAAGACAATTCCTCTCACTCAGTGTGGCCCAGGCAAGCCAAAAGGTTAGACATTTGTGCTCTAAAAAAATAGCAAAATGTCAGGCTGAAAGACCAGATCCACACGGGAAAGTCCAATTAAACTGCTTTATTGCCAAGAGCCCATGCAGAAGAATCTTCTCACTTAATGGCTAGCTCATGCTTGGAGTTAGATAAGGGTCCACAGAATTCAAAGGAGGTTGGACTTTGTGGCTATGTAAGGATTCTAGGCTGATCCCTTTTTTAATGCCACCCCCTGGTTGTGCCATTCCTTCTTCTACACAAAAAGAATAATCCTTGGGAGATGGGAAAAGATTCTAATTCCAGATATTGATTGATTGATTATGTCCTTGAAGTCATTATTGACCACATAGATAGACCTTCTCCATGATGATTGTCCCTAAGCTGGTCCTTCAACTTTTCAAATGGTCTTTCAATATCCCTCAGGTCTTCTAATGGTGTGCCCGTTGCCATAGTAACTGAGTCCCTCCCCTTCACTGTCTTTTTCCTCTTCTTCACTTGCATTAGAAGATCCTTCTCCAGAGAGCTGAGTCTTTGCATAATGTGATTGAAAATCCCATAGCTAAAGGGCTGGATTTCAGAAATGTGTGACTTAGCCATTTTTTTTAAAAAAATTATAATTTGTTAATCAGAAAATGTCGCATTGTCTCTCGCTTAGGAAAAAAAAATCTTGGGCAAGCTCAGTTAACGCTGAAAATTTAGTTTGTCCTTTTCAACACTTACAAAATCAGCTGAATTTCAGACAAGAGTTTGTAATTGGGTTATTGTAATAGGGTTACTTGCTGCATATTTTTTTCCTTTCGGTTTTGTGTATGGTGATTTGTTTCTTTTATGTATGTCAGTTTAAAAAATGGATTCCTAAAAGCCATTAAAAAATAGTTTTGCTGGCTGAGAGCCACAGTTCTGGTTCCAAAGAAAGAACGAACAACAGAAACCAAAATAAATACAGGTAGTCCATAATTGAGCCCAAAATTATTGTTGCTAAGCAAGAAAATTGTGAAGTGAGTTTTGCCCCATTTTACAACTTGTCTTGCCACAGTTGTTAAGTGATTCACTGCTGGTGTTAAGTTAGTAACAGGGTTGTTAAGTGAATCTGGCTTCCCCCATTGACTTTGCTTGTCAGAAGGTTGCAAAAGGGGATCACGTGACCCCCCCGGGATGCTACAACCGTCACAAATATGAGTCAGTTGCCAAGCGTCTGATTTTTGATCATGTGACCATGGGGATGCTGCAAAGGTCATAACTGTGAAAAACAGTCATTTTTTCCAATGCTTCGAATGGTCACTAAAATGAACTGATGTAAGTCGATGACTACCTGAAGTGTTAGCAAAGCTTTATTGATTAAATTTGTACACTTACATAAGCGAATCCCCTGCCCACTAAACCCGGGTAAGTGGGAGCAACGAAAGAGTTGGGGCATAGTGCACAATGCTCTACCACAATGTGCCAAGTTTTATAGCCTTCTCTCCCTCCCCCCCACCACCCGGAGTGGCTTACATTGCTTTGGGGAAAACAGCTCCAAATATGGTTTAAGCAACAGGAAGATAAGCTTATATGTTTGTGAACTGAGCTACCTTGATAGATGTTAGAGGAAAATGGGCACCTAGTTGAGGCAAAGGCTGGAAATGAAGGAAAAGGAAAGAAAGAGGGAGAAAATAGAAATTGCTCTTATTAAGGACCAAAAATACTCCTCGTATAATAATAAAATAATACAAGGTATTGTTGATAGAAAAATCTTCATCAGGGTCCACTCCAAGCCGGGAATAAACAACATGGAGACTGCTTTAGAAAGAAGGTTGTATTTTATTGACGAGCAGAGCCAGACAGAAGCATGGCTCTGGAAAAACTGACCACATGTAGCAGGAGTGGTGGGTTTTTATACCTTCTGAGGCTCTTGAGGTTGTTTCCTGTTCCTGTTTGAGGCTTTGTATTTCCTGTGTCATGTACTTTGACCTGAGTCTGAGTGTGCCCTTTTGATATTGGTGGGTTAATCCTATGATGTCTCCTGTCCTTAGAATTTGGGTGGGGGGTATGTAGATTTGAGGTGTCTTTGTCTTCCTAATAGCTTCCTGGCTCCAACCTTCCTGAATGGATTATTACATCTGCATTTCTAAAAGCTGGCCTCTGCCTAGTTTCTGCTTGGGGAGAGGGGCTGGGGCTGGTTTCTGGGGGCTGGTTTCTGTCTTTTTTTAGATATTCTCCATTATTCCTTTGGGGAAATATATTCTGCTTTTTTTAATATTCCCCAAAATATTTCTTTCTCTGGATTCTTCTCACAGTACAGATGCTGAAATCTTGGTTTTGATAGAGCTGGGAGAAGTCCTTCTATTGGAAGCAATTGTAACTCCTTCTCATTCACTCTCTCTCTCTCTCTCTCACACACACACACACACACAAACAAACACACACAGAGAGAGGAACAGGGACTTTTATGGTGTGGGCATGGCAGCCATCTTCACTATTTGTATTTCCTTGCCCCCAGGGATGGCCCGGAATATACATATTTTTTTTGCTATCCATGGATCTTTCCTTAGGGAGATCTATTTTCTGTCATTAACTGAAATAACTATCTCGGGGCATCTCTGGCAGATTTATTTTAATTGTATAATCCCTCAATTTCCTCAGCTTCCTTCCTTTGGATTGAGAGGGTGTCCAGCAATTGTCTTTGTTTGGGTTGTGTTCCCACCAAATAAACAAGCACCATCCTGTCCCCATTGTTCCTTTAATGGCCCTTCACTTCTGGGTCCTGGCTTCTGGGTCCAGGCATTGGACGTTCAGTTGGAATCAGAACCTGCACCCCTGGGCCACCGTTTTTATTTTATTTTATTTGTCAACTAAGATGCAATCTCAAATGGGCTTGTTCAGAAATCAAACCATACCTTTAAAACGATAATGGGAAGGGGAGGGAGGGGAGGGAGGGGAGGGGAGGGGGGGGGGGAAGAGGAGAGGAAGCAAAGGGAAGGAAAAGGAAGAGAAAAGAAGGGAAAGGGTGGGAAGGGGAAGGGAAGGAGAGAAAGTAGAAGGAGCAGGAGGAGGGAAGAAGGAAGGAAGGAAGGAAGAAGAAGGTAGGGAGGAAGGGGGAGGGAAGGAAGGAAGGGGGAGGGAGGGAGGGAGGGAGGGAGGGAGGGAGGAAGGAAGGAAGGAAGGAAGGAAGGAAGGAAGGAAGGAAGGAAGGAAGGAAGGAAGGAAGGAAGGAAGGACATTCAGACTTTCAACATGCTGTTACCGTGACCTAGCAATAAAACTAGCACACATGATTTGGGTTTCCGAGTCTGGTCTGCCTCAGGTGAATGCAAACAGGTGATCCTGTTTGTGAGGCAGTCCCAAACAACGGCCAGGAAGCCTGCGAGGTCAGCACCTGAGCTTCGCTGGTGAAAGTGCCTCCCAGTGCAGCCGCCGTGCTCTCTGCCTCCACAAAGCATCAAAGCAGGGCAGCCTATCTGACGCGCCAACGGTCTTGAATCCGTTGCAGCAACTTCGGTGTCCCACTTTGCTCTGGAGCATCCTTCTGAAGAGGTGCTTCAATGAAGCCTTTGGATCAAACGCATTCGAGGAACATTTTGCACAGCTCCGTGAGTCGCCACCGAATTTGTTTTCCTGGTTCGCTTTAAATTGAAGAAATATCTCCAGCGCTTGCATCGGAATAGCGTACATATAATCTGGAGACTGGCAGTGCTCTCAAATCTGCGTTATTCCTCTAAAATCTTGGCAAATATCCGTTCCAACCTAGGCTGTCCCATTGTGCATTTAAGTACAATTTCCACTGCCCACAGTGGCCAATGCCTTTCTGGGGGGGGCACAATTGGGAACATTAGAAGCTAAAGGATTTCCAGGTCGCTTTCCAGGTTGATAGTCCTCATGTAATGATCATTCACAATTACAACAGCGATGAAAAACCAACTTTACCATCAGTCCTTGAATTTACAAACTTTGCAGGTTTGTAAAGCAAAGGAAAGCTGAATTAAGATCATAAGCCTAATTAGCAACCGCTTGGCTGAAAGACCATTTTGTTAGTCCCAATTTTGGTCACTGAATGAGGACTGCTTGTACATGGGAAAGGATTAGAATGCTTGAATTAGGAACAATGGGAACTTTGTTTTGGTACGTCATATTTTCCATTCTGTGGATCTTGGGTTAATTCCAATTGTTCTTGGATGGCCAGGATGTGCATATATAAATGCTACATATACAGTAAACACACCTCACACATGCACACACACAATCTGGAAACCTTTGAAAGTAATCAAAAGACATACGATAGATACAAAACAACCTTTCCCATACTAAATGAATATTAAGTATCCCAAAGGTCCTTTTTTCAAGAGACAACTGGACTTTTGTTTTTTCCTTGAAGACGTTTCCCTTCTCATCCAAGGAGCTTCTTCAGTTCATTAATAATAATTAATTAAATATTCAATGAATAGTACCAATGAAGGGGGAAACACTTTTCCTGGAAAAAGAGGGTCAGTACTGTGTGTTGTTGCTGTTCAGGAACTTGCTATTTATCACACCATTCTCTCTCTCTTGTTACTCTTTTGCCTTTAAACATGCAGTTTAATTTCAGAAAAATCTATGGCATGGCTGTAACTACCTCACTTTGCACATGTTTGGTGCAGCTCTGGGGAAAAAAAATTAGAGTGAAAGAAACTCAACCATAGAAAATTGACCTGACGGTGTTGTGCTGGTAGGATCTAAGTTACTAACATGGTATTTTTCTAGTTCTCTATCTCCAGAGTATGCTTCCTGTTCAGCGAAATATTTGCTGTGGAAAACATCTCTCTAGAGTAGACAATCCAAGTAGAAATTGATCAAGACAATGCGGGTGTATTTCTGTCTCCTCGTTTAAAGGTGAAAGACAGCAAAGTAATTAGCAACCGCTTGGCTGAAAGACCTAACCAACTTTAAGACGTGTGGACTTCAACTCCCAGAATTCCCCAGCCAGCGCATGCCAAAGCAAAAGGGAAAATTCTAGTGGAATGATAGGAAGAAAAATATGGAGTTGGAACAGATCTGAAGGACCATCTTCTCCAGTCTTCTGCAGCTGGCAGAAGAATCAACGAAGCCATCTTAATAAATCTCCAGAGATGGAGAAGCCAGCACATCAATAGGGAGACTGTTCCCATTATACAATGTCCCTATTCATCAGATGCAACTTGTACCTGCTATTTCTGGTCCTAGTTGCTGTGGCAATGAAAAATAGTTCTGACCATGTTTCTTAAGACACCCTTTTAAATACCAGAACACTGATATCCTGCATCCCTTGAGACTGGATTGGAGTCCTGGGAACTAAAACAGATGAAGAATGGTTGCAGGAATTGGGTATGTCTAGTTTGATGAAGAGAAGGACTAGGGGTGACATGATAGCAGTGTTCCGATATCTAAGAGGCTGCCACAAAGAAGAGGGAGTCAAGCTATTCTCCTAAGCACCGGAAGGCAGGACAAGAAGCAATGGGTGGAAACTAATCAAGGAGAAAAGCAACCTGCAACTAAGGAGAAATTTCCTGACAGTTAGAACAATTAATTAGTGGAATGGTGTGTCTCTGGAAGTTGTGGGTGCTCCATCGCCAAGGGTTTTTTTTTCTCTGTGGTTAATTTTTTTATTAGTTGATCAAAATATAAAATAGAAAGAAAATGAAAATAATGGGAAACTAAGGTAGGAAAAAGGAAAAGGAAAAAGTGTAGAAGAGGTAAAAGAAAAAAGGCATTGACTTCCAACGCTTTTTAAGCACAGTAGAAGATAATAACATTACAGTCTCAACTTTTTACTTTTACACAATAATATATGCTAGCTACTTCTATAACAACCAACCTATCTAATCAGCAAAAACAAAATCAAAGTTTTATTTTTTCCCATCACAAGCACAAAATCCAGATGTGATTTGGAAACAGAGCTAGATAATGCTCTTTTCTTTGAAGAAAGCAATCTGTTTAACCATCTCTACTTTTCTTTTTCTTGCTATGCATCAGTGATGGCTTTTCAAGAAACAACTGGACAACTATTTGTCCACGTTTGAATAAGGACTCCTGCTTTGCTCATGGGGATGGACTAGAAGACCTCCAAGGGCCCTTTTAGCCCTCTGATTCTATGCTTCTCTGATTCCATGATTTTTTTCTGGCAAGGTGCTGCTAGTTCAGCTAAAGCTCAGGTTCAGAGGCAGCAATGAAGGCACAATCCATGGAAGAGGTTTTCTGTCGATGGGCGTTCTGAATTCATCATGAATTAACTAGAAAACCTGTAGAATCTGCTTGGCACTGTTAGTCTCTGGTAGGAAGAAACTTTCTTTATTGACCCCTCTGGTTCCCTGCCTGACTAACAACTTAATTTCCTTTGTGAACTTCTATCCAAACCTCCACGGACAAAGAAATCCATTTCCAGTGGGAGTGACCGGAAAGATAAATAAGTAATTGAAAAAAGAAGGCAAAGAAATTGGATCTCTTAAACACAATTGTGATACTTTGAATCACAACAGCAGTCCTGTCCTGATGCACAGCCTTAATTTGTAGCCCTTCCCCCCCCCCCGTATAGGATTACCAAATATTCCCCATGGGGTCTCTCTCTCTCTTTTTCTCTCTCTCTCTCTCTCTCTTTTGAAAGAAAAGATAGAGTCAAAAAAAGTACCAAGAAAATAACCCACTAATGCCGTTATTTCCTCATCCCGATTCTTTCATTAGGCGAAAGGTAAGGAGCACATTATCGGAACGATAGTTTTGCTGGTGGTTTCAGGAGAGAGAGAGAAGGAAAAAGGAACAGCAGGCAGAGAAAGACAAGAACTTATTTTAGGCCTTCTCCGTAGTTAACCCATAAATGTGCGGAGCAGGAAAAAGGGATTTGGGTCATTTGTCTGGCACCCAAGAAGAACGAAGTGAGGGGCATTTATTTACGCAAAATCCTCAGTATCCAGCCGTGTGCCGTGCTTCATGATGCCCTCTCGCCAGCGATGCAAATGGTGTGATTTGCATCCTTTGTGCAAAGCTCATGGGTACTCAGGACCCACCATAACGATAAAGAAAGGAAGTGATATAATACAGGGAGTCTTTTATTTATTTTCACAGGGGATCCTCGACTTAGAACCATTTCTTTAGTGACCGTTCGAAGTGACTTATGGCCATACTGCAGGGTCCAATCTGGGTCGGTCACTGAGGCCAGAGGTTCAGTCTTCCAAGCTTTTGGACTTGTGCTGGAGCACTTCTCTCTCACCAGAATGTTAGTAAGTTAGGATGGGTTATATTACAGATATAATCAATAGAGTATATTTATTTCAATACAAAAGAGGATTCCAGAACACATTCTGGTGACAGAGAAATTTCCTGAGGGTGGGCTTCAGCAGGAGTCCGAAAGCTTGGGAGACTAAATCTCTGATCCCGGAGACCGACCCAGATTGGATCCTGTAATATTATCCTTGGACACGGTATATTTGCCTTCATTCGTGTTTTTCATACTTAATGACCATTGTAGTGACCATGGTCACATGATCAAATTTCAGCTGCTTGGCAACTGGCATGTATTCGTGACAGTCCCACTGTCCCGGGGTCGAGTGATCGCCATCTGTGACCTTCCCAGCCAGCAAAGTCAATGGAGGGGGGAGGGGGTAGTCCAAATTTGCTTAATGATTGCATGATTCACTTAACAACGGTGGCAAGAAAGGTCCTAAAACGGGGCAAAACTCACTTCACAACTGCCTTGCTTAGCAATGGAAATTCGGGGCTCAGTTGTGCTTGTAAGATGAGGACTCCCTCTATTAAATTGCCAGGCTGCCTATCTCACTGACACAGCAACACTGGGTGATTTACAACATCATAACAAGTAAAAAAGTACTAGGAAACAATTAAAATCAGAAACGTTGAACAGAAAAGTTAAAACAAGCAGCCTGGTGGTGGAGATCCTCTCTATTCAGTCAGCCATCCTCTGCCATGTTTATTATGTGTCAACTTTTCAACAGCACCGAAAAATGTGACTTACGATCGGCACTCGCACTTATAACCAATGCAACCTCCCCACTGCTCTGTGATCAAAATTTGTGCACTTCGCATGTATCTAATTGCATTTGTTGTGTCCTGGGTCATGTGACCAGCACTTGTGACCTTTCCTGTTGGCTTCCAACAAGCAGACAACGGGGGAAGCCAGATTTGCTAACCAACCATGTGGCTCACTTAACAACCATGGCAAAAAAGGTCGTAAAATTGGGAGCAACTCACTTAATGACGGCCTTGCTTAGCCATGGAAATTCTGGTCCCAGTTGTGATTGTGGGTCGAGGACTACTTTCAATGCAATGTTTTGATGAAAAAAGCACCTTTTTGACTGAGCATCCTTGTCAGATGTGAGGATGTAGGTCAGGGATCCTCAAATGCTTTGGCTCCCTTCATGAAATTTCAGATTGTTCATTGACCCCCCCATTTATTGTATGAAAATAATTTAATAAATATTATTTCAACTAATTGTATGACAAATAATAACAACAATAACGATGGTCCCAATGATCTTGGCGTTGATTCTGACCACTTTGATGAACCCTGATGGGCTACTGGTGAAGAGTCTGGGCTTATGAACAGAAAGGTTGGCAGTTCTATCCCCAAAAGGGATAGAATCAAGATCACGTGAAATGTTAATACCACTTTACAATGCCTTGGTAAGACCACACTTGGAATACTGCATTCAGGTTTGGTCGCCACAATGTAAAAAAGATGTTGAGACTCTAGAAAGAGTACAGAGAAGAGCAACAAAGATGATCAGGAGACTGGAGGCTAAAACATGTAAAGAACGGTTGCAGGAATTGAGTTTGTCTAGTCTAATGAAAAGAAGGACTAGGCGTGTTCTAATATTTGAGGGGCTGCCACAAAGAAGAGGGGGGTCAGCCTATTCTCCAAAGGATGGAAACTAATCAAGGAGAGAAGCAACCTAGAACTAAGGAGAAATTTCCTGACAGTTAGAACAATTAATCAGTGGGACAGCTTGCCTCCAGAAGTTGTGGATGCTCCAACATTGGAGGTTTTTAAGAAGAGATTGGACAGCCGTTTGTTTGAAATGGTATAGGGTTTCCTTTCTGAGCAGGGGGCTGGACTAGAAGACCTCCAAGGTCCCTTCCAACTCTGTTATTCTGTTATTCCAACACCGTGTGATGGAGTGAGATCCCATTCTTGTCCCAGCTTCTGCCAACCTACCAGTTTGAAAGCTTGCAAATGCAAATAGATAAATAGGTACCACTTCGGGGAGAAGGTAACAGGTAATCTGGGCATGTAGTCATACCAGCCACATGACCACGGAAGTATCTTCTGACAATGCTGGCTAGGAAATGGAGATGAGCGCCACATCCCGGAGCTGGACACTACTGGACAGGGGAAACCTTTACCTTTTTTTTGGTTTCAGTCATAGAATATTGCATCACTTGCCCTTCCTTTCCCCCTCCCATGTATAAAAAAAGGGGATCATTTTAGGAGATTCAGAACTGACAAAATGCCGTAAGGGGCTGTGGCCTGAGCCAGTAGGTCCTTTCTGAGTGTTTCTAGTACGCCAAAGCCATTCTACCCATAAACCAGTTAGGGTTGGCATGGGAACAACAGCATGCCACAAACACCTGAAACCTCTTTAAGTCTTCTCCAGAGCATTGTATGAATCAAACTGTCTTTCCTTTGGATGTGACTCCAGTGAAACAAATGAAGACAGAGACTGGGGAAGAACTTCACCCCTTGGCCTGCTTTCAACTCATATTAATATAGAATAACGGAGTTGGAAAGGACCTTGGAAGTCTTCTAGTCCAACCCCCTGCTCAAGCAGGAGACCCTGCCATGTCAGACAAATGGATGTCCAATCTCTTCTTAAAAACATCCAATGTTGGAGCACCCACAACTCCAGGAGGCAAGCTGTTCCATTGATTAATTGTTCTCACTGTCAAACAATTTCTCCTTAATTCTAGGTTGGATCTCTCTTTGATAAGCTTCCACCTGTTACTTCTTGTCTTTCCCTCAGGTGCTTTGGAGAATAAGTCAGTCCTCTCTTTTCTGTGGCAGCCCTTGGAAGACAGTTATCATGTCCCCCCTAAACCTTCTCTTTTATAGGTTAGACACACCTAGCTCCCTCAACCGTCCATCATATGATTTAGCCTCCAGGCCCCTAATCATCTTTGTCGCTCTTCTCTGCACTCTTTCCAGTCTCAGCATCTTTTTTGTATCATGGTGAGTTTATGAGTTTCTCTCATGTTTAATCATAAATTGATGTTTCTTTCTAAAGCAAGACATGTTATATGGGCTTTTGCCAAACGGTACATTTTTTCACACAAAAGATGAATTTTATATTATATTTGGCTTCATATGTGCATTTTTGTTGCGTGTTTTCCATAATTTGGCTATTTTTAATATACTCTCTGCAAAACAAGGATGCTGATAAAGCATGCTCCTTAAAGATCTGTCTATTTCTCTCTCTCTCTCTCTCTCTCTCTTTGTGTATGTGTGTGTGTGTGTTAAAAGAGATTGCAGTTCTTTCAAAATTAGCCCATGATGAAACACCTAGATGCAGCAGGACACCAGGCTGTGCTTTCTCAGCTACTGTTGAAGATGCACATGACCATTTATGAATGAGATTAGAACGTACAACATAGAATGATAGGGCTGGAAGGGACCCCAGAGGTCTTCTAGTCCAACCTCCTGCTCAAGGCAGGAGACCTTATAACAGGGGTAGGCAACCTTGGCTCTTTTATGACTCGTGGACTTCAACTCCCAGAATTCCTGGGCCTGCATGGCTCAGCTTGGGAACTTCTCCCTTTCCCCTCAGCACGGCTGGCTCAGGAATTCTGGGAGTTGAAGTCCACGAGTCATAAAAGAGCCAAGGTTGCCTACCCTTGCCTTATACCATTCTGGTCAAATGGTTGTCCAATCTTTTCTTGAAAACCTCCAGTGATGGAGCACTCCTAGAACTCTAGGAGATTAGCTGTTCCATTGGTTCATTGTTCCCAGGAAATTCCTCCTTAGATCTCTCTTTAAGGAACTTCCACCCGTTACTTCTTGTCCTGCCCCAAGGTGCTTTGGCGAATAAGTCAATCTCGTCTTCTCTGTCACAGCCTCTCAAGTACTGCAGAATTGCCACCGTGTCCCATTCCAGATAGCAAGTGAGAGTCTAGATGAGGAGGAAAAGAAAGAAACCATCAACCGTCCATATCCACAAGGCAAGAGGATACCTATCACTGAAGTGCCTTGAACCAGGACAGCAGCAGAGTCAGCACGGGCGCCTTTGCCATGAACCAAACTAGGTGTGTTTATGGGCATCCGCAGAAGGTCAGAAAAATCACGATGACATCATGGTGACATGATGGAAACTCTCTCCCTGTTTTAGATGGGATGCATGGAGGGAAGGGGTTGGGCTCAGCTCGCAAGGTCACACAATCACCGCCTTAACTTTAACTGATACACACGTGCGCTTTTCCTCTTCTCCCTGTGTATGTCCTGGCATTGATGCGGTTTTGCCGGATTCCCAGGCTAAATGTCTGACGTGTGCAAGAATTTAGGAATTCCCTAAGGCTGGAAGAGGTGCATAAAGATAGGTTTGATGGCTGCTGGGTGCTAGCTGCTTTCAGAATGGGCCATGCCTGACTACACTTGCACAAAAGAAAACCTCTTAGGAAAATAATATGGAAAGAAGAAGGCTAGATCCGAAGCGCAGAGTTGAAAAACTGACTTTCTTTTTCCTTTTCAAATGGCTAAAACTTTTGGGATCCCTGATCATGCTGGCCACCAGTCCATCATATTCATACATTGGGAATCCAAGTTCACCTTTGAAAATTACACGGTATAAAAAACACTTTCAAAACCCTTGACACCTTCTGATGTTTTGCAGTCAGAAATGAACTCATCTTCCTTCATACAATCTCTAGATAGCTAGTAATTTGTATTTTTTCCACCCAAGTCCCTTCGGTTTCTTGAATTTGTTGCTTGTAAAAAGCAGCTTTGAAGTTCTCCCTAGGCCTTTGCAAAAAATCCCTATACAAATCAGACTGACCTTTTCTTCCAGCACGATTCATGCTTCTACGGTTTCTGAAGCAACAGTTTAAATTGAATTATTCAAATATTTGATTGCTAAGAACGCTTTTGGCCTCTGAAGGTTACAGCCAGCAGCAACCGGCTGAGGAATTCTGGGAGCTGAAGTCCACAAATCCTAAAACCCCCAAGGATGAGAAACACTGGTTTAGGACCACCAAATTTGGATTGCAGATCTCCAGATAGCCACTAAAAGTGAACAAGGTGATAATACAAATTGTATCAGCTATGATCAAAGGACTATGATCATCCAGAGTCTTATATCTTCAGTTCTTTAGGCATTGAATGAGGCAGAGTGTTCAAACAACAAGTTTATTAACTCAGAACAGAAGCAGCCCTAAAGGCTGCTGCACAGCTATTTATACAGTTAGCCTCTAGGTGGCAACCAATAGATTTAAAGTAACAGTTTCCCGCCCCAAACCTCATTATCAGCTTGGAGACAGCCAGTCTGGCTTTCAGTAACAGCAACTGTTAAACAATACAGCAATGTAGGTCAGACATTAAGCAAGTGATTTAAAACAGTTGTGGCCACAGAGATCTGCAGTTCTAAATAAAAGTTTAGCAGCCCTAAGAAAACCTTTGCTTTTTAAGGATGCAAGGAATGCAGAATCTGCAAGTATAAGTTCTAGTATCACTTTACAAAGCCTTAGTAAGACCATACTTGGAATACTTATTCATTTCTGGTCCCCACAATCCAAAAAAGATGTTAAGACTCTGGAAAGAGTGCAGAGAAAAGCAACAAAAATGATTAGGGGGCTGGAGGCTAAAACGTACAAGGAATGGTTGCAGGAATTGGGTATGTCTAGTCCAGTGAAAAGAAGGACTGAGCAGACATGATAGCATTGTTCCAATATTTGAGGGGCTCCTATGAGGGGGAATCAAACTATTTTCCAAAGCACCAAAAGGCAAGACAAGAAACAACGGATGGAAACTAACCAAGGAGAGAAGCAACCTAGAACTAAGGAGAAATTTCCTAACGGTGAGAGCAATTAACCAGTGGTGCAGCTTGCCTCCAGAAATTATGCGTGTTCCATCACTGAAGGCTTTCAAGAAGAGACTGGACAACCATTTGTCTGAAATGATATAGGGTCTCCTGCTCATGCAGGTGGTTGGACTAGAAGACCTCCAAGGTCCCTTCCAACTCTATTATTCTATTCATTTTTAAAGTTGGCACTATGTTCTAAGTAATATAAACTGATTCATAATTAATCCTATTAAGAATCCCTGGACCAGCATCAGGATTTCTCTATAGCCGTGAATTACAGTCCTTGTACATTATATCCCTCCAAACTTCATCTCTTAGGCCAATTAATTATAACTAATGGGGACATCATTATAGCTAGCACTGTCAGAGTTATTGCTGTGCAGGTTCTGAGGTTTTGCTTGATTAAAAAAATACAGGAAACCAGAAGTTGCCTTCAAGCTTTACGTTTTTATTCAGCTGAACAAAGACGGGCTTCTCTAAAAGAGAGAAAAAGCCCCAAATATCAGAAAAGCCTTATTTTTATACTTTCTCTGATTACATAAGCAATTCACCCAGCAAAGCTGACACACATAAGATAAAGACTTCGCCCTTTAAGGCTGGTACACTGTAGATAAGAAGGAAGAAAGCAGAAGTAGCTAAAAATGTTCCTTTTTGGGTGTTTCCCTAAGACACCATATCTTCCCAGGTGGGTTAGGATATTGGGTGTTTCCTTTGCTGTCCTTTTATGACCTTGCATTCATAGTTCTGCAAGTGGCCAGAGATAGCGGGGCCATCTGCACGTATTCACAATTGCTACTGTCCCCTAAGTCCGGGTCAACATAAGGCCAAGTTCATTGTGGGTTTTTTGCTTCTTCTCTCTAAAATTTATAGGGACAATAACTCTGTTAGGTCAACTGAACTTCTACAAAATCAAGACTTGCTTTTGAGTTTCCCAAATCCTGCCTCAAGTTGGCTCCAGAAAAAATAACATGTGGGAACCAATATCTCTGCTGGCTTAATTGTTTGGTGCAAGCACTAGACAAGATTCAGCCATATGGAAATTGGGACTTGTGAAGTCCCAGAGGAGTTTTGCTTCTCATAAAGGCTCTCCCTGAGCTTGCTAGGAAGAAATGTCAGTAAATGTCAGCAAATTCTCCATTTGCTTTCAACCATTGACGTTGTGGTCAATTAATCCCTATGCAGCTTGCGTAGATCTAACATCCTTCTTGTTAGCTGGCTGCTCTTATGAGGCTTCCTTTGAGTTTAATCTTATCAAGGAGTTTAATCTTATCAAAGAGAGATCCAACCTAGAACTAAGGAGAAATTTCCTGACAGTGAGAACAATTAGTTCATCAGTGGAACAGCTTGCCCCCAGAAGCTGTTGGTGCTCCATCCTTGGAGGTTTTAAAGAAGAGATTGGACAGCCTCTTGTCTGGAATGGCATAGGGTCTCCTGCTTGAGCAGGGGGTTGGACTAGAAGACCTCCAAGGTCTCTTCCAATCCTGTTTTCTGTCATTCTGTTAAAAGCATAGAGCACTATAACTGCAAGAGACATAAAAGAAAATAAATGACAGATTTAAAAAAAAAAACAAATCAGTCCTGCAGTTACAGCTGTAGTTGCTGCACAGCTGACTTGTAACTGAACTTCATTCCATGTCTCTAAGTGTGCAGCTTTATTTGAGTAAGAAATATTTTTTTAAATAATAATAATAATGGGGTGATGGCTCCTAGTTTTAATGCCATACAATGCAGTGGAAACAGCATTTAAAAACAACCCAAAAGGAATCTTTTTTTTTTCCCCTGATAACTCTTCTGGCTTTAAAGACTCGGAACAGAAAGCCCAGTTTGCTAGCATCCCTTTGAGAAATTGCTGAAGCTGTGGTCCTAAAGACGCCTTTCTTCTGATCTGCCCCCATGCCTTCTAGAGCAGGGGTTCCCAGCCCCCGGGCTGCGGCCTGTTCAAAAGCGGGCCATGGAAGAAATGGGTAAGTGCATGAAGCTCCACTCACATGAGCGGAGAGTGCTTGAGCAAAGGGCGCTTGTGTTTGCGTGCAAAGCTCCACTTGCACAAGCAGAAGGCGCTCACTCAGGAAGCTCCATTTGTGTGAGTGGAGGGTGCGTGCGCGCCACTCACACGAATGGAGCTGTGCGCGCACGCGTGCGCTTGCCACTCACACACACACACCCGCGCCGGGCCAAGCCGCTAAGCTAGAAGAGTTGGGGTCCGCTGTTCTAGAGGGAAGCCCCTCTAATGTTAACCTCAACCTACACTAGGAAGTGGAGGGGTCTTTTAGGATCATGCCAACCCATCTGAAAATCATACGCAGGTTTAAATCCCCAGAACAGATCCAGCCCCTGGTGTTCAAAGATCAAACCCGTAATTGAAGCAGACTTTGTTTCCTTTCCAGTTTGATCTCTTTCACGCAGGCTTGTTAAGAGGAATTGCGTTTCACTTTAATTGTATTGCATCGAGCAGGTCTCGTCTCCATGTTTACCCCAATTGCAAAGAGCCTTAAAAGTTAATCGAGTTTTCATCTCCCCTGAATCAATATTGGTGCCCTGGTTGGCTGCTATTCCCGACAGGAGGGGGAATATTACTTGTCCTGGTAACAAATGTGATTGGCAGGGGAAAGAAAGAGAATTGTCACCTTGTAGCCCCTTGTCATTCAGCAATGTATAAGATGGAGGGATGCAGCTTGCTGGCAAGAACTGCAGGTGGTGGCTTGGCTTGGATGCTGCTCATATCAACGGTTCAGGTGGCTTCACCATGGCTGGAGAAGAAGACACCCAGTTGTTTTTTTTAAATTAATGATGAAGTATAACAAACCAATAAATAAAGATCAGAATAATAAACAAATAACACATCAGAGATGTAATAATGGATCTTTTTAAAAAAACAAAAAAAAAACACGCATTACAGAAATTAAAATAAAATAAAGTAAAATAAATTTTAAAAGGAGAGAGGGACCAAGGGAAAATGAAAAAAATAATCCATAAAATTAATTTAATCCTTAACTGCATTAAATCTTGAGCTAATGGAAACATATTGCCTGATCTTCCCATTTTTAGAACATAAAAGCCTTTTAAAACTTGAGAACGACCACATTTCATGATGCCTTTTGTAACACCAGGAGCGTAGCTTTTTCCAATTTACCTGGAATGATTCACTTCTCAACCAGAATTCTTTACAAAGTGTCAAACTGCGAATTAGGAGAATAGAATTCAGCATCCTATCTACATTTTTAAGTGTGTGTGTGTGTGTGTGTGTGTGTGAGAGAGAGAGAGAGAGAGAGAGATACACATATGTACATTTCCAAGCCTGTCTTAAGATAATATACAGTACACAGACACACACACAAATCTCTCTCTGTCCCTCTGTCCCTCTGTCCCTCCCTCCCTCCCTCCTTCCTTTTCCTACTCCTCTGATTTCTTGCTTAGCAATGAAAATTTTGGGCTGAATTATGGTCCCGAGTCGAGGCCTACCTGTAGCACAAGGCATTGAACTGTAGCTCTGATGAGTGTGAGGAAGAGCTCTCTTTTCCCCACGTGTGCTCTTACACACTTTGTATATAGACGAGGAAAGCCAATTAATAAGCATATAATAAGGGCACTTCTCGGCCAGCTTCCTTGCTTGACTGATGCTCAGAATTTATTTTTCCCCAGCTAGGGCGCACCTGAAGGAGAAGCAGTGAAGAAGCAAGTTGAAAGAAAGGAGGCTGTTCGGTTCCCAAGGGAACTTGCTTCCCAAGTCATGCATTTCCAGCTAATTTGTTTTAATATAAATTGCGTGTATCCAATTAAACCAGTGTTTCTCAACCTTGACAACTTTAAGACATGTGGACTTCAACTCCCAGAATACCCCAGCCAGCCACTTTTCAATTCTACATTTGTTCAAAACATTTTATATTTCAAGCCTTTTCTCTTTATCTTACATTTCCTTAAATATACCGTGGTTTTTTTTTCCTCACGTGAATGCACATTTCGCATTCATGGTTCTGGAGTTATCAGAATGATGGGTGTCAACATCCAAAGTATTTCCATGACCTCCAATGTAGATGCTAATATAAAATCAGATTTCCCAGACAATTACATACAGTACCTTCAGCACAGCAATATTCAGGAACGTTTTTTCCCCCTTGTGACTACTCTTAAATTGCAAAAGAGGGAAATAAAAATTTTAGATTTGCAATGAAAACAATGGGTAGCACACAGTTAAAAGCAGTTATATCCCATCCAATGCAAAATAAAGAAACATAATAAAACAACAGTAAAAGTCTTGGATGAAATTGGGCGTGCCAGCCATTAGGCAAGTTGGTCCCTGTGATATCTGCCATCACCACATTTTGTGAAGCAAATTTATTTCCAATCTTCCAAACTGCTAATGCAAAGAAAACTGCATGAGTCATATAAATTTTCCCCACCACTACGACAATAACTGTTTTCTCAGCTTTTCATCCTGTAGGCGTTTGGCCTCAACAGTCTGCAAAAATCCTGCATATGTATTACACTGGGCCATTGCTGAATTATGGGATGGTTTTCTGATTGAAGATCATAAATTCCAAATATATGAAGAGTGTTATTTTCTTCTTTCTCTCTTTTTTCAAGTTGCTTTGGTAATTTTGTCTTATGCTGCAAATTACCTTGAGTGCGCAATTGAATATAACAGAATAACAGAGAAATAGATTGGAAGGGACCTTAGAGGCCTTCTAGTCCAACCCCCTGCTCAAGCAGGAGAACCTATACCATCTCATACAAGTGATTGTCTAGTTTCTTCTTAAAAATCTCCAGTGATGGAGCGCCCACGATTTCTGAAGACAAGCTGTTCCACTGGTTGATTGTAACTTTGTAGAACCATCTTCCAGCTTTTGCAAGTAATGAAAAGGAAGCCAAAATCAACCTAGGAACAGAAACAACAACAACAACAACAAACTCTAGGAAACCCCAAGGAAAACAAAAAATAGAAGGTAAACCAAAGTAAAAACATAAATTGGGGTTACCTAGAGGTATAGTTGGAATTGTAGGCAGTCATATAGAGTTTTTTAAAACACCTAGGTCCAGTGTTTCTATTCAAAAACCCATTTGAATAGGCAGAGTTAATCTTTTAAACCTTATATTGTTGGTATAAATAAAGTTAGAGATGAAACACAAATAAAGCCATCTTTAATTAATGCTTCTTCAGAGCCTTTGCTGCTATCTTCATAGTTCAGCCAAAGCTGTATTCTATTGATTGAAAGAAAGATGCTCTTCTATTTTTCCGATGTTTTGCCAGCGTCTGGTTTATTGGACCAACCAATCAGAGAAACACAAGCAAGCAATAGATCCAACGCCCACCCGAAGGAGAATTAAATTGACAGCAATTGACATGTAGCATCCCTGGCTCCCTTTCGGGGAACAGCCTTGTCGTAATCTGATAAGAAGAAAAGTCATGTAAAATGCAGTAGGCCCTCCTGGTGTTTTCATTCAAAGAGGCGTAAAGTGGGTAATACAGGTAGCAAAGTGACGGGGACAGGGCGGCACAGGACGTGAGTGACGGGCTCAGAAAAAGGTAGAAGGACAGGTACATGGACAAAGGTAAGCTTTGTTCCCTGCCTTCCAGGAAAGCTGAAAGGAAGGCATTAAAGTGCATCGTGGTAAAAGCTCTTTATGTCTAAAACTAGTATGTCTAGTTCAGGGGTGTCAAATTGCCGGCCCGCAGGCCGGACGCGTCACGCCGAAACCGCGCCCACCCCATTGCCAGCCATGGGGAAAAAGCTCTGATACGTCATGCGACGTCATGTGACGTCACGAGTTTGACATGTCTGGTCTAGTTTAATGACTAGAAGGACTAGAGGTGACATGATAGCAGTCTTCCAATATCTAAGGGAGTCAAGCTATTCTCCAAAGCACCTGAGGGCAGGACAAGAAGCAATGGATGGAAGCTTATCAAATAGAGATTCAATCTCCTAGAACTAAGGAGGAATTTCCTGAAAGTGAGGACAATTAATCAATGGAACAGCTTGCTTTCAGAAGTTGTAGGTGCCCCATCACTGAAGGTTTTTAAGAAGAGACAGGACAACCATTTGTCCAGAATGGTACTGGGTCTCCTGCTTGAGCAGAGGGTTGAACTAGAAGACCTCTAAGGTCCCTTCCAATGCTATTATTCTATGTTCTATGTTATCTTCATTTGCTTGTAGATCAGACACTGGAAGGTCTGAATGGTGGGGTTAAAAAGGCTTGACGCGGATTGTGGCAGTACAGTTGAAGGTCTGTTGTTTTGTGAGCAACGCCTGAGATTCAATTGCACCACCAGGGCCCCATCTTGCCTTTTCAGACGCCACCCTACGGATACCTCTGGAGGATACTGTAAGGACCATCATGGTGTTATATGACTTTTATTGTTCTTAAAGGGTTGTATTGCTTTGCTATTTTTTATATTGTTTTTAATATTGCATTTAATTGTTTGCGGGCCATATCTTTGAGATGGGTGGCTACATTAAATTGCAAGAAATAAGTAGGATAAAGTTTTTCCTACAGCTCTCAAGTCTGCCACGAATGTGCAAATGGCCTCAAGGTTCTTTGGAGCTCTGAGTCCAACATGCCCAGTTGAACTGCTGCCTGTGCTTTCCAGACCCCAAAGATACAGAACAGTGGGACGAAAACTCATTAACTGAAACTTGATCTCCAAGAAACTCTGCAAGAGGGCCCTGGAAACAGTCTAATAAAATAAGAGGTGCCACATGCACGTCCCAATTCCCCAGGGAGGAATATTAATTTAGGCCAAGCATTAAGTCGTGAAACTTGTGTAAGCTTCATTGGGAACCATTTCTGCCTCCCAATTCAGAACTGTGTTCAACATTCAGTGAGAATTTGGACTGAGCCATTTCTAATGGATTTTCATTTTTATAAGGGCCTAGCGAGGTCCCCACACTATAACTCCACCACTGCCTCCTTCAAAGCTTGAATTATGGATGGTGCATTGTGACCTCCAGTTTTCTTATTTGCAAGAAAAACAATCCTCTGATATTTAAAGAGCATGACCTGCTGAAAGCTGATCCTATTTAGTTACCATCTAAGTTTTAGTGGCCTCTTTGCAACAGCTGCAACTCTCGTCCTTTGGTAATTGGTGCATAGTAGCTAACAACAAAACAGAACGGATTTGGGGGTTGTGCCATTTTCTACCTGATGGGAAAATGGAACAGAAACCTACCTCGGCATGAATAATTCAACACAGTTGTTGACTTTTTCCATTTTCCTCAAAACCTGTCAACCCCAGTGAAGAACTAAAGAGCTTTAGCTACCAAGCAGGAGAATGTGCCTGGATGGATTGAAACCATCTCAGAAGACTTGGGTTATTGCGTTGCCATTTTATAGGCATGAAGGACCATCCATGAATTATTATTATTATAGTTAATTCTTGAAGAGGTGCCAATTTCTTGTTTTTTAAAAGACCTTTGCACCAGAAGGAGGTCCAAGCTGGATCACCAAGTGCAAATCAAAAAGTCTCTTCACATACTTTCTAGAGATGTGATACACTCCTAGCTACCAAGATGTAGCAACCGTCTTAGACATCGGTTCTAAAATATCCTTTTTACAAACTGAAGGTTGTTCACTTGTTTTAACCAGTTTTAACTCTTATCTCTGTTGGCGTCTGATTTTTACTGTATCATGCTTATTTATTTGTATTGCTTGTTAAGGAATAACAAAAAAGGAAAAAGAGCAAAACACAAAAATATTAGTGATAGTGATAAACATATTAACAAAGAAAAGGAAAAAAAAACACAAACAGTGCTATAACAAAAAGTGGAAAAAATAACAAACAAAATGACACATCCACTCCCACCCTCCTGACCTTATGTAAGGCCCTAGACCTGGCCCCTCACCATCTTTTAATTATAATTTCTATTGCCATTATTATTTGAAATATTTATTTTTTATGGATTTATTGCTTTTAAAGTTGTAAGCCTCCCAGTGTTGCCTTGTGGCAAGTTAGACAGCAAACAAAATTAATAAATCCTTGGTTGTATAAACAGAGGTATGGAATCAAAATCACATGAAGTATTAGTACCGCTTTATAAAGCCCTAGTAAGGCCGCACATGGAAAACTGCATCCACTTTTGGTCACCATATTACAAAAAAGATATTGAGACTTTGGAAAAAGTGCAAACAAGAGCAAATAAGACGATTAAGGTCCTGGAGACTAAAACATAGGAAGAATAGTTGCAGGAATTGGGTATGGCCAGTCTAGAGAAAAGAAGGACTAGGAAGGACATGATAGCAGTATTCCAGTATTTAAGAGGTTGCCACAAAGAAGAGGGGGTCAAATTATTTTCCAAAGCACCAGAAGGCAGGACAAGAAACAATGGATGGAAATTAATCAAGGAGAGAAGCAGTCTGGAATAAAAAAGAAACTTCCTAACAGTGAGGACAATTAACCCTTGGAACAGCTTGCTGTTAGAAGTTATGGGTGCTTCATCACTGGAGGTTTTTAAGAAGAGACTGGACAGCCAGTTGTCTGAAATAGTACAGGGTCTCCTGCTTGAATAGGGGGCTGGACTAGAAGACCTCCAGGGTCCCTTCCAGTTCTATTCTGATTGACTGAAATCAGTAAATCTACTCTGTATTTTTTATTGGATTTTATTCAGTCTGACCGGAATGCTTAAAAGTCTGCAGTAATATAGCAGAGAAGAGAAGCATCTAAAGTTCCTTATTCAAATCTCTAAACATACTTAACTCTGGACAAAAACCGGTATGTCTTCTCCAAGTAATCTGCATGTGAAGAAAATAAAAGTCAAATATTTGACAGGGCCACGATCAACCTACGGACTTTGCAAAGTTCTTGTAACAATTTACTGATCTTCAATATAACCTGATCCATTTTGCTATTTGTAGCGCTTTACAGGTGCTACAAGGAAAAGGAGAAAAATTATTTTTCTGAAGGCACATTAAAAGTTTGTGCTCGGTTTTAACTCTGCTCCATTTACAAGCAAATGACTTTGTGATCCTCCCTCTGCTAATTCTTCCTTCAAGCTTATCCTAAGACGGATATTTGGGGACACTTTAAAGCACACAATTAGCACCTGTAGGAAAGAATTAAATCAGGATGACCAGTAATATATTCAGACTGTGACCTTAATCACATCAACCTCGACACTCCAGAAATGTCACAATTCCAGTCACAACCGTATGTCGTACTTGAGAGGGTAACTGCTTGGCAGAGAGTGAGAGCTGATATCTTTGGGAGCAAGACCACTGGTGGTTATTATTATTATTTTTTTCCCATCTGGAGCACAAGATAATGTTGAATGAAAAATCTTCATCAGGGTCCAGTCCAAGCTGGGAATAAACAAAATGGAGACTGCTTTAGAAAGAAGGTTGTAGTTTATTGAAGAGGAAAGCCAGACAGAAAGGTGACTCTGGGAAGCTGACCACATATAGTAGGGAGTGGTGGGTTTTTATACCTTCTTGAGCTTTTGTTTGGAGTTGTTCCTGTGGCATGAACTTTGACCTGAGTCTGAGTGTGCCTTTCTGGTATTCTGATGGTGGTGGGTTAATTTTATTATGTCCCAAAGATCATATCCTGCTTCCCTGGGGGTGTGGCTGATGACTATGTCCTGTGTTGGATTTTTGGGTGTCAGGGATTGCTGATTCTAGGGATCTTTGCTTTCTAATCCCATCAGCTCCAAGTTTCCTGGCTCCAATCTTTCTGACAAGATTATCACATCTGCATTTCTACAGACCTGATTTCTGCTTGGGGCAGAGAGACTGGGGGGGGGTTGTGGTTTCTGCCTACGATTTTCTATTATTTCTTTGGGGAAATATATTCTGCCTTTTAAATATTCCCCCAAATATTTCTTTCTCTGGGGGCTGACTTCCCACAATAACTTTAAGAAAGGATACTCAACAACTCACTGAACTTGCTCTCCATAGTTTCACTGGACTGACCCCTTTGTGTTGGCAGTTCTCGTGACCTTGGGATAGAACAGCCTGTTAGTGCAGGTGATTTCCTTATCACCAACGGAGTGAGGTTAGGGTGGATGAAATCTAAACATAACTCAAAGAACAGAAGAACAGAGTTGGAAGGGACCTTGGAGATCTTCTAGTCCAGCCTCCTGCCCAAATCAGGAGAAGGAGTGTAAGAGCTGGATGACATTCCTTTCACTGGGGATATTTTGTGAGCAACTTCTGGTTTTTTCCTGCAATCTTGGGGAAAGAGACTATCCAAACACAGGTAGTTCTTGACTTACGACCATCTGTTTAGTGACTGTCCCAAGTGAAAATGGCACTGAAAAAATTAACTTATGACTATTTTTCACACTTACGACCGTTGCAGCATTCCCACTGTCGTGTGATCAAAATTCAGGCACTTGGCAACTGGCATGTATTTATGACGGTTGCAGTGTCCCCGGAGTCACGTGATCCCCTCTTAGGACCTTCTGACAAGCAAAGTCAACTGGGAAGCCAGATTCACTTAACAACCAGGTTACGAACTTATCAACTGCAGTGATTCACTTAACAACTGTGGCAAGAAAGGTCATAAAGTGAGGCAAAACTCTCTTTACAACTGTCTTGCTTAGCAATGGAAAGTTTGGCCTCAATTATGATCATAGATCAAGGACTACCTATAGGTGGAGAGCACCACCTTACTCTCCCTCTGAAGCACCAGAAAGCTTTGGTCCTCCCCAGCAGGAAACATTAGATAGGTGGCTTTTTCTCTAAATCTTTTTAAGAATATGAAAAACAGGGGAAAATAAATAAATAAATAAATAAATAAATGTGTAGAGTCGAAAAATGATTGCTGAATGTAATAAGAGCAATATCTGACAGAAGTGAAGCATGTGAGGAAATAAATGGGATAGTTCAACTTGAATCAGGAAGGAATGCAAGGATATATGTGATGTCTCTTTGATTATTTATGAAAATAATAAAGGTGAGATAAAAATAAACAAATAAATTTAATGTATTTATGGATAAAAATAGCAGAATTGTTTGAGGTGAGTTGGTTGGGGATGTGTTGGAGAAAGACTGGCTGAGCCAGGGGGAGGAATCAAGCAGGGAATTAGTCTGGAATCTCTACTTGGGCACAAGGGGGCAAAGTCTGAACACCCCCCCCTTTGAATGCTGTTGAACTTTATCTAGTCTGACCCTTTATCTAGTCTGAGAAGATTCCTGTGTTATAGGTTTGAGCAATAAAATAGCTAATAGAATTCTTCACATGTAGATTTGGTTGTTCAGGCCTGACTTTCACCCTCTTGTGTCCATGACGGAATTCCAGACAAATTCCCCATTTAATTCCTCCCTCTGTCTTGGCAGTGTCTCTCCAACAGAACAGGACTACAGAACCTGGATGCCCATGTGCTTTTGAAGGCAGATGGGGATGGTTGGGCTATAAATCAATCCGAGTATCCAAAATCAACATTTGCTTAGTCTGTTTGCTGCTATCAAAATGAGGGATGGAGACCAAGTTGCATAGGCCACGAAGTAGCCACATATGTGTATCATCCAAGATCGTGTTTCCATCCTACGTTCAAAAAGTCTGTTCACTTCAAATTAAATCTATTTAAGTGGTCAGTTTCAGTGGGTGAAGAATGCAGAATGTCTGTGCAAATACATCAAACTGCAAGTTTGAAACTTTGAGGAGAATTTGATCAAATCACCCTGTAAGTTTCAGCCCAAAGCCTTGCACAGCACAGAATCCCCGTCACAAACCACATTGACTCGGCAAAGGCTTTCAGACTAATAATGTCCTCTTATTATAACTGACATTCTCTGCCTCTCTTTAAATGCTGCTAGTGGAAGTCCCTACAACAAGCCATTATCGCCCCCAGGTCTTCCACTCAAGTCCCCTCCAGGCTTTTAGCGTAATAACTGCATTTGTAATTCATCCCAGGTCCCTCACCAGGTAAGTGAATTAGAGAGGCTTTGGCTTATTGGCAAAAAATGTGGGGACAGAAGGCCATGTATAGGGTTCCCCCTTTAGGGGAAATCTTGAACTTCAAAAAAGCTGAATGCAATTAGGCATAAATTCAGGAGAAATCACCGGACAACGTTTCTTAAGTTCTCATTTTGCAAAAAGAAGAGTCTAAGGCTTTGCACACGGCTTCCCTGATTTATAAGACAGAATGACAGAATGAGTTGGAAGAGTCCTTGCAAGGTCTTCTATCTAGTCCAGCTCCCTGCTCAAGCAGAAGATCCTATAATTTTAAATTTCTAAATTTAAATTTAGACATCAGCAAGCATGTCTTTTTAATTGCTTTCCATCCTGTTCATTGCAATGACTTCCTTCCAGTAGCCCCAGGAATGCAAATTTGCAGAGAATTGCATGTTATTTATTGATTTATTTTAAACCAACTACTGGTCAAAAATGGGGAATAGCAAGAAAGGACTTTCAGAGCACCGTGGGAAGGTAAAGAAACAAGCACAAACCAGATTAAAACATGTAGCCATAAATTTAGATTGGGAAAGAGAATGGCCTAACCCAACAGCAAACATATCAGCAGATGGAAACCATCAGACAAATAGAAATGTTTTTATTGGTGCTTAAGTATGCAATCTTGGCACTTGTCCATCATTCTCATTTAGAAATCTGAGCCCAATCCCAATTCTTCTGTGCCTGCACAGTGGACACTGAGAGTCCTTTTATAACACCAAGCATCCTAATGAATAAGATTGCTTTTGGAAAAACAGGCTATCAAGAATACGCAGTGTAGTCTCATTTTCTCAGAGGGACAGGAATGTGTAGTTTAATCAAAAGAAGGACTAAAGGTGACATGTTAGCAGTGTTCCAATATCTCAGGGGCTGCCACAAAGAAGAGGGGGTCAAACTATTCTCCAAAGCACAAGAGGGCAGGACAAGAAACAACGGATGGAAACTAATCAAGGAGAGAAGCATCCTAGAACTAAGGAGGAATTTCCAGACAGGTAGAACAGTTCCAATTAATCAGTGGAACAGCTTCCCTCCAGAGGTTGTGGCTGCTCCAACACTGGGGGTTTTTAAGAAGAGACTGGACAGTGGTTTGTCCAGATTGGTATAGGGTCTCCTATTGGAGCAGGGGGTTGGACTAGAAGACCTCCAAAGTCCCTTCCAACTCTGTTATTCTTGGTTTCTTGGACGTCTCTTACAAAGGCTCCCATTAATGAAGGAATAAGTTGACATAAAAGAAGGAAGCTCACTGGACTTGTGTTTCCATAATTCTCAACTATACTCCTTAAGAATTCTGGAAGCCTGCAGACCACAGCTGAATGAAAATGTCCATGAAGAGTGAACATTTGCCTGTGTTGTGCAGATGCTTATTTGCTAGCAGGTTTCATTGTCTTCCAAAGAAGTTGTTCCTAAGTGAAAACACAGAGGAATAAAGACATACATCTGATCTAAAGTATAACTTCTCCCCAGAAGTAGTAAAGTAGTAGAAACACTCCTTTTGAGACACACCTGGCATATCTATTCAGAGAACGAGGTAACATAAAAAGAACCCTCTTTCTCTGGAGAAGATTTTGTCCTGAGATTATTTGGAATGTCAGCGTTGCTAATTATACGATTGTTTCTGCTTGAACTTGGAAGTTTCAAGATCACATTCTTGCGTCTTGGCCCAGCCTTTGTCAGAAGAAAAATAGCATCCGTTTCATTTTCCCGTGACTTTCCCTTATCTCTCGCCTCTCATTAAAAAGAAGAATGAAGAATGTTAAGTGACTCAGCATTCCATAGCCAAATATCCCCTAAACCTGTTGAACTCTACGCCTGCATGACCGGTGGTGTGCTGCTATGAAATGATGGGAGTTGTGATCCAACATGTATGAAAGACATGGAAGGAAGGGAAGGAGGGAAGGAGGGAGGGAGGGAGGGAGGAAAGAGGAAGAAAGTAGGAAGATATTTTTATTTTTATTATATTTGTTTGCCATCCATCAATCTGCAAAGTAATTCTGGGCAGCTTACAACATCAAAATAAAGCCATAAATATATATACAAATGTATAAAATCCCAAGATATTATATGAGTAGTTATGGTTCCAAAGAAAATCTAAATGATGCCAGCATACCTAGGCATCTGGCACAAACCACAATGCTCTCACATGCTCTACAACAGGGGTCTTCAACCTTGGCCCTTTTATGACTTGTGGACGTCAACTCCCAGAATTCCTCAGCCAGGCACGCGTGCCTGGCTGAAGAATTCTGGGAGTTGAAGTCCACAAGTCATAAAAGGGCCAAGTTTGAACACCCCTGCTCTACAACATCACTGTGCAAATGATATTAATAATGTAGTATGCATAAGTTGCAGATGAGTGATTCACATAGTTATGTGGATAGAATTTGCACAACGGAATATCTTAGATATGGTTCCTTTGGTCCAAACTCTTTGCCTTTTACTCTGTTCTCTATTATTTACTTTACGTTGTATTTGATGCACATCCCCTTCAGTTTGCATCTGATCGTGGATTTATAATTTTGCATTTTCAGATCAATGTGTAAACCAGACTAAGTTCTTAAGGCTGTAAATGCTGCAATGCATTTGATACTTTAAAAACAAAAAAAAGAGGGAAAAAGCAAATATTGAACAAAAATGCATAGCATTTAGGAGATTGGTTTCTAAAATAAATAGCACCGTCAGCAATATTGCAAGTAAAAAATGCACGTATTTGGGGAAATGTTTACTAAATTATAGTATGAATCATGCTCAGGATAGAATGAGAAACTGAGAGAAAGTGAATTGAAGGGATTTGTAAAGATGAGGATCCAGGAAAGTCAAAACTGATTGAGATGTTGTTCCTTTCTTGTAATAAAACCCAAAATCCACGATTGGGGATATTAATCTAGTGGTACAGATGAAGCACCTGATGCCATTATAACGAGGGGGGGGAAGTAGATAGGTACCTGTATTGGGAGGGAGAAGAAGGATCCTCTCACTTTCAGAACTTTTACAAAGGATTTTTAATCTGTTGTCATGACAACAGATGTACCATTTAAAGTAATTATTGGCGAATAACAAAACAACCAGGAATTAGAGATAAAAGGCTAGAGAGACGTTTGTTATTCATAGCTAAAGCACTTTCTGAATTAAATAGGTTGGTTTCAGTCTGCATGATTGAAGTGGGACAAGAAACTCAAAACAACTGAAGTCACCGGCAGCACAGGGCTCCCTAAGTTTGTTCCAAGGTTCAGACAAATGGCTCTCTTATCCTCTCTGGATCCTTTGAATTCTGAAAGCCGGGCTCAACTTTGGAACAAGTTCATGGTCTTATCTTTCAATTCTAGGCAATCCTTCAGACAGAAGCCCTCTCAGATAAAAACAAAATGGCGCTTCCCGTTTACCTCAGCGAACAAGTCCATGTGTGGGAAGCTCCTTGGCTTGGAGGTTTGTATTACGGCCCACTTTCTGATGAACGTGATAATGGTGTCTCTCATGAGACAATATTAATCAGCCTCCAGATAACCCCAGGGCTGGTCTTGCTTTGGGCTTGGTTCAAGGATGCATCTTAGAGTTGTCCAACTTCACTAGTGCCTTGTTTCCTCTCTGGCTCTGCAATTAGGTTATCTCTCCCTTTCATTCTGATAGAAAGTGATAACTTTGTGTTCCTTTGTGGTTTTGGCTTAAGTTCGTGTCCTCTGCTCCTTTGGGGCTATTTTGATTCAGATTTAGGTTTCTGCAAGAGTTTTATTTTCCATTGCCTTGTGGATGGAGCTGCAAAGGCCTAAAGATTTGGTAGATGGACCTTGTGACCGATGCCCATATGTTCTTGTGGTGAAAACTCACATTTAGAATAGAATAAGAGAGTTGAAAGGGAACTTGGAGGTCTTCTAGCCTAACCCCTTGCTCAAGCAGGAGACCCTCTACCATTTCAAACAAATGGCTATCCTGCCTCTGCTTGAAAACCTCAACTTCTGGAGGCAAACATTCCCCTGGTTAATTGTTCTCACTGTCATGAAATTTCTCCTTAGTTCTAGGTTGGACATTTGAAGCACATATTGTCTGTACCTGGAGTTAACTGCACTATAATCTTCCTTTCTCCATCCCAGCTGTAATGAGACTAAGCTTATTTTATGCAGATTTAATTAAAAATGCACATTAATTAAAATGCACTCCATTTTATCCAGCCAAAGGTATATATTTGTTTTAAATTCTTTACCAATTGTTTCTCCTCATCTGTACTTTGATAACCTACCTATGTTTCTGTGGTTCCTCTTTTTAAAAAACCCTGATGGTTGATCTAGAGGAGAAACAAAGGATCCCAATTGCTTGGGGACAAGATGGCCACTTTGTCAAAAAGGGGAGTCAAACTTCCCATAAGTATGTTCAGGTCTATTCTAATTGTAAAGTTCATAAACATGACATTACTGGTTTTGACACTTAAAACTCTGTGTGGCAGGGGTGGACAACTATGCCCCTTTATGACCTGTGGACTTCAACTCCCAGAATTCCTGAGCCAGCTGTGCTTAAAGTTGTCACTGAAACATTGCTCTCCTTGTTGGACCAACAACATGTCCTGTTCTTCTGCAGCTCCATCAGGACGGATATTATTAAATGAAACTCTTGATTCCAGAGGCAGTTCTTTGTTCTCCTGTAACACATCTAAGTATTAGCCACCAACGTCTTGTGAACGTGGATTACGCTAAGGCTACAACTTGGCTCATTTATAATGTATTAGATTTACACAGCCGCCTATCTTGCTGTAGCGTCTCTGGGTAACTAATCACAGGTCAACACATCATACAAAATAAGATCAAAACTTCCGTACCCCTATGATGCAGCCCATAGTTGCCACCAAGAGGAAAAAAGTTGAATAAATTAAAAATACATCCCAGGTGCTCAATTAACCCCGATCCTCACATCTGGAACCTATTCAAGTCTTTAGAGTTTTTGTAAAGCCAGCAAGGTTAGGAACAATCTAATCTTGGGAGGGAGGATGTTTCATAGGGCAAGGAAAAAAAATCCCATTCTGGGTCTTGAAAATAACATGCTTTAATTGACTTTACAGAGCCCCCCAAATCAGGACACACAGTAGATGGCAGCCAGGAGGGGCCAAAAACTCCAACTCTTGGCTATCAATGAGGCCAGCAACCCAAGAGACCTTCCTTCAGCTGAGGACCACGGAGCTGGAATGACTTGGCTCATGTTGTTCGCAGCACAGCAGCTGTCCACAAAGTTCTCGGTTGACCAGGATGAGCTAGAAACTAACTCGCAAGCACGTTTTCTACCAAGCAGGGCCAACAACCCAACCCTGAGCCGGTTGTGCTGTGTTGATAAACCCCTGTTTGTGGTGTTCTTCTCTCCCCCGCTGGAGGGTTTCTATCAGCCCACCCATCAGTGTGGGAACGTGCAGGCCAAGGAAATGACATGGAGATGACAGGATGAGACAAAGAGAGAAATAAAAAAGCAGGGGGAGGAGGAGGAGGAGGAGGAAGGCAGAACGGAGTGCTGGCCAGGGAGCCCAGAGAGTGCTCCAGTCCTTTGGGAGGCACAGCTGTGACCCCTGAAAGGGGGGGGGGAGGCTTGATCCTGCACACAACGCCTCTTGCTGCAACTGCAGTGGCCTGCCAGCAAGCAGGCATCTTAATAAATATGCGTGTCGTTCTCGGTCACGTGCTTCCTTTTCACATGCCCTCTGCAACAGACACTGTAACCCTGGACCGTTTCCCAGTGCGAAGAAAGGGACTCCATGTTCTTCTGAGTTAAGGGATATGGACATATTTTTTGCCTCCTCTTGCGTAGGAATCTTGAAGGGGAAGAACGGATGGGGAAATAATAACGTTATTTCAAGTGTCTTGTGCAAGAGGATTGATCTCTTTTTTCCATCACAATGACTGCGATTTGTTAAAGCCTGGAAAGGCAAAACTTACCTTAACCATTATCTAGCAATCGGCACACTGAACACCATATACACTATTATTAAGTTATTAAAGAAATTACACTCCATTTGCAAGCCATCTGTGCTGAGCTGTGAAGGACACGAGCTGGAGGGGGGGAGAATTGGATCCCGCTAACTGCGATGCGAGGCGCCAGTGAACGCCACATGCCGGTCCATACAAACAAACCAGTAATCCTCTGGGAAGCAATCAAAGATCTTGACACAAAACAAGTGCCCAGCTTTCAAAGCTGGCGATCCCAAGGGAAGGGGTAAACTGGCTAAGCCATCAATTAAACATGATTTGCTTTCTACACATGCTTGGGACACCTAAACATAGGCCAGCTGCTGAGATAATTCAGGAGAGCTTTTGTACAGCTTCACATTGTGTGCCAATTGGGCCCCTTCCTGGACCAGGAGATCTTGCTCATGGTCACTCATGCCTTATTGCCTCTTGGATGGACTACTGCAATGTGCTCCGCGCGGGGAGATCCTTGAAGAGCATCTGGAAACTGTAGTTGGTACAAAATGTAGCAATGTGGGCAGTTAGGGACACTTTTCCATCCACACATGTTGTACCTTTGATCCATGACTACCAATAAGGATCAGTTTGGGAAAACTGTTCCCACAACAAATACGATTCGTAAACTTGTTCAGGTAATCCTCGACTTACAACTATTAGTTTACTGACCATTCAAAGTTACAACGGCAGTGAAAAAAGTGACTTATGACCAGTTTTCACACTTAACAACCATTGCAGCATCCCGATAGTCATGTGATCAAAATTCAAATGCTTGGCGACTGACTCATATTTAAGATGGTCCCGGGGTCACGTGATCCCCTTTTGCAACCTTCTGACAAGCAAAGTGAATAGGGAAGCCAGATTCACTTAACTACTGGGTTACTAATTTAACAACTACAGTGATTCACTTAACAACTGTGGGAAGAAAGGTCGTAAAGTGGGGCAAAACTCACTTAACAAACGTCTTGTTTAGCAACAGAAATTATGGGCTCAATTACAGTCGTAAATCGAGGACTACCTGTACAGAGGCAAAACAATGACAAGAAGAACCCCCAAATAATGGGAATGATGTTGGAAAATGTAACATTCCTGGTGACAAGTAACTATCTTGTGTATCAGGAACGGAATGGAGAGGATTCATCCTGGAAGAGAGCAGAGCTGGAATGCCTGTTTCTGCTCCCTCCAAACATGTCTCAAAGCTCTTATCCTGAATGTGGATTGTTCTTTTTGCTTTTGAATTCACAAAACTCACAGCTGCCTTGATCATTTTGGCAACACACATTCAGTTCCCAAACATGGAATTTCTTAAACTTCCAAGGCTGAGCATTGCACCTCATTTAGGGTTTTAAAACAGGTGATCGGTGAGAACCAAATTTTAATTAATTTGAAGAATTATTAGATATTACGCTTTGCAAGTAAGGTTTGGTCTTGCCCTGTAAACTCATTCATATGGGGACATGGCAAAAACAACAGTAAAAGATAGGCAATGATATAAGGACAAAGAAATGTTGACCTGGAGGTCTTCTAGTAGTCCAACCTCCCTCTTGAGCAGGGAGACCCTGTACTATTTCAGACAAGTGGCTGTCCAGTCTCTTCTTAAAAGCCTCCAGTGATGGAGCACCCACAACTTCTGGAGGGAAGCCGTTCCACTGGCTGATTCTTCTCACTGTTAGGAAATTTCTCCTTAGTTCTAAGCCGCTTCTCTCCTTGATTCGTTTCCATCCGTTGCTTCTTGTCCTGCCCTCAGGTGCTTTGGAGAATAACTTGACCACTTCCTACAACCACTCTTTATGTGTTTTAGTCTCCAGCCCTCTAATCATCTTTGTTGCCCTTCTCTGCACTCTTTCCAGAGACTTTTTATATTGTGGTGACCAAAGCTGTATGCAGTATTCCACGGGTGGTCTTACTAAGGCTTAATTGAAGATAATCAAGCTATCAATGGAAAGAGCCAGTTTCTTTGAAAAATCCATAATGCATAGGAAGGTGGAAGGAAAGGGACGAAAAGGGTGATCAGCAGCAAGGTAGATGGACTCAGTTACAATGAGATTGGAGCGCTATTGGAGAGCTGAAAGACCAGCTTAGGAAGAGATTGTCACAGACAAAATCAATGTCATCACTAAGAGTTTATATCGACTTAATGGCGCATAGCCAATCAATATCAAAGACTATAACACTTGAAGCTTGGTGTCACATTAGAGCCTTGGAGAAGGGCTGCATTTAAAAACTAGTAACTTCCTGGATGGTAGGGATTGTGCAGGTCAAAAAAGATCAGGATAGCAGCCATCACCATGCAATGCTAAGCCATGGGGGGGGGGGAGAAGTCAGACCCCCAAATCTTAACCTTAAATAAGCCTTGGTATATTGAATAGAACTGCCAGGTTTTTTTTAATGACCTGGTTAAGGTTTTATTCTGATCAAAATCTGGGTCGTAACTATTTCACCTCCTTCATCTGTCCAAACAACTTCATCTTCTCCCTGGAGGTCCTTAGGAAGAGACTGGAGAGCCATTTGTCTGAAACAATATAGGTTCTCCTGCTTGAGCAGGGGGTTCGACTAGAAGACCTCCAAGGTACTTTCGACTCTATGATTCTGTTATACTCCTGGGGTGGTTGCAAATAATCAAATGGAGAGGTATTTTGCAGGTGGTCTTAAGATTTTTGGAAAGAGGCCAATCTAAATAAGCAAATTCAACATCATTTGGGATACAAATTTTAATGCAAACCTAGAACACATGTCTATTACACTACTTTGGCAAAGATACCTCTTTGTGGCCTCTCGTGTAATATCCCAGTAAAAAAAAGATGCTGAGACCCTAGAAAGAGTGCAGAGAAGAGCAACAAAGATGATAAGGGGTCTGGAAGCTAAACTGTATGAGAACCAGGTATGTCTAGTCTAACTAAGAGTAGGATAAGGGGGTGACATAAAAGCCATCTTCTAGTACTTGAAAAACTGTCACAGAGAAGAGAGGATCAACCTATTCTCCGAGCAAGGAACAACAGGTCAAAACTCATCAGAGGGAGACGCAACCTGGAACTAAGGAGGAATTTCCTGACAGGGAGAACAATTAATCAGTGGAACTGCTGGCCTCCTGGAGTTGTGGGTGCTCCATCGCTGGAGGTTTATAAGAGATTGGACAGACATTTTCCAGGAGGGAATAAAGACTCCTGCCCTGGACAGGACTTGAAGAGCTCCTTCCAGCTTTATGGTTCTATGAAATACCCAACAGGAAGTCACAAGTGATTGAGCATCCTCAGGGAATCAGGAAGCAATTGCATCTCTCCATGTGAAGAGGAGAATCTTCTGCTTGTTTCAGCTGAAGCTGAAGGGAACAGGAGGGAGGCTCAAGTGCCGATGGGCAACAGTCATGTGGCGCATTGGTGCCTCTGCTCTGGATGCTACAGACATCCTTCAAGAACGGAACAGTGCCAAGGTCTGGATCTAAGGTCTGGGTCTTCTGCCTGTCACATCTCCAGAAAGGACGGGCGGACAGAGACAGTCCTCGGAAGAGAAATGGAGGGATCACAGGGCAGCAGGACAGGGAGTCATTTCCCCAAAGTTCACTGACCGCACCGCACAAGCACATTCCTTGGGGAGGGGTGGAGAAACACAGTCCTGAGGCCACGGAAGAGGAAGCGGTCATCTGGACTGGAGGACGGCTGCAAGAGGCAAAATGCATTTTTAATGACTAAGGGGAAAAACACCAAAGACCGTGCAGATTTGGAAAAACAGAGATGGGCCACCAAAAGAGATGGCAAGGGCCTACAGGGAAGTGCTTAAGATCACGTATGCAAAACATGCCGTGTTCCGTGCAATTCACAGAACCTCCTCCACTCACCAGTAGAAGCAGGCAGGGCCTAGAGTTTGAGTAGAGTGTTCGGAATTGGCAACAGTGCCCTGTCCTTTGGAACGCACCTCGACACATGTCAACACTCCGTCTGCCTGGTTGCTGGAGTTGAATGCCTCCCCCGCCCGCAGATGCCACCGGAGAGTTTAAAAGGCAAACGGCAAACTCAAACCTTGCAAATGTTTAAGGAACCATTCCAACTCTGAGAAATGCCTTGCCTTCCAGCCCTTGAGGGGGGGGGGGGGAAACAGGCTATTTTGGAGATATTTCTCCAGATATTTGGAGATATTTCTCTCCAGTGTATTGGAAAAGAGGCTGATTGCATTGCTTTTGACAAGTGGTTAGCCTTAGAATTAATAAAAGAAATTATGACAATAACGATGATGGGGGTGATAGAATTTGCAATTCTTGAATTCTAAGGGAGAATGGTTTGGTCCACCATTCTCCCTGGAGCATATATTTTGGAGTTAAGGGCTCCCCTTTTGCCCTAGCATTGATGAAAAGTACAGAACAGAACAGAACAGAGCTGGAAGGTACCTTGGAGGTCTTCTAGTCCAGCCCCCCCCCCCCGCTCAAGCAGGAGACCCCATACCATCTCAGACAAGTGACTGTCCAGTCTCCTCTTAAAAACCTACAGTGATGGAGCGCCCACGATTTCTGCAGGCAATCTGTTCCACTGGTTAATTGTCCTCACTGTTAGGAACTTTTTCCTTAATTCCAGGTTGCTTCTCTCTTTGATCAGTTTCCAACCATTGTTTCTTGTCTTGCCCTCTGGTGCTTTGGAGAATAATTTGATGTCCTCTTCTTTGTGGCAGCCCCTCAAATATTGGAATACAGCTATCATGTCGCCCCTGTTTCTTCTTTTCTTTAGACTAGCCAAGCCCAAGTCCTGCAGCCGTTCTTCATATGTTTTAGTCTCCAGGCCTTTCATCATTTTAGTTGCTCTTCTCTGAACTTTTTCTAAGGTCTCAACATCTTTTTTGTAGTATGGTGAGCAAAATTGGTTGCAGTATTCCAGGTGTGGTCTTATTAGGGTTTTATAAAGCGGTACTAATACTGAGTGGTGGGATTCAGCCGGTTCGCACCACTTCGGCAGAACCAGTAGCTATTTTTTTGTTGCCCAGGCCCAGAATGGACTTCCGGAAGCGGCATCCACACAGAGAACCGGTTGTTCACATATTTGAATCCCACCACTGCTAATACTTCATGTGATCTTGAGTCTATGCCTCTGTTTATACAATCCAGGATTGTATTAGCTTTTTTGGCGGCTGCTGCACACTGCTGGCTCATAGTCAAGTGATTGTCCACTAGGACTCCAAGGTCCCTCTCACAGTTATTGAAAGATGTGGTGCAATGGTTCTGATATAACATCTGCCAGCTCCTTCAGAACTCTGGGATGTAATCTGTCGGGTCCTGGTGATTTATATTTGTCAAGGTTGGATAGGTGTTCTCTTACCATTTTCTTGCTTATTTTAATTTTTGTTTCTAGTCTGTCTTTCGTAGTAGTTTTTTTGGCATGAGGTGAGCCATTTCATTCAACTCAAGAATTCAAGATTTAACAGCCCAGCTGAGCTGGCTGTGTGAATCTGGTCTAAGTCGCAAGGTGAAGAGGGTTGAACTGGTGATGGTGTGCATTTGAGGCAGATTGGAAGTAGTTTAACCCTTGCCATCTCCTTCCTAGGGCTGAGAGGGAGGCATTGGCCCAGCATTACCCAGATGGCTTTATGCCCAAGGTTGAACTAGAACTCACAATCTCCCTGCTCCTGGTCTAGCACCTTCACCCCTAGATCAGACTATTCTCACACTGATTTTTTTTTTTGTCATGCTTGACTCCTAGTACTCTACATGGACAAACCTCTGCAGTTTTCAAGGCAGCATTTTTGATATGCCCTTATTTTCTTCCTAGAGTTGAGAGGGACTATTCTAAGGTCACCCAGATGGCTTTTGTGCCTAAGGCAAGACTGGAACTCACAGCCTTCCTGCTCCTGGTCCAGCACTTTCACCAGTACATCAAGCTGGGTCTTTATAACTAAGGTCTTGCCCCAGTGTCTGGAAGCTGTTGGGGTCTGGATGGGGAAGAACAAGCTCAATCCTGACAAGACTAGGTTTTGAGGCATTCCCGATTGTCCTAGCAGAGGGGTCCCTAACACCTGGGCCATGACCCATAACCAGGGCACAGCTCATTCAGAACCAGGCCGCGCACACCTGCCTCTCACACAGAACTATCCCCTCTCCTCCCCGCTGGGCTGTCAAGAGGGAAAGGTTCTAGTGCTATGGATTTTCTACCGTTAGTTTGGAATGGGACTGCATTCCATGCACCCAGTGGTCCTCTAGGATCTGCAATTCTAAATCAAAGGGCAGGTAGCAACTGTGATCAAGACAGACTTTTGTCTGCTGCAACAATTACACCTCTTCCGGACCTAGGCCAGCAGCCCCTCCTCCCAATCACTCATGTCTTAGTCACCTTGCATCTGGTCTAATGCAGCCCACTGTATGTGGGGCTGTCCTCGAAGACTATTCAGAAACTGCAGCTGGCCCAGAATGTGGTAGTGTGGGCACACCTCACACCACAGTATCAAAATTAGAAAGAAAATAGAAAGAAAGAAAGAAAGAAAGAAAGAAAGAAAGAAAGAAAGAAAGAAAGAAGATGTAGCAAAAGATGTATGCACCAAATTCAAGTCCAGATACAGCATATCCTCCTGCTGCACCTGAGGGAATAGCCAGCTCTTAACTGCTCTGGAGAAGTCCAGAAGATCAGATCTCTGCATGGAGGGAATTTATAGGAATAGCAACTGAAAATGCCTGCTTCCAATGTCGTATAGCATTGTCATACAATGAGGACCTGGAGGGAGATGACTTTCTCTGACCCACCCAGGTGGGAAATGAATACAGGAGGAGGGGGTCCTTCAGATAACCCAGTTTGGAACCACTAAAACCCGAATGGTTATAAATGCCAAATTCTGTAGACCTTTTCCCAGCAGCCCTTCAGATGTTCTCAGCAACTCTCTTCCCCTAAAAGAGAATGAGTCACCTTAACAATGGCTATTGGGTGGTCTTCAGCAGATCCAACAATAGTGGCAAAAAATTTTCCATAATTGCTGCTGAGTTTACAGTGTCTGATGTAAAGAGGGGTTCATTAATAAAAAGAAAAATATGAAGCAAGCAGATTCTGCAGACAGTTGCAAGAACTAGAGAGCCCGAACAAATCTCCTGAAATAGAGTCTACTAACCCTATGAGTTGGCACAGCCCTCTTAAGCCTAAACAGGTCCTTATCTGCAGATCAAGGGAGTCTGTCTCTATAAAATGCAGATTAATCTTGTCGAAAAGCCATAGATAATGTCCTCGCTGGCTATTCATAATTAATGAGATGAACATTATATAAATGAATATGTATACCGGAAACATACAATATATATATTCTGTTCATGTTTCTACTCAAGCACCTTTTTTTTTGAAGAAGTCCTTGATGACAGTCATTGTTTTTTATGCAATGAGGATACAAATTATTCTTTCTCCTTCTCCTTCTCCTTCTCCTTCTCCTTCTCCTTCTCCTTCTCCTTCTCCTTCTCCTTCTCCTTCTCCTTCTCCTTCTCCTTCCCCTTCCCCTTCCCCTTCTCCTTCTCCTTCTCCTTCTCCTTCTCCTTCTCCTCCTCCTCCTCCTCCTCCTTCTTTCTCACTTTCTCACTCCTGTCTGTAAACTGGGTCACCTGGGACTGAATTACTAATGAGACTTGAAGTGGGTCAGCCTCTAGCAATGTTCTGGGCATCTTCTCTGTAACTTCATCTCATTGAGCATCTCAGTAAATCAAGAGCTTTAGTGGATGGATCTGGAAGATGGGAGAGATGACTCCAGGGCAATCTAGTCCTAATTGTCCCTTCATTTCAATGGGTGACCAGAGTCCCAACCAAGATGTCCACCAGATTCTTGAAAACTCATGAAGTGCCGTCTGAATGTCCCCTGATTCATTAGGCGCCTGGGGCAGACAGAAATAATAAGTCCTTCTTCCGTGCAAAATTATGGAATTTTGTAATGTAGGATTGCACTACAAAGCTCCGTAGCAATCAGAGAACAACCTGTCCATGACAGAAGGCTAAAATCAGTGGCTGCCTCTTTCAGATCACACTGCATGTAGTCCAAGGGAAATACCAGGTCTATGTTATCAGGCCCTCCCAAGGAACTTTTTAACATCTTCCTTTGCTGTGTTAAAGAAAGATCCAATCTAGAACTAAGGAGAAATTTCCTGACAGTGAGAACAATCAGTGGAACGGCTTTCCTCCAGAGTTGTGGTGCTCCATCACTGGAGATTTTCAAGGAAAGATTGGACAATCATTTGTCTGGGATGGTCTAGGGTCTCCTGCTTAGGGCATGAGGTTGGAATAGAAGATCTCCAAGGTCCCTTCCAGCCCTATGAGTCTATCATACTACGAAAGCCATTGGGAGAGGCTCACATTAATAAAATATTAGCTTTCAGTAGCTAGTCCAAAACTTTGTGTGTTGTACACATGTGAGGTGTGAGGTCTTCTGGCAGCCAAGAGGTGGAAACAAATAAACTCCAGAGGTAAAATGAGTCAAGATACCAAAAAAAGAGAGTTCAGAGGAAATTTGAACTGCTCTGTTTCCTTTGCTGTGCTCTGCATGTCAATCCCTCAACAGCCCCCAAATCATTTCAGCTTCCTGAAGTTCATAAAGTAGATGTTTCCTAGAAACAGAAAGGCCCGGATATTTATAGACCTTGGAAAAAGCTCGGCTGAGCAGAGGACCTTGGAGTTCCTCAGGATGTGGTGGCATTGTCCCCTGAGCAGGGCGCGGCAGAAAGCCAGCCCTCGTTTTAAGTGGAGGCAAGCACAACAAAGCGTGTTTACCACAGAATACAAGAACTTCATCCAACTTTGTGGCCAGGGGAAGAGTTGTGGTGGGATTGGTCTCTGGGGCTCCATATCTGCAGTGATCTGCTCTCATCTTGGGCTGGCCATCCCAGCACCACAAAGTATGGAGACAGTGTCTCCAAGGTCAATATGTATCCTTCCATCCCCTTGCCATCGTAACTGATGAAGCTTTTTGGATGAGAAGCGAAATGTCCTCTTCTTCTTCCTCAATGAAAAAACAGTCCAGCTGCCTTTTGAAAAAGCACCTTTGAGACAATTATGACCTGGATGACTGAGAATCTCCGCAGACATATGGAAACATGGATTGTTCATGAGAATCAGATGGCCAGAAGTTAGAGCAGGCCTATCACATAAGGAAGTAGGCTTGTCTGTCTTAGCTGGAAGATGCTTCAAAATGATGAGGACCCAATGGTGCCACTTTTGACAGAGGGGAGAAGATGTCCAAAATTCACAAAGAATGCAAATTATCCACACCCAAGCATAGGTGTTGCATGTAAAAGAAGGTAGAGCTTCAATGGGGCTTGCATGGCTTCTATCTTGGCTATTTTGCCCAGCCCAGATGCTCTGGTATTGTTCTTGCAACTGTCGCTTTACTTCTTCTTCTTCTTCTTCTTCTGCCATATCCATTATCGGACGTTGGCGATCATGTTGGCGATCCTGTTTTTATCAGCAGCCGCACGAAAAAGTGCTGCTGAGTTTTGTCCAAACCAGTCCCTTAGATTTTGAAGCCATGATCTTCTTCTTCTGCCAGGACCTCGTTTGCCTTCAGTCTTTCCCTGGAGGATTAAATGGAGTATGCCGTATTTTTCTGGGTGTCGCATCACATGTCCGAAATATTCTAACTTTCGTTTTTTAATTGTTTTGATGATTTCCCTGGGCTTTCCCAGGCGGCTTAAAACCTCCTCATTTCTGATCTTGTCCACCCAGCTTCTACGTAACAGCCGCCTGTAAATCCACATTTCAAATGCTTCTAGTCTCTTCAGGTGGCCTTCTGTCAGAGACCAACTCTCTACTCCATAGAGCAGGATAGAAAAAATATAGCATCTGACAAGCCTGTTTTTCAGTCTTAGGCTTATGTCGCTTTACTTAAGAGTGCAAAAAACAAGCCACAATTTTGAGCTAGCCATTCCTCTAGTGATTTCAGGAGGCATTGGGTATGTGTTTGCCTACTTCAAGTTCATTGCTACATGGAAAACAGGCTAGTGCATTAAATATTGTTTTGAAAAATCCTATCCTAGAGCATACACTCAAATTATGTGATATTAAAAACTTGCAATCTCCTGGCTTGACTACTTTTTCATCCTAATCAACTCTGGAGTCATATTTTGAAGCTACTATCCTTCCGTTGACCTTTTCATAGGAGTTCCCCAGCTTCCGTAGATGATTTATCAAAGGGTGGGAGTAACTAATAGTTAGGGTTGTTATATCCTTGTGAACTGAAGAGACCTCTGAACCTATGCTAATTTGCCACATTTTGCCTGATTATGCAGTTCAGTGGTTGTCTAGAAAACAGTCTTTGAGGCTGTAGCCTCTTTCAGATGCAGAAGCAGTTGGTGTAAAGTAATGGATAAGAGGAGAAGGGACTCTTCAAGCATCTGTGGGAACCTGGATCCTCTCTTGGAGAAAAGAGACAGCATGCACAGGAAGACGCTGGAAACCTTACCAAATGTGTGGGAAGCTGAAAAAGACTAATAACAGAAATCCCCAGAGCATCTGCTTGTTTGCAGGAAGCATTATCTGCCCAGCTTCAAGCTTTAACCCCTCCATGGCCTGGATGCTCTGGAGAACATCGAGCAGAGATCTTCCTGTCCTGGCTACCTCCCGCCTGACCACAAGCAACTTTTTGTGAGTTAAACTCCCTGGATGGGAGAAAAAGACCCACAGCAAATTTAAGGAGCCCTGGTGGCACAGTGGTTAGAATGCAGTATTGCAGGCAAATTCTGCCCACAGCCTGGAATTTGATCCTGACAGGGCTCAACGTTGACTCAGCCTTCCATCCTTCCAAGGCTGGTAAAATGAAGAGCCAGATTGTTGTGGGCAATATGTTGACATTGTAAACCACCCAGAGAATGCTGTAAATCATTATGAAGAGGTATATACGTCTAAGTACTATTGCTATTAACCTGGCCTGTTGACACCAATTTAACCATCTTAGCCTTGGGACTTAAAGACAGATTCACACAGCCTACTGAGCTGAGTCCATTAAGTCTTGGGCTCTTACGTGAAGTGCCTCACCTAATCAATACTGGGGCAAGAGAGGAGCCCTTAACCACAAAATGCATCATCCAGAGGGAAGAGTGGACCTAATCATTCTCCCCTAGAATTCAAGAACTGCAAAACCCAATTAATTGGGGGACAGGAGTCAAACTCTGTCACATCAGGGTTCAGAAGGAGCTGGCAGATGTTATCTCAGAACTGCTGCACCACATCTTTCAAAAATCCTGGAGCACCGGGGAAGTACCTGAGGATTGGAAAAGGGCTGGTGTGGTTCCCATCTTCAAGAAAGGGGGGGGGGAAACGGACCCAGGAAACTACACACCAATCAGTTTAACATCAATACCTGGGAAGATCCTGGAAAAGATAATCAAAAAACAGATCTGCGAACAACTAGAAGCAAAGTTATAACTGGCAGCCAGCACGGGTTTGTTAAAAACAAATCATGCCAAACCAATCTTATTTTATTCTTCGACAAAGTGACTAATAGACCAGTGAAACGCTGTGGACATAGTATACTTAGACTTCAGTAAGGCATTTGATAAAGTAGAGCACAATCTACTCCTTGGTAAGCTAGAAAAAGGTGGAATAGACAACATCACCACCAGATGGATCTGTAGCTGGCTGGCAAACCATACTCAGCGAGTAGTCCTCAATGGTACTACATCCACATGGAGAGAAGTAAGCAGTGGGGTACCACAAGGCTCCGTCTTAGGCCCAGTACTCTTCAGTATCTTCATCAATGATTTAGATGAGGGAATAGAAGGGGAACTCATCAAATTTGCAGATGACACCAAACTGGCAGGAGTAGCCAACACCCCAGAAGACAAACTCAGGATCCAAAAAGATCTTGACAAACTTGAACAATGGGCCCTATCCAACAAAATGAGTTTCAATGTGGAGAAAAGCAAAGTTTTACATTTAGATAGGAAAAATCAAAGGTACAAATATAGATTGGGCAAGACCTAACTTAAAAACAGTAACTGTGAGAGGGACCTTGGAGTCCTAGTGGACGATCACTTAACCATGAGCCAGCAGTGTGCAGCAGCAGCCAAAAAAGCTAATACAATCCTGGGTTATATAAATAGAGGCATAGAATCAAGATCATGCAAGGTATTAGTACTGCTTTATAAAACCCTAGTAAGACCACACCTGGAATATTGCAGCCAATTTTGGTCACCATACTACAAAAAAGATGTTGAGACTTTGGAAAAAGTTCAGAGAAGAGTAACTAAGATGATCAAAGGCCTGGAGACTAAAACATATGAAGAATGGCTGCAGGACTTGGGTTTAAATAGTCTAAAGAAAAGAAGAAATAGGGGAGACATGATAGCAGTATTCCAGTATTTGAGGGGCTGCCACAAAGAAGCGGGGGTCAGGTTGTTCACCAAAGCACCAGAGGGAAGGACGAGAAGCAACCTGAAATTAAGGAGAAACTTCCTGACAGTGAGGACAATTAACCAGTGGAATAGCTTGCCCCCAGAAATCGTGGGCGCTCCATCACTGGAGATTTTTAGGAAGAGGCTAGACAGTCACTTGTCTGAGAAGTTATAGGTTTTCCTGGTTGAGAAGGGGGCTGGACTAGAAGACCTCCAAGGTCCCTTCCAGCTCTATTCTATTCTATTCTATTCTATTCTATTCTATTCTATTCTATTCTATTCTATTCTATTCTATTCTATTCTATTCTATTCTATTCTATTCTATTCTATTCTATTCTACTCTACTCTACTCTACTCTACTCTACTCTACTCTACTCTACTCTACTCTTCTATTTCTGATTCTATTCTATTTTCTATTCTATTCTATTCTATTCTACTCTACTCTACTCTATACTCTACTCTATTCTTCTATTTCTATTTCTATTTCTGATTCTATTCTATTCTATTCTATTCTATTCTATTCTATTCTATTCTATTCTATTCTATTCTATTCTATTCTATTCTATTCTATTCTATTCTATTCTATTCTATTCTATTCTATTATCCTTCAAGCAAATGAGAAGAAGGCAAAGAATGCCTTACCTGTAAAGGTAAGATTAAACAACTATGCCCAGGTCTGATAGCACTGAACATACATTTCCAAGACTGATTGGCTATAGCACTCCAAGCCCACAACTGCTGAGTAAAATGTTCAGACATCATCCTCACATGCTTTGTGGGCCAGACCTTCACATTAAGCCATGATATGATTGATTTGTTCACACGCCTAATTTGTGAACAAAGTTGGGTATGGTAAATCCAGATTGATTGTGCTGTGTGAACATCAATAGTGAGAAAGCCACAGTGGATGCTGAGGGACAGGAAGGGCTAAATGGAATCACAGTAGCAGAAACATCTGTGGGAGGAAATGTAATGACAGTTAGGAAGATCGGTAAGGAAAGAGTGGAGTATTCTTTTCACTCAAATAAGATAGAACATAGGACATAGAATAACAAGGTTGGAAGGAGTCTTGGAGGTCTTCTAGTCCAACTCCCTTCTCAAGCAGGAGACTCTATGCCATTCCAGACAAATGGCTGTCCAATCTCTTCTTGATAACCTCCAGTGTTGGAGCACCCACAATTTCCAGTGATCCAGTTCCAGTGTTTAATTGTTCCCACTGTCAGGGAATTCCTCCTTAGTTCCAGATTGAATCTCTCTTTAATGATCTTCCAGACATTATTTCTTCTCCTGCCCTTGGGTGCTTTGGAGCAGGGGTCCCCAACACCCGGTCTGTGGACCAGCACCGGTCCGTGGCATGCCAGCAACTGGGCTACACAAACAAGTGAAGCCCCATCTGCGGGATGCAGGCAGCATGCAAAACCAGGCCCCCTCTGGTCCGCGGAAAAATCTCTCTAGAGATTTGGGGACCACTGCTTTGGAGAATAAGTCAACCCCCTCTTCTCTGTGACAGTCCCTCAAGGACCGGACAAAAGCTATCATGTCACCCCTAGTCCTTCTCTTTGGTAGACTAGACATACCTAGTTTCTGCAACCAGTCATTGTACACTTTAGTCTCCAATCCCCTAGGTCAGTGGTCCTCAACCTATGGTCCATGCACAATGTCATCACAGGGTGTCTGTGAAGACTTCATGAAAGTGCTTTAAAGCTTGAGTTAAGTCTGGATGGTCTGTGACCACAAAAGGGGTCCATGGCGAAGAAAAGGATGAGAACCACTGACCTAGGTGTTTTCTTACCATATTTTTGCCTATTTTGACTTGCATTCCTGTTCTGTCTCATATGGTCCTGCTTTTGATAGGTTGGCATATTTTTTTCTTTTTGCATGAAGACAGATGCAAAGAATGAGTTAAACAGGTCAGCTTTCTCCCTCCAACCCATTACCTCCTTGCCTTCTTCTCCCATTAGTGGACCGATTGTTTCCTTGACATTTTTTCTTGTTTCAATACGTACTGAAATACACTTTTAAAATTATTTTTGGATTTGTACTTGATATTGTATGTAAAAAGATCTATTCCAGTGTTTTTCAAACTAGGCAACTTTAAGATGGATGGACCTCAACTGTGGGAATTCTGTGAGTTGAAGCCAACACATCTTAAAGTTGCCAAGTTTGAAAATCTCTGCTCTACTCTAACAAGCTGTTGAATCGCTCTTACATAGCAAGCTTACATAGCAAGCTTTGCAATGTACTCCAAACGGCCACTCCGAAAGTGTTACTGGTTGGGTTATATGCATCATCCTGGGAATTGTCCTGCCTCTGAGTCTGTTATCTGTGTCGCTACTTGTAACAATTAAGATAAAAAAGGCAACTTGTGAGTTCTCTTCTCTGACCCCTAATAAAGGATGCTGCTGAGCAGTTGCATTGCTAGGTCATTAGCAAAATGTCATGCTAATGATCTAGCATGCAACAAACAGCTCAGCCTACTTCTTTATCTGGATCCCCAAGCTATTGACAAGAGAGGTCAACAGACTATCTATAAGGCTAGTTCATCAGCTAGAAATGATAGACTCAAATTATCTCCAGCAGAGGTTCAACTGTCAGAAGTTGAGAACAAGTCATAGATAAGATATGCTGTCAAGTTGTCTCTGGGTGCTACAATTTGTACTGCTTACCCCAGTGCTTTTCAACTTTGGCAACTTTAAGATGTGTGGACCTCAATTCCCAGAGCTAAAATGGGTAAACATCAACTCTCAGAATTCCCTAGCCAGCATATCATTATTATGCAATTTGTGTTTCACTGGGTATGTTATAAGGTCACCAGGCAAATTCACACTGCAATCTAAACAACTTGCATCATACATGACCTAATTTGTGTCATTTTTGCAAGACCTCATGAAATACAGGACACTAGTGTGGCTTGGACTCAAAGAGCAGGAGGAGGAGGAGGAGGAGAAGGAGGAGGAGAAGGAGAAGGAGATGATGATGATGATTGTGGTTCAGGCTGGACACCTCCACCGCCACCTCCTTCCTGCAAATGTAATGGGTTCAGATCCCAGAATTCTCTGCCAGGGGTTCTTCTTGTTTCAAAAACAATTCATGGTAGGCCTCCTGGAGACAACCCACTCTAGCATTTTATAGTGTTTTCCAGCCATCACTGTAATGAGATAAGAACTGTCTGGATTAATGGTGTATCCCAGTAGAAAGAACTAGATAACCCCCCATCACCACCACCTCAAATCACAAATCTGTAGACTCTTCCGATTATGAAAGGGTGTGTTTACATTTCCAGCTATATATAGCCTAGGTATTCTGAGCTGTTACTCCAGAACTACAGAACTTACTTCCCCAGGCAATTTGCCAAATTCATATCTATTTGTGGCCATTATTGCATAACTGGTGTACACACACACACACACACACACTCATTACTATATGTTTAGTTTTCCACCTCTACCTCCTTGATGCAAGATAGAAGTCCCAACAAACATGGGAATCTTGAGATTTAGAAGCAAGAACTTTGATTTTGGAACAAATTTAAAATTTCAGGCACAGCTTCATGTTCTTCAGTACAGGAAGGTCAGTCATTCTTGGGATCCTTGCATCTCACCAATAGAAGATCCTACCTTGAGGATCTTCACAGACTGCAATTTGGAACACACCAGTGTTTCTCAACCTTGGCAGTTTGAAGATGTGTGGACTTCAACTCCCAGAATTCCCCAGCCAGCAAGCTGCCAAGGTTGAGAAGCACTGGGATACACCATTAACAAAGAGCTGAGAGTCCCCTTGAGTGTGATGCTCATATAATGGTTAATTCTATAAATAACACCTTGAAGACAGAGACATTTTCCTTCAACGAGTCAATTGTTATTTGCCATTAAGAGTCAGTTTGAGTTGGGTTGGCCTTAATGATTGAAATAAATTATTATGGTTCATCACACAGTCAGCCAGATGTTCAGACAGGATTTGGCATTTTTAATCTATCCATCGAGTTCTTCCCAAGGATCTGGGACAGGCAGATGTTGTTTGATAGTGCTAAATGTATTGTTGCAGAATGTTCCAAGTAAACTGTTCCAAGTAAAGTTGCTGTTATGGTTCCGAAGCATTGACAGCTGCCTTTTGCAATTGACTGATGAGGATTACGTATGTCAATGCTGATGGTGTTCAAGAGGTGCTTCAGATGTTCTTATTATTATTAACACCTTTCTCACCCCTTTCTATTTTCTTTCCAGCTTGCTTCCTGCAACTTCATAGTAAGTAAATCTCTTTCAGGTTGAGTTCACTTTGTGTTGGTCAAAAAGGTCAGTAGGCCACATGCATTAAAAGCAGGCAAAGCGTCAAATGCACTATCATGGCCACCATCTTGACTTTACTGACCCCACCCTGCAGACACGAAACTAAGCCCAACTGCTGGTGACCTTACAAACGCGTCCATGGAATTTGCTTGGCAAGGTGCACAAGGGAATGTTTGTGAGTTGTGTTCTAGCCCACCCTACACATTGTACAAGGAGAGGAGGAGGAACACTCTGCAGTTCAGCTTTTATGGGAACCATATGGGGAGAGGTCCATGGAGGGCAGGGCTCAAAAAAAGTTCAGATGGCAACTGTGACCATATGACTGACATCCAACCTCCTTTACACATCTACGATGCTTGTACAAAAGAACATGGTTTCAATGATGTGCTCATAACCATCATCTGTTGCTATTACTATAAGCAAGGGGTAGGCAACCTTGGCTCTTTTATGACTCGTGGACTTCAACTCCCAGAATTCCTGAGCCAGCCATGCTGAGGGGAAAGGGAGAGGTTTCCAAGCTGAGCCATGCTGGCTCAGTAATTCTGGGAGTTGAAGTCCACGAGTCATAAAAGAGCCAAGGTTGCCTACCCCTGCTATAAGCGGATGTATTAAAACCATCCCGACTTGCTGGGCTACTTATTCTGAGCCATATAAGCACCGCCGGCTTTGCGAAGGCCAGATGCACTAGTGAAGAGCTTGGAAAAATTGCGAACCACTCGCTCCTACCGGTGCATGCCGACCTTCCTGACTTGTCAGCCGGAGGACTCAAGTCCCGGGAGCCCCCACTGGCCCTTGCACAACATCTGCCCGACAACTCTGACATCGATTCCCAATGGAAAGCCAAATGGGCCGCTGAGCGCCCAGACTTAGGACGCCACAGAAATGACCCCACGCGAAAGGTGCCCGGCTTTGAACTACCACGCCAGCCACGGACAATCCTGGGCAGGATTCGCACCTCCCACGGCCTCTGCCGGGACTCTCTGCATAAATGGGGCGTGGTATCCTCCCCTCAGTGCGACTGCGGGGTCCTGCGTCAAACTGTAGACCACATCATGACCGGCTGTAAGCCGAGGACATTGACCGGCCCAGGATCTGATAGTTTTTCATATAAATCATGCTGCGCTCCAATGCCTAGACCAGGGATAGGCAACCTTGGCCCTTTTATGACTCGTGGACTTCAACTCCCAGAATTCCTGGGCCAGCATGGCTCAGCTTGGGAACTTCTCCCTTTCCCCTCAGCACGGCTGGCTCAGGAATTCTGGGAGTTGAAGTCCACCAGTCATAAAAGAGCCAAGGTTGCCTACCCCTGACATAGGCATTGCTCTTTGTAACATTTACATTGTATTGCATTTTACTAAACTAGGTGAAATGTTAATATATATTGCTAATCTATGTATATGCCATACACTAAATAAATAAATGAATGAATGAATAAACAAACAAACAAACGAATAAACAAACAAACAAGTAAATAAATAAATCAGCAAGCAAGCAAGCAAGGTTGATTTTTTTGCCCCCTCCCCTCCTGCTGGCGCTCTCTTCCCTAACAGCCAGCAGTGTCAGCGTTTGAGGGCAAGGGGATATGCAAGACGTCTCATATGATGGGAACCTGGCCATTGTAGCAGGTCATCAGAACAGGCTTTAATAAGATTAACCTCTTCGAAGATAACATAATTTGGGGACACAGCTACTGTACTGGATTAACCTGCGTTTAGAACTGTGTTGTGTGAAGCCAACTGTGATGTGTGAAGGACAAAAAAGTCAGTCTCTCTAAAAGTGCACCGGAAATGCCAAAGGCTGCACAGGTAGTCCTTGACTTATGACCTCAATTAGGACCAACATTTCCATTGCTAAGCCAGGTGCTTCTTAAGTGAGTCGTGCCTAATTTTTTTGCCACAGTTGTTAAGTGAATCATGTGGTCATTAAGCAAATCCAGCTTCCCCCCCATTGACTTTGTGTGTTGGAAACGGGGTGGAAAGGTCCCAAATGGCCGTCACGTGACTCAGAAACAATGCAACCCTCATAAATAGTTGTCAAGCACCCAAATTCTGATCGCATGACCACGGGGATGCAGCAACGGTTGTATGTGTGAGGACCAATCATAAGTAACTTTTTACAATGCCATTGTAACTTTGAACAGTCACTAAATGAATGGTTGTAAACTGCGGACTACCTGTATTAGCTGTCTAAAGTAACCTCCCATCTTTTTATGTTGAAATCCAATAGCATTTCCGGTTGAAGTTCCACATACAACCAACGCAGCTATAAACGTAAAGAGGATCTGTTCCCTTTTCCCATCTCCCCCAAGAGGAAGCGTCACAACAGTTTAGTACAAAATATCTTTTATTGTTGAAATAGCTTGTTAGACTCTTTCTCCCTAAAGAGAACTAAATTTGAGCTGGTGTGTGTGTGTGTGTCTATGTGCAGTTTAGCATGTTGAGGGAAGTCATCCTAATGAATTGGTTTCATTTCATGGTTTTGTGTAATTTCAGAAAATGGTTTAATTCAGTATCTGGAGTATAACAGATACTGAAGTAACCCATTTTCTGAACCAGCACAAAGGTGCACAGGAGTGTCCATAGGAAATAGGAGAAGAAGAGAAGAGAAGAGAGGAGAGGAGAGGAGAGGAGAAGAGAAGAGAAGAGAAGAGAAGAGAAGAGAAGAGAAGAGAAGAGAAGAGAAGAGAAGAGAAGAGAAGAGAAGAGAAGAGAAGAGAAGAGAAGAGGAGAGGAGAGGAGAGGAGAGGAGAGGAGAGGAGAAGAGAAGAGAAGAGAAGAGAAGAGAAGAGAAGAGAAGAGAAGAGAAGAGAAGAGAAGAGAAGAGAAGAGAAGTCAGCCTTGATGATGTGACCTAGTTTCCACTGATTTTTACAGACCTTTGCTGCAGACACCTTTGTTAAGTATGTGTAATCTTGTATACTCAGGGAAGGTTGGGATAAAGTTTAGAAAGTCATAGAAAGCTACATTAAACCTTCAGTACCAGATCTGGCATGCAACCCCCCCCCCCAATGACCACCAGAGGGAGACCAAGAGAATCACAAAAGCTCTCTTTCCTGCCCTCTGGTGGCCACCCAAAACTTGCAGCCCGACCCAGCTATCTCCTTGCTATTTGAGTTCCTGATGAGGAACAACTTTTTCTGAAGATTTGAGGAAGAAGAGCATTGATGGCAAGGCACATTGCTATACATATCTCCTCTTTTTCTCCAAAATACTCAACAAATATTTGGGTTGTGACATTTTCCTTCTCCTCCAGGGTAAAAACATGGCCTGCATCTTAAAACACAACAAGGAGTCCGCCAGACCTGATCAAGAGCTGTTCTCATCTAGCATCCTGCTGCCTTTGGGAGGTTCCCATCAAGCTGGGAAGGAAAGCTCTTATTGCATCGGTTGCCTCCGCCATCTAATATTAAAAGCGACATCTCCTCCAATCACAGCCTCACTTTCGCCCAAATTTCTCTAATCCCTTTTTAAAAGCATCTCACCCAGCAGCCGTTGCTATCGTGGCTTGCAGCTTAGTGGCGCGTGCGCAAACACACACACACATACACACGACAAAGCCATCCAAATCACACATTTTTCTGCTCCTCCCCACTATTCTGATGTTAACAGTGCTCCAACAAACTGTAATTAGCGAGAAATAATAAAAAGCCAAATCTGCACGTTGTTAGCTATCAAAAAGAGCCGGTTTCAAAAAAGAAAAAGGGGGAAATCTGGCACTGAAGCTTTTAACTGATGAGAAGCACTTCCTGAGTGAATTCCGTATAATTTCTGGAAAAAAAGAAATACTTTGGTGCCATTTACCCCCAGCATGGCATTTTGAGGTTTCTTTGGTTCCACATTTCAAATACCAGTTTGGTCCGACTCTAGAGGTTAAAGCACCAGGCTAGAAACCAGGTGACAGTGAATTCTAGTTCCACCTTAGGCATGAAAGCCAGCAGGGTGACCTTGGACCAATCATTTGTTTTCAGCCCTCACGGGGTTGTTGTTGTTGGGAAAATAGGAAAAGGAAAGAGTATTAGGTAAGCTTGCTGCCTTGAGTTATTTATGACAATAATAAAAGTGGGATTAAAGTAAAATGAAATTAAATTAACATTTTGGCACAGATTGCTTTCTTTGTTTGGCACTTCTGCAAGGCACAATGCATTATCATCATCATACAAGGAATGTAGATTTTAAAAACTGTCAAATGTTAGATTTGAATTAGCACAGCATTGTAACTCACACATCCAGGTGGTTATTTGTAGACGTGAGGCATATTTCAACCCCTCAAATGAGAACTCCTACCCTCAGCCAGTAGAAAATATGTCATAAACTTCAGCCAGCAGTAGACATCCCATAAAAAAGGAAAACATGCAAAGAATTAGACATAATGTAGGGGAGGGGATGGGAGGGTTACAGTTCCTTTTTTAATCCAACGACAACCTCCTGATCAGCAAAAGCTTTCTGACCAACTTGGTTTTTGCAGCCTGCTGGACTGTCCGAAGCTTCTCAAGCCTTCCTCATTCAGGTTCAGCAATTCAAATCCTGCTCTGACCCTCTAAAGCCTTCCGCTTTCTGATTCGCAAACTGAAGACCCAAAGCAGGAGTCCCCCCCTTCCCCCTGGGCCATGGGCCATTTGACTCATGCGAGGGGTGGCCCGGTGTGGGCACGCACTCCCCTGCTCCCCGCTTGCATGGGCCAGTTCTCCTCTCCCCCTATAAGGGCTGGGGACCGCGGGCCCAAAGGTTCCCCTTGCCCAGTGCCGCTGCCAATCTGCCACAGGACTTGAAGGCAGAACCTCCCATCCTTTGACTTGCTTGCTTGTTCCAGCTAACGTTGCTTCTTGAACTTAGGAGTTTCCACCCTTGGGCAACTTCTTTGTAACCCCCTCAAATAAGAAGGGTCTTCATATTGCTGGAGAACCTTTTGCCACCTTGAGAAATGTTCTACTTTTTCTATTCAGGCCATTTCCCCCATTTATATGGTCAAAGGATGGGTGAGGGTCATATTATAGTCCATCCCTTCTGTGTTTTAATTTTTGTACTAGTCATATTGTCACGCTGACTGAGGAATTCTGGAAGTTGAAGTCCACAAGTCTTAAAATTGACCAGTTTGGAGACCCGCCCCTAATTTAGATTACTATACTAATTTTAAATACAGGTAATCCTCGACTTATGACCACAACTGAGCCCAACATTTCTGTTGCTAAACAAGACAGTTGCAAAGAGAGTTTTGCCCCACTTGATGGCCTGTCTTGCCACAGTTGTTAAGTGAATCACTGCAGTTGTTTAGTTGGTAACAGGGTTGCTAAGTGAATCTGGCTTCCCCATTGACTTTGCTTGTCAGAAGGTTGCAAAAGGGGATCACGTGGCCCCCCAGGACGCTGCGACCGTCATAAATATTTGTTGCTGAGTGTCTGAATTTTGATCATGTGACCATGGGGATGCTGCAATGGTCGTAAGTGTGAAGAGCAGTCATAAGTCCCTTTTTTCAGTGCCGTTGTAACTTTGAGCAGTCACTAAACGACCTGTTGTAAGTCGAGGACTACCTGTATTATATTATATATATTTCTCTTTTCAATGTCAGATGCTCTGGACTTGGAAAATAATAAACAAGCAGTAAAAGCTGAACTCCTATGATTTCCTGGACCCACCTTCTTGACCACAGCTTTCTTGACCATAAGTTGGAAGAAGTTTGCCTTTCTCTTCTGCTCTTGTTTTTGAAGCTTCCCATTCTTGCCCCTGACCCTTCTAGGAATCGTTTCTTTATCATTTCCCATCTAAGGACCGTTATCTGGAGCTGGCCAAGCTGAATTTTTCAAGAGTGGCCAAAGTCCACCAGCTGCTGCTGTGTTCAATCTAGGAGATCTTCCAAAAATTGCCACCACACTGTAATTTTTAATGTGACAGAAGGGGAAATTATTAAATTTAGGGGGACTAATCATATTCATTGTATGGAATTTAGTTTCCTGTGAATGGCAATTCAGTATAGTGAAATGAAATGTTCTTGCCCTAACCGTTTTTTGAAGTGCAGCTGTTATAATGACAATGACCAAAATGACCCTTATCTTAAGCAAAATTGTACAAGCCTGTTTTAAAGGCCTATCAGTGTTTCTCAACCTTGGCAGCTTGAAGATATGTGGACTTCAATTCCCAGAATTCCCCAGCCAGCAAACACCATCCTAGATCCTTTGTGTGTACAGGTAGTTCTCAACATAAGACCGGTTCAAAGTTATGACTGACTCAAAAAAGGAAACTTACGACCTGATTCAAAGTTCCAACAGTTGGGCCCCTTCTTTGGTCATGTGATCAAACGTCACGTACGTGGCAACAAAGCCACGTTTACAGCCATTTGCAGCATCCCACAGGCACGTGGCTGCATTTTACCATGGTTTGCTGAAAACCAGCACTTCCAATTTTTGGCAAAACAGCTCCCATAGCGAACCGTTGGTTCTCTTAACAACCGCAGCACTCGCTTAACAATCATGATGATTTGCTTAACAACCTCTGCAAATAACATCATAAAATTGAGCCAGTCACATGACGGTTTATGACTGTTACAACGTATGAGTGTTATAGGGCTAGCTCCATTACCCTCAATTGTTAAGGATTACCTGTATGTGATTTGATTAGTTTCCTTTTCTGGGTTTTACTAAATTCTCTCAGCTGAACTAAAATACAGGTAGTCCACAGCTTACAATAGATTATTTAGTGACTGTTCAAAGTTACAACAGCACTGAAAAAAGTGACTTATGACCACTTTTCACACTTACGCCCATTGCAGCCTCCCCATGTGATCAAAAATCAGACGCTTGCAACTGGCATGTATTTATGACAGTTGCAGCGTCCCGGGGTCATGTGATCCCCTTTTGCAACCTTTGGTCGAGCAAAGTCAGTGGGAGAGCCGGAGTCACTTCACAGCCATGTTACTAACTTAAGAACTGCAGTGATTCACTTAAAAAAATGTGGCAAGAAAGATCGTAAAGTGGGGTAAAATTCACTCAACAGCTGTCTCACTTAGCAAGAGAAAATTTGAACTCAACTGAGGTTTTAAGTTGAGGAACTACCTGTATATGCCCTAGGCCAGACATGGGACTGTTTTGCCATTGCCGGCAATGGGGTGGGCGCGGCTTCCGCATGACGCCTCCGGCCCACGGGCCGGCAGTTTGACACCCCTGCCCTAGACTGAGTGTTTCTGGTAAAAGTGGCTAATTCTGAGTTAGCTGCTCTTCACAGCCCTCTGAAGTGTTCTCTGGGAAAAGCAGACCCAGAACGCCACAACATCCTAGCACGGCCATCTCAAAAGTCTCCATTCCAGATGCAGCTATCGGCCAGCGCCTTTGGCCTTTGTCTCCTACATACAATTCACAGAATCCTCTCCTGCCGAGCATTAAAACCCCAACCGCATGCAGCCTTCTTGTTTAGATCCAAAATGTACAACTTATGATGGGATGGGAAGCATTGCATACATTTATGAAAGGGAAGGAATGAGAAGTCCCGGGAAAGATTTGCCATCAAACAAAGATCCAGCAGGACCATATTTTCCCACTTGACAAGGTGTTTTTCCCTCGCGCCACCTTCAAGCAGACAAGCCCTTATTTTCAATCTTGTTTTTACTGTTCCGTCTCCAGCTTGAATGATGGGATCTTCTCTCTAGAATTTGGCTAATCTCGCACACGCCCAGGCTCCCTTCTCCAGCCTCTGCTCTCCTATTGCCACCAGACTGGATTGCCTACCAAGCTGGCAACCGCTTGACATGTCCCTAAGGGTTGCCAGCATTTCCCCCCAGCCCTGCGCCTGCGTTGTTAACAACAACCTCAGATGTAGAACGTAAGCAGAGGAAACTCACAAGTCTCTTTGCACCCTGTGCTGCTAAAGGCGCCGTGTGTGTGTGTGTGTGTGTTTGTGTGTGTAGGTGACACGTCTATTAAGGAAAAATAGGAAGAGATGAGAGAGAGAAAGGAGACAGAGAGAGAGAAAGGAGAGAGAGAAAGGAGAGAGAGAGAGAGAGAGAGAGAAAGGAGACACAGAGAGAAAGGAGACACAGAGAGAGAGAGAGAAGAGAGAGAGAGAAAGAGAAAGAGAGGGAGAGAAAGGAGAGACAGAGAGAGAAAGAAGTGAGGAGAGAGAGAAAGGAGAGAGAGAGAAAGAAGAGAGGAGAGAGAGAAAGGAGAGAGAGAGAAAGGAGAGAGAGAGAGAGAAAAAGGAGATACAGAGAGAAAGAAGAGAGAGAGAGAGAAAGGAGAGAGAGAGAGAGAAAGAAGAGAGAGAGAGAGAAAGGAGAAAGAGAGAGAGAGAAAGAAGAGAGGAGAGAGAGAAAGGAGAGAGAGAGAAAGGAGAGAGAGAGAGAGAAAGGAGAAAGAGAGAGAGAGAGGAGAGACAGAGAGAGAAAGAAGGGAGGAGAGAGAGAAAGGAGAGAGAGGAGAGAGAGAGAGAAAGGAGAGACAGAGAAAGAAGAGAGGAGAGAGAATAAGGAGAGAGAGAAAGGAGAGAGAGAGAGAGAAAGGAGATACAGAGAGAAAGGAGACACACAGAGAGAGAGAGAAGAGAGAGAGAGAGAAAGGAGAAAGAGAGAGAGAGAGAAAGGAGAGACAGAGAGAAAGGAGACACAAAGAGAGAAAGAAGAGAGAGAGAAAGGAGAAAGAGAGAGAAAGGAGAGACAGAGAGAGAAAGAAGAGAGGAGAGAGAGAAAGGAGAAAGAGAGGGAGAGAAAGGAGAGACAGAGAGAGAAAGAACAGAGGAGAGAGAGAAAGGAGAGACAGAGAGAGAAAGAAGAGAGGAGAGAGAGAAAGGAGAGAGAGAGAAAGGAGGCAGAAAGAAAGAAGAGAGAGAGAAAGAAGAGAGAGAGGAGAGAGAGAGAAAAAGCAAACCAGATCCAGGAGACAAGGAGTTTGTCAATCAAAAACTTGACAGCTAAGATGACTATGTCCATTTACAAAAGCGCTCAGCACTCTCTTAACAGCCAGCTCTTCCTTGCGCCATCTAGTTAAACAATTCCGCAGTGCACAATTAGGCCTTTGCTCCAAAGTCAGTACAGGTAGTTACAACAGCACTGAAAAGGGGGACTTAAAGATCATTTTTCGCAGCCTTTTTACGACCATTGCAGCATCTCCATGGTCACGTGACCAGAATTCAGACATTTGGCAACTGGTTTATATTTATGACGGTTCCGCTGTCCCGGGGTCATGTGATCAGCTTTTGCAACCTTCTGACCAGCAATGGGGAAGCCAGGTTCACTTAACGACTGCAGTGATTCGCTTATCAACTGTGGCCAGAAAGGTTGTAAAATAGGGCAAAATTCACTTAACAACTGTCTCATGTAGCAACAGAAATTTTGGGCTCAAAATTTGAGGGTGACCTGCAGCACAGAAAGTTCACACTTGCTGAGGGTAGCTCCCCTGTTTGCTGAGGCGGCCATTGTTTTGAACCAAAATGCACTCCTTGTGTGTGGAAGTGTATGCCTTAGCCAGGAAAGCATCTTAAGAAACAATTCTAGCTGGGAACAGTTAGGGGCCAAGGCTTCTCTGAAGATGGCGCAACGTGAAATCTTTTGCCCTCGAAATGATTTTGAAAAGTTTGGACAATTAAACTAGATAAGAACATTGCACTGGGTTAAAACATTGTTGGCAATCATTTGGGAAATCTGATTCCTCCTGCTTCTAGGATTGCCATCTGGAGGAGAATTAGAAAGAAGAAGAAAAATGAGTGGAGATATCCTTGAATCCAGCCAGAACCAAAGGAAAAATCGTAGTTTAAAAGCCAAATGTGGACTGTCACAAAGAAGGGGGGAGAGGGGAGACAACCTATTTTCCAAAACACCTGAAGGCAGAACAAGAAGCAATGAATGGAAACTAATCAAGGAGAGAACCAATCTAGAACTAAGTTAGAACAATTAATCAATGGAACGGCTTGCCTTCAGAAGTTGTGGGTGCTCCATCACTGAAGGTTTTTAAGAAGAGATTGGGCAACCATTTGTCTGCAATGGCATAGGGTCTCCTGCTCGAGCAGAGGGTTGGACTAGAAGACCTCCAAGGTTCCTTCCAGCTCTGCTATTCTGTTATGTAAACATGACATCCAGGCATGGATACCACTCAGCGCCATGGGGACCCATTTGTTTTCAGCCCTCAGATTCACTCCATAATTTCAGGCAGCATTCTTCATTTGGGTGGCTTAATTCAAGATGAACGTGCTTTTCTCATGTTAGTCTACAGAAGCAGAAATTCAAATCATCTAGCGATTGGTCAAATTCTTCTCAATCCATTGAACATTTAGCTCTCTCTCAAACTGGTGGGTTTTCTGTCTTCATCAGTTACTTAGTTTTCACTAGTTACCCAACCTCATATCAGTGGTCAGGTATGAGTTCCCTCTTTGACAACCATGCTGGGTTTAGCCAATGAAACCCTCTTTATTAGATCAGGTCTTCCCTATCTGGTCTTCACTGGGTCAACTGCTAATGGCCATCTTGGTTAAGGCTTAGGGTTTAGATCACTACAGGATGATCTGTTCTCCAATTGCCTCCCCATTAGACCTGAAAAAGTGGGCTCCCACCAAGTTCTCTCTCTTAACAAAAGTAATCTAGTAGGTTCTCAGAAGTGGACCTTCTTAATTATTGCTCCCCTTCTCTGGAATAGCATCCATGCAGAGATTCAACCTACTGTATTACATTTGCGGATGTTAATGTTTGCTATTTATCACCTTTCCTAGGATTATAAAACGCTCACAGGCAGCTGCTGATCGGGGATGCATGCAAACCATGTCAAATAAATCAGTGAAACGCTACATTAATGAATTAAACAGATCCCAGTTGGAGAAAGCTGATTTAGAGGTTTCAGTGATTTTAAAGTTCCTTACCCCATTCAAACAGAGGATCCTTAATGAAAATCAACACGTTTCTTGCAATTTAGGATTAACTCCAGCTGCTACTGGTAGCCCTTGATGAAATTCGTTTAGTGACTGTTTCTAATTACAACAGCACTGAAAAAAGTGACTTATGACCATTTCTCCCACTTATGACCTTTGCAGCATCCCCGTGGGGGGTCATGTGATCAGAATCTGGACACTTGGCAACTAGCTCCTATGTATGACGGTTGCATCGTATTTATGACGGTCGCCGTGTCCCGGGGTCATGAGATTCCCCTTTGGCGGCCTTCTGACAATCAGCCAATGGGGAAGCCAGACTCACTTCACAACCGTGTCACTAACTTGAGAACTGCCATGATTCACTTAGCGACGGTGGCAAGACCGGTCATAAAATGGGACAAAACTCACATAACCGCCTTGCTTAGCAACGGAAATCTTGGGCTCGGTTGTGGTAGTAAGTCGAGGAGTACCTGCATTCTGCAGAGAGGAAGTCCATAAGATCAAGAGAGTGCCCATGGTTATATGGCTGAACCCACCCTCCTGAGGTTTTTTTTTTTTTTTTACCACAGCAGCCTTATCCTCCTTCTGTGTTAAGAACATGCAAAAAAAGTTGGTAATAGAAAAATGTATGGATATGGAAAAGAGCCGACAGCAAAACCTTTCTCAGCTAGATGATGTCTGTGGAGATTCTCAGTCATCCAGGTCATAGTTATCCCAAAGATGCTTTTCCACGAGGCAACTGGACTTTCTTGGGGGGGGGGGGTTCTTTGAAGACATTTCACTTCTCATCCAAGAAGCTTCTTCAGTTTCTCAGAGCTGAAGAAGCTTCTTGGATGAGAAGCGAAACATCTTCAAAGAAAAAAAACACACAAAGAAAATGCAGTTGCCTCGTGGAAAAGCACCTTTGGGATTTCTCAGCTAGATTTTAGGAGCACGCCTGATTTTTAAAGGACGGCAGTACCTGCCATAGAGAAAAGCAAAAGAGGGATTTGTCAACAATGATCAAATCCCCACATCAGCAAATATTTCACCGACCATCCAGGAGGCCAACTTATGCTCCTCTGCTTCCGTTATGTGTTTATACAGCGGGGATGATCAAGTGGCACCCTTTCTCTTCTGCACTGACCAAGTATCTGTATTAAGGCACACATTTTATTTGGGGCAGTTGCCTCTGCTATTTTTTGTCCCTGAAAGTGAATTTTCAAACCCAGATTCCCGAGCTGAAAGATACGCTGTACCGATTTATTTTGAAATGTGTTCCACGCCAGACGCTTTAACTCCGAAATATTTCTATATGTGGATTGCCAAAGCCGTTAAGAGTTCCCTGTGAGGGTAACGCAGATGAATAAGAGCAACAAAAGCAAGGAGTAAATATTTCCCCCTTATCTCTTTGCAGAATCTTGGTACATAGAAATACCTGCTAATATTTGCCTTTCAACCCCTCGTAAACTGAAGAGTTATAGGGCTTGTGAACCAAGCTGGCAATCTTTAATCATGCCCTCGTTTAGCCAAGAAAGCAGCAGAAGAAGAAGAAAACTTCCCTCCAAAGAATTAATCAGAAGACTTTCGACATTGGCAAGTCATTTTAGTGGAAAACATACATTGGCAGAAAACATGTCCATGTGCGGGGTTTGTACACATGCTTGTCTCTCTGGAACTTACACACACTCGCTTCCCCACTGCTGAGGCAAAATAAACTTTCTAAAAAAGCCAGGTTAGATCCAGCACTCACCTCACTCCCTCACCTGCAAACACAAAAGGCCCCAAATAAATAGGTTTCTGGCGTTTGTTTACAGAGTTGCCAAGTTCCCTCTTTTGCCAAGGGAGGCGGCTGTGGACCCAAAAACCACGTTCCCTCTTTGTCTCTCCCGGTTGGATTGCAGCCGGTCTCACCAAGCCGTTTGAGTCCACTGCCGGCAGAGAATCTTCCGGAAGGCTTTGCGGAAGTCCTGGTTGAAGATGGTGTAGATGACGGGGTTCAAGGAGCTATTGCAGTACCCGATCCAGAAGAAAAACCTGAAGGTGCTGTCTGGGATGGAGCAATAGTCCGAGGGGCAGACGGCACGCAGGCTGTAGAGGAAAAAAAAAGGGAACCAACAGATCACAAAAACCCCAATCACCACCGTGAGAACGAAGGTGAATCTCTTTTCTCGGTTGAGGTGGGTCTTCCTCTTCCAGGGGTTGGCACTGAGGGTCTTGACTTTCCTCACCAGCAGGACCTCCCCTCTGGCCGTGGCCAAGGTGTCCATGGCTGGTGGAGACGTGGAAGCAGCTCCGTTGCTTCTCTGGACGTTGTTCCGGGGCAGGCAGTCCACGGGGCTGGATTCCGAAGATGGTTTTTTCTCTGGCAGGGATGGGGAAGGGCTCCCGGCAGAGTCTGGCTCTGGGTCTCTGCCATCCTGGCTTTGGAGAGAAAAGTTTTGGGTCGAGAGCGAATGGGTGTCTGCTTGGTCACCTTCCTGGGGAGGGACCTGAAGTCCATTGGACTCCACTTTCCCTCCTGGCTTTGCCTGGTCCTGCTCGGGAAGAGCAGCATCAGGTGGGCTCACCTTGTCCGGCGGCTTCTCGTCTCCGGCTTTCTCCTTGGGCACCTGAGCGTGAGAGCCATGTCTGTTCCGGCGCCTGGCTATGAAATAGATCCTGAGATACACCAAGATCATGATGACACAGGGAGCAAAGAAGGAGCAGGTGCTGGAGGACAGGACATACCACGGCTCTTTGTTAAGTTCGCAGGTTGGTATGTCCTCTTGGGCCTGGTTCTGGTTCTCCTTGAGGACCAGCGGGGGCAGGGAGATCAAGGCCGAAATCAGCCACACCACCAGGATGATGCATTTTATTCGCCGGGGGGTCCTCTTGAAATTGTACTCGATGGCCTGGCTGACCGACCAGTAGCGGTCCAGGCTGATGGCACAGAGATGCACAATGGAAGCCGTGCAGAAGAGGACATCCAGCGCCAGGTAGGACTTGCACCAGCTCTTGCTGAAGTACCAGTAGCCCATCAGCTCGTTGACAAGGGAGAAGGGGATGATGAGGGTGGCCACCAGAATGTCCGCAGCCGCCAGGGACACCAGGAAGAGGTTCTGAGGAGCCTTCAGGGACCGGCTGGTCAAGACGGCGATGATCACCAGAACATTGCCAAAGATGGTGAAGAGGATCAGGAAAGTGGTGACTGCAGCGATGGTGGCCGTGGCTTGGATGCTGTAGCTCTCCTTGCCCCCTAAGGTGCCCATGGTCATTTTGATGTGGCCCACCGAAGGGAGGGGGCTAATCTCTCAGCTTCACGGGCGCCTGGAGGGCCACCCTTCAGAGGCTTCCATTTGTACCGGATCCAGAGGAAGAGGAGGAGGAGCAGAAGGCCAGCGGGAGAGAAACTGAGGCGCCGGGACCTGCTTCCATCCTGGGATTCAACCCGGGGAAGCCTCTGCTCTGCCAGCCGCGAACTCCGACCGTCCCTGCTGCTCGCCCGCTAGGGCTCAGCCCCGTTTCTGCCCGGCCATCCCGGCAGATGATCCCTCCCTCGGCCGCTGGTTTCCTTTTGGCCCCTCTCGCCCACGGGCAGGTCACAGCACCGCAGGGGCCCCGGAGCGGAGGACCCTGGAGCTTCTCCCCTGCAGACGCCGCCGCCGCCGCCGCCTCTCTCGGGCAAAAGTTGGCAGAGGCATGCTCAACTCTCCTCCGCGCTTCCTCCGCGCCCTGTGAGCGGCGGGCGAGGCTGCCGGCGCCTTTTGAGAGGAGCTGCGGCGGGGGGAGCGCGGCTTTTTTTTTTTTTCTCTTCTTCCCCTCTCTCTCTCTCTTCTTCCTTCTCCACGCTGAATGGGTGACGCGTGATGTCAGGCAGTTGTGGAGCTCTTGCGGGGGGAAACAAGAGCGGAGTGGGAGGAGGAGGAGGACAGACCCCCCCACGCCCCCTTCTTGGAACAGCAGGAGGGGGGGAGAGAGAGAGAGAGAGAGAGAGCAAAAGAGATTGAGAAAGAGAGAGAGGAGAGAGAGAAGAAAGAGATTGAGAGAAGAAAGATTGAGAGAGAGAGAGAGAAAGAAAGAAAGAAAGAAAGAAAGAAAGAAAGAAAGAAAGAAAGAAAGAAAGAAAGAAAGAAAGAAAGAAAGAAAGAAAGAAAGAAAGAAAGAAAGAAAGAAAGATTAAGAGGAGAAAGAGGTAGGGAGAGGGAGAGAAGAGAAAGAGCTTGAGAGGGTGTTGTGTGTGTGTGTGTGTGTGAGAGAGAGAGAGAGAGAGACTGACTGGTTTTCCTCATCTGCCACTGAATCTTTCCTCTTTTGCCTGACCTCACAGCATCAGGCAGCCCTGGGGTGCCTAGCACAGGTAAATGAATTACGGCGCTCGCCCGCCAGGCGTGGGATGACTCAGAGAAGCTTTGGCCCCGGCCAGCTGCTGTTCTTCTTCCCATCAGGTAACTTTGATGCAGGATCTGTTTTCTGAATTAAATGTTGGCTCAGACTGCTATCACTGCACAAAGCCAGAGGATACAGAAAAGTCAAGCTGGTCAGCGCCCCCCCCCCCCCAAGCCCTGCCCTTTTTTCCACCAATTTCCACCCTTTGGAGCTTTGATCGTGTGGATGGGGCTGACATCTTGACTTTTTTGACTGACTTTCCTGTGGACATCCCCGATAGAAGTGGAAATGGCTTGGTGTGGAACCCAAAGCAGATCTGACTAAGTGGGGCAGCGCCTGGCACAATCTAGCCAAATTGATTTATTAAATGTTTACACCACCCATCTTTGTAAGGTGATTCTGAGCAGTTTACAATCTGAAGGGTGGGTGGAAAATGTCCCAGGAGGGAGGACCCTGCCGGCTCATTGTCCATCTTCTCTCTGCAAAGTCTCTGCTTTCAGAAGAGGCAGCTCTTTTCTGATTGGCAGGCAAAAATATTGGAGCAGCAGGAAGAAGAGAAGATCTGTTTTCCAGAAATGGAGGCATGGTGGCCAGAGTGACAGAGGAAGGAAGGGAGGGAGGATAGGGAAAGGGAAAGGGAAGGAAAAAGGGAAAGGAAGGGAAGGGAAGGAAATAGAGAAAGGAAAGGAAAGGAAAGGAAGGGAAGGGAAGGGAAGGGAAGGGCTGCAGTCTCTTCTAGGAAGGGAAGTGAAATTAATTTAGTTTCCACGTGAATGTGAATATCTGTATTTTTACCTTTTCAATCCAGAATACAAGTTGAAACTTCATTCTCTTCCAACAGTCACAAATCTCTCAGTTTTTCAGTGTCATTTAACATGTTTAAAAAGGGGGGAGGCCTATCAAAAGACATACAGCCATGAACATAATGCACATCAATGCATCCTCTTAAGGGAGAATGTCTTGCAAAAAGATCCAGTAGGCAATTACAAATTAAGCGCATATGTTTGGAGAAATGCCCCCCCCCATATGACCATAGGTTAGCATTTTTTTTTTTTTTAAGTCTTTTAATTCATTGAAATGAATTTGCCAGATTGGTAACAATGAAAACCTGGGTTAAGTTCTCCAGTGCGAACTCTCATACGGTGCCTTCCAGACAATTTTAAACTGCAGTTCCCAGAATTTGCAGCCAACATAATAAATCATAAATGATGCCAGCACATGAGAATAAGGACTCATGGGAGAGAATGGGGTTTCTTCAGTCTCCTCCTAAGTAGCCAGGATCTAAGAAAAATCTTTTTTTTATGGTCATAGTTTCTTAAGAGCCCAACAAGCCAGACTTTTGAGGGGGGAAAATCCTGTGATTCAGGCAATGATCTAAAAAATCTGGAAAACCGGCCCTCCCATTTTAATTTTGCTTCGAATACGTTTGTGCGCTGGTGATGGCTGTGCCCATACATGGCCAAATAAATCTACAAATCATCTGAAATGCAATTAAGGCAAACAAATGTTGAATTTCCTGAGGGTTGTTTCATGATTTCATCACATGTGTATGGGTGTGTGTTTAGCATGGATTTATAAGAACAATAAAACTGCTGCAAAATTACAGGGAAGGAACCTCTAAGGCTCTCCGGGAGTTGATGTCTTGTCAATGGTACAATAGGGGGGGGGATGTTTATTTACAAAGGAAATGTCACTATCACTTCATGGGTGAGGAAAGAAGCAATTTCTCTTCCCACCTGCACAATAAATTAGTAAGACTGCTAAAAATTATCCAGATCCAGGATCTTGGATGCACAGGGAGTCCTTGAGAAACAACTATTCATTTAGGGACCGTTTGAACTTACAACGGCCCTGAAAAAGTGACTTATGATTTTAAAATCCTTTACCCTATCGCAGGGGTAGGCAACCTTGGCTCTTTTATGACTCGTGGACTGTGCTGGCTGTGCTGGCTCAGGAATTCTGGGAGTTGAAGTCCACAAGTCATAAAAGAGCCAAGGTTGCCTACCCCTGCGGCCTATCCCAAGAGATGCTCCTTATGAAAAATCGACAAATTTGTTGCAATTTAGGAATAATTGCAGAGACCTAGGATTGCCCTTGACGTAAAACCATTCGTTTAGGGACTGTTTGTAGATACGACCAAAAAGTGACACGATTGTTATTCACACGAGCGTTGCGACATCCCCATGGACACGTGATCAAAATTCGGACGCTTGGCGACTGACTCACATTTATGACGGTTGCCGTGTCCCGGGGTCACGTGGTCCCCTTTTTGCAACTGTCTGACACACAAAGCCAATGGGGGAAGCCGGTAGCACTTAACAACTGTGTTACTAACTTAACAATGGCAGTGATTCACTTCACACCGTGGCAAGAAAGGTAGGAAAATAGGGCATCCTTAACCGTCTTGCTTCGCGAGGGAAAGGTTGGGCGCAGTCGTGGCCGTAAGTCAAGGACTGCCTGTATCACAGGATATATATTTTTTCTGTCCATTTTTGTTTTCTCTCCGAGGCATTTTTTCCCTCCTCCATCAAGCAGAATGGAACCGCCTGAGGAAAGGGTGGAGGTACGGTAATAGTAATCACTACGGGCCCCCAGAGGAGCCTCCGGGCTGCCTCTGCTAAGTGCTCTGAAGAGCCAAGGCGGCTGAAGACGGAGCCAGAAGATGGTGGGAGGGCAGAGGGGCTGCGCAGACCGTGCAAAATGGGGGACGTCTCTCCTTCCAGAGCCAGCTCCTGCTCGCTGGGACCACATTGTCTTGAGTTGGGGGCAAGGGGGAGGCTGGAAGCCCCAGCTGCAGAACCACTGAGGAGTGGTTAAGGCGGGCAGCTGTCAAGACTTCCAGAATGTCGCACTTGGAATGCTGCATCCAGTTTTGGTCACCACAATATAAAAAAAGAGGTTGAGACTCTGGAAAAAGTTCAGAGATGAGCAATTGGGGGGCTGGAGGCTAAAACATAGGCAGGATTTGGGTATGTCTAGTCTAGTCTTATGAAAAGAAGGACTAGGGGTGATATGATAGCAGTGTTCCAATATTTGAGGGGCTGCCACAAGGAAGAGGGAGTCAAGCTATTCTCCAAAGCCCCTGAAGGCAGGACAAGAAGCAACGGATGGGAAGTAACCAAGGAGAGAAACAACCTAGAATTAAGGAGAAATTTCCTGACAGTGAGAACAATTAACCAGTGGAACGGCTTGCCTCCAGAAGTTGTGGGTGCTCCATCACCAGAGGCTTTCAAGAAGAGTCTGGACAGCCAGTTGTCTGAGATGGTATAAGGTCTCCTGCTCAAGCAGGGGGTTGGATTAGATGACCTCCAAGGTCCCTTCCCGCTCTGTTATTGTATGTTCTAAGTAATATAAACTTTTTCATAATTACTGGACCAGCATCAGGATTTTTCTATAGCTGTGAATTACAATCTTTGTATGTTATATCCCTCCAAACGTCATCTCTTAGGCCAATTAATTATAACTAGTGGGGACATCATTATAGCTATTTCATGATTTAAATTACATCCTGTAGGTTCCCAGCGAAAGAAAGAAGTCACTCTGATCCCCAAAAGCTAAAGGAAGATGATTGTAAAACCCTCTAGGGATTGCTACCAAGGAAGCTACAGAGACTTATTCATGAATTCATTCCAAGTTGACTTGAAAGAGACGTTAGCTTAGGGCAGCATATTTGGAATAATCAGGTTGGAAAAAAGCTACTCCTGGAGATGGGAAAGAGGCTTTTGATCAGGGTCTGGCGGCATTTAAATCTCCTAACACTTCCAGTAAGAGTAGAGTGGCTATTTTGCATTTGGAAAGGACCCTTTCAAGCTTGAAATGATTTCCATGGTGTTGTTTTTTCTAATAGGCAAACTAAGGGCCATCATGCTTGAAACATGACTGCGAATCTTTCAAGTTTTCTTGCAGGATCCTACGGGGTTTCAGTCGCATGACTGGTCACCAACTTGACTTTTTTTTTTTTTGACACATCCACCTTGAGCACACTTGTGTTCTTTTGATATAAATTGCAGTAAGCTGGATCACCCCGATCCCTGGAAAACAGGTGATGGACAAAAGCCCCACTTCAGTTGGACCATTCCCTTGAGCTGGCATGCGAAGCCAAAGGTTCCCTTTCTACCACTACTAGGGTCCACCTGGAATGGACTCCTGGAATTTTGTCCCCCAAAGTGAGGTGGGCCCCAACCCCCCCCCCCATCCTTCCACAGAAGCTTAAAGACCTAGCTTAAAGCCTCAGTTGGGACTCAGAATAGAGCTGGAAGGGACCTTGGAGGTCTTTTAATCCAAGCCCCTGCTCAACCAGGTGTTCCTATACCATTTCAGACAAGTGGCTGTCCAATCTCTTCTTGAAAGTTTCCAGTGATGGGGCATATGTACCTAGTGGAGAGAAGCCCTTCTGCTGGTTAATTGTCCTCACTGTTAGGAAGTTTCTCCTTAATTCCAGGTTGCTTCTCTCCTTGATTAGTTTCCATCCCTTGTTTCTTGACTTGCCTTCTGGTGCTTTGGAAAATAGGTTGAACCCCCTCCTCTTTGTGGCAGACCCTCAAATATTGGAATAATGCTGTCATGTCCCCCCTAGTCCTTCTTTTCTCTAGACTGGCCATCCTGCAACTGTTCTTCATATGTTTTAGTCTCTAGCTCTTTAATCATCTTAGTTGCTCTTCTTTGCATTTTCCCCAAAGTCTCTACATTTTTTTTGTAATGTGGTGACCAAAACTGGATGCAGTATTCCAGGTGTGGCCTTACTAAGGCTTCAAGAAAGCGGTACCAATACTTCACGTGATTTTGATTCTATGCTTCTGTTCATACAACCAAGGATTGTATTAGCTTTTTTGGCTGCTGCCACACATTGCTGGCTCACGTTTGAGTGATCCTCCACTAGGACTCCAAGGTCCCTCTCACAGGTACTGTTTTTGAGCCAGGTTTCACTTTATCTGTACTTGTACTTTTGGTTTTTCCTGCTTCACATTGGGGTTGATTGATAGATTAACAAGAGATCCCACCCCTTCCCTTTCTCATCCGACTCCCCCCCTCCCCATTTTTTAGCTAGGTTGATTATCTGGATTTTTATAATATTTATTTATATCACTAGGGTTTTGTACAGTTTTATCTTTTAATATTGTAAGCTCTCTGCTTTCAGAGAATTGGACTACAAGACCTCCACGGTGCCTTCCAACTCTGCTATTCTGTTATTCATAAACTGTGAAAGCAGCCCAGATGGGTGGCTAATAAATTTTACAAATACATAAATAAAGGAAGGAATCTGGTTGCTCTGTTCCAAATGGAACCACCACAGAGATCTCTGCTTCCTTCCCCTTACATTTTCCCCAAGGAAACATAATGGTAATAAAGAAATAAGTTTCAGTAATGTATGGTGGACCAGAACAAGCCTTCTGAGAAGAAGAGGGCTTACGGGAATTAATTAATTCTCGTGAAATTGATGCTATGGGGAATCACATATATTGATTTTATCTATATTTTGTCTCTGCTCGTTCATGGAACCACAAATTTCATTTTAGCTTCATAAGTTGTGAACAGCCAACCTGTGTGGTCTTTTTAGGGTTCGATACATTATGAAAAGACTAAAGGATGAGTTGAGTAAGCCATGTTTACCTTATAGATAGGCATATCACACAAAGCCTAAAAGTGGGGATGCCAGAGAACTGACACCCCCTCTGGATTCTCTCTAGCAGGGCTCTCCAATCTTGGCCACTTTAAGACTTGTGGACTTCATGCTGGCTATGCTGGCTGGGGAATTCTGGGAGTTGAAGTCCACAAGTCTTAAAGTGGCCAAGGTTGGAGACCCCTCTTCTCTTGGGAGAAAAGGGACAACTGTCTAAAAGATTGAATGGACAGCTCAGGATTCAGAAGAAAAACAATGGAGTATTGGAACATCTCAACCTCTTAGGACGCTCCATGGCAGACCTCAAAAGTGGCACTTTAGGAACTTTTAACTCCATTATTCAGTCTAAGGTTGCTGACCTCGCAAACATCCAAAGGTTGCAGGCAATTTCAGAAGGTCTCAAAAGGTCTCAAAAACATAATGGGCTTTTAACAGAGGACAATTGTTAACTGATAAGGTACTTGTCATCTGCCTCACGTATAACCTACATCTGCCTCCCTCCCTTGCCTGCATCTTCACTCCAATTATTCCCTACATCAGTCTAGCCAGTCTCGGTCTCTGATAAAGCAAAAGCTTCTGCCTTTTAGTCTAATGAAGAGAAGAATCCAGTGAAGAGAAGGACCAGGAGCGACACAATAGCCGTGCTCCAAAATTTGAGGGGCTGCCACAAAGAAGGGGGGGGGGTGAACCTATTCTTGAAAGCAACTGAGGGCAAGACAAGAAATAAGGGATGGGAACCTGTGAAGGAGAGATCCAACCTGATCTCCTCACAGCGAGGACAATTAACTAGTGGAACAGCTTCCCTCCAGAAGCGGTGAATGCTCCAACACTGGAGATTTTTAAGAAGAGATTTGGACAGCCATTTGTCTGGAATGGTATAGGGTCTGCTGCTTGAGCAGGAGGTTGGACTAGAAGACCTCCAAGGTCTTCTCCTCCCCTCTCCTCTCCCCTCCCCTCCCTTTGCTCCTCCTCTCATCTCCCCTCCCCTGTTCCCTCTCTTCCCTTCCTTCTCCCCTCTTCTCCTGTCCCCTTCCCTCACTCCTTCCCCTCCCCTCTCCTCTCCTCTCTCCTCACTCTCTCTCCTGTTCCCTCCTTCCCTTCCTTCCCCTCTTCTCCTGTCCCTCCCGTCATTTCCCTCTTTCCTGTCCTGTTCCTTCCCTTCCTCTTCTCCTGTCCCTCCCTCACTCCATTCCCCTCCCCTCTCCCCTCCTCTCCTCCCCCCCTCTCTCCTTCCTCTCCTGTCCCTTCCTTCCCTCCCTTTCTTTCTGTCCCTCCTGTCCCTCCCTCATTTCCCTTCCTCCCCCCTCCCTCTCCTCATCCCTCTCTTCTTTCCTTCTCCTCCCCTCTTCTCTGTCCCTTCCCTCCTTCCTCTCCGTCTCCTCTCCTCTCCTGTCACTCCCCTCACTTCCCTCCCCTCTTCTCTCCTGTTCCTCCTTCCCCTCTTCTCTCCCCTCCCCTCACTTCCCCCTTCTTCTCCTCTGTTCCCTCCCTTCCCCTTCTCTGTCCCCTCCCGTCATTTCCCTTCCCTCCCCTCCCCTCTCTCCTCTCCTGTGCCCTCTCCTCTTCCTTCTCTCCCCTCTTCTCCTGTCCTCTCCCTCCCTCCCTCCTTTCCTCTCCTGTTCCCTCCCTTCCCTCCTTCTCCTGTCCCCTCCCCTCACTTCCCTCTTTCCTGTCCTGTTCCCTCCCTTCCCCTCTTCCTGTCCCCTCCCCTCCCTTCCCTCCCCTCCTCTCCTGTTCCCTCCCTTCCCTTCCCCTCTTCTCCCCTCCCCTCCCCTCCGCTCCTCTCGTCTTATGAAATCTGGCAGTCAGAAAAGAGGCAACTAGATTTCCTAATTTTTCTCTCTCTCTTCTTAGCACAAGCGATGGACAAGCATAGCACAAGACTGCCCTCTGCTGGAAAAGAAATTTATAAACCCGATTATTTTTCCACCTGGCTTCCATCGTTCCCAACCAGATGATTGGAAATTACAGGGTTGGAAGCACAATGTGGCTGGAAGATACCATGTGAGGGAGACATTTACTCTCCTGTTGGGACTCTGAAACTCATCCCGACATATGTTTCTATCAGTGCTGGAAAAGATAGAGGACTTGCAGAGTAATAGAGTTGGAAGGGGCCTTGGAGGTCTTCTAGTCCAACCTCCTGCTCAAGCAGGAGACCCTATGCCATTCCGAACAAAAGGCTGTCCAATCTCTTCTTAAAAACCTCCATCTTGACTTTTTAATGCTACCTTTCCCCACAGCAATAATTTCTGCATTTTATCCATTTTCCTGATCAACCTCTTTCGCGCCGTCTCTTTGAAGCCATAAAGCAAACGTCTCAAACTAACCGCATTCAGGAAAGAGTATTCCATCAAAGGGCAACTCACAGCAACAGACTCGGAGTCGCCCTTTCCCTGCATCAGCACCTATGCTCGCTCGTGAAATTTTAATGAATATAGAATTGCTATAGAATTAATATCTACTGCAGCTAAAATGTGACTGATGTAAAAAAAAAAACAGGGCTGAACCATGAAATGCCCCTTTTTGCAAACTGATCATGCCAAAGTAGGCCCCTGTGTCAGTCTGGTTCCGTTTCTTCCTCCTTTCAATCCTAACTCATTCATCCCTTCTGCTGCTGCCTGCGGGGATATAGAAATGTATGTTACCAGCCACGTGTGAAAAGCTGGCATGGTATAGAAAGCCTAGGAAATCTATTGAATGTGTGGTGTTTTTAGGCAAAGAATGAAATCTGTTTTTGTAATAAGCTATATACTTTCCCAAGGCACTGTATATAATCCCTGGGCATTATGCAGAATAAGAACCATTTAGGCAAAGTATGAAAAGAGACCCGTGAAAAGGGTTAGGGCTAGGGCTAGGCTACCCTTTATTGAAAAGACGTAGGAGAAAATGAAAGAAGAAATGCAAAAAAAGAGTACAGGACTTGAGAGAGAGGAGGGAGAGAGAGAGGGGAGGGGAGGAGAGAAGAGAAGAGAGGAGAGGAGAGAGGAGGGAAAGAGAGAAGAGAAGAGAAGAGAAGAGAAGAGAAAGAGGAGAGAAGAGAAGAGAAAGAGGAGGGAAAGAGGAAGGAAAGAGAGAGAGGAGAGGAGAGAGAGGAGAAGAGGAGAGAGGAGGGAAAGAGGAGATGAGAGAGAGGAGAGGAGAGAAGAGAAGAGAAAGGAGGGAAAGAGAGAGGAGAGAGGAGAGAAGAAAAGAGGAAGGAAAGAGAGAGGAGAGGAGAGAGAGAAGAGAGAGGAGAAGAGAGAGGAGGGAAAGAGGAGAGGAGATAGGAGAGAAGAGAGAAAAGAGAAAGGAGGGAAAGAGGAGAGAGAAGAGAAGAGAAGAGAAGAGAAGAGAAGAGAAAGGAGGGAAAGAGAGAAGAGAACAGAGAGGAGGGAAAGAGGAGAGGAGAGAAGAGAGAGGAAAAAGGAGAGGAGGGAAAGAGGAGAGGAGAGAGGAGAGAGAGAGGAGAGGAGAGGAGAGAGAAAAGAAGAAAAGAGAAAGGAGGGAAAGAGGAGAGAGAGGAGAGAAGAGAAGAGAAGAGGAGAAAGGAGGGAAAGGAGAGGAGATAGGAGAGAGAGAGGAGAGGAGAGAGAAAAGGAGAAAAGAGAAAGGAGGGAAAGAGGAGAGAGAGGAGAGGAGAGAAGAGAAGAGAAAGGAGGGAAAGAGGAGAAGAGAAGAGAGGAGGGGAGATAGGAGGGAGAGGAGAGGAGAGGACAGAGGAGGGAAAGAGGAGAGGAGAGAGAGGAGGGAAAGAGAGAGAGGAGAAGAGAAGAGAGGAGGGGAGAGAGGAGGGAGAGGAGAGGGCAGAGGAGGGAAAGAGGAGAGGAGAGAGGAGGGAAAGAGAGAGGAGAGAGAGAAGAGAGAGGAGAAGAGGAGAGAGGAGGGAAAGAGGAGAGAGGAGGGAAAGAGGAGAGGAGAGGAGAGAAAAGAAGAAAAGAGAAAGGAGGGAAAGAGGAGAGAGAAGAGAGGAGAGAAGAGAAGAAGAGAAAGAGGAGGGAAAGAGAGAGGAGAGGAGAGAGAGAAGAGAGAGGAGAAGAGGAGAGAGGAGGGAAAGGAGAGGAGATAGGAGAGAAGAGAGAAAAGAAGAAAAGAGAAAGGAGGGAAAGAGGAGAGAAGAGAAGAGAAGAGAAAGGAGGGAAAGAGGAGAGGAGAGAGAGGAGAAGAGGAGAGGAGGGGAGATAGGAGGGAGAGGAGAGGAGAGGACAGAGGAGGGAAAGAGGAGAGGAGAGAGAGGAGGGAAAGAGAGAGAGCAGTATTGATCTACCTGTTGCAACAAGGAAGGCTAGAATGGCATTTTAGCAGGAGTATTTTATACTTTCCACTTTCCCTTTGGGCATTGCATAGAAGGCCTAGGATATGTGTGAAATATTAAAGATACTTTCACGTCCCATTTTTGGCATTCTATTAGATTTCCTGAGCGTTCTATAAAAAGCCTGATTTCACACACTGATGGTAACATCTGCATCCATGCATCTGGGTGTCTATTAGCAAGGGGTCTGCTCAACAACGGATGCAAGAACACGAGCGAGCGGACAGACGAGGAGACCCCAAACTCATTGGTAGCCTCACATTGCAACGAACAAAGGCACACATTCAATTTCACGGCTTCTAAGATTGTTGGCCGAGCAGGTACAAAAAGAGCCAGGGAAATGATTGAAGCCTGGGAAAGGGATCTCTTGTCAGTCAACAGGAACACTGGTTTGACAGTAGCTTATCAAGTACTTAGGAGCCGAGGACTCGGCAGCACAAGGAAACAGCAGCCAATGACTTAATAATCAGCCATCAACACCCCAATCAGCAACTAGAAAGCCACACACAACCAGGCACCCCATAATTATTAAGCATAAAATAGCCCAAAGCATACACTCTGGAGAGAGAGAAGTTCCCCATGAGTCCAAAAACCTGGGAGACTAAACCTCTGGTCCCAGTGAATGGGCTGGCCTGGGTTGGATCAGAGAATGAATATATGGAAAATGTTTAGGCATCCACAGGGCTGGGCCAGGAGATCCCAGGAGGTCCAAATGTACATGCTGAAATTGCAAGCCAACCCCCTACCCCAGTGGTGGCAAACCTATGGCACACGTGCCAGAGGCGGCACTCAGAGCCCTCTCTGTTGGCACGGGCACCCTCTCCCCAGCCCCGCCTCTCCCTGCGGCCCCCTCCTCAGCAGCAGCCGCCCCCCCAGAGAATTGGCCCTGGGTGCGGCCCGCGGAGAGCAGCACAGCCAAGGACATGGCAGCCGGGCAGCAGGTACAAGACTCTGCCCTCGCGCCCCGTCATGCGCAGATGGTGCTGCGGGGTGCGGGCGGAGGGTGTGGCCGCCATGGTGCTGCAGGGCCACCTGGATGATCTGTGGCGGGCCATGGAGGCAGTGGTTGGCCCTGCAGGCGGGCGGGGGTGGGGGGGCAGAGCAGGCGGGCCAGGGCGGTTTTGGGGCAGTCTCTAAAAGGTTCACCATCACTGCCCTACCCCCATTGTTCATGCATGAGGACATCAGATGCAGAAATGGGGGGAGAAGAGCTGGCATTGCCACTTCATAGCATCTCATCCTTCTGATAAAAAGTTCCAGGTTCAACAGATGCTTCTGGAACACAAATCAGAAGATTGGTGTCATTAGGGCAATGATGTTATTGATGCACGTGACGTCACTGTGGCTTGTTATCTACATTAGGGAAACTGTGGCCATCGGCAGTATGGTAGCCGGGTGAGATTATTCCATTCGTTTTTCCTTCTGTTCAAAATGTAGATGTAGGAAGATTCAGATTTTCTGAGAGATGCTGATGGTTGGATTCACATATTTTGCCAAGCCAGATTGTGTTTGGTTTGGTTTGAACAACGCATTCTGTGTAAACCCTCTGGCTGAAATTTGTGAACCAAACTATGCTTTTTATAGATTCAATTTATCAAACTTATCAATTGGGAAGGCTATAGCCCTGTAAGGCAAATGAAAATCTAGAGAACTAATTATTCTTTCAGGGCTGAATAGTCATCTAGCAGGGATAACACCATAAATCTTGCAGCATTCAGTTGGTTGGACTAGATGTCCTCTTAGATCCCTCCCAATTCTATGACTCTATGCCTTTTAGTTGCAGTTCTCATAATTCCATGAAACAACTGTATTAATTAGGACTATCAGATTTTAACTGCAAAACTCTGGATGATCAGTAGGTGGTAACCAAGACCTAAAGGAAACTAATTCCTTTCTATCATCTGGATTTTGGCAACCCTGAGCTTGTTGCCCTGATATTAGTTGCTTATTTAACGTCATGCGTACTCAAATATGCCATCATACCACTGATCTTAGAAAATGCTTCTTCAAGATCTGGTGCAGTGTGCACATCCTTCTAGGTTATGCTCTTCAAGTTAGTACCACTTAAATAGGCTTAGGTGGCAATTTTCAGAATTCCTAGTCTGATGGATGGGAATTGCAGTCTTGGCACATCTGGAGGACTCCAAGTTAGGAAGATTGACCATACAACGGGGGTCTTCAAACTTGGCCCTTTTATGACTTGTGGACTTCAACTCCCAGAATTCCTCAGCCAGGCACGCTGGCTGAGGAATTCTGGGAGTTGAAGTCCACAAGTCATAAAAGGGCCAAGTTTGAAGGCCCCTGCCATGGAAGGTGCAGGGCTTCTCTTGTAGCATGATTCCATCTCTGATGTCTATGGAGATTCTCAGTCATGCAGATCGTGGTTGTCCCCAAGGTGCTTTTTTCAAGAAGCAACTGGACTTTGTTTTTCCTTGAAGACGTTTTGTTTCTCATGCAAGGAACCGAAGAAGCTCACCTATGGTCATTTGACAGATTGGGCAATCGTGAGGACAAGGAAAGTTTATATTTCCATCAAAGGGGGAGTGCAAAGAAGAGCAACAAAGGCGATCAGGGGTCTGGAAGGCTAAGGGAACAAGGTAGGCTTAGCCTAAAGAAGAGAAGGGTTAGGAGAGACCTGATAGCAGTCTTCCAATACTTGAAGGACTGTCGCGGGGAAGAGGACCTCAATTTATTCTCCAAAGCACCCAAGGGCAGGACAAGAAGCAAAGGGTAGAAGCACGTCAAAGAGAGGTCCAGTCTGGAACTAAGGAGAAATTTCCTGACAGTGAGAACAATTAACCAGTGGGACAGCCTGCCTCCCAGAGTCGTGGGTTCTCGCTGGAGGTTCTGAGGGGGAAAAAATGGACAACCATTTGTCTAGGATGGTATACGTTTTCCTGCTTTGGGTAGGGGGTTGGACTAGAAGACCTCCAAGATCTTTTCCTGCCCTATGATTCTATGAAATAGGGAAGAAGGGCAATCATTGAAACTGCTAATCCAAGGTTGCTGTGTGCTTTATATTTATGTGATCAATTTGTGACACAGAATGCTGATCACTCTATGGTAAACACTGCCCACAGGGCTTCTGACAGAGAACCAGATCATCCATTTGAGCATTACATCTTACTTCGCTGCCAACAATGCCTTCAAGCGCTACCTGTGGAGAGAGCACATGGAAAAGAGCACATTCTAACCACTTGGACCGTTCCAAAAAAAAATATTGAATTAAATTTCTGGGAGAAAAAAGAAACAGTTTTCAAGCGTGTGCTATCTTTCGTCAGGTGGGGACACATTCTAAGCGGAGAGAGGACCATGGCACTGTCACCACCACCATTTCATGCATTATAATTAAACACAGTCCCTATGATTACCTCTTACAGATTTAAGGGTTTTGTCAAGTGGCAACATCAACAATTACTAATTTGGCAGCATCTTTTGGTTAAATCTTGGAAAAGCTTCCAGCGAGCCATTTTTAAAGGTACCTGTCAGCCTATATAACATAAAAACAATGGAGGCGAGTTGATATGATTACTTAGAAAACAGGCTGTTGAATTTTGGGATGGGGAGGAAATAACACATCTGATCTTCCTCTGTATCATAACATGTACCTGATACATGTTTAATTTACAATATGTACTTAGGACATGGAGGGGGGAGGCAGTGGCCTAGCGGTTAAGACAGTGGGTTTGTCAACCGGAAGGTTTGCAGTTTGAGACCCGAGCACCATGCAACAGGGCGAGCTCCTGTTCTCCTCCCACAGCTTGAAAGCATGTAAATGCGAGTGGATAAGTAGGTACCACCAGTGGGAAGGTAACAGCATTCCATGCCTCTTGGCGTAAAGCCACGCTGGCCACATGACCTCGGAACTGTCTTTGGGCAACGCTGGCTCCCTCAGCTAAGAAAGAGACACATGACTGGACAGGGGAAACTTCTGCCTTTAGGACATGCCACGAATGTTTACCTGTAGTGCCCAAGTTGTGGAAATAGATATGGTCACTTGATGCCAACCAACACCTTGCTTTCCCTTCATTGACCTCACTTTCTGCCATTCAGTGGAATTCAGAAGCTTTGTGTAGAAGTTGATTTTGCCTACAAAATATAAATAGCTCAATGACCAGCTATCAACAGAATGAAAAAAACCCCACATTTTTTCTCTTGAAGATCACTACAGTTAGTCCTCATTTAGTGACTGTTCAAAGTTACAGTGGCTCTCCCCAAAGCTATGTATGGCCCATTTTTGAAGTTCCAACAGCCGTGCAATTGCAGGCTCAATTACTGTTGTAAGTCGCGACTAAATGTATCAGTCTCCGGATGTTTGGCACACCATTTTCAGAATCGCTTAATCCAGCCTGGAACCCTTCTCAGAATGCAACCCCCAGCCCTGTTGGGGATGCAGCCCCCAGATTTTCCAGCCAATATGGCTGAAGACATTTACCTGCAGCACAGTCTGGTGATCTGTACCAAAACTGGAGACATCTGATGCCATACACAACCGGGCTGATCAAAACAGCCTTTTGCTTTGAGAGATGACTTGAAGGCTTTAGGGAGATATAGCCTGGTGAAGAAATGATGTGGACACAAATTAGCCTGTCATAATCAAGAGATCTGAAGCTCCTCCCTTCAACTCCTGGTTTCCAGTTGCTTTTCTGAGGCAATTCAAGGTGCTGGTTATCAGCTTGAAAGCCCTCCATGGCACAGGGCCAAGTTACTTGCAGGATGGCCTCTCCTTGACGGTACCTGCCCATCCTCCTCCCCTAAATGTTGCCATCTGATGGGGGCTCAGAGGCATGCCTTCTTGGTGACTTCCCAGTCTTTTGGCACAGCCTCCCACCAGAGATCAGAGAGACCCCTCCCCTTTTAGCCTTCTGGAAAGCTGTGGAGACCTGACTTTTCCCATAGACACTAGGAGGTGGTGTTGAGTTGGAAGGATGTTTGGTGTGGCACCTGAGGGGGAAAGATATGTTTTTAACTCTGTTTTAAATATTGTTGTGAGCCGCTGAGAATCAGTGCAGGAGGTAGAGGTCTTATAAATCATGTAAATAAGTAAACGAAAAATAAAACCACTCTGTTATGGCAGAGATTTGGCATCAGTTGGAGGTCAGAGGAAAGAGGGAGAGACCCAAACTGAAACCCATTTATGAGGCCTACTCCATATCTGAATATGGAAAAGCAAGGACATAAGCCTGGCAACCAAATGTAGGTTAATTTGCTCTCTTGTGTTCTTGTGAAAGCTGAACCTTAAAAAAACAAGATTAGAGCTGTGATGCTGGAGAAGGCTCCTGCGTATTCCTTAAACAACAAAGGTGACCAACAAGCAAGTACTGGAGCACATAACACCAGACATGTCACTGGAAGGCAAGATCATAAAACTGTGTCTCACTTATTTTGGCCATGTTATGTGGGGGATTTCACTGGAGAAAGCAATGATGTTTGGAACAGTTAGTGGTCAAAGGAAAACTGGTCACCAAAGAACATGGTGGGTGGACACCATCAAAGCCGGCACTAGCCAGAGCATAGAACAACTCAAAGAAGTAGTGCAAGATCAGAAGATGTGGAGACACCTGGCTCATAGAATCACCAAGAATTGGATACTACTGAATGAGAACAGACTTCCGGGTTAGACATCGTGGCGTAATGGGCGCAGGAAAACAGGGCTCCGTTTTCCACATCCGATTTCGCTCTGCTGGGGACCCTAAAAAGGGTCTAAAGTCACCCCAGAGAGGTGACAAAGAAGAAAGGGACCCTCGTCGATCACTGAGGGGTGGCAGCCCTTCCATTTGATCTGAGGAAGCCCTTCAAACCAGCAGAAGAAAGACTGGCCACATTTATGTGGCCAGCCAGAAGCCATTGACAACCCAAGATAAGCACTAACTAGCAACTTTTGAACAACACAGATGGAACTGGGTGAGAACGATCCTCTCTTTATAACTTTAAAATCTTTTCCTGGAAAAAAGAACTCCCAAAGCAAAGAATCCCCCAGATGATAGAGAGAAGGGGAATTTCCACCCTGTTTCTCAGGAAAAGAGAAGCAGCGAATAACTTTCTTCAGAGGGAAATTAAAGAAAACTACAAGATTAATTTGGATTTAATATAGAGACATAGCTTTGACAAATTTGGGGACTAAAAGTATTTTTAAGACTTTATATTCGAAAAGATATTTGGAAAGTTGGTGAAATAGGTTGGATTTAAAAGCTGGAAGATGGATGTTAACGACATCAGGTGGTGGTGAACCTTGGCATTACAATTTATTATGCTTAAAGAAAATTTGGCACGAAGCCCGGACATAGATAAGGCTCTTTGTTGTTCCTGGAAACTTTCACTTTTGCAGACTGCAGCTGGGAAAAGGGAAAAAAAATCCTTGGGCTGTTTTATCTGTATGAAGGAGACAATAAACCATTCTAAATTGGCCCACCTGGATTACAAATATTGACTGACTTTTAGTTTCAAGAATTATCAAGAAATATTAAGAAACAATGGGAAAGTTGCTTCTGGACTATTTCTTTTTGGAAGAAACATGGATAATCAACAAGAAAATGTAAATGGACTTTAGAAAGAAATTCTTTCCATGTTGAAATTAATTCAAGAAACAATTGTTTTAAATTATGAGGAGACTAAAAATAATTTAAATAACATAAATGAGCAACTCTCCAAGTTAAACTTATAAGCAAAAAATGTTCAGAAAATGACCATAAAGAATGAACTAGAAACTGAGAAATCAGAAGAAAAAATAGAGGAAACTGACATAAAGATAGAGGATTTGAAAGAAGAAACCAACAGACAGGCGCAGATAAATAAAAATTTGGAAGACCCAGATATAACACCGGAAATGGGAAAGACATTTTACTTTTTAAGACTTCAGATCATATTTGAGGACAAGGAAGAAGAATTGATAGAATGGATGACAGAGCTGTCAGGAAAAATGCTGAAAACTGGGGAACAAGAAACTAAAAGAGAAACTGAAGGAGAAAGAAAATGGAGGCTGTTTAACGAATATAAATGGATTAAGCGTTTTTACAAAAACCTTTAATTAAATTGTCTTTTTTATTCCAAATAATATATACAGAAACAGAGGAAGAAATACTTGGTGACTTAAATGTACTGACTTGCAAAATTATTTGGCAAAGGAAGAAAGCTAGAGTAAGATTGAAGTAAATAGAGGTCCTAACTAATTAGATGAGGTATTATACCATCTAATGGATGTTTGAATTTGATTAAAAGAATAGACAATTGTTAGAAATAAAAGGACCATTATAAAATAGAAGGATGTGATTTGTAACTAGGATAACATAATTTTCTATAAGATGGGAAATACAAAAATACTAAGAGGGTTGGTATAAGGGAAGCTTTTAGTTACCCAAATGTAATTAATTATGAGAAAAATGATAATTGATAAAGTTATTTTGAATATTGATAGGAAATTAAAATTGAAAAAAAAGAGAAAAAAAACAGGATACGGATTGAATAAGGGAACTCTGATTGCAAATACATTTGAGATATGTTTTGGCTAAAGAAAATATTATAAACTGATATTATTGACACTGTATAACATTAGAAACATGTGATGAAGATGTTTATATTTAATTATATAGGTATTAATAGCAGTAAGAATTATACTTGTATAGTGGGGGGAAATGATTATTATTGGAAGAAGAGAGGATCAGGGAAATACTGGATGGTGTAGTATTGGATTGTGAGTGAAAGTTAATATATACCACTGAATGATAAAGGAACCCAGACACCGAGTTGTTTATTAAGTACTTATGATTGTAAAACTTGAAATTAATAAAATATTTACCAAAAAAATGAATGGAGAACATCATCATCATCACCATCCTCCTCCCACATCCACAGAAAAGTAAAAGAATGGAATTGTCCCTTACCATCTAAACTTCTGAAGGGCTTCTCAGAAATCCTGTCATCTTCCATGGACTCAGAAGTCTTCTCTTCCTCCTTCTGAAGCATCCAATCTAGGCTGTCATTTCGACTTTGCTTCCAGCCACACAAGTTCTCCTTGAAGGAGCAGGATATCAAAATGTTATCTATTGTTCTCTGGTTGGGCCCTTGGTTATTTCCTCTCTTTTTCTCAGAAGGAGACAACTTTTGGAGAAGAGTCCATAATTTGGATTTCGAAGTGGACCTCGATATAGGTTTCTCAGGCTCCCTTGGTGTTGTCATGTTTCCTATTGAAATGGCAGGATGACTCAGGTATCCTTGTAAATATCCAGGAAGCAGCAGTTGTTGTATGGTCCCACCTGAAGAAGCCGTAATGATTTTACGCATATGCTTCTTTGGGAACAATTTCTTTATGCTCAGTCTTCTGGGATTTACTTGTCCAACATTTGAGTGTAACAGCTTAGAATCAGGAGCCAGTGAAGACAATATGAAAGAAGATGCAGCTGCCGTTATTCCTAGCAAAGATCTCTTGTTGATATGGTGGAGATGGATAGGATTGCTTGCAAAAAAAGACTTGTTTTCTTCTAGGTTGCTTTTGTTCTTATGGCCCCTAGTCATCTCTTCTAGTGTCACTGCAACATGGGTCTCAGAGATTTGTCTGGATGATTCCGTTGCAAGAGAAAATAGTTCTCCGTTTTTCACTCTTGTGGGAGTCTTAGTGGCCTCTTCCAGACCTTTGGCTCCATACATCGTAGAAGACCTCCTTTCCGTTTCAGTTGAGCCAAGAGTTTGGAGCTGGGAAAGAGATATTCCAGCAGGCACCAAAGCCCCTTTAGAGAACTTTGTGACCATATGGTACACATCTGCAGCTTCCACCTTCTCTGTATCATGAGGGTTATAGACATCAGAAACAGATGGTACCACATTTGGTGTTGTGGCGTTTGAGCGGGGAGGAATCAAAGCAGCAGAATATGATTGGCTAGAAGGACCAGCAGTGTGATATACATTCCATTTCTTCTCATTGAAGATTGTGGATTCTTCTGTTTCCTTGGTGGGATTAGTGGAAATCAACTGAGATGAGGATTCCACACCTAGACTGGTGGCTCCTGTTGTGCTGATACGACTTTGCTCAGATCCTTCCGATTCAGTCCTTGTGAGTTTAGCAGCTGCTGACTCCTCTGATCTGTATGCATCATTTTCTTTTGTAAGGATCTTCCATGTCTCTTCCAGAAAGTGTGTTGAAGTTTCCCCATCCGATATTGGCCCAGTGACTTCCTCTAAAGGCTTTACTCTGGTGTGTGGTTCAGACTGGAACTGTAGAAGTTCTGTGTGTTTCTCATGGGACCCCCTGGTAGAAACTCCAGCATGAGATGTTCCATGGATTTCAGCTGAAGCCAGAATGCTACCATTGGTGTCCATCTGTATCTCTCCACTTGTTTTGGAAGGGATACCTGTGGCCCGTTTTGAATCATAATGCACCATAGTCTGGTTTTCCCTAGAGTCCACAATGATAGCACTGGACCAATCAGTGGATAGTGCAACTGTAGTGCCCACGGGGGATGTGTTCCTTGGAAGTGATGAAGTAGCTGTTCTACGACGGCCACCAACAGACCCCTCTTTGGGGTTCACAAGCTCGGGAGACTGTAAGGAACCTGTGACCAGCGGTGGGGCTGTTCCTTCTAGAGACATTGGTTGCATTTCTAATGAAGGAGGCCCTGTACTATGTCTCCCAGCTGCACCTTCCTGAACATGAGCTGTGACCCAGCTCATCCCACCCACAGTCAATCCTGCTGTTGCACTGGCTGCCATGATAGATCTTCCTTCTGCAGAAGAGACAGTTTTATTAAGCTGGAAGGAAAGTTCTGTTTCTGGGCTGAGTTCTAGAGATCGCGTGGACAGGCTTTCAGGACGTGTTACAGAATCTGTGCCCCCCAAATAAAAACGGCTTTGGGGTCTGTTGAGAGTTGGCTTGCCATGAGCCAAGACGGTGAAAAAATTGGAAGAACCAACAGATAGTAATGCAGCAGGTCTGGTACCGCTTATCACAGTAATCTCTGGAGTCCTTTTCTTTGGAGTTGTTTGCGGGAGTTCCTTCACTTTCACTGATAAAGTCTCTTCTTTAAGATGCTCTGGGGAATTATTGGTTCCATTTCTACCTCCTGGCTTCATGGAACCACCCAAACCTCTGGGAGAAGTATCTCTTTCTCTCCCTAGCTGAAATATCCAACTTGAAGTAGGGCCAGATTCTTGAATTTCTGGCCTTGGACTTCTTTTGCCAGTAGTTCCCAATTCTAATTGCCTGTTTAAAGAGCTGAATTTCTCAGCAGTGTGCTCCATGTGTGAAGTTAGTGTTTCAGATGCAGACACTGCTAATTTCCTACCACATTGTTTTGGAGACACCATTGCCCTCAGCCTATTAGTAGAATTGCTGGTTTGAATCTCATGATATTCAGCTCCAGTTTTTATTGACAAAGTAGAAGAACGTTGACTTTGAGTTTCTTCATCCCCTTGTTCAAGTTGGGTGAACACTTGATTCCCAGATGGTTCAGTGGGAAATTGTCTCGTCAAAGTGGTTCTTCTAGGTCTTTCCCTATGGACCACATCCATCTTTTGAGTCATTGATAACCTCTCTAGGGTTTTCATAGATGCTGTTTCTATAGTCTTTTCCAGTGTTTGTTTTTCTACATCTGCAGATGGAGACCATCCCTTAGTGATGAACTTGGGATGGTGGTGCGTGTCACTGCTTGTTTGGGACCATGCCCTATTGTCCCCTGCTGCTGCTGCTGTCTTAGAGCTTTGCTCTGTAGGCTGGACAGCCACGATGGTTTCGATTGCTAATGAAGCCACTTTCCCCCAAGTGGGACTTTGGCTTGGCAACTCTGCATGGTCCACGGTATGGCTTTCAACCTCCACTTGCCTTTCTGTAACATTCAAGGAAACAGATCCAGGAGGCTCACCTGTAATGGATGTCTCCCATTCATAACCATTTCTTGCCAGGCGAGGTGGTGGCAGTGAAAATGATTCTGTTATCATAGAAGAATTGTTATACAAGGAACCATTCTCTTTTAACTCTGAAGCAACAGGATGGACAGTGACCACTCCTTGAAGAGATGATGGTGCTCCAGAAGTGAACCAACCCATGTATTTTGTTTGCGCTTCCAGAATTACAGGAACTGGTGTCTCCTTTCTAGGAAGTAGAGCTTCTCCATGTTCATGTATATTTTTGATGCTGGGAGATTGAATGTAAGGAAGCACAGTTGATTTCTCATGGTATGAACTTTTTGCGTCCACATCCCTCCCCCGTGAGCCAGAAATGGTGACAATGTTTGCCAGGCCTTCCACTTTAGTGCCTTGATGTTTTTCTCCCAGTTCCATATGGCTGGAGATGGTGGTTGGGTTCCCAAGGGTACTAGAGATAGATAAAGAGCTAGTCACGTTAGTCAAAACATCCTCCACTGGATGTATATAAGCTGGGCTGCCTGTTTCATTCATGGAAACAGTTATGGCTTGATGGAACGCCTTCTTTGATTGTCCCTTGGAGTGTTTCTCCACCACAGATAGGGGGGACCTTGGAGAACCCATTCCAATGTCTGTCTCATTACTTCCCATGCCCAACAAGCCTGCCAACTCCACAGCTGTAGACAGTTCTCCAGTAGGCTCTAGAACTGTGGCTTTTGAGCCAGAAACTTCCATGCTAGTTTCTTTCTGACCAAATGGCACTATAGCTCCAGGGATTTTTTCCACTGAAGGAAGGACAGAACCTTTGGCCTGAGAGGAAGATGTCTGCTCCATTTCTGGAGCAGCCCTTGCTCTTGTTTCTGTGGGGCTTTGTTCAGTTGGTGTATACTCAGTTGCTTTCAGATATTGGTATCTCAACTGCCATCCAGTGATTGGATTCTGGGAAGTCCACGGTGCAGGAGCTTTCTCAACAACACTGTCTGTTGCCTGTCTAGTTGGTGTTGTATCCAGCACATGTTTTGAAGGCATCTGAAGTTCTCTGCTTGCTTCTCTTGTGTGAGAGGTCATGGCAGATACCACCACGCTTTGTTCCGCCACCTCTGTTCTCCTCAACTGACCTGCTACTGTGCTTAGATCTTCACCAACAGTCTTTTGAGATGGCAAAATGGGCTCTGTAGTCTTTCTAACAACAGCACTGGCTAAATCGCTTTTAGAACAGGGCTCAGGATGAACGGGGATGAAATCCATAACCTTCTCTTTGATGGCTTCCTCAGGCACCGCTTCTGGAAATAGAATACAAAAAATTAGATAACCGTGTGCTGCTGGGTCATAGAAAAAGACATTCCCTACACATTTGCTAGTCCAGTTTTGCTTTATTATGACAACTTGAATAAGCCATAATTGCTTGGATTCATGATGTGAGCAGGCCATAAAACCTGGTTTATCAACCAGAGTTGAATTCACATTACCCCTTAAACCAAAGCTCAAGAAAACACATTTAGTGTAATAGGGGAATCCCATAATGTTAAAACAGCCGATGCGCACGGCAAGCCATGTGAAGTTGTGCCTATCTTTGACCAACTCATCTTCCTTACCCTCTACATATCCATAATCATGCATGAAGATTATCTAATCCAACCTTTTTTCTCCTTGTAATACACATGACAATGAGATTTTGTTAAGAAACTAGCTCTCTTGGTTACTGTCAAGAACTTGACTCATTTTGAGCATTACCTGGCTGGGCTGCAACCTGAGAACATTTGTAGAGTTTGTTGACTTTTGCAATGTCCGAAACACTCAGGTTCCATCTTTGGCCGAGGAATGCAGAAGGACTGGAAAGTGGGATGATGGTAGGTAAGCCAGTCATACTGAAAGCATTCCTAAAAATGGTGAGAAGATGATGTAGCTCAAACTTCCCTTTTTATAGTAGATCAAGTGAAACCAGGACAAGAAATAACCGGTGGAAGATCATTAAAGAGACATCCAACCTAGAACTAAGGAGGCATTTCCTGACAGTGAGAACAATGAATCAGTGGAACAGGTTCAGAAGTTGTGGGTGATCCATAACGGGAGGTTTTTAAGAAAAGATTGGATAGCCTTTTGTCCAGAATAGTATAGGGCAGTGGTGGCGAACCTCTGGCATGTGTGCCAGAGGCAACACTCGGAGCCCTCTCTGTGGGCACACGTGCCGTTGCCCCAGCCTTGCCTCCCCCCGTGACCCCCTCCTCACCAGCAGCTACCCTGGAGGAGAGTCGCCCCCGAGCGTGGCCCACGCAGAGCAACGCAGCCAAGGACATGGCAGCCAGGCAGCGTAGACAACACTCTGCCCTCACGCCCCAATGCGCCCAGTTGATGCTGCAGGGCACGGACAGAGGGCGTGGCCATCATGGCGCTGCTGGGCTGCCTGGGCGATCTGTGGCGGGCCCTGGAGGTGGTGAGTGGCCCTGCGGGCAGGCGGGGTGAGGGCAGAGCGGGGGCGGGGCAGGGGGTGGAGTGGGGCGGGGCAGGGCCAGTTTTTGGGCACTCGGTCTCTAAAAGGTTCGCCATCACTGTATAGGGCCTCCTTCTTGAGCAGGAGGTTGACTAGAATACCTCCAAGGTTCCTATGATTCTATGTTTTAAAAGTCAGGGATGTAATATAGCCTTTCCCAAAATCAGAGAGATGCTTAAGCAGGGGGTTGGATTAGAAGACCTCCAATGTCTCTTCCTATGTTCTATGTTCTCAAATGTGGCAACCTTAAGATGTGTGGACTTCAACTCCCAGAATTCCCCAGCTAGCATGCTGGCTGGGGAATTCTGGGAGTTGAAGTCCACATAATTTAAAGTTGCTATATTTGAGAAACATTGAGTTAAACTCCCCTATTCATCTTAATATGGATTATTGCCAGTGGTGGGATTCAGCCAGTTCGCACCGGTTCAGTAGAACCGGTAGCTAAATTTTGTTGAGTTTGGAGAACCGGCTGAATCCATGCTGCTTCTGGAAGTCCGTTCTAGGCCTCGGAGGCCTGGAGGAGGTCTCCCAGGCCTAGAACAGCCCACCGGAAGTGCGTGGATGTCACTTCTGGAAGTCCATTCTAGGCCTGGTGGAGGCCTCCCAGGCCTAGAACGTCCCACCGGAAGTGTGTGGATGTCACTTCCGGAAGTCCGTTCTAGGCCTCGGAGGCCCAGGCCTGCATCCACACAGAGAACCGGATGTTCAGGTATTTGAATCCCACCACTGATTATTGCCTTCTAGAACATTAGATGATCTTAATGTAACATAGAATAACAGAGCTGGAAGGGACTTTGGAGGTCATCTAGTCCATCTTCATCTAGGCCAAGGCAATCCACTCTCAGTAGTCCTGGTTCTTCCAGATCTTAGGCAGAGAAAGTTTTTTCCCATTCCCCCCCCTTCGCACACACACACACACACACATTCTCACACACAAGCTACCAAAGACATCTTCTCCATGCACAGAACGTACCCACCGAGTGGAATATTTTTCCCAGTATATTAAACTAAAAAGGTGCAAATCATTAAAAACCCTGTTCATAATAATATGGCAATATTCTCTACTTTTAAAAAAAGGGAAAATGGTAGTCATTTGCATTCATAATGCTTTCTATGAATCGCTCCTAATTTCTGTAATAATGAAGATGAATTAGCTGCAAAGTTATTTTTTTAAGCTTATGCTGCTTTGTTTAAATGTCATATTATCTGAAACCCCAATGTAGCCTTTTCAAATGCAAATTCATCTTTATAAAGCGGTATGGTACCTTTTGTCAGACATCATATCAGGGAATAAGTTGGGCGAGACTTTTAATCAAGGACACACTTACATAAGCAGTCTTTGGGGCTAGCATTTGTTAAACTAAGAAATCTGTCGAGAAGAGAACCTCTGAATCTGCTTCTCACAGAACTGGTGATGAAATTCTTTTGTATATCTCTTCTGAATATCTCTTGACCAAAATATATCCCCTTTCCAGAGAGTTAAAATGACTAAATCCCTTCCTTGATTAGGTCCTTGAGTAACGTGCACCCAACAAGATAGCAATAGTAATAGCACTAGCACTTAGACCAGTGATGGCGAACCTTTTAGAGACCGAGTGCCCCAAAACCGCCCCACTCCACCCCCTCCCCGCCCACCCGCAAGGCCACCCAGTGCTTCCATGGCCCGCCACAGATCGCCCAGGCTCTGCAGCACCATGGCGGCCACACCCTCCGCCCGCGCCCCGCAGCATCATCTGCGCACGACGGGGCGCGAGGGCAGAGTCTTGTACCTGCTGCCCGGCTGCCATGTCCTTGGCTGTGCTGCTCTGCGCGGGCCGTGCCCGCGCCAATTCTCCAGGGGGGCTGCTGCTGAGGAGGGGGCCACTGGGGGAGGCGGGGCTGGGGTGAGGGCGCCCGTGCCCACAGAGTGGGCTCTGAGTGCCGCCTCTGGCACGCGTGCCATAGGTTCGCCCCCACTGACTTAGACTTACATAACGCTTCACAGTGCTTTAAGCCTTAAGTGATTTTACAGAGTCAGCATCTTGCCCCCAACAAACTGGGTCCTCATTTTACAGACCTCGGAAGGATGGATCGAACTCCTGGCAGCGGGCAGAGTTAGCCTGCAATGCTGCATTCTAACCACTGTGCCACCAGGGCTCCTACAAGACAACATTTGTAGGGATTGAGAGCAATATTCTTGTAAAAATAAGAGACCCTATTCCTACAAAAAGACCCGCCATTTTTCCTGGCAAGGTACGGAATGAATGAATAAATAAATAACTGTTACAGCCCCACCAAGCATATCAAAATAAAGACAATACCATATGAATAATACAATATACTCCAGTAATCTACACACGATAGCCAATCAATAAATCAGTCCCCAATTTAATTGCCATTAGCGAAGTAAAGTACAAGTTCTGCAGGCTATAACGCAAGGTTTATGTCTTGTGTTATTTTAGGACCTTTGTTTGCCGGAAAGAGTTTAATATACATAAAAGGCATGTGGGCCTCTGAGGAATTGCCTAAGAGGGATGTTAGAAGTATGCTATGAGTATGGCTAGAGAAACTAACAAGAGATAGCAAATGTCAACCGTCCCACTCCATCATCCAGCAAAGAAAGACTCCTGGCCATTTGTTTTGCCAAGAGCAGGGGGCTGCAACCTTGACAACTTTAAGACTTGTGGACTTCAGCTTCCAGAATTCCTCAGCCAGCTATGCTGTCTGAGGCATTCTGGGAGCTGAAGTCCACAAGTCTTAAAGTTGTCAAGGTTGCAGACCCCTGGCTAAGAATCTCCTTTACTGAAGCTTAAATGGTTACAGGAGTAGCGTAAGCTGAAAGGACAGTTCCCTCTCCCTCCTTTCCCGCCACCCCCCCCCCCCCCCGTTATCTGCAAATGTCCAATCAGGTGCTTGTATATTCTATATTGTTTAGGAAATGGTGCTCGGTTCCCAGGTTTGCATATGGTTAGTTGACTTGGGTAGCTTCTCACTCGGTTCAGCTGGGCTCCCATCCCCCCCCCCTTCTTCCTTACATTCTGACCTTACCCTCTTTCTCCCCCCCCCATGCTAATATCAGGCTGTCATCTCGTGAAGCTTGGATAGGTGAGATGCAGCCATGATAGCAAGCAAGTTTAGTCTAGTTGTCAGGTCCCCAAAGAAAAGTATTTTAACCCTATGCCTATTTCCCCTTTTCTGAAGCCTTTCTTTGTGGCCTGCCACTCTGTCGGGAGGGGGCAGCTTTTGGGGTTGCTTGCACTGTCTGCAGGATGCCCTTCCCGCAGGGGATGGAATGTCTCTCCCTTACCTGAGGGACGGTTTGTGCTTGGAGCCAGGAGAAAGACCTTGAAGAGCCCGACGAAAAGACCAGTTACCAAAACATGATGCCACCTGTGGATTGGCTGGGATTCAAATGAACACTGAGACTAGGGCAGTGATGGCGAACCTTTTAGAGACCGAGTGCCCAAACCGCAACCCAAAACCCACTTATTTATCGCCGGGTGCCAGGTGGGCGTGGCCCACTGGGTGGGTGTGGTTGTGGTGGTCATGGCAGATTGGGTGGGTGTGGCCAAGGTGGGTGTCATCACCTCAATGTTGCTCATGGGGAGGGACGCCTGTGGGGGGTGGGCAGGGTTGGGGGAGATCCAGGGGGTCTCTGGCAGGTGGGGCAGTAGGCAGTAGGCTCGTCCTGCAGGGTGAGGCGAGGCAGGGTGGGGGTGCCATTGCCATGGGGAAAGGCAAGGGCCGGGGCGGCTGCTGCCTGACACCATCGGCCCCCGCACACAGAGGCCAGCGAGCGCGTGGGGACCGACGGCGTCCGTCAGCAGCCACAGCCTGCCGGCCCCTCAACCGGCGCACTCTGGGGCTCCGCAGTCTGCCGCCAGCAGTTCAAAGAAGCTGCCTCTGAGCTGGATGGCTGGTCAACAGCTGAGGAGGCGATGCAGTGGGTCATGCCCGGGAAAAGGAGAGCATGCGAGGCCAGGAGGGATGGGACAGGGGGGAGGGAAACCAGCCGTGCCGGGATGCATCCGGCCACGTGGGACCTCGGCGAGTTAGCAGGCAGCTGGTTGAAGAGGGACAGTTGCCATCTCCAGGGCATGGCGCACGTGCCCACAGAGAGGGCTCTGAGTGCCGCCTCTGGCACGCGTGCCATAGGTTCGCCACCACTGGACTAGGGGAAGGAGTATTGAATGTTGCTTTTAATGTGATGCTTTTAATGTATTTCTTCGCGGGTTTTTCTCTCAGATTCCGCCTTGATTCCCTGCTGTCGCTAGCCCCTAATAAAAGTTTCTTTTGAGACAATGCCTTTTTCAAGAGTTCTGCTTTCTGGGCAGCCTGTAGGTCCTTACACTAGTGGTTAAGGCACCAGTCTAGAAAGTGGGAGACCGTGAGTTCAAATTCCGTCTTAGCTATGAAAGACGGCTAGGTGACGTGAGGCTAATCATTCTCTCCCAATCCACCTCACAGGGTTGTTGTGGTGGGAAAAATAGGAGGAAGAATGAATATTGTACGCGTTTGTCGCCTTGAGTGATTTGTAAAAATAATAAAGGTTGGATATAAATAAATAAGAGTGATTCATTGTTCCAGTACGACAGAGGCAAGTCCTTTCTGTGTATGGTTTTTTCTGAAACTTGCCAACCACAATAATTGAGGGCCAGATCATGGAATTATAAGGCTGGAAGAGACCTTGGAGGTCATCTAGTCTACCCCTGCCCAAGGCAGGAGACCTTATACCAGACAATGGTTGTCCAATTTTTATTTTTTTTGAAAGCCTCTAGTGATGGAACACCCAGAACTCCAGGAGGCAAGTTGTTCCACTGCTTAATAGTTCTCACTGTCAGGAAATTAGTTCCAGGCTGGAACTTCGTTAGACTAGACATGTCTAGTTCTCTTAGATGTTCATTGTATGGTTTAGCCTTCAGATCCCCTTATCATCTTTTGTTGCTGTTCTCTGCTCTAAGGAATTTATTAGGAAGTGTAGGATATTTTGGATAGCATTGAATTTGATAGATGGCTCATCTTGGGGCTGAGTTTTAGAGACCAACTACATCCACCATTTGAGGCTGGTGGATTGGCCATTTGCATAAGATCATCAGCTGCAATTCAGGCTCAATCAAAGAAACCATTGTGCACTGCAGGCCCTTATCACAAATTGAAAACAAGTCTCTAATGTCTGTCAATCCCCGGCAGACCTTAGAAAGTCAGCTGGTCAGAAGAATCTCCAGGCCACCCCTAAAGTTTGCAGTCTGGAGACAGGAAGATTAAAAAAAAAACCAAAGAAAACACATCAACTTCACTTGGAGAAGACACTAAAAGAAGATCTTTGCCTGTATCTTAGAGAATTATTTATTTAGCATATGGCATATCATACATGGACCAGCAATATATATTAGCATTTCAACTAGATTAGTTGAACCCAATAAAATATAAATGTCTTCCTCTAGAGGCCATCCGACCGTTGAAGCACAGCATCGTTTATGTTTAAAAAAAATCAGATCCTGGGCCCATAAATGCCCTCAGCTTACAGCCAGTCACGACGTGACCCAGAATCCGATGTGGGACCCCCTAGAGAAGTTTCCGTTTGTAAGCCGCACAGAGTGACCGAGGGCGGCCATATAAATCTTCTAAATAAATAAGTAAATAAATTTTCCATACCTCCCATAATGCATAATGGATAAGTAGTCATAATTGTCAAGCATGTTGGTATTCCAGTTCTTGATGAAGTTAATTTCAAAACCTGAAAAAAAATGAACAAGGACACTTTTAATCATCTGGGAGTCGTGGAATTTTAGCAGGCAACTAACCATCTGGATTCAAAGATAGCAAAGAACGGGAAAATTCAACATTTAACTTATTCTGATGGGATGCACGGATAGGTTTTCCTCTGCACCTAGAACTACCTTCTCATAGCTGGTAGACACACAGACTTATAATCGGGTTGGGCCACAACTATTTGTAGACATAGTTTTAAAACTACAGTTTTAATTCTGACTTAACTTCCTTGGACCTTATCCCATATTTAAGAGGTTCCTAAGGGGACGTGCCAATCATCCCTGTCACATTTTAGTTTTTTCATTTGGTTTGAATTTGTAATTTTTGTTTGACAAAAAACAAATAAATACATAAATAAATACATAAATACGCTAGCAGAGGATGATGACAATGGCCAACCCATATATCCCTTGTTGGTACATGGTGAGAAGTGCTACTTTTAAGAGTTCTTGCATGTCTGTGCCCTTCCTACCTTAATTAATTTCTTTTCTCCTGCACGTTTTGTGCTGCAAAGGCAAGAACTGGTTGCAAATTTTAAGAAGCTCTCCTAATTGCAGGTAGTCCTCGGCTTACGACCACAATTGAGCCCCAAATTTCCCACGCTAAACAAGATATTGACCTCTGCCCCGTTTTGCCCCCTTTCTTGCTACAATTGTTAAGTGAATCACTGCAGTTGTTAAGTGAGTCACATGGTTGTTAAGTGAATCTGGCTTCCCCATTGACTTTGCTTGTCAGGAGGTCGCAAAAGGGGATCACAGGACCCCGGGACGCTGCAACCCTCACCTGAACCACGAGATGGAGGGCAAATAGATTTGATAAATAAAAAATAAATAAATACAGTCCAGTTGCCAAGCATCCAAATTTTATTACATGATCATGGGGATGCTACAACGATCATAAGGGTGAAAAATAGTCATAGGCCACTTTTTCCAGTGCTATTGTAGCTTCAAATGTCACTAAATGAATGGTTGTAAACTGAGGAAGACCTTTAGTACAGTTTTATCAATTCTCTGGTGGCAACTTCCTTGTGACAGATTAAATATATTTGCAATATATAGACATTTTCTGATCACACCATTTTTTCCACCAGGAACACCACCAAAGAGATTTTTATACTAGGAATTTTTTATACTTTCCCTACCATTGTTTTCCACACCATGACTATGTACTTTTCTCCTGAAACAGCTCATCTTAAGATCAGAAGCCAACAGCAGAGACTGTCAGCCCATTAAACTTTCGACTGTCCATTGGATGAGTTGCCTTCAAAGATGTTGGACTCTGCCCAACACATCTGCACTGGACCTCAGGCATCTGGAAAAGACTCTATGCCAGAAGGCTTCTAGAGGACATCAGTTCTTCAAGAATTTAGACAAATGAGAGGGATCTTGGAGTCCTAGTGGACAATCCCTTAAATATGAGCCAGCCATGTGTGGCAGCAGCCAAAAAAGCCAATGCAACCCTAGACTGCATTAACAGAGGGGTAGAATCAAGATCACATGAAGTATTAGTAGCACTTTATAAAGCCTTAGTAAGACCACACTTGGAATACTGCATCCAGTTTTGGCCACCACAATATAAAAAAAGAGGTTGAGACTCTGGAAAGAGTGCAGAGAAGAGCAACAAAGATGATTAGGGGGCTGGAGGCTAAAACATATAAGGAACGGCTGCTGGAATTGGGTATGTCTAGGATTCAGGTTGACATGATACCAGTGTTCCAATATTTGAGGGGCTGCCACAAAGAAGAGGGGGGTCAACCTATTTTCCAAGGCACCAGAAGACAAGACAAGAAACAATGGGTAGAAACTAATCAAAGAGAACTAGAACTAAGGATAAATTTCCTAACAGGGAGAACAACTAACCAGTGGAACCACTTGCCTTCAGAAGTTGTGGACGCTCCATCACTGGAGGTTTTTAAGAAGAGACTGGACAGCCACTTGTCTGGAATGGTATAGGGCAGGGGTAGGCAACCTTGGCTCTTTTATGACTCGTGGACTTCAACTCTCAGAATTCCTGAGCCAGCCAAGCTGGCTCAGGAATTCTGGGAGTTGAAGTCCACGAGTCATAAAAGAGCCAAGGTTGCCTACCTCTGGTATAGGGTCTCCTGTTTGGGCAGGGGGTTGGACTAGCAGACCTCCAAGGTCCCTTATGACTCTTCTATTCTGTTAAGTCTATCCCAGCTGATTGGGAGATAACTTGCTGCAGCGGATCCAACCACGCAACGGCCGTTCCTCTTACACAAAATGGTTCTGCGAACATCCACATCTCTTACCAGTCAAGATTTCATTCCAGGAAATGCTGATGTATTTGTCTCGGTCAGCCCTCGAGTGTTCGTGCCAGAAGCCCAGCACATGCATCAGCTCGTGTAAAGCCACCCCTTTTCCTCTCCTCAGGCAGTCTGGAGCCAGAGACACCACTTGCATGCCTCCGATGCGTCCTGCGCTGGAGAAGCAGCTGGAGAGAGAGGAATTAAGAGGTTGCATTGCAGATCAGATGGGCTAATAATGCCCAAAGAGAAGCCGCCTGCTCTTTAGATAAAAATGACTTGGGCATTTGCCATACTAGACTTATAGTAAACAGGCCATTATCCTAAAGCTAAAGCAAGATGCAATATTTAAAACACACAAACACCTCCAAACAATGGTGGGATTCAGCCGATTCGCACCAGTTCGGCAGAACCGGTAGCTAATTTTTTGTTGCCCAGGCCCAGAATGGACTTCCGGAAGCAGCATCCACACAGAGAACCGGTTGTTCACACATTTGAATCCCATCACTGTCTCTATCTCTATCTCTATCCATCCATCCATCCATCCATCCAGTGGTGGGATTCAGCCAGTTCGCACCACTTCGGCAGAACCGGTAGCTAATTTTTTGTTGCCCAGGCCCAGAATGGACTCCCGGAAGCGGCATCCACACAGAGAACCGGTTGTTCACACATTTGAATCCCATCACTGTCTCTATCTCCATCCATCCATCCATCCATCCATCCATCCATCCATCCATCCATCCATCCATCCATCCATCCATCCATTGGTGGGATTCAGCCAGTTCGCACCACTTCGAAGCGGCATCCACACAGAGACCCGGTTGTTCACACATTTGAATCCCATCACTGTCTCTATCTCCATCCATCCATCCATCCATCCATCCATCCATCCATCATCCATCCATCATCCATCCATCCATCCATCCATCCATCGGTGGGATTCAGCCAGTTCGCACCACTTCGAAGCGGCATCCACACAGAGAACCGGTGTTCACACATTTGAATCCCATCACTGTCTCTATCTCCATCCATCCATCCATCCATCCATCCATCCATCCATCCATCCATCCATCCATCCATCCATCCATCCAGTGGTGGGATTCAGCCAGTTCGCACCACTTCGAAGCGGCATCCACACAGAGACCCGGTTGTTCACTTATTTGAATCCCACCACTGACTACCTGTATATATCTACCAGAAGTGAGTGAGTGTGTAGTGAGTGTGTGTCTGTTTATGCATGTATTTATCTGCAGCAACTCTCTCCAACTTGCGGGACTCGAGTGAAATTGCACTCCAACTGCCATCAGCCCCATCCAGCGCAGAATTGAAAAAGTCTCCTTTTGGTGTGATCACGGAAGTCTACAACTGTGCAGGAAGAAGCAAGATTTGAGACGGGAAGCAAATGAGCTTCAGCAAGACGCGTCCACGGCTGTTACTCACCCAGACAGAGGGACGATGGAGATGAAATCTCTCTGGTAGGAATAAGGGAGAAACTGGATGCAAGTGAATTTTGCAAAGTCTTCAAATGCTTCCTTGATGATCTGCACACTCTGTTTGTCTGCAATGGACAATTCAGCAAGAAATTGGTGTGTGTGTGTGGGGGGGGGTTGTTGTTGTTTGTTGTTGTTTTTGTCCTTAGAGGAAATAGGGATGGAAGAATTTTTTAAAAAAAATGGAGAGCAAACACTCTTCCCAATTCATAGAAGGGATGAAAGAGAAATGAGGGAGGGAGGGAAGGAATTTTAAAAGCAAAGGAAAAGAAAGGAAGATAGAAAAGATGAAGGAAGGAAGGAAGGAAGGGAGGGAGGGAGGGAGGGAGGAAGGAAGGAAGGAAGGAAGGAAGGAAGGAAGGAAGGAAGGAAGGAAGGAAGGAAGGAAGGAAGGAAACAGAATGCTACATGTACCAGCTTGAACTCCTGAGGGAAAGGTGGAATCTAAATCAAATAAATACAGAAATAAACAGGACATTTAAATTAAATGTACAAATTATCTTCAAGTTCAGCAGCAAGTTAAACTGTGACCAGGAGACTTAGACCCTTTCACCTGGCCACTCGTTAGAAGGATTTGATCCTACCAAGAATCCTGGTTTAAGATCCTGGCTAGAGATTGCCCAGTTGAAAAAGCAAACCCTAAGATTCCAGAAGCGTTGGAGAAACACCACTGAAGTTGAACCTCTGGGACTGTTGACTCTTCCCAAGAAAATGGGAGCCTGCTATTATTTCTTTTCATCCACATGGAAGTTTTTCCAGAGTTTGCTCCTTACCGTATTTATAGGAGACGATGTAGGGAATTCGGACAAGTCCTTTCCTCTTCGGCCATCTCGGACTGGCAGAGGAGAAGCTCCTGAAGGGGCTCTAGAGAGAAAAAGGCAACCCCTCTATCACAAATTCAGGACACGTGTACACGTCTCTTAGCATTTAGGGTAACTGTAGTTATTCTCCATGCATTTAATAACCATTCTGCCACTTTATAAGTTAAAATTCACCATCTATTTTTAAAGGCTTCATCAGAGGCCTTTCAGGACCACCTAACAGCAACAGTAACAATATAACAGAGTTAGAAGGGACTTTGGAGGTCTTCTAGTCCAACCCCCTGCTCAGACAAGAGACCCTACACCATTCCGGATAAATAGTTGTCCAAACTCTTCTTGAAAACCTCCAGTGTTGAAGCCCCCACAACTCTAGGAGGCAAGTTGTTTCATTGATTAATTGTTCTTACCATCAGGAAATTTCTCCTTAATTCTAGGTTGGATCCCTCTTTCACAAGCTTCCATCCGTTACTTCTTCTCCTGTCCTCAGGTGCTTTGGAGAATAGGTTGACCCCCTCTTCACTGTGATAGCCTCTCAAGTACTGGATGCTAGTTATCATGTCACCCCTGCTCTTTCTCTTTGGTAGACATACCCAGTTCCTGCAACTGATCATTGTCTGCTTTAGCCTCCATGCCCCTAATCGTCTGTCCATTCTTTCCAAGGTCTCAACATCTGTTTTATATTGTGGTGACCAAAATGAGTAAAACCTGTACTTTAGGACCACATCTCCAGCAATTTCTCAAAGGAATGCTAGCAAACTGGGCTTTCTGTTCCAAATCTTTAAAGCCAGAAGTGTTTTGCAGGGGGGAAAAAAGATTCCTTTTGGTTATTTTTTTTAAATGCTGTTTCCACTGCATTGTATGGGCATCTAGAACTACGAGCCATCACATTATTTTTTTAAAAATATTTCTTACTCAAATAAGAACCACTTAGAGAATGGAATGAACCTCAGTTAGAAGTCAGCTGTGCAGCAACTACAGCTGTAACTGCAGGACTCTTTTTTTAAAAAAAAAAAAACCCAATTTCTGTCATTTATTTTCTTTTGTCTCTTGCAATTAAAATGCTATATCTTGGAGGTGCTCTATGCTTTTGACAGAATGACAGAAAACAGAGTTGGAAGGGACCTTAGAGGTCTTCTAATCCAACCCCCTGCTCAAGCAGGAGACCCTATACCATTTCAGTCAAATGGCTGACCAGTTTCTTCTTAAAAGTCTCCAGTGATGGAGCACCCACAACTTCTGAAGGCAATCTGTTCCACTGCTTAATTGTTCTCACTGTTAGGAAATTTCTCCTTAGTTCTAAGTTGCTTCTCTCCTTGATTAGTTTCCATCTGTTACTTCTTGGCCTGCCTTCAGGTGCTTTGGAGAATAGGTTGACCACTTTTTCTTTGTGGTAGCCCCTCAAATATTGGAAGACTGCTGTCATGTTACTCCTAGTCCTTCTTTTCACTATACATACCCAATTTATTAAGCATTGCCTTACAATTTCCCCAAAATATCTTCCCCTATGAAAAAAAAAATTCATTCCTTCAATCCTTTCTCAAGATGCTTGAAATTTTTTTCTGCATTTCTCTGGCAATGTTTTTAAAAAGGACTTGACTGCTCAAGGTTTTTGGCAATAGAACAGCACGTACCCCAAAGAAATTGTTGCGGGTGGTAGAGTGGATAGTTATTTTTGATAGTAACCCTTTCCATCACCCTACTCCACTCACAAAAAAATGGGCGGAGCTTCAATTGCACCGTTGCAGCTGCCATCTTGACTTTTTTGACCACCGCCTGGGATGGGCTGACCTTGAAGGGCCCTGCCAAGCTGCTAGAGATCTCCATCTCTCTAGCATTATGACTTACCACCTTGATAATATCGCCTTCAAGCAGGAAACTGTGCTCAGGTGCCTCCAGCGGAATCAGTCCTGGGAACAGAATGTGGGAATGGTGTTAAAGACAAACCGGACTGAGCCTTAAACTCAGGAAACCTAATCACTCCTAGCTGGGCTTCTAAGGGGGCCTAAAAATTTATAAATATTGTAATTAACCCATGCACAAAAGAGGGAAGTTTGAATTTCCTTTTCCTTTTAAAAAAAAATCTATTAGTGCTCTGATCCTTGTCACAGAAGCTTTATCTTTTCTTTTTAAGTATTTACAAATAATATTAATTAATACAGAGTGGTGATCTTAATATTAGCAGTGGATCTGGGAAGGAAACATTTATTGTATAACAAACAATTTCATAGAACTTGGCGCTTTTTTTTCTTGCTCCACTCAACTCCAGATGTAGATGCCAAATACTATGATGGTTACAGATATTAGCCAAATATATTCACCAATTGCACACAAAAAATAATTAGAGATGCTTTTTATTGTCTTGCTTTTTTTCTTTCCTAATAAATTCTTGCAGTGCTGCTTAATCTGGATGGATATTAACCCATCCAGGGTTTTATTATCTTCTTTACTTTCTCCTTTTATTGGTATTATTATTACTACTATTATTCTCTCTGTTGCTTTGCATGAACACTGAACGCTTCTGCACTGGAGACAAATTTCTTGCGTGTCTAATCACACTTGATCAAATAAAGTATTCAATTCAATACAATTGTTGTGTCAATTGTTGTCTCTTTTTTAGTGTAAAGGCTGGTCAAAGACTATAATAAAGATATTTGAGTTCTTTCATTCGATGCTTATTAACTTTAATATTTTAAAGTGTAATTAGAATTGATAGTACTTATTTCTTTTATTGAATATTCAATGGCTTAAACTAGTTAAACATTCAAGTGCTAATCATTTTTAATCAACATTGTAGAAATATCACAATATTGAAACTAATACAATGTATAAAGCAAGTTTTACAACAGTATAATTAAAGTTAATTAGAGTAGACTAGAGTGGAATGGAATAGCATAGAATATGGAATAGGAAATGGAATAGGAAATGGAATGGGAATAGAGGATAGGATAGGATAGGGACAGGGACAAGGACTAGGACAAGGACTAGGACTAGAAAAGAATATGGAATGGGAAATGGAATGGGAATAGAATATAGAATAGGTCTAGGAAAGAATGAATAGAATAGAATAGAATAGAATAGAATAGAATAGAATAGAATAGAATAGAATAGAATAGAATAGAATAGAATAGAATAGAATAGAATAGAATAAATATTATAGACTAGACTAGACTAGACTTGAATAGAATAGAATAGAATAGAATAGAATAGAATAGAATAGAATAGAATAGAATAGAATAGAATATAGAATAGAACAGAACAGAATAGAATAGAATGCCATGTGTAATTGGACACACAAGGAATTTGTCTTTGTTGCAGAAGCTCTCTGTGTACATACAAACAACAAAGTGATATAATCATAAGATACCAATAAGAGAAGGTAGTAGAAAAGATGAGAAGGATAATAGTAATACCAACCTACTACATGGGTAAATATCCTTAAACACAAGACAGTACTGTGCTAATTAAGTGTTCAGCAGAGTGATTAATGTATTTTTTGGAAAGGACAGCAAGTTCTACCTTGGTTGATGTCAAGAATGTCATCACGAGGAGCCTCCTCTTCCTCCTCCAGTTCATAATCTGGAGTGGGTGCCACTTGGAAGGTGTCTCCACGACCGTGAACCGGCTGGGCTGAACCAAGAGAAGGGGGAACAGAGAGGGAGAAATTCAGCCATCCTGTCCAACTGCCTGCCAAGTGCAGGAATACAACACAGCCTCTCCTGCTTCTGTCAGAACTCATCCAGGGAAGGAAAACCCATCACCTCCTCGGTCATTGGCCCAACTGACCAACCGGCTAGGACAGTGTTTCTCGACCTTGGCCACTTGAAGATGTGTGGACTGCAATTCCCAGAATTCCCCAGCCAGCTTTGCCATATATCTTCAAGCAGCCAAGGTTGAGAAACACTGCGAGATAGCGTTTTTCCCCACACCTTTGTTCTGATGTAACTTAGATCCTTGTGAGTGAAATGCACAGGGAGTCCTCTACTTAACAACCACAACTGAACCTAAAATTTCTGTTGCCAAATGAGACAGTTGTTAAGGGAGTTTTGCTCCATTTTACGACCTTTCTTGCCACAGCTGTTAAGTGAATCATTGCAGTTGTTAAATTAGTAACGTTGTTAAGTGAGTCTGGCTTCCCCATTTACTTTACTTGTCAGAAGGTCACAAAAGGGGATCATGGTGACCCTGGGATGCTGCGACCGTCATAAATGTGAACCAGTTGCCAAGCGTCTGAATTTTGATCATGTGATCATGGGGATGCTGCAATGGTCGTAAGTGTGAAAAACTGCCATAAGTCACTGCTATTGTAACTTCAAGTGGTCACTAAATGAGCTGTTGTAAATCGAGGACTGCCTGTACATCTGTAAAGCCTGCCTTGCTTTGGTTGAGGTAATACCAGCTTCCGCCATAAGAGGACAGCTTTTCACCAGGAATTTCAAAAGGAAATTGGCTAAATTCTCTTTGCATAGGATAATAAATCTTGGATGCTTGTGGCATCTTAAAAAGGTCACCCTGCCTACCTTTTGGAATTAGGCACAATGCACTTGAAACACCACTTGGAGGAGTTCCTCTTCTAAATGTTAAGCTGGATAATTTTTATTGGCGCTATCCTGAAAATTACATGTCTGCAGATCAATTAAGAGATTTTGTAATTCTAGAACTTCCTAAATCACGGTAACATCCCTTACTCAGACTTATTATTTCATTTATTTATATTTATGTGCTGCCTGACTCTGGACTTCGGGATGTAAACATATTAAAAACAAGGAAAAATAGAGTAACAGACAAAAAATGAAAAATAAAAGATGCCAGGGATGACAACCCCCCCCCCAAACCTATGAATAAAACCCCCACACACTCCTCCCCAATCCAAGTGGGGAAATGGAGTCAAATGAACACAACTATCCTGGTTTGTAGTCTGCACTACAACAGACACAGTCAGCCATGCTTGCTCAGCTGAATGTTGTAACTTCTGAGCAGGAGCAGTGATTAGGTACCATGCTCACTAAACAGCGGTTTGCTTTAACTAAGTCCTACTGAACAGCCCACTATGGCCCCGTTCAGATATCACACCAAGCCATAAAGCAAAAACACAACCTAAAAAACATGGAACAGGCTTGTCCAACCTTGGCCTCTTTAAGATTGTGGATAGAACTGAGAGTGGAAGTCCACAGGTCTTAAAGTGGCCCAGGTTGGACACCTCTGACATAGAACATAGAATCCTAGGTCTGGAAGGATACTCAGAGATCTTCTAGACCAGTCCCCTGCTCAAGGCAGGAAACCCTACACCAGGGGTTGGCAACCTTGGCTCTTTTATGACTCGTGGACTTCAACTCCCACAATTCCTGAGCCAGCATGGCTCAGCTTGGAAATCTCTCCCTTTCCCCTCAGCATGGCTGGCTCAGGAATACTGGGAGTTGAAGTCGAGTCATAAAAGAGCCAAGCTTGCCTACCCCTGCCCTATACCATCCTGGTTTTTAAAAAAGCCCCATTGCATGGCATAGTAGCAACCAGAGATCAGAGCAAAGGAGGAGAGTCACCAGAATGGAAAATATTGTAAAGAGGGGTGTCAGGGACTCCCAGCTGGCCTTCAGAGTCTCCAGGTTGGGTCCCCTGCCCCAAATCATGGCTTCTCAACTGTGAGGGCTAGATTCAGAGCTTTGAAACTTGTGGACGATCCTGAGAGATGAAGTCTGCAGGTCTTTAAGACTTGTGGACTTTAAGACTCTTCAGTCAAAACTAAAGAGAAACATGTTGGAACCCAACCTCTGACAACTTCTTGATGGAACCAGGGATTCCTGAGCCTTACCTGAAAGAAGCCAAAAGCAGCCTATAACCAGGACCCCAAAGGCATCGTAGAGACCCATGGCTGAGGAACTAACCTCTGTAATGTTAGTTCTTGGCTTAACTACTAATTAGCCCCAGGAAGAGAGAACGACAAGCAGGCTTAAGGAGGGAAAAGGCTCCTTGGGCTTCTTATATAGAGCTCAGGTGAAGCAAGCACAAGCAGGTTAACCCCTTGTGTGATGGAGCCCATCAGCCTCTGCTGTACTCCGGGCTGGGAATCATAGAATTGCAAGGTAGCATCATCACCTGGTCAAGTTCCTGCTCAGTCCAGGAGATTCTAGAGCAGGCTTCTCCAAAGGAGTCAATGGGGCTATTCATTGTTGTTGTTCATAGTACTGTTAATTAAAGTAGTGTTTATTGCATTACTTTCATATAATAAATATGGGAGGGGGTCGTTGAACTATCTGAAACTTCTTGGGGGTGGGGTTGATGAGCTGAAAAGTTTGGGGACTCCTGCTTTAAAGGAGTCTCTGAAGACTTCTGGGGAAGGAAAATCCAGCTGGTTGCTCCATTGCCCTGAGAGCACCTACAATCAGGAAGTTCTTCCAGATGGTTACCATGGACCTCCTCCTTGTAGACTTAACCCTTGTTCTGGGTCTGGGCCTGTCCTGTAGGGCAGGGGTCTTCAAACCTGGCCCTTTTATGACTTGTGGACGTCAACTCCCAGAATTCCTCAGCCAGGCATGCTGGCTGAGGAATTCTGGGAGTTGACGTCCACAAGTCATAAAAGGGCCAAGTTTGAAGACCCCTGCTGTAGGAGTCTTACAGAATCAGACACTTCCCCCTTTAGATCAGACCTGAACATTTTGTGATGCGTGGGCCACAGCTGGTTGGTTGGCTGTCCTTATCTAGCTTGTGGCGGTGGCAGGGGTGGGGCGTGGGGCAACGAGAGTGGGTGGGGCAGCAGTGGCCCTTCACAAAGTCCCAGTCTTTCATGTGGCCTCTTGGGAAAATTACTTGCCTACCCCTGCTTTAGATATTTCAAGACTGCTATCGGATCTCCTTTGAACGGTCTTTTCTGCATGTTGAACACACCAGATTTTCTAACTGTTGCTCATAGGCTCAAATTTCAGCCCATGGAGCTGCCTATGAGCTTCCAGATCCCAGCATTCCTCATGGGGAAAGTAGTTTGTTTAATTAAATTTATATGCCATCCCGATCACTGATAAGGCGACTCTGGATGGCTTACAAACAGTAACAAGATAAATATAAAAACAATTAAAATTTTAAAGAGCTATATAAAAAAGCTAGAACTAAGGAAATAGATGGCATGAGGATGTGGTCTTTTTTTTCCCACATCAAGCCCTTCCAGCAATGAGCACCCTCCTCAGGGTCCCAAGTCTACTGCCAAAACCAGGTTTTGATACCCTTCCAGAAGACCAAAAAGGTGAGGACAGTTCTCACCTCCAGTGGTAGAATGTTCCATGGGTATGGGGCCATAGAATAACAGAGTTGGAAGGGACCTTAGAGGTAGAAATAGAAATAGAAATAGAAATAGAGAGACCACCAGTCTCCTCTTAAAAATCTCCAGTGATGGAGCGCCCACGATTTTTGGGGATAAGCTGTTCCACTAGTTAATTGTCCTCACTGTCAAGAAGTTTCTCCTTAATTCCAGGTTGCTTCTCTCTTTGATCAGTTTCCATCCATTGTTTCTTGTCCTGCCCTCTGGTGCTTTGGTGAATAACGTGACCCCCTCTTCTTTGTGGCAGCCCCTCAAATACTGGAACACTGCTATCATGTCTCCCCTATTTCTTCTTTTCTTTAGACTAGCCAAACCTGTCCTGCAGCCGTTTTTCGTATGTTTTAGCCTTTGATCATCTTAGTTGCTCTTCTCTGAACTCTCAACATCTTTTTTGTGATATGGTGACCAAAATTGGCTGCAGTATTCCAGGTGTGGTCTTACTAGGGTTTTATAAAGCGGTACTCAGCCGCATCGACAGAGGGATAGCATCAAGGTCACAAGAAGTGACAACACTACTTTATGCTACACTGCTAAAGGCATGGCTGGAATCCTGCATCCAATTCTGGTCACCACAGTACAAAAAAGATGCTGAGACCTTAGAAAGAGTGCAGAGAAGAGCAACAAAGATGATTAGAGAGCTGGAGACTAAAATATATGGTGAATGATTGCAGGAACTGGGTATGTCTAGTCCAGGGGTAGGCAACCTTGGCTCTTTTATGACTCGTGGACTTCAACTCCCAGAATTCCTGAGCCAGCATGGCTCAGCTTGGAAACCTCTCCCTTTCCCCTCAGCGTGGCTGGCTCAGGAATTCTGGGAGTTGAAGTCCACGAGTCATAAAAGAGCCAAGGTTGCCTACCCCTGGTCTAGTCTAATGAAGAGAAGGACTAGGGGGTGACATGACAGCTTTCTTCCAATATTTGAGGGGGACAACCTATTCTCCAAGGCAGGACAAGAATCAATGGATGGAAACTTATCAAGGAGAGATCCAACTTAGAACTAAGGAGAAATTTCCTGACAGTGAGAACAATTAATCAGTGGAACAGCTTGCCTCCAGAAGTTGTGGGTGCTCCATCACTGGAGGTCTTCCAGGAGAAACTGGACAGTCATCTGCCTGAAACAGTATAAGATCTCTTGCTATGGGCAGGGGGTTGGACTAGAAGACCTCCAAGGTTCCTTCCAACTCTATTAATCCATGTTCTACATTCTTGCTAACACCCTTGCACACAGGACAACCCCCCCCCCCCGACTGTCTTACCAGACCTAGTAACCCTGCAGTGCAAGAGATCCATGTTCCCTTCTGACCTTCTCCTTAGGCTGTGCAAGGTATATGAAATTCAGGTGGAGCTTTGATTGCACTGCAATGTCCTCCATCTTGACCTTTTTGACCATGCAGGAGGAGACTTCTGCTCCCAGGAGCTTGGAGGCCCAGCTCAATCCCCAAGGGAAATATGCATTGTGTGTGTGTGCTGTGTTGCTGACTTGGGGTGGCTCTCGGGACGGTGAGGAAGCTGTTCCATCCTGCCGGGAAGCCTCTCCCTTCCCGCCGACTGACGCCAAGGCTTCCTGTGGAAGAGAAGCTCCAGGTGAGAGGGTGGAGGAAGAGCAGGGCAGACAGTCCCAGAGCCTTGCAGGTTTGGCCCCGGGTGCAAGGACCAGTCTTATTATCTCCTGGGCCAGACTGATGCCTCTCATTTCCCTCTTGCCCTGACATTTGAGAAGGCAATTTCAGTCTGACAGGATCAGTCAGTTTCACTGCCAGGGGGTGTCTGCAGTGTGTGTGTGTGTGTGTGTGTGTGTGTGCCTGTGCCATATCTAAGGGGCTGCCACAAAGAAGAGGGGGTCCACTTATTCTCCAGAGCACCTGAAGGCGGAACAAGAAACAACGGATGGAAACTAATTAAGGAGAGAACCAACCTAGAACTAAGGAAAAAATTCCTAACATTGAGAACAATTAATCAGTGGAACAACCTGCCTCCAGAAGTTGTGGGTGCTCCAACATTGGAGGTTTTTAAGGAGAGACCGTGGGTCAGCCATTTGTCCAGAATGGTATAGGGTTTCCTGCTCGAGCAGGGGGTTGGACTAGAAGACCTCCAAGGTCCCTTCCAACTTTGTTATTCTGTTCTGTTGTTGGTATGTGTGTGTGTGTAAGCAGACAAGATGGTGGATGCAGTTTTGTGATTCAAGTCCTCTCCCTTTTGAAGACTGATTTAGAACAGGGGGTGGAACTTTAAGACTTGTGGACTTCAACTCCCAGAATTCCCCAGCCAGTTAACCCCTTTAACTGGGGGTTAAAGTAGGGATGTCCGACCTTAGCAACTTTTAAGACTTACGGACTTCATCTCCCAGAAATTCCCCAGCCACCGTAGTCCACAAGTTTTAAAGTGGCCAAGGGTGGACAGACCTGACTTAGAACATGGAACATAGAATAGGGTCGAAAGGGATCTTGAAGGTCTTCTAATCCGACCCTTATTGGAAGATCAACTGCCCGTTCTATAAGTGGGTGAAAACAAGCATCTCTTGGGTCACAAAGAAGGGGGTGGGGTGGGTTTTTTTGGCCCTTTCTCTGCATTTGGCATCCATCAAGACAACTTTTTGTCATTTTCCCAGCTCAGGGCAGGATGAAGACTAAACTGGATTTGCCACCCTCTAGTACAGGGGTCTTACACCTGGCCCTTTTATGACTTGTGGACTTCAACTCCCAGAATTCCTCAGCCAGGCACACGTGCCTGGCTGAGGAATTCTGGGAGTTGAAGTCCACAAGTCATAAAAGGGCCAGGTGTGAAGACCCCCTGCTCTAGTATAAGCTGCCAACATCGGAGCCGTTTCAAAAGGCGTACAAGAAAAGGGCTTTCCAGCCTTCATTTTTGGGTTGCTTTCAATCCATTAAATTTCCATGCCTTTTTTCCCCTTTTTTCCCCCCCTCCTGCTTGCCTCCCCCCCTTTTCCTTTGAGTAAATATGTGTTATAGTCTTTGATTAACGAGTAAATATATGTTATAGTCTTTGATTAACGATTCACTCCACCCCAGCACCTTCACCCTAATGACTTGGGAGCAGGGCGTCTTGCGTTAAAGCCTCTTTCACACACACACACACACACACACACACCTCTTTCACACACACACACACACACACACCTCTTTCACACACACACCGCTGGGTCTGGAGAAAACCCCCTGTGCCGGCCGTGACTGCTTGTCACTTTCCACCCACCCAGCCAGCCAGAAATATTCCACTCGTGCTGGATTTCATCAGCCCTGCTTCATCTCAGCCCCCTCACGTCGTGCTGCCCCAGATGTGTTCGTGAGCCTCCTCGTGGCTCTTCTCCAACGCAGCTCCTAAACTTAGCTGCCTTTTAGTACATTTAGACGAGCGTTTCTCTCTGAGAACTTGCTTAGGCACGCACACGTGTGCACGGGGGGTGGGGGGGACGGTCCGGGGTGCGTTTGTGGCCAGAAGCTTCCCATTTTCTATCTCAGACATTCTCAGAATTTTGCACGTAGCGTTTTGAGTCCCGGCACCCCTATGCAAATGGCCATTAATGTTTTTTTTTTTTAATGATTTTTAAATTAAAATTTAAAAAATTTTAAATTTAAATTTGTAATGATTTTTATTTTTTTTTAATTTAATTCATGAGAATCAGGGATTGTCCCTTTTGACAAACCTGCTTCTCTGCTGTGAAATACAGTCTGCCCTGCAGAAGCTAAGCTAGATAATGCGTCTCCTGGCTGGAGAGAAGGGAGAGAGGTCACTGCACTATGCACTATAGTATTAGTCCTCAACTTACGGCAGTTTGCTTAGTGACCGTTCAAAGTTACAACTGAAAAAAAGTGACTTATGATGGTTTTTCACGCTGATGACCGTTGCAGCATCCCCAGGGTCAGGTGATTTACATTCGGATGCTTGAGAACTGACTCATATTTATGACGGTCGCAGCATCCCAGGGTCATGCGATCTCCTGTTGCGGCCTTCTGACAAGCAAAGGCAGTGTGGAAGCCGGATTCACTTAACAACCATGTTATTAATTTAAGAACTGCAATGATTCACTTAACAACTGTGGCAAGAAAAGTCGTAAAATGGGGCAAAACCCACTTAACAAAAGTCTCACTTAGCAACAGAAATTTTGGGCTCAATTGTGGTCGTAAGTTGAGGACTACCTGAAATTAGGGCTGCCACTTTATGTGGGTTTTAACTGTTTTAATGCTTTTCCTGGAGGGTTTTTGACAGCTTTTGTGAGGCAACTAGAGTCTTCTGGGGTGTGTAGCCATATGAAATCCATTAAATTGAAATAAACTGAAATGAATCTCCTGTGTGGTCTAGTGGTTAAAGCAGGAGGCTAAAAAGCAGGAGATGATGAGTTCTGGTCCTGCCTTACCCATGAAAGCCGCTGGGTGACTTTGGACCCTCTCTCAGTCCCTCTCTCTCAGCCAAACCCACCTCACAGGACTGTTGTTCTGGGGAAAAGAAAAAGGGGAAGGAATATTAGGTATGTTTGCCACCTTGAGCTACTTATAAAAATAATAATGGTGGGAGAGAGAGAGAGAGAGAGAGAGAGACCTGAGGTTGGACAGGAGAAACACTGGCAAGCTGAAAAAGAAAATCAGAAGGATATTGATTGACTGACTGATTGATCAATTGATTGATTTAGGATATCTCTATGGCACCCCCTCCCCCCCACTTCCAACAAAGTGACTTTGGGCAGGATACAAAAATCATTACTGTAATTGGAAAGAACAGTTTGTACCATGAAAACCGTGATCATAACCAGGCTGCACCAACTGGGAGTTCTGCTCCTTCTGACCCAGATGGCTTAACTGCCTTTTTCAAGGCCTGCAGGCTCAGGCGGGATTCTGCATCGGTGGAGAGGTCATCCCAGAGGGGATGGGGGGATGCTTTCTTTCCGTCCCTGCTCTCTCTGCAGAGCAGCGAGAAAAGCTAAGGAACCTGTCTCCTGACTTGGAGTCAATCGGGTGGGGAAAGACTCCTTAGCTGCCTGATCTCTGCCGTGGGAGTTCGTCTTTCTGGGGTAACAATTAAAGCATCTGCATGGATACGACGTCTGCCATTACCACTTAAAGTTCCTTCACTTCCTACCCTGGGACTGTCTTACTCAGACCATGCTAGAGGCTGTCTGCTTTCATGGAAGCTCTGGGTTTGGGCTGTGTGGTTGTGAGTCACCGCAAAGTAGGATGGAGAAGCAGCAGCTCAGAGGAAACGGGGTGGGGGGGGGTTCTCTTGCCGCAGAGATCGGGGTGGGTGGGAGGCTGGCTGGAAAATCTGACTCGGATTCAAACCTGCCGCATAGGTGGAGGGTAGGCTAGAGAGGAGGCCCACAGGCTGCTGAGCACCAGGGCTTGAGTATTGTGTTCTCCACAGCATCAGTTGGGACCAGGGTCACCTGCACCTTTCATGTGGTCCTCTTGTCCATAATCCTAAGGAGGATTAGATGGCTCTGCCCTCAACCAAATGCCCATCCGTTCTTCCTGCTCGGGACCCAGGGTCTTGCACCTCAACCCAGAGGGACACCACTGGGCAGAGAAGGTGAGTTACTGCCTTCCAGAGACTGAAGATCCGGACCATGCAGAGGTCAGCTGAGCTCCAGGCCATCAGAACAGGAAGGGGAGGAGGGTCTTCATTTTGCACCAGCCCCATGCAGAATCCATCCAGGACACCGACGGTCCTCAAGGCAGTGAACCAGAAGACAGCTCAGAAGTTCAGCACTTGAAGAAAAGAATACAGCTAACTTGGTTTCCACTTGGAAACCACTTCTGGACTTTGGGATTGAGGTGGAAAAAAGTGAATCTTTGACTTTGAGTTTTGCGCATTAGGTTGTTGTTATAGAAATGGCTAGTTACATGATGATGATGATCTTATCCACTCAGTCGTGTCTGACTCTTGGCGATTCTACAGGCCAGGTCTCTCCACATCTCTTCCGATCTTGCACTACTTCTTCGAGTTTTTTCTATGCTCTGGCTGGTGTCCGCTTTGATGGTGTCCAGCGACCGTGTTCTTTGATTGGACCCAGTTTTGTGATTTTACTGATTAGTACATACAGTATTAGTATGAAAAAATAAAAAAAATTCAGGCTGTATGTTATTATCTTATTCTGCTGCAATAAAGAGAGTTGGAAGTTAATGCTTTTCTTTCTTCTTCCCCATTTATTCTACACTTCTTCCTCTTCCATTTTTCCTCCCCTACTTTCCCACTATTTTCATTTTTCTTTGTATTTTATGTTTTTGATGAACTAATAAAACATTTGGAACCACAAAAGATATGCAGCTCTTGATCCAGCAATACTCATATTTGGGTGGAGAATGGATAAGAGGCCCCAAAGCAGGCATGGACCTCTTCAGAAGATTGCAGATTGCATGCCTTGTGTTTCAATCTACTGCAGGGGTATCCAACTTTGTTAATTTTGAGACCTGTGGATTTCCTCTCTGAGGAATTCTGGGAGTTAAAGCCCACAGGTCTTCAAAATTGCCGTGGTTGGACACCCTGATTTACTGTATAATGAAATGTATTGAGCGTTGCGTTTTTTTGTAAACCCAGTCATTCTGTTTTGTCAACCTAGACAAGCAACCTAGAATTAAGGAGAAATTTCCTGACAGAACAATCAATCAATGGAAGAGCTTGCCTTCAGACGTTGAGGGCGCTCCATCACTGGAGGCTTTCAAGAAGAGACTGGACAGCCACTTCTCTGAAATGGTGCAGGGTCTCCTGCTTGAGCAGGGGTTTGGACTAGAAAACCTGCAACACCCCTTCCAACTCTGATGATTGCCTTCTATGTTCTAGCCACAGTATATTGGTTGCTACGTGTGAACTGGGTCATTATGGTTTATTAAACAAACCATGATTGAATGTATGAACCCTAATGACTTAAAGGCACTCCTCAAGTTCCATCAAGTCAAGGGAGGCAGGCTTCTTGTTGGTTTTGGGGGCGGGAGGGGAGCAAATTACAAAACATGAGTGATGTCACATGAAGGCAACCACCTTCAGTACACATTCATGTCAAGTTATAATTACATCATAAGCCACCTTTAGCCATGACATCATTGTGTCTGTCATTATTTTGACATTTTTGTGGTTTGCTGCAGAGGCTGCTATGTGAGTCATTAAAGATACCAAGGGTTTATGGGGCTCATCAATAAGCATTTCAAAATGTTGACCCTAACATAGTTTAACACAATATGTTGTGGGAACCAAGTAATGTGGCTTATTCACTCAACTAAGGTTAAACAAACCATGGCTTAGGGTATTGCATAAACAAAGCCTCCATTATTGTATTCATAGATAACAGGGGGTGCTTAGATTGTCAGCCAAGCACCCAAGGTAGAAATTCCTGAACAGATGGAGCTTTAAATACACCATGGCTGCCACCATCTTGACTTTTTTGACCATGTCGCCGGGCGTGCCTCTTCGGCATGCTTAGGGCACATTAATCATTTAATCATTCAGGCAATAAATAAAGGACGGACTCCCTAACCGAGCAAGCATTTGGAGACACACATCCTGCCATATAAAAAGTGGTTGTTTATTGCAACAGGTGATAATAAATATAAAGTGCAGAAGACATTTTGAAATCAATGTCCATCAAGAAAGAGGTTCTCCTAATAGCACACGCATGGAGGAACAACTGAGTATTGCTTTGGGGGAGAGAGAGAGGAAGGGAACAGTTTGGGGCCCAATCCACCACTGCTCCAGCCCTCCCCCTTTCCCCCCAGATAATTGTGCTCAAAGGGAAGGAGGACCCTGAATTCTCCCACCTCACTTTACAGATGGTGAAGACAATCTTCAACCCAGATACACAATTCTGTCCACACAGCACATAGGAGTAGCCGTATCCAGCACAGTGGGGCTTGTCGATTGCTGGCTCATCTGATCAAAAGGTGCCAGACTAGGCTATCTGGCTGGGAAACACTGGTGTGTTTCACACAAGATACTAATGCAGGGGCCCTCAAACCTGGCCACTTTAAGACTTGTGGACTTCAACTCCCAGAATTCCCCAGCCTTCAGGCATCCACGTCATTGAAGGAAAACATATGTCCTTTTAAAAAGGGACTTTTGCATGTTGCTATTATTCCTAGCCAACTTAAGGGCCAACCATGGCAATTGATGACCAACAGCGTAGCACAGGGGTCTTCGAACTTGGCCCCTTTATGACTTGTGGACTTCAACTCCCAGAATTCCTCAGCCAGGCACGCGTGCCTGGCTGAGGAATTCTGGAAGTTGAAGTCCACAAGTCATAAAAGGGCCAAGTTTGAAGACCCCTGGTGTAGCAGAACGCTGGCTATACAGCAACCTGAACCTGCCCCACTGTCAAATGCATAAGACTATCAGCAACCTGGATCTCTTTTTTAAACTGTTATCTTAATATATATTATGACTTTTTTAAAAAAAAATGCAGTGATTTCAATCTATGACTTGAAGTCCTCCAAGGATGATTGGGCAACATCCAAGACACCCAAGCATTAGTCACCTGGGCTAGAAAGAATGGCACCAAATCAAATTTTGGAGGACCCAAGGGGAGATACAAATAGTCCTCGACTTAACAACAGTTCATTTAGCGACCATTCCAAGTTACAACAGCACTGGAAAAAAGGACTTATGACCATTTTTCACACTTACGAGCATTGCAGCATCTCCGTGGTCATGTGATCAAAATTCGGACGCTTGGCAACTGGCATGTACCTAGGACAGTTGCAACGTCCCGGGGTCACGTGATCCCCTTTTGAGACCTTCTTGACCAGCAAAGTCAACGGGGACGCCAGATTCGCTTAACAAACAGGTTACCAATTTAAGAACTGCAGTGATTCACTTAACAAATGTGGCGAGAAAGGTCGTAAAATGGGGCAAAGCTCAACTTAACACATGTCTCACTTAGCGATGTAAATTTGGGGCTCCGTTGTGGTCATAAGTTGAGGACTACCTGTATATTCTGATTTACGCAATGCACCAACTAGCCGCCAGTGGAATTCACTCGTAAAACAATGTACAAATAAATAACATTTGGCTCTCTTCGCTGGGGACAACGGAGTTCACCAGAGGGGCCGAGCAGTTCCTGCCAACAGTGTTGAACCTGCTCATCTCACATTTATTTCTCTTCATTTCCAGCTTATTCACTTTTTCTTTCATAGTCATGCAATAAGTCATCGCGGCAATTTCACACGGGAGAGGACCAGTCCCTCCCCGCTTTGGGGATTCCTTGCTACCGATCAGTGCAATAGAAGAAAAAGGAGGAGGCCATTGCCCAGCTCGTGGCTCTCCCTCCCCCCCAATCGATGTAAACAGGAATGCCCCCCCCATCTGTGGTCCGTAAGAAGCCGCCTGGCCTCCTCCTCCTCCTCCTCCGCAGAGCAACCAGGAGCCGCCGGCTAATGGCAGAGCACCTCCGTCTCAAACTGCAGGAGCTGCCCCATGAAGCCAAAATTGGGTGAGATGACTCCGCGGCGCTGCTTGATGAAATCGAAGGCCTCCTCCAGCGGCACCCGGCGGCTCTGGATCAGGTAGGCGAGGCAGATGGTGGCTGAGCGGGAGATGCCAGCCTGGCAGTGTACCAGCACGTGCCCACCGCCGGCTTTCACAGAGTCTGCCGAGAGAACAGGAGAAGAGGAGGTCAGAGGTGTGTGTGTGGGGGGGGAAGATGGTCCTGGCTGCAGGAAACCCACCATGCCTAGAAAGACCCTTTGGCCGTTTTGGGTGGGCACAGAACGGGGGTGAATAAGGTCTTTACAGTCCCGCCTGGCAGGCACAACGCTTGGAAGGATGGCGAAAGCAAGCTTTCTGTTCCGATTTGCAGAGACTGGACAGCCACCTGTCTGAAATGCTATAGGGTCCCCTGCTCAAGCAGGGCGGTTGGACTAGAAGACCTCCAAGGTCCCTTCCAGCTCTGTTGTTCTCTTAGGATTCTGTGCCAAAAATCAACCCTGTCGCCACTGTTTTAGCAGTCTAATTTCATGCTGTGTTACAGAGGCTGCCTCTAGGGAGCAGGATGGAGAGGGCTCATGGACCACTGGGTCACAGATTAATGTCTCCTAGACCAGAGGTCCCCAACCTTTGGGGCACCAGGGACTGGTTACGTGGAGAGTTTTTCCACGGACTGGAGGGTGTGTGTTTTTGTGTGCTGCCTGCATCCCGCAATGGAGCTTTGCTTGTTTGTGCGGCCCGGTTGCTGGCATGCTGTGGCCCGGTACCGGTCCACGGACCGGGGGTTGAGGATCCCTGTCCTAGACTTCTTCCATGCAAACTGTAACCCATTTTTTAATTATTTATTTATTTATTAGACTTTTATGCTTCCCATCTCCCCTACTCTGTTAATCTGTTCATTTCCCACTTGATCCAGGAAATAGCTTCTCGTGTTAAAAGTTGCTTGGGTAGATCAAGGCAAGGATCTCTCTCGGATCACTAGCTGCTCCGTAAAGTTCACAAGAAAGACACGGGAGCGCCCGTCTCTCCCCAACCTGCCTTTGACAAACTGGATCCAGAACTTGGACTGCCTCTGTATCTGCAAGCTGTATATTTAGCTACTGCTGTTCTCTGGAAGACCCACCCTCCCTAAATAGGTCCAAAGCTCTAATCTCATCTTTAAGGAGACCTCTTTGGCCAAGCTGAGGTTGCCCTAATTATGTAATGAGTTGGGTATGAGTCACTATTGTATCATATTCCATGTGTGGCAGTGTAATAGAACGTTAACCCAAAGAGACCTCAAGGTGGCTTCATTTAGCTATCTGCAGATATTCGCAGGACAGTGATGGGCTACCGGCAACCTGAAGATGCCCCCCCTCCTCCCACCAGCACCCATTTTCAAGATCACATCATCAACATTTGGTGACAAGGATGGTCAAATTCCAGCTACATGATTTCCATCAGTTATTGGCGATTTAGAGTGGTTTAATGGTGTAAATAGGAATGGTTTGCCTCTGGGAAGCTTCTTATAACTAGCATCATCCTTATCCCTTCCACCCGAAAGGTCAAACTGGACCAACTAATTCAGCCTTGTTTCTTCCAATGACACAGTGGTGTCAACAAATGGAGACCTGCCATTCTTCAGAGAGCCAAGGGGCTGAATTACACCCCTCCAAAATGGTCCACTCTGCCCCAGTTTGCACAGAAACAATGGGTTTCTCCAATTTATGGCACTCACCAATGAAATCAATGGCTTCCTGGAACCATATGCTGATATCGGCCATGTGATTGTCTTCTACTGGAATGCTCTTGTAAAGGAAGTGTCCTTCAAAGTAGTTGGGACAACTGGAAGAGACGTTAAGGACCGCTGTGATTCCCAGTGACTCCAGCACCTCTCTGTTGGAGGAATGGTGACAGCTACCTAAGTAAAGAAAAGGTAGGATCTCCACCGGTCCATCCTGAAAAAGAAAAACCAAGAAGACAATGTTCAGCTTTGGGGTATACTAATTAGTTGAAGACAGAACTTATTTATTGAATTTATATGCCACTTTAACTCGTGTGAAACATGCATGAAAAAAATTAAACAGTAGTTGCAAGAGGACCAAGGAGAACAGGTTTTTTTCAGGTTTTATTCTCTTCTCTCCGTCCTGCATTTTTTCTGCACAGCTTAGCATGGGAAGCTTTTTCAATTCACACTAGTTTTCCCAGCTGTCTCTGGCAAGTTGGGTAGCAGCTGTGAACCTTCTTCCTGCAGAGTTTTTCTCTGCCTTCCTAAGAGTTACAGGTTCCACTTGGTGGACTAAGCCACTATGTGATTAATTTTTTGTTGTGTGAACTTAGCCACTAGGCTTGTGAGTCATGGTTCAGTGCTTAGTTCAATGTGCAAATTTAGAGAATTTTGGTTTAGCCCAACCACGTGAAGCGAGTCATACTTTGTAGTGTAATGAGTAAACCAAATGGCAGAAAAAAAATAAGAGTAAAAGCTCTACAGATCATATCCAGGGAGAAGATGAAAGGGGCAAAGCCCATCTTTTACACAGTCAAGCATTTTTTTCTGAATGAGCCGTGGTTAGGCTAGATTCAGGTCTACAGCCCTTCAGCATAGCTTTATGGATGTCCAGTAAGACATATGCTCATGCTATGTCCAGTTAACAGAATAACAGAGTTGGAAGGGACCTTGGAGGTCTTCTAGTCTAGTCTCTCCCCCTGCTGAGGCAAGAGACCCCAGACCATTTCAGAAAAATGGCTGTCCAGTCTCTGTTTAAAAGCCTCCAGTGATGAAGCACCCACAACTTTTGAAGGCAAGCCATTCCACTGGTCAATTGTTTTCACAAGAAAAAAAATTCTTTAATTCTAGGAGTTCTTATTTCTCATTTTAGTCCCTCCTGTGGCTGATGTTGAAGAACTTAAATGTAAGTGAGGCTCTCTAGATATTTGGGTCTTTCTTCCAAATAGGAAGGCAGAAGGTTACAAATTAAGCCCATTTTTGTATATGGCACGAATGTAAGATTCCCCCAAACCCTGAAAAACTCAAGAGTAGATAAATTGTTGCCAATCATGGTCAACTTGCCATAATTCCACATTCAGCAAAATGAGAAGAAACGTCAAAATTTTAGGAGGAGAAAGAAGTGTTACTATTTAAGGCAACTGGGTTATATTGCATAATTCATTAACAGGAGATGTAATTTTTGAATGGATGAGAATTAAAGGGACTTTATAAATATTTTGGTTCTGGTATAACCTGCAATTAAGCCACAAAGGAGGAAACATGAAGAGACAAACTTTCATACCCCCTTAGTTATCTCCAAGATACTCCTGCACGGAGATGCTTGCAATAGGCAATTAAAACATAATTAATTGATTTAAAAATGATTATGAGATGTGACAGCTAAAATCCAAGCTCTGTTTGTGACCAGCTCCAGGCCTTAAGGAAAGGCTGGATGAATAAAATGAAATATAGCTCTTCTTCCATGTTAGTTGGTATTCCACCACGCGCGCAATCATTTCACCAAGGATTACTCACTCTACGAAGTCTAGACAGTTTAATTAAAGCAGACCAGAAGATTAATTTAAAAAAAAAAATTGCTTGGGGAATTACAGGTTTGTCAGTAGGTCTGTAGCTTCTTCTTATCCGTTTGCTCTACACCTTCCCAGTCCAGGAACTTACCTGGTCATACAAGGGAGTCACCACTTCTGCACCATTGTCTTCAGGGCTTCTTAAGGCTGGGGAAGGCGCCAAGATAGGTGGTGCCACTGCGCACAATTCTGGGAAGTTGGCTTGGAAGTGTTCAAAGCCACCTAGATGAGAGAGATTGGAAGGAAGTGGGCTGTTGAGTTGGGAGACAGCATATAATAGCACCCTTCCAGGCTATTTCCTTCTGTATGGGAAACCTGGTTATCAGTAAGCAGGACATCCTTCACACCTAAAAGCAGTTTCTCAATCCTGGAAACTTTCTAAGGGGTGGACTTCAATGGGAATTGAAGGTGGGTTGTGAGGTGGGTTGGGCTGAGAGGGAGAGGGACCGGCCCAAAGTCACCCAACTGGCTTTCATGGCTAAGGTGGGACTTGAACTCAGAATCTCCTGCTTTCTAGCCCAGTGTCTTAACTACTAGCCCAAGCTGGCTTAATGACCCAAACTTTCCAGTGGAAAGACTCAGAGCAGGCAAGGACCATTTTTAGTTCCAACTATAATTTTATGTGCTTCGGCGGTGACAAGCAGAGGCCACAGCTAATATTTGCAAAGTGATCTGATTAATTGAGGAGATGCTAAACCATGTTTTGATAGCCCAAGATTGCTGACATGTGCTGTTTTTCATTTGTGCACTGGGCTTAAGGAACTGATGTGTGGACATCACAGAGGCAGGACCCAGTGATGAAGCAAGATCCAAAATCTTGTAGACAGGTGCACCATCAGGAGACAGAAAGAGTGTCATTTACACCTATGCTTGATTGCTGAAAGAAATATTGCAGATGCGCCAAACTATAGATTTGGGCAATGTGATCACCCCTCCAGTTTAATTCCTACTACAAGATCCAGGTGGAATCTCCTCGGAAGTCAGCATGAAACAGGCCAACCTGAAATCTGGTCCTGATGCTCCACTTTTGCCAGAATTGGGCATTAATGCCTTTTAATGAGATTCCACACAATCCAAAATGATTGGCAGGTAGTGAAAGGTTGACCATCATCCCAACTGAAGGTGCTGCAAGTTGGGGTGACAGCCATGATTGAAGCTCTAAAAAAAGAGCATCCATCACACCATCACAATGATTGCCATCTTGACTTTTTTGACCATGCTCCTCGGATCATCCTGATAACCATTATTCTGCTTTAGTTCTGTAAGATTTTCTCTCGCAGAGGAGAGAGACCAAGACTTACTCTCCTCAGCCCTCAGCAGATGCGCCCCATTCTGTCTTTCCTTGAAGGTGTCTTTGAGAAAGGCTGAGTTCACACAAGCTGCCCTACTAGGCTGAAATATACCTGGGTATTTTGAGGGTCAGATGGTGAGGAACCAACCGTCCTTGAAGCTGGCTGCACCAACCATGCTGTGCCCAGAAGCCAGAACAGTTACCTATCTAGGCATGATGTGAACCCATGGTACAATGTGTAGTTAACCCTGGTTTAGGATTCAATGTGTGAATCCAGATTGTGCAAAGCAAAGGTAGCATATCAAAGGCTTTCCAAATCAGTTAATAGTAGGACATTTTTTACCAACAATATTATTAAATATTTCTTATTATTGCCTAATAATAATATTGGCAGGGGGCAGGGAATAATCCCATCCTGCCTCTTTTTTATTTTATTTCTTTTTATTTCCATTTCCATTTCCATTTCTGACTCTTTCCTACGCAAACCCCTTAAAATTGAAATCTCAGCGTCCGCTGGACTCGCTTTTCTTCAGTCAGGATTCACACAACCGCCTCAACCAAGCTCGGGGGTTCACCTTAACCGCGCTTTGGCTCCCGGCGACCCAACCTGCTGGGCGAACCCAGTTCGGAGCTGCCACAACCCGCCAAGCCCAGCCGTGGTGGGTTGGCTCCTTCAATGCCCGGGTTCCGCGGGCCGTGCGAACGCAGCCAGGGCCGGACCCCGTCGCTTAGCCCTGCCTCTGCCCCCCAGTCCTGGGCGTGCGGGGAGGAGGGCGGGAGGGGGGACCTCCAGGCCAGCTTCTTACCTTGCAGCAGGTAGATGTGCGACGTCCCGGCTCGCTCCTCCCGCAGCAGCGCGTTGAGCAGCAGCCTGGCCAGGCTGTCCGGCCGCAGAGCCGAGACGGAGCCGCCGGCCTCGTCCAGCACCACCAGGTGGGCCAGCTCGCCCTTGCGCAGCCGGGCCAGGAGCGCCCGGTCCGGCACCAGCCGCTCCAGGCCGACCCCGCTCCGCCCGCGGGACCTCCGCCGCAGCAGCCCGTTCCAGTGCACGGGCCGCGCCTCCAGCAGGTGCGCCTGGCAGTAAGCGAGGAAGGGCCGGCAGTCCAGCACCAGCGTGCGGCCGCTTTCCTGCGGGTCCCGCAGCAGCCGGGCCAAGCCGGAGCTCTCCAGCGGCATCACGTCCTCGATCACCATGCCGGCCGGCGGCTGCGGGGCAAAGGCGGGCAGAAACACACAAGAGCCGGCCCGGGAGAGACGATTCCCACGATTCCCACGACGATTTCCCCCACCCTCCAACACGCAAGTCAGCGATGACCCCGCGCCAGTTCTGCCTCCCTGCCGGCCGGGAGGGAGCTTAAATCGCCTGCCGAGCCCCGCCCCGGCTGGCCATATATGGAAGTGCGCGTCACGAGGAACTCCCTGCCTGGGCCACGCCCCCTCCCCCTCCTCCCGGGAACCCCCCCGCCCGAATTCCCCGCCCGGGGCCGATCGGGGCCCACGCCCCCCCCCCCGCGCGCCTGGGGATCCCCGCGTCTCCCGGCGCCCGGGCTCTTGGGCGGCGCGGGGGAAACGACCCGAGGACGGCTCCGTGGAGCCCTCGGGAGGCGCAGCGTTCCGCCGGCAGGAAGGCCGGCCCTGCTGACACGTGAATCCAGCCGTCCGAGCGTGCGAGGCGCTCGCCAGACAGGCGCCCCCGAGAAGCCCCGGGCTTGGGGCGGGTTGAAGGAAAGCGTCGCGTTGGAGACGGAGATGCGCTGAGAAAGGGGGCGGGAGGGCTTTTAAAGGCATCTTCCCTGGAAGAACTTATAGACACGTCTGAATCGGATTTCCCGCAGGTTCTTAATAAAAAAGCCTAAATGAAACGGACCTTGTAGGGAGATTCTTGGTCCCGAGAACGGGCCTGTTGCACTCCCAGAGTTTTCCGATAACAGGTTTTCCCTTGATTGCTGGGTTGACTTCTTCACGGGCATTCTGAAAATCACGTGAAATGCTCTTCCCAAATGATTTTAGCTTCAGTTTCAGTCTGGAAAAAACTCGTTTCTATACAGTCCTTACCGGAGCTTTCTTTCAGAAGGAAAAAAAACAACAACTCAGATCATGCTGAAACAGACCCAATTTCAGGGCCATCTGAGGGCTAAATTCCCTTATAACAAAGATTTGTGGTTTCAAATTGGAGTTGTTCCTGAGCCCTCCCCCCCCCTCCATCCCATCCCATCCAGGACTCACCAAGTGGTGAGCATTAAGTGAAGAAAGCCAGAAGGTGGGCTGCTATTAACCTTGGTTAGAAGTATAGGCTGCTATTAACCTTGGTTAGATGTATAGGGAGTTCTGCCTGAGTACTTCTGCTTCACTCGATTTTGTAAATCCAAGTTAATCCAGTACCCAGATGAAATAAGTGAACACAACCTAGCTTTTTTTTTTGCCTTTGCTGCATTAAAGGAGGGTCAACTTTAGGCATGTGTGCATTAAAACACGGGCTCGATAATCAAGGGTAATCTGCACCAGAAATATAAGGATTTTGCACTCAGAATGTTGGAGCATGTTTCTTCCATGCATTCTCCTGAGCATTTTATTTTTGTGGCTTTTATTTCATGTAAGTTCTTGAAGGTCCCATCTTGTGTGATGGATACCTGTGTGTGAAAGAGAATCTGCTTTCTAATTTAGTCATTTTTCAGATTAACATCCATCAAGAAAGAAATCAGAGAAGGAAGGAAGGAAGGAAGGAAGGAAGGAAGGAAGGAAGGAAGGAAGGAAGGAAGGAAGGAAGGAAGAAGGAAGGAAGGAAGGAAGGAAGGAAGGATTTTAAAAACAGGAAAAGAAAGAAGAGGGAGGGAGGAAGGATTTTAAAAACAAAGGAAAAAAGGGAGGGAGGGAGGAAAGAAGAAAAGGAAGGAAGGAAGGAAGGAAGGATGGATTTTAAAAACGAAAAGAATGAGAAGAGGGAGGGAGGGAGGAAGGAAGAATTTTAAAAACAAAGGAAAAGAGGGAGGGAAGGAGGGAGGGAGGAAGGAAGGAAGGAAGGAAGGAAGGAAGGAAGGAAGGAAGGAAGGAAGGAAGGAAGGAAGGAAGGAAGGAAGGAAAATTTGAATCCTCTTGACTTTCCTCGCTTTGGCCACATAGCTCAGGCTGATATTTATGCTGAATTTTGTTCTGTACTGAATTACGCTGTGAGCCCACTTGACTGATTTATTTTGCGGTAGACAGCAGACAAAGAATATTTGAAATAAAACAAATGTCAAGCTGATTTAGAGAAAGGGAGGGAGGAAAGAGCGAGTATTTTACATTTATTAAATGTATACGTCTCCTGCCTCACTATCTAAAAAGATGTTAAGGAGGGACTTGCCAAAAAAAAAAAAGTCTTAGTCCGGAGAAAGAGGGGCACGTGTGAAAGAAACTCAAGAAATCCCTGCCTCAATTTTCTTCAGTATAAGATGTGAAAGAAGGAGAATGGGACAAACTGTCGAGGTTCTGTTCATTCTATCTTACTGCAAGAAAGACCATTGCTGGAAGAGCATTTCCTGACATGGCCTACCTCGCAGGGCTGACATTGTCTCAGGGTTTTCTAAATTTAGGCATTGTATTTTTTTCCCCTCACCATGAGTCATCTGCCTGCTCTTTTGGGACATTTCCGGCTTAACTCTAGAAGTTGTGGGTGCTCCGTCAGTGGAGGTTTTTAAGAAGAGGCTGGACAGCCGTTTGTCTGAGATGGTACAGGGTCTCCTGCCTGAGCAGAGGGTTGGACTAGAAGACCTCCAAGGTCCCTTCCAACTTATCCTCTGTTCTCTGCTCTAAGAACAGAATAGGCTTTTAGGTAAAAGAGGGAAGCTGCCACAAAGGAGCTGCCTGACATGCCACCAGCAGGTGGCGCTGCAGGCACTGAGCAACCCAAAGCCCTGCCCGGATTGCTGGGCAAGGGATCAGCTAAGACAGGCTGGCTGGGGAATTCTGGGAGTTGAAGTCCACAGGTCTTAAAGTTGCCAAGGTTGGGGACCCCTGAGCTAAGATACCGTAAGGACCCACCTCAATTTACATCTTAAGAAGACAGAACTCTTGGAACGTTTCTTCCAACAGGAATCTTTATTAAGAAAAACTGACTGAAGGCATGCTAGACAGGATCTGAGGGGTCCCCCCCCTACCATTCAATGTTTTAAAGTGTTCCCAGGCAGCCCCACTCCACATTCCTTCTGGTCAATTCAAATTGGCAGATGGTTGGGTGTTAAATCCATCGGTACAAGGAGGCTTCATAGGGAGTGAGATCAAAGGCTGATGGTCACATTGTTATGGTTAGTACTCTCGAAGGGAATCCACAGAGGATGTTACTTTGTAGTTGATAGGAGGAATGCCAGTCATAAACACCCGTGTTTACTCCCCCCCCTTGTAGTACGACAGAATCCAGAAGAGAGTAAGAATTGGGTTTTCTCAGAGTAGATAGCTAGAAATAAAATATAATTGGATTCTGACAGATACAGAAGTGCAAGATGAAATTCCATTGGGAGCATCCGAGATTATTTAGTACCTGCAAGGATATAGATGAGGCCTCCTCGACATTCTGGATAGTTTACAGGTCTTAAAAATACAATTAGGCCTTTCAACAAAATAGAGACACACTACATTCACCGTTCTACACCATGGCTCCTCCGTATCGACGCTCCTACACAGGGGCACAGTTTGAATGAAAAAATGGGGGAGGGGCGACAGTTTTGCGGTCACACTCTTCCACGATGCTACTGAAAGTTGACCCTCGAGGTTCCTGTCCTCCCATCTCCTGGAGGTTGGACATTTGCAGATTCTGATGGGATCAAATGATCTTGAAGGTAAGGAAGACCCAACTCATACAGGATTTTATAGGGAAGCATCGGCCCCTTAAGCTGGGATCCGAAATTCAGCCTCCACAAAGTAGGGGGGATTCTACCAGCTGCTGGGTCACCTTCAAGGGTCGTCTTATGTAGAACAAATGGCAGTAGTCAACCTGGGAGATGACAAGAATGTGAGTCACATTATGAGTTTCTACTATGTGTTGAAACAAAGAGACTATTTGGATGGCTGAGGAAAACTGCATCATTTCACATAGCACAAGTCCAGTGCTCATTGTTCCCAGTTTGGCTGGCTTCACACAATGCACTTGTGAGAGGTGCAAAGGATCAGGACCATACATTCAGTTGCAGCTCAAAAGATTTATTGCTCAGGCCTATACCCAAGAATCGAGTCAACTAAAGTTCAGCACTAAATTGGCACCAAATAAGGGTCAATGGTATTCAAGAGGGATTGGACTTAGACCAGACATGTCAAACACAAGGCCCGGGGGCCAGATGCGGCCCGCGAAGTGGTTTCATGTGGCCCGCGAAGCCATCCTGGAAACAGTGAGGGAATGGCCCCCGCTGCCTTGGCCCTGGCCCAGGCCAGCCGGGAACCAATGTACAATTTTGTGGTGGCCATCTATGCTGAAACGCACTCAGTCTTAGCTCCACAAGGCCGTCTGGAAACAGCGAGGAACCAGCCCCTGCCGCGTCGGCCCCGCCCCCTGGGTGCCCCCTGGGTGCATGCTGGGGAGGCTCCTCCAGTGGACCATGCCTTGGCGCTTGCCCTGGTCCCACCCCCTTCTGCCAGAGACCCTCAGATCTGTCCCACTCCTGCCCAGGCCCCCACAGGCACCTTTGACATGAACGATGTAGAGCTGGCCGTGCCCACCCAGTAGGCCACACCCACTCCAGCCACGCCCACCCAGTAGGCCGCACCCACCCTGGCCACACACACCCCGCCCCCCCGAGGGCAACCGCAATGCTGATGCGGCCCTCAATGAAATTGAGTTTGACACCCCTGACTTAGACCTTCTGTGACCATGTAACAGCTCTAAACTGATAGTTCACTTAACCTCAGCCCCCAGCTCTGCCTGCTCTTCTCGTACATCTAACCCTAATCCAAAACGAACAAAAGACTATTGTTGTCTTTGCATAGCATGTTTTGTGCAAGTAAGTCATACTACAGCTTCACTGGAAGGCCTGGTTCGCACAAATTGCTAAGAAGGTTGCTACCTTCCTGTTTTAAAGGAGGAAGTGAACCATCATGGTGATTTCAGACAAGCTCAATTGAGATATCAGGGATTACAGGTGATATGAAGAACAGCTAGCAGTTTTCCTTTCACTGGCAAAGAACAACAGCAAGAGTTTGCAGGGGCCTAAAGAAGACTCCACCAAAAATAGGGAGGAAAAACGTTTTATTGTGTGTACAACGAAAAGCAAGCTCTGGGTGCGAAGTTAAAGGAATGCAGGACACTTAAGGTGGGTGGGTGGGTGGTAGGAGAGGCAGTGAAGCCAGGATGAATGCAAGCTTCTATCAAGGATTGATTGATTTAAAAGAGTTATATAGAATAGGGAAGATTGGGGTCATAATCCATATTGTGAAAAATTTAATAATATCTTAGAATTTAAGTCAAAATAGTGGGGGAGTGAAGAAGAGAAGGGAGAATGGGAGAACAAGAAGAGACAGGAGGAAAAAATGGAGAAAGGACAGAGATGAAATTGGGGGATAGGCTGTGCAGGCGATGGTAAACAAAGTCAAGGTGCTGGCCCTGGCAAGCCCCTCAAAGCTCCACCCATTTCCATGTCCTCAGTGCACTGCAAAAATGGGCGAAGCTTTGATTGCCTCATCATGACCACGTCTTTTACCCTGCTTTGCAAATACTCATGCATCAAATGGATCTCAAAAAAGATGAATTGAAAATGCAACATTTTATTTTCCAGCACCTAAGATATTGGAGGAGGTCAGGCCCCCATGAAAATTTGGACTTAACATGCATCCCTTTTCTTCCTTGCAATGGGCCCATCTCACTGATTTTCCCCAGCACAAACTCGTGGGCTGCTTCGCCTACCCCAGTTGGCTGGATAAACTGAGATGGGGCCGTGTCTTGTTCAACCAGGCATCCAGGCATAGTCACGTTAAGCCATCTTATGACTGATCGTGTGCCTTGTGAATCCAGCAAGTGTTTTATTAACTAAAGCTTATGATGGAGCATCCTGAAGAAACACCCAGCTGGCTCATTACCCAATCCTTTATGTTATTTGTGTACATTTACGATTGCGTCTATGCTTCTCAATTGTGAATGGGGTTGAGGAGCTCACACCCGCGTCTTTGATTGGCTTTGGGGAGACTTGCTATCATGTCATCCATTGATGATCACCCATTGGTGAAGCACAACCTCACTTTAATACACAGCTCTGCTGTAGGTTTTACGAGTCTGAAGGCTCTGCATAAAAATACAGGTAATTCTCGACTTACAACAGTTCACTTAGTGACTGTTTGAAGTTACAATGTCACTGAAAAAAGAGACTTATGACTGTTTTTCACACTTATGACCATTGCAGCATCCCCACGATCACGTGATCGAAATTCAGATGCTTGGCAACTGACTCATATTTATGACGGTTGCAATGTCCCAGGGTCATGTGATCCCCTTTTGCGATCTTCTGACAAGCAAAGTCAGTGGGGAAAACAGGTTTACTTAACAACCACGTTACTTAACGACTGCAGTGGCTCACTTAACAATTGTGTGAAGGTCATAAAATGGGGCAAAACACACTTAACCACTGTCTCACTTAGCAACAGAAATTTTGGACTCAACTGTGGTCATAAGTCAAGAACTACCTGTAGAGAGAAAATCCCCCTGTATATATTCTGGCATATATCCTGTCCCCCCACCCCCCCCACTGCTATCCATTTAAAGTCACTTTCCCCAACTTCTTTTCTTTTTCTTTTTTTTAATAATTTTTATTACCATTTTCCTTTATACAACTCCTAATACATATTCAGCAGACTGTGTCATTTTTATATACTTCGGATCAGCATTCTATACAATATATACACTATATACATTCAATATCTAACCACACAGTAATCTTATGTATATTTCCAATTTTTGTTTCTATTATCTATCCAAGTATACCATTTTCCCCAAACCGCGTAAAATTCCGAATCGTCTTTTTCTTTTAGTTCTAGCGTGAGTTTATCCATTTCGGCACATTCATATATCTTCTGAATGATCAATCCCTCTGGTGGTATATTGCCTTCCTTCCAATATTGCACGAACGCAATTCTTGCCGCAGTTAATATGTGTAAAATCAAATAACTTATTTTCCTGTCAAATTTCTTTTTAAGCATTCCCAGGAGAAATGTTTCCGGGTTTAGTTCTATTTGGCATTTTGTTAACTCTTGTAGCCACCCTTGTATCTTAGTCCAATACTTTTTCGCTTCAGGACACAGCCACCAAGCATGAAAGAAGGTACCTTGACGATGATTACATTTCCAACATTTTGGGCTTTGATTCGGATACATTTTGGCCAGCCTTGCTAGAGCTAAGTGCCAACGATATAGCATTTTATACTGGTTTTCCTTATATGCAGCAGATTTTGTTATAGTATAATTTTTGTTCCACATTCTTTCCCAATCTTCTAATTCTATATTGTGCCCTATGTTTTTTGCCCATGCGATCATCGGTTCTTTCACCACCTCCTCTACTCTATCAAATTCTAATAAATAATTGTATATTTTGGATATTAGTTTTCCTTCGGGGCCTATCAATAGTTTGTCTAGTTGTTTTGGTTCCCTGTCAATTCCATACTCTTCCATGTCTTTCTTGTATCTAGATTGCAGTTGTAAATATGGCCACCAATCAATAGATATTCCCTGTTCTTTTAGTACCTGATTATTTTTAAGCTTTCCCTGTTTATCTAAGATTTCTGAGTATCTGGGCATTTTGTTTATATCTAATGTATTGGGGTGGATCATTGCCTCCATGGTGGATAGCCAACCAGGAATTTTCATATAATGTTTTTTCCTTATATCATCCCAGGTTCGTAACAATGCATCTCTTATTTTATGTCTATAGAAATATGAATGTGTCCTGTTCCCTTTATCCCACATAAAGGCATGCCACCCCTTGTGTAAATCGTGCCCTTCCAATATTAAAATTCTTCTGTTATTTAGGTTAACCCAATCTCTTATCCAGACCAGGGTTGCTGCCTTGTGATAGAGTTCCCACTCCGGGAGTCCAAAGCCTCCCCTACTTCTGCTGTCTTGGAGAGAGAGTAATTTTATCCTCGCCTTCTTTCCTAACCAAACAAATTTTGTAGTAATTTTATTGAGTTCTCCCAAAAACTTTTTGTCTAATGATATGGGGATTGTCTGGAATAAGTACAGTAATTTGGGTAAAATGTTCATCTTGATAGTCGCGATCCTACCTAAAAGCGATAGTTGTAGCCTCCCCCATTTTTCCAGATCTTTCTTTATTTGTTGGACTAATACCATATAGTTGTCCTCCTTTAAGGACGAACATCTCGCAGTCAGCCATATCCCTAAATATTTGATTTTTTTAACAATTTGTAAATCCATTTCCTTTTCTAATTCTTGTTTTTGATTTGTTGTTAAGTTTTTAACTATCATTTTGGTTTTCCTTTTGTTAATTTTAAGTCCAGATATTTCCCCATATTTTTCTATTTCTCGTATTAGAATGGGACCCGATTCCAAAGGTTCTTCAATAATAAATACCATATCGTCCGCGAAGGCCGGTGCTTTGTACTCTTCTCTTTTAATTTTCATTCCCTTTATTTCTCAGTTTGCTCTGATTCTATTTAGTAGTATTTCTAGTGTTAGAATAAAGAGAAGTGGCGACAGTGGGCATCCCTGACGTACCCCCTTGGAAATGTGTTGGTAATGTCCCCATTTACTATTACCCTGGCCTTCTGCATCTTATATATTGTCGCTATCATATTTTTGAATTTATTTCCCAATTCCATATGTCTAATTTGCCTAATCATAAATTGCCAATTTAGATTATCAAAAGCCTTTTGAGCATCCAGAAAAACAAGGGCCGCTTGTTTCTCTGGGTGGGCTTCATAATATTCCAGTATATCTACTATTGTTCTTGTGTTATCTCTTATTTGTCTATTTGGAAGAAAGCCATTTTGATCCGAATGTATTATCTCATTCAATACTCTTTTCAGCCTGTCTGCCATTATATTCATAAATATTTTATAGTCTGCATTTAAGAGGGATATCGGTCTGTAGTTACTGACTTGATTTTTATCTGTACCTTCTTTCGAGATTAAGGTGATGTACGCCACCTTCCACGATTCCGGTATTTTCGCTTCGTGTAGTGCTTCATTACATATTTCCAACAATATTGGTTCCATAATCTCACTCATTTTTTTATAAATTTCCCCTGGGAGGCCGTCCGGTCCTGGTGTCTTGTTGTTCTTAAGTCTTAAAATTGCCCCTCTCAATTCTTCTGGCGTTATTTCTCTATTTAGCATTGCTCTTTTTCCCTCCTCTAATGGTATGATCCCTTCTTCCAACAAATAATTATCAATTTTATCTGTTGCTATTTCTTCTTGTTTATAAAGGTTCAGATAATAATTTTGTACAATTTTCTTTTTCTCTTCTTCATTGTTTTGTAAGGTCCCCATCTCGTCATATAATTGTTGAATAATCCGTCCTTCTTTTTCCTTCTTCAATTTATAAGCCAGCCATCTTCCAGTCTTATTAGCATGTTCAAAAAAAAATTGTTTAGAGAATTTTAAATTTCTTGCAATCTCCGCTTGCTCTAGTATGTTTAATTTATGTCTATCAAGCGTCAAAGTTTCTTTAACTAATTCATCTCCTGGTTTTGTTTGGAGTTGATTCTCCAATTTCCCAATTTCTTCTTTTAGAATATTATGTTGCTTCCATTTTTCCTTATTTTTCTTTGCCATATAAGCTATTGTTATTCCCCTTATATAAGCTTTCATAGTGTCCCATAGGTTTGTTAATGAAGTATGTTGTTTTTTATTTTCTTTAAAAAATAATGTCAGTTCCTTCGTTATCCTTTCAATATATTCCTTTTCCTTTAAGATTTGGGGATTTAGTGTCCATCTTTTAGTTTTTTTCCTTTGGCTTCTCCATTTTATCTCAAGGGGATTATGATCTGCCCACGTATTTGGGGAGATCTCGATCTTTTCTATTTCTATAGCTATTTCCTTATTCATCCACAACATATCAATTCTAGACCAAGATGCATGAGGGTTAGAGTAAAATGTATATTTATTTTCTTTTGGATGTAGGGTTCTCCATATGTCTTATCAAATTTAATTCATCTATCATTCTAAAAAATGTTTTTGGTAGTATATTTCTTTTATTCTTGTTAGTTTTATCGCTAACGTAATCTTTTTGGATATCAATTATCCCGTTAAAGTCACCTACAATGCCTATATTCCTATGACCTGCTGCAATTATCTTTTCATGCAATTTCTTGTAATACTCCCCCTGGTTTTTATTAGTCGCATAGATAACTACCAACAAGATTTGAGTATGCCCTCGTTTTATTTCCATCATTAGGGTTCTTCCTTTTGGGTCTGCATAAGTTTGATTAGCCTTTATCCCTTCCTTAATATATACCACCACCCCTTTCTTCTTCTTCTCTGCCAGTGCTGTATAGAGTGTCCCTAGCTTTTTATACTCTAAGTATTTTTTATCTTGTTTTCGGATGTGTACCTCCTGGAGGCATACTATGTCTGTCTTTTGTTTACTTAGTTTTGTTAATATTTGTCTCCTTTTTACTACTGCGTTTAGTCCATTAACGTTTATTGATATTAATTTCAAATCTTCCATTCCGTTGTCTTTCTACCAGATATTAGTCTCTGTTTGCTCTTGTAACTTTTTGGGATCTTGTTTTAATACCTCTTATTTCTTGGATTTCTTTTTCTTCTTTGCTTCTCTCTTCCCGGGCTCCTCCGTTAGCTTGGTCTCCTTCTTGGCTTGCGGTCTCCATCTCCTCCCTACTATTCTGATCCTCTTCATTTCCCATCAACTGGTCAAAGAAGTCCTGTGCCATCACTAAACTGTCGATTTTAACCTTCTTGCCTTGCCATGAAATAAGCATTCCCTCCGGGAGTATCCCCAACTTCTTTCCTTGTGTCAACCCTTCAGTGTAGACCAGTCAAAGTCACGCAGGCTATTACTACTTTTATTAAACGGTTATAGTAGCAGAATACATTCACTTTCCTAGGATAACAGATCCCTCAAAAGAGTGAATGCAATCCAGAAATAAAATGTCGGATTGCATTGGGTCACAGAGCAATGATGAACATGAGCCGAATTTGGAAAAGCAAGGACATCAGCCTGGCAGCCAAATGTAGGTTAGTCTGCTCTATCATGCTCCCCGTAGTTACCTCTGACTGGGAAAGTTGGACCTTAAAAAAGCAAGACGGGAAGAACATTGACTCATTTGAGCTGGAGGCTCCTGCATATTCTTTGGACAGCAAAGATGACCAACAAGCAAGTGCTGGACCACACAACACCAGACATGTCACTGGAAGGTAAAATCACAAAACTGTGTCTCACTTATTTTGGCCATGACATGCAAGGGATTTCACTGGAGAAAGCAATGATGTTCAGAAAAGATAGCGGTCAAAGGAAATCAGGCTGCGAAAGAACATGGTGGCTGGACACCATCAAAGCCGACACCAGCCAGAGCATAGAACAACTCAAAGAAGGAGTGCAGAATCAGAAGATGTGGAGAGACTTGGCCCATACAATCACCAAGAGTCAGACATGCTGAATGGATATCATCATCATCATCCTTGTCTAAATGCACTCCCTCCTCTCCCGCTTTATGAGGGAGGGCATGTCTGAGATGCTCCATCAAATTACAAATTACATTTCTGCCCTAGGCTCAAATTTCTTTTATCTGACTGCTGTCTTGGTTGTGGCTCTTCCTTTTGTTCCTCAGGGCCATTCCTTCTTCCTTTTACACCCTCTAGGGCTGCCAGGACAATAACCCTTAGATTTGGAACAGCTGGCCTCCAGAAATCGTGGGTGCTCCATCCCTGGAGGTTTTTAAGAAGAGACTGGACAGTCACTTGTCTGAGATGGTATAGGTTCTCCTGCTTGAGCAGGGGGCTGGACTAGAACAGGGCTTTTCAACCTGTGGTACATTGGCACCTGGCAGGTGGTACGCGACCATCCTAGAAAAGTGGTAGCGGGGGAGGGGAATGAGCTGAACCGGTGGCAGCACCGCACAAGCCTGAGCGAGAGATGGCTGGAGCTGCAGGGCTGTCAGGGCTCAGTGGAAGCACCAGGATCAGTGCCAGGCTCCAGCTGGAGCTCAGCGCTGATCCTGGTGCTTCTGCTGAGCCCTGAAGAAGCACCAATCAGCTGAAAAGCAGCACTGATCCTGGCACTTCTGCTGAGCCCAGAAGAAGCGCCGATCAGCTGGAATGTTGCAGCATCTCCAGGGTCTTGTGATTTACATTCAGATGCTTGGCAACTGATTCATATTTATGACGATCACAGTGTCCCAGGGTCATGTGAAGTGACCAAAACCTGCTGAAACCACCCAGCAGATGGGGGGAATAAAAACCAAACACCCCCACCCCACCCCCACTGCCAATCCTCAACAGAAATGCTCACAACAATGAAAACCTCGGACAGGAGGAAGAGCGCCACCGGGCGGGCAGGCAGGTGTCTTGCTCGGCTGTGGCTTGGGGGGCACTTTTTCAGTGTCATTGTAACTTCGAACAGTCACTAAGCGAATTGTTGTAAGTCGAGGACTACTTGTACTTTATCACTTTTTTCCTTTTTGGGGGGGGGTCATCAAGTTTTTGACAGCTTGTTAGGTGACTGGTGGTACTCGAATGTTGCCATATCCTAAAAGTGGTACAATGGTGAAAAGTTGGCATACTCCTGGGTGAAAAGGTTGAAAAGCCCTGGACTAGAGACCCCTGGACTAGAAGACCTCCAAGGTTCTATTCTATTCTATTCTATTCTATTCTATTCTATTCTATTCTATTCTATTCTATTCTATTCTATTCTATTCTATTCTATTCTATTCTATTCTATTCCATTCCATTCCATTCCATTCCATTCTATTCAACATAAATGATGATAAATTGGTGTGGCTGCTCCATTCCTGGAGGTTTTTAAGAAGAGACTAGACAGTCACTTGTCTGAGATGGTATAAGTTCTCCTGCTTGAGCAGGGGGCTGGACTAGAAGACCTTCAAGGTCTCTTCCAGCTCCTACTCTACTCTACTCTACTCTACTCTACTCTACTCTACTCTACTCTACTCTACTCTACTCTACTCTATTCTATTCTATTCTATTCTATTCTATTCTATTCTATTCTATTCTATTCTATTCTATTCTATTCTATTCTATTCTATTCTATTCTATTCTATTCTATCCTATTCTATTCTATTCTATTCTATTCTATTCCCAATAAAATACCAGCTGCAAAATTCTACTCCCACCATATCTGAGCTGGGACACCAAGAAAGCTTTCTTCTTAGTCTCTTCTTGCATTGACCACATTGAAAACACCACATCTAGGAAGGCTAGTTCAAGGGAGGCCATTAGCCACTCAGATGCTTTTAGTATATTATCAGTTGGCTTCTGCATGTTTTTTCAACTTCTATGTCTAGCATAAAACCCTGAGATTTCTTGTCCTCTACCTGGACATATTTGGGACCCTTCCCAATTAATCAAGCAATCTAATTAACTATGATTTTTTTTTCTGGGTGCAAATAAAGCATTCCTAAAAGTCTGGCACCGCCCCAGTGCTGTCCAAAACATGGCCATGACTAAGAGTTCCTCCTCCAGCATGATCCAAGCACATTCTTTCCACTCAGAAATGTGGAAACTTTGAGCTACCAACAAGCATCTATCATTGTTTGCAAGCTCTGCCAGCTGTTTGCAAGCTCTGCCAAAGCAAACCGAGGATATATTGGCAGGTGGAGTCAGATTGTGCAAAGCCATATCTCAAGCTCAGAACAACAGAGTTGGAAGGGACCTTGGAGGTCTTGTAGTCCAACCCTGTGCTCAAGTAATATCATTTCAAATAAACGGCTGTCCAGTTTCTTCTTAAAAACCTCCAGTTTTGGAGCCCTCACAACTTCTGGAGGCAAATCATGGCTGCCCAGGACATCCCTTCTGTTGGACTGGCACCAAATACTTTTTTTTCTTTTTGCAAATGTTTCTTTTCCCCTTTCCAAACGAATGAGGCAGCTGAAAGCATTTGCACCTGATAAGAGTTACAGCAGGGGGAAAGAAGCTATCACCCCCGCTTAAAACCAAACCAAACCAAACCCAAATGTTTTAAAAAATGAAAGCTAAGCATGATGCAATATCCTCCAGCAGTTCAATCCGTCTGCCACTTGCCTCGGGTTTAGTGGTAGAAAACATCACGCCCACTCTTTCAACCTCCAGCTTTCACAGGAAACCTGCCCACCCCTGGTTCAAAGCCCGACCACTTCCTTCATCAATGAAGCATCTTGTTCTGTTGTTTAGCTCTCCCCCACTCTCACCTGGGGCCCTTCAATTACAGTTTCCTTTTCAAGAAACAGAACTGTGGTTTCAAAAGGCACAAGAATTGCTTTTTGCCCTCCTTCCAGATGTAAAAAAACATTAAGTTCCAATAAACTAAGTTCATCCTACCCTTTAGAAGTTCTAGGATCCAGATGTAATCTGTCTTTCTTTGGTGCCTTGCAGAATTTGAGGCTAGTCTACATTTGGCAGGAGGCAAGCATTCAGGCCACCAAATGCAAGATGTGAGCGAGCTAGTGGCAACCTGCATCTAACCATAATCTAACCATTAGGCAAAAATATGCAAAGGGAAGGAGGACAACTGAAGTTTTTTTTTCCCTCTAGCTGTCATGCCCCTCACTCTTTCATTCACATACTCAACTTTATTTATTCATTTGTATCCTGCCTTTATTATTTTATAAATAACTCAAGCTGGCAAGCATGCCTATTACTTCTGCCTCCTCCTATTTTCCCCACAACAACCCTGTTGGGTGGGCTGAGAGAGAGAGGGACTGGCTCAAAGTCGCCTAGCTGGTTTTCATGGCTAAGGTGAGACTAGAACTCTTTGTTGCCTGCTGCCTAGCCTGGTGCCTTCACCACTAAGACCAAACTGCCCGCCTTTACCTTTCTATGCTAATTGAGTCTTAATGTCTTGCCAGTCAAGCAGTGGAAGGGCCAAAGGGCACCATTAATTCAACCTGGGGAACTTTAAGATGCACGGATGTCAACTGTTTCTGGTTTGGATTTGTTGTTTTTTTGGCTGCTTTGCATTTTAACCTTTGTAAGGTTTGCAATTGTTTTCATTTTATTTTAATTCTGCTCACCACCCAGAGACACTCACTGAGATGAGTGGCCAAATATATTGGATAAATAAATAAACAAACACCCGTAATTCCCCAGTCAGTCTGCTTTAAGACATGGGGACATCAACTCCCAGATTATGGGAGTTGACGTCCACACATGTTGAGTTTGCTAAAGTTGAAAAACCCTGCCTCAACTTCACTACACCTCTCCCCCCCCCCCCCCCCCCAGACTGCTGGTTCTCTGGCCTCTCTGCTTGTACATCCCCTTTCTGGGCGGTTATCCCACTGTCAAACTGTTCTAGTTCTACTTTTTTCAGAATCTCCCTTTGTAACTTAATCCTACAGGTATTCTTCAACATACAACCATTTGAATAGCAATCATTTGAAGTTACAACAGCACTGAAAAAAATGTGGTACAACCGATGCTTACACTTACAACAGTCACAGCATCGTCAAGGTCACGTGACCAAAATTCAGGCAACTGGCAGTATCCCAGGGTCGTGTGATTGCTGTTGTGACCTTCCCAGTTGACTTTTGGTAAATCAAAATCTGTCAACTGTCCGACTAGCGAACTCAAAATCAAGGAATCTTCAAGGCTTTGAAGTGCCATAAAAGATAAACTTTATTGAGTACACATCTCGGAACTGAAGAAGCAAAACCAGCTCTGGTTTTCCCTCATGAAAGTTTGCCTAGTTAATAATAGCATCCCTTAACCCCCACCCACCAGGTGTTCATGTTGCCCAATCATATGTCTTTGATTTATTATGGGAACGGTCCACTTCTCCATCTGGCACCTGCATTAGTGATCTTAGCATTCTTTTAGGTTCTCACAGTCTCTGGGCGGCTTCTTAGAATCCTGTTTCCTCCCCACGCTTTCTACCCCTCCCCCTGGTAACAACAACAACAACAACAACAACAACAACAACAACAACAACAATAACAATAATAATAATAATAATAATAATAATAATAATAATAATAATAATAATAATAATAATAATAATAATAATAATAATAATAATAATAATAATAATAATAATAATAATAATAATAATAATAATAATAATAATAATAATAATAATAATAATAATAATAATAATAATCTGACAACATCAAGCACACTGAAGTAAAAAAAAAGAATAGAGGTGAATATATCAAGAGAGTGAAGAAGATCTTAAAGTCCAAACTCAATGGAGGAAATACCGTGAAGGCCATCAACACCTGGACAATTCCAGTCATTAGATACACAGCTGGAATAGTGGACTGAACTCAAGCAGAACTAAAAGCAATGGATAGGAAGACCAGAAAAATAATGACAATGAATCATGCCCTTCATCCACGCAGTGACATTGATAGGCTCTATCTACCAAAGCAAATAGGTGGACGTTGAATGTTGCAAGTACATCAGATGGTTGAAGAAGAAAAAATGGCTTTGGAAGAATATCTGAAGGACAATGATGAAGATGCACTGAAATTAATATATCAGGAAGGCTTACTGGAGGGACCAAACTGGCCTACAAGAAAGACCAAATGAAGAACAGAATGGAGGCATGGGAAGACAAGCACTACATGGCCAGTACATTAAAAAAAATAGCTGGGAAAGCAGATAATAACAAGACCTGGCAATGGCTAAGAGCAGGAAAGTTGAAGAAAGAGACCGAGGGACTAATTCTGGCTGCACAAGACCAAGCCTTAAGGACAACTGCATACAAAGTCAAAATTGAGAAGACAGCAACAGACAGTAAGTGCCACCTATGCAAAGAAGCTGAAGAAACAGTGGACCACCTGGTAAGCTGTTGCAAGAAGATCGCACAGACTGACTACAAGCAGTGGCATGACAAAGTAGCAACAATGGTGCATTGGAAGATCTGCAAGAAATATCATTTGCCTGTAAGCAAGAACTAGTGGGATCATAAAATAGAGAAAGTCATAGAAAATGACAAAGTTAAATTGCTCTGGGACTTTAGAATTCAAACAGACAAGCACCTGTCACATAGCACCCCGGACTTAACAATTGTCGATAAGAAAGACAAAAAAGTCTGGATAGTGGATAGTGCCTGGAGACAGCAGAATAGACGAGAAAGAACTGGAGAAGATAACAAAATAGAAATAGAACGACTGTGGCAAAGACAAGCAAGGGTAGTACCAATAGTAATAGGCGCCTTAGGTGCAATCCCAAAACAACTGGAGCACCACTTGAACACCATTGGCATTGATAAATTTGCCATTAGTAATTGCAAAAGTGGCCTTACTAGGAACTGCTTCCATCCTGCGACGATATCTGTAATACCATCAAACATCCACATCTGCCTATCCCAGGTCCTTGGTAAGGACTCGATAGGTAGACAAAAATGCCAAATCCAGTCTGAACATCTGGCTGACTGTGCGATGATCAATAATAATAATAATAAAGTTGGAAGGGACCTTGAAGATCTTACTTTCCATCCATTGCTTCTTGTCCTGCCTTCTCATGCTTTGGAAATAGCTTGACTCCCTCTTCTTTATGGCAACCCCTAAGATATTGGAACACTGCTACTATTGTCACCTCTCGTCCTTCTCTTCATTGAACTAGACATGCCCAATTCCAACAACTGTTCCTTATATGTTTTAGCCTCCAGTCTTTGTTGCTTTTCTCTGCACTCTTTCTAGAGTCTCAACATCTTTTTTACATTGTGGTGACCAAAACTGGATGCAGTATTCCAAGTGTGGCCTTACCAAGGCATTGTAAAGTGGTATCAACACTTCACATGGTTCTATGGCAAGTTGAGTAGCGATAGACATTAGCAGGCAACTTAGCAATTCAACCTTGACAAAATCAATGGGAGAAGCTGGATTCAACGACTGGGTGATTCACTTAATAAGTGCAGTGATTTGCTTAATGAGCATGGCCAAAAGATAGTAAAATCAGACACGATTTGCTTAACAACTACCTTAGCTTAGCAACGCAAAGGCTGGTCCCAGTTTCTTGTCGTATGTTGAGGACTATTTGTACCACTTTATGTCCTTTTACCCCTCTTTAGAAGCTTGAAGAGTGCTAACTTTGTCACCATTTCTGGCCTGGTTTATACATCATGCTAAGCCAGAGCTTTTTAAGCATGGTTTTGTGAAGATCCAAGAAGCAAACAAATATAAAAGGGGAGTTTACATTCTGGTGCCTAATGGGGCCAGTGTGTGGTTGATTACATCATGATTTCCCAAAGCTTTGTTCAACTTCTAGCTTATTTCTTCCATATTGGAACTTGCCCCGATAGCACTACTGGGCTCCAATTGGTCTTTTTGATTCTATGACAAATCTCAAATCATTAGAATAGGGCTCTTCAAACTTGACCCTTTTATGACTTGTGGACTTCAACTCCCAGAATTCCTCAGCCAGGCAAGAAAACAACCAAGCTCAGAGAGCACCAAGGGCCCCTCAAATGAAGGAGTCAGAATCGTCTTTCAGGGTTGTTTGAATGGGTCCTTCTCCCTATGGAGAACAAACCTCCCAAAAGCTGAACGGGCCCCTTGACTCCTGAGGGCCAGCCTCCCAAAGCCAACTCCTGCTGAGTTCCACGTGAGAGCTGGGCTGCTCCAGGGAGGCAGGCAGGCTTAAGCCCACAAACTAATAGGCACCTGTAGCAAGAAAGGGGCCCGACAGGCGTCTTTGTCCTTCTGGGCCTCTTGCTTCCCAGTCTGCAATGCTGCACTCAGCTGAAAGGCCTGGCCTTCCGAGTCCATGACGTCGGGAGTCCTCCCTGGGCGAGGGGCTGCGTCCTTTGCCGGAGAGGCTCTTGCTTCACTCAGGCCACTGGCTTGAGTAAAAGAAGGGGAAAATGTGTAGCCACCAGGCTGAAGGGGTTGCTCCATCCTTGCACATGGCTCGGTCCCTGCCCCCCCCCCCCTGCCAAGAGATCCCTCTGGATTATTATCTGATTGGATCAATTCATGGAGGACACTTTATCCTAGGCTGTGGAAAGGCAATTTACTCAGCACATGAAAGGCTACGGACAATACTCGATGAAGTAAAACCAGATAGTTCACTGGAAGTACTAATTATGAATTGAAAGTTTGGCAATTACGGATACAAAGTAACGTGGGAGCAGATATCTATGAGAAGACCTTGATGTTTGAAAAAATTGAAAAGGATAAAAAAGAAGAAGGAAGGGAGAGAGGGAGGAAGGAAAGTAGGGAGGGAGGAAGGGAGGAAGGAAGGAAAAAGGAGAGTGGGGAGGGAGAAGGGAGGGAGGGAGGGAAGTAGGGAGGGAGGGAAGAAGGAAGGGAGGGAGGGAGGGAGGGAAGGAGAGAGGAAGGAAGGAAAGAAGGAAGGAACGAAGGAAAGAAGGAAAGAAGGAAAGAAGGAAGGCTTATTAGAGGACAGTTTTGCGTATCATGCCCATTGGGTTACAAAGAATCCAAAATTGCTAAACCATACAGTAAATTATAAGGGAGAATTACCTTTATAGGTTATTTTGATGACAGGTAGTCCTTGATTTATGATCATTTGAATGACAGTTCAAAGTTACAATAGCCTCTGGGGGAAAAAACCTGTCCTCACATTTATGACCATTCCACCATCCCTGCGTTCACCTAACCACCATTCAGATGCTTGGCAATTGCAAAGTCCTTGCTCGTGATTTGCAACCTTCCCAGCTGCGTTCTGACAAAAGAAAAATGTACATTGTGGAAGCTGCATTTGCTAACTACCAAAATGGTAAAAATGGTTGTGAAAATCAAGTCTGGCCACATGGTGACTTGTTTTACAACCGCACTGACCTACAATACAAATGTTGACCCCAGCTGTGATCGTAAATGGAGGATTGCCTGAACTCGCTGTTGGAAAGAAGCTGCTGGGTTCAGCGGAGCCCAGTCAGGTCCAGTAGAGGCTTCAGATAGGGAAAAGCAGAATACCAGTTTCCATCAAAAATGTCTTCTGAAAAGCCAAAGTTTTCAGAGGATAATATTCACTGGAATCACATATCTAGTTCCTGGAATTTGACAGCCAGAGAAAATAAATGGATTTTCCCTGCTCTTATTACAGTGAAAAGACTGGACGGACTGAAGATCTGATTACAATGGCCACTGATGAGCAGGTTGCCTACAGACGGAGACTTTGCATGGACAAGTATAATGGAATGTGGGACTCATATGATAGTTATATAAATATAGTAGAAATATATATGTACCCGAATAGCATTGGCATTAAGTAAGTATATATGGAATTACAGTTGTTTACTATTATAATGATAAATCATATTCTGCTTTTTCCCTTTTCTTCTATTTTTTTCACTTTTTAAAAGCACTTTCTATGTGTGTTTTTTCCTCTCTCTTTGACAATGTATGTATTTGCATCCTATTGTTTGTTTGTTTGTTTTGATTTATGTGCTGCCCATCTCACTGTCTAAATGACGGGGTCGTTTAGCGTTTTTCTTCTTTCCTTTTTTCTTTTATTTTTGGTTATTTATTCTAAAAATAAATATATAAATAAATCTTCTTTGAAATGGGGAATGCCCCCATTTGCTAAAGCATCACCTGGTAGCTATATATTATAAACATGATTAGGGAGCTGGGGACTATAAAAAGAAGGACTCGGGATGACAATAGTAGCAATGTTCCAATATTTGACGGGGTCAGCCTATTCTCCAAAGTACCTGAAGGCAGGACAAGAAGCAATGGATGGGAATTAATCAAGGAGAGAAGCGACCTGGAACTAAGGAGGAATTTCCTGACAGTTAGAACAATTAACCAGTGGAACGGCTTGCCTTCAGAAGTTGTGAAGGCTCTATCACTGTAGGTTTTTAAGAAGAGATTGTACAGCCACTTGTCTGAAATGGTATAGGGTTTCCTGCCTGAGCAGGGGGTTAGACTAGAAGACCTCCAAGGTCCCTTCCATTATTCTGTTATTATATTTACAATGGGAATTCTAAGTAGACATTTGGGTATGATCTAAGAATTAAGGAAGTTGGCTGAGTGATCTTCACCATTTCATATGTGCATGTATAATGCAAATGCTTCCTATGTAGGAAAGGGAAATGGATTTTTAAATTTTTGTAATTAGAATGCTAGTTCCAGTGGAATCTAATAATGTCTCTTCTGCACATCAATGAATTCATAGATTTAATTCCTCTTCATTCCTCCTGTCATGTAGATATGGCAGCTAGCTAAGTTTAAAACGAAAGATTACACAATCGTTCACATGTACATTAGTGCACTTGCACATAAAAAATAATGGTTGGGGAGGACACAGTTATTGATTTCTACACCCCCTTCTCACCCACCCCTGTGCCCAAGGCAGAAATCCAATAAAAGTGGTGGGATAGTTTTAGAACTACACTACTCCTATTGGTAAAGAGTTAAGATGTTGCTAAACTGGGGCACGTATACAGTGGGAAACTCAAGTTTGCATAAGCCAAGATCAAAGGAGCACGAGGAAAAAAAGGTGGGAGAAATAGGCTGGGTGTGCCACATGAGTGAGCCAGGCCTGGGATGAACCACTGGTGTTGATTAGCTCTCTAGTTTATGTTTTTGTTACTTCTGTCTTTTTGTAAAGCATAAGTGTAAGAGAAACGCAACCTGAAACAATGCATGAAATAGCTGGAGGCTTTCAAAAATGGACTGGACAACCATTTGACTGCAATGAGAAGGTTCTTGGAAAAAAAAGAAGGACTAGGGGTGACATGGTAGCAGTATTCCAGTATTTGAGGGGCTGCCACAAGGAGGAGGGGGGTCAACTTATTTTCCAAAGCACCAGAAGGCAAGACAAGAAACAACGGATGGAAACTAATCAAGGTGAGAAGCAACCTGGAATTAAGGAGAAACTTCCCAACAGTGAGACCAATTAACCAGTGGAACAACTTCCCTTCAGAAGTTGTGGGTGCTCCATCACTGGAGGTTTTGAAGAAGAGACTGGACAGCCAGTTGTCTGAAATGATATAGGATCTCCTGCTTGAGCAGGGGGTTCGACTAGAAGACCTCCAAGGTCCCTTCCAGCTCTAGGGTTCTATGATAGGCCTATGATAGCCACCGGACGCAGAACCTATGATGATCCACAGACACATTGGTGCAGCTGTCAGCTCCACCATCTCTGGTTTGGCACCTCGCTAGTGTCCTGCCATCAAAAGGACTAGGGGTGTGGGAAAGGGACATATTGTTTTTACAAAAATGGTAGAAGGACATGCTAGCCTGTGAAGAGAGTACATTGTATACTTTTCTAATCTCATGAATTTTGCTTGAGCATGGAAACTTTACGTAAGAGCAAGGAACAGAGGCCCCTTCTACGCTCAGAGCCAGTTTTAACCAGAATTTGCTAATGTAATAACTAATTCAAAGACAACCCCAGAAACTAGTGGCTATAAAAGGTGATTTGTAAATAAGGGTAGGGGGAGATAGAATTTGAGGGATGGAAGATGTAATCAGGGATGGGGAATAATGTATTCACTTTAGGCACTTTGGATAGGTTGTGATGGCTTGAGTACTCAGCCAATAAGGAAAAGGTGGGAGGTAAATTTGCGACGGTAATAGGGAATATAAAAAAAACTATATTGATGATTTAAGGTGTGTCCACTGTACCTGCGTGTACCTGATGCACCCCCTTTGCAAAGTAGTACAAATAAAATACCATCGTTTTCTCTTGGAAGTTTTGGCTGGTGATTGTTTAGTCCAAACTAGACAATGAATCCTACAGGGGGAAGGTCTACAGGGGGGGGGAGACACAAATGGGCAATAAATCTGCATGCAGTTGTGTGGCAATTAGGGAGGGGTACGACAGCTGAAGAAGAGCAGAGCTACATGGAACCAGTTCATGCCAGGCCTCTCCAAGGTCTTTTATCCTGGGGGTGGAAGGTTACCAGCCCAAGCACCTCAGAGTTCCCACAACATCACAGTGACATCGCATGGGCTAAATTCGGACTGGTTACGGAGTAGGATGGGATGGAAAGGAGTAGTTTTGTATTGTTGTGTGGGAAGCCTCAGATCCCGCCTGACCTTACTGCAACCAGCTTCTCTTAGCAAAAGTAGCTTTCACTTCAACCAAAGGGGGTCGAGGGTTTTCCTTGCTTAGGGGATCAGACTGGGGCGGCTCTGACAGCAGCAGTTATTACAGATAGTTCTCGACTTACAACCTTAATGAAGCCTGCCCATCAGGGCTGTAAGTCACGATGGTTGTTACGTGGTCCACCCAACCTGATTTTATAACCTTTTTTTGCCACAGTCATAAAGCAAACACTTTGGTTATTAAGTCAACCAATGATCCAGTTGTGCTGAAATTAGAGGCCTGACAGTCATGTGACCGTAGCTGGGGAGACCGGCTGTCAGAATAACAGAATAGCAGAGTTGGAAGGGACCCTGGAGGTCTTCTAGTCCAACCCTCTGCTCAAGCAGGAGAGCCTATACCATTCTGGACAAATGGCTGCCCAGTCTCTCCTGGAAAACCTCCAGTGTTGAAGCACCCACAACTTCTAGAGGGAAGCCGTTCCTCTGGTTAATTGTGCTCACTGTTAGGAAATTCCTCCTTACTTCAGAATTGGGTTGTAAGTACCTCCAGGAACTTTCAAATGATACATTTCAACGGTGTCAGGTGTAAGCAAAACCACTGCAAGTTTATTCCCTGCTACCTGTACACAAGAATCTGATCTACTAAGGGCCAGGGAGAATTGGTGCCAGATAAGAGTCAACAGATTTCAAGGGGGGCTGGACTTTGGGCTTTTTCCGGGGCGTAAGGACCCCTGACTGATGGTGCATTTGACCCCACCCTCAGGCTCCGCCTGGTCTTCTCCTACAGAATGATCACTAAGTTGGCCGTAAGTTGAGGACTACCTGCAAATCTGTTCTCCAAGAACTGTGAGAAGGCAAGAACTTTCACAAAAGTACTCAGCACTTGTAGCTCCGACAACTTTGGAAAGATCAGCAGCCTCCAAACAGCTTTTACCAGTTATTGCAGCAATGATGTCCATGTGTAAGTACAGAGGGAGGCCATGTGCTGCTCCATGTGCCTTCTTAAGCTATTTCATTCCATCCACATCAGCCGCTGCTTTTCTGGCCCCCACAGCCAGGTCGGTGCTATTGGGAGTCTCCAGGCCTTTCGACAGTCTGGGTTTTATGTTCTTTGTTTTTAGGACTCCACCTCTGCTATTACTGTTGTTGTAAAGGAAAGGAGACGCCTCACGAGCCAGCTTTCCATAGCTTCCTTAGAGGGTGAAGATCTCCAGTAAGAATAAAAGTTTAAGAGTTGACTCTCGGTGAGATGAAGACACTTTAGCTAAGCAAGAGGACAGCCCGGAATAGGAAACATAGAATCATAGAGCTGGAAGGAACCTCAAAGGTCTTCTAGTCCAACCCCTTGCTCAAGGCAGGAGTCTTATGCCATCCCAGTCAAATGGTTGTCCAGCCTATTTTTGAAACCCTCCAGCAATGGAGCACTCACAATTCCTGGAGGCAAGCTGTTCCATTAATTAATTGTTCTCATTGTCAGGAAATTTCTCTTTACTTCTAGGTTGGATCTCTCTTTAAAAAGCTTCCACCCGTGGCTTCTTGTTTTGCCCTGGTGTGCTTTAGACTGAACAAGTCGACCCCCTCTTCTCTGTGGGAGCCCCTTGAGGACTGGAAGGCAGTTATCATGTCCCTCCTAATCCTTCTCTTCGATAGGCTAGCTCCAGTGGTGGGATTCAGCCAGTTCACACCACTTCGGCAGAACTGGTAGCTAATTTTTTGTTGCCCAGGCCCAGAATGGATTTCCGGAAGCAGCATCCACACAGAGAACTGGTTGTTCACATATTTGAATCCCACCACTGGCTAGCTCCCTCAACTGTTCATCATATGGTTTAGCCTCCACCCTCCTAATCATATTTGTTGCTCTTCGCTGCACTCTTTCTAGGGTCCCAGCATCTTCTTTGTACTGTGGTGACCGGAACGGGCTACATTATTCCAAGTGTGGCCTCCGTAGTGTGGTATACCTAACCATATTAGATGAGCACAAATCACCTGGACCAGATGGTTTGCATCCCAGAGTTCTGAAGGAGCTGGCAGACATAATTTAGAAGCCACTGAACGTAATCTTTCAAAGCTCTTATAGCACAAGGGAACTACCAGAGAACTGGAAAAGAACTAATGTGGTTTCAAACTACAAAAAAAAAAGGGGGGGAATGGATCCAGGAAATCATAGGCTAATCAGCTTGACATCAATACCTGGGGAAATCCTGGAAAAGATAATCAAGCGGAGGATTTGTGAACACCTAGAAATGAGCAAGGCAATTATTAGAAGCAATGGATTTATTAAAAGCAGATCATGCCAGATAAACTTCCTGCCTTGGGCAGGGGGTCTTCCAGGGTCCCTTCTAGCCCTATGATTCTATGATTCTGAGCCTCCTCCACAGACGCCCTGTGCTGGAAAATGAGTCTACCACAGTGGTGGCGAACGTATGGCACGTGTGCCACAGGCGGCACTCAGAGCCCTCTCTGTGGGCACGTGCGCCGTCGCCCCAGCCCCACCTCCTCCCGCGGCCCCCTCCTCACCAGCAGCCCCCCCTGGAGGAGAGTTGCCCCCGAGCACGGCCTGCATAGAGCAGCGCAGCCAAGGACATGGCAGCCAGGCAGCGGGGACAAGACTCTGCCCTCGTGCCCCATCGCGCGCAGTTGATGCTGCGGGGTGCAGGCAGAGGGCGTGGCCACCATGGCGCTGCTGGGCTGCCTGGGCGATCTGCAGCGGGCCATGGAGGCGTGAATGGCCCTGCGGATGGGCCGGGCGGGGGTGGAGCAGGCAGGACGAGGGGTGGAGTGGGGTGGTAGGGCCGGGCCGGTTTTTGGGCACTCGGACACTAAAAGGTTCGCCATCACTGGTCTACCACTTCTGTCAGTATACGGTTCACCGTTCAACTATCACGTTGATTCTCTGATTCTATGTCTCTGTGTCCCGCTCAACCCCTGCCTAATTCAGATTGCAACATCTCCATTTTGCAACATGTGAAGCTAGAACTCTGACAACGCTGGGGCGTTGGCTGGTTTGCATAGGCTGAGATACCACCCATCCCTGGTTCCCTGTTCTATTCAGCTGTTGGAACACCCTGGATACTCACCTTGGGTTCAGGCACAGCTATTGACACTCTTAAAAAATGTGCTATAAAAATGATGATGGGGCTCTGGCTTTAGATGCACTGTTCCTGATCATCTGGAATGTGTGCTGGTCAGTTTCCCCTGAGTTTTTGCAAATCCTGAGCAATTTTAACAAGATTCGTAGCTCTGTGCAGAAAGGAAGTTGCAGTTCTCCAATCAAAACATGTGTCTAAAGTCCCAAAGGTGCTTTTTCAAAAGGCAACTGGCCTTTCTTGGTTTCCCCCCCCCCCCCTGAAAATGTTTCGCTTCTCATCCAAGAAGCTTCCTTAGTTCTTAGATGAGAAGCAAAAAGTTTTCAAGGGAAAAAACTGAGAAAGTCCAGTTGCCTTTTGGAAAAGCACCTTTGGGGCAGCCATGATAAGGATGATTTAGAATCTCCATAGACTCGTTTCCAAAACTGATTTTTCTTTTGGTCATTTCTTGTCCAGTAGCTCAGCCATTCTGGATGATGAATAAAGTTTGATGACTGAATATTGCCTAACCAAGTCAATTCAGTTTCACTCCATAAATGATGGTTGCATTGTTTAATGCATTATGTGAATGTGATTTTAGGTTCTGCCAACCTTTCTCCATCACTCTAACCATTGTTGTTGTTGTTAGTTGCGAAGTTGTGTCCGACCCATCGCGACCCCATGGACAACGTTCCTCCAGGCCTTCCTGTCCTCTACCATCTCCTGGAGTCCATTTAAGCTCACGCCTACTGCTTCAGGGACTCCATCCAGCCACCTCATTCTCTGTCGTCCCCTTCTTCTCTTGCCCTCAATCTTTCCCAGCATTAGGCTCTTCTCCAGTGAGTCCTTCCTTCTCATTAGGTGGCCAAAGTACTTGAGTTTCCACTTCAGGATCTGGCCTTCTAAAGAGCAGTCAGGGCTGATCTCCTCTAGGACTGACCGGTTTGATCGCCTTGCAGTCCAAGGGACTCACAGGAGTCTTCTCCAGCACCATAGTTCAAAGGCCTCAATTCTTTTGCGTTCAGCCTTTCTTATGGTCCAACTTTCACAGCCATACATTGCAACTGGGAAAACCATGGCCTTGACTATACGCACTTTTGTTGGCAGGGTGATGTCTCTGCTTTTTAGTGTGCTGTCTAGATTTGCCATAGCTTTCCTCCCCAGGAGCAAGCGTCTTCTAATTTCTTGGCTGCAGTCCCCATCTGTGGTGATCCCACCCCCCCCGGTTCAAGAAATGTGAAGGTGATGTTTGCTGAAGAAAATTGGTCTCTCTTCTACAATGCAGAACAAATGCTGGCCTCTCGGGGGTTCTCTCTTCAAATAACACGATGCCAGTGCAGAACTAACTAGGACTGGGTACCCCAAAACTAACTTAGATTCAACTAAGCCCTACTAGATTTTAGTCCTTGGGTCCTACTGCTTCTTCCTCTTCTCCCTGCCTGACCCCCATCTTGAGTCTCAGGCTTCTTTCATTATGGTCGCCCCCATGATTTGCTTCCCAGGCCCACACAAACCAATTTACCAAATGATGTGGGGGGTTTTTTCTGCAGAAACCAGCAGCTGGAACAACCTCTTCCTTATTGTGCACCCGTTCTTTTTCAGGGTGTGTCTCTTTGCGGTGATCCAACGATGTTGGGAATTGCACCAGGCAGGTATTGCTGCTGCAAAGCGGACTCTTACCAGAACCGCCTTCGCATCGCATGAAAGTCTCCAGAACCACCCCAGATGCACGAAGAACTCTGGATTGCACCACGTTGGCTTGGAAAAGATAATTACAGTGTCAGTGAAAAGGCTGCTGTTATATAATTGCTTGCCACGTTCATACCTGCAAACAATTCAGCAGCTAATTGCAGAAACTGGAGAGAGCTTAATGAGAGGAGCTGGCTAGGAAGGAACCAAGCCCAGCTGCTAGTAATCAGAAGTGGAATGCAGCCTGTCCATCTTGGAGAAATTGGAGAGAAAGCAGGAGCTGGGATGCCGGTGCGTCACCTGGACAGTCAGGTAACCTGAAGAGAGAGCAGGAATGACTTTGCAGCAAGAAATGCAGACTCCAGGTGGAGGAAAACCAAAGACTTGCAGAGCTACAAGCAAGGGCTTTGCAGCCAGCCAGCCAGCAATGCACAGAGGTTTAATGTTACCAAGGATAACTCCAGCTGTGTTGGGATTGTGGTGGAGAAACGAAGCGGCCAGGTTTAATTTGAACTATGGAAAATCTACCAGACGTGCCCAGAGATTGATGCATCTGTCTGCTGCACTGTGCAGATAAAAGGGGGGGGGGGTTTCCCCAAAGAGCAGCTTTGCTGTGGGAGGTTAAAAGTACAGTAGCTGGGGGGGGAAAAATACCTGTGCAACGTGCAGGAATGGGACAATTTTTCCCAGCTGCTTTGAAATTGCTCTTTGATATCTGCAAAATTACAAAGATATATCAGTGTGTGTGTGTTTGCGTGTGTCTGTGTGTGCATACCAATTTCCTACAGGTTTGTGCATGATTATATACTTTTGTATGTGTGCAGGGTTGTGTGTTTTTTGCACATATAGCAATGCATGCTTGTACATACTTTTATGGAATGTGCACTTGTGTATTTTTACATGACTGTGTGTTGTCTTGATGCTTGTTTGCATTCTGTGTAGGAGTCCCACAAAGATGTTCTGGTGCATCGCGCAATGTGTTCTGTGCATGCCCAAACCAAGATATTCTTACAGCCTTCGGAATTTCTGCATATTTTATGATTGCTTGCATATTGTTGCCATGTTTGGCTCCTCCTGGAGTATTTTGGAGAGGCAGGCAAATGTACAGAACTTTGCCTGCCCTGTGGAATATGAGACTTGTGTGCCTTGCAAATTAAAGGATTTGCACAAATGTGGCTGCTCTCAAATACACAAATATGGTGTGTCCCAGTGCACACATTCATATTTGTGTGTGAGAGCCTTTTGCATATGTGTGTATGTATGCGTGTGAGTTTGTGCAGCCATAGGAATCAGAGTGCCCTCCACATGTCTATTTGGATTCTACTCTGCACAAATGGGTGAGTGTGCTTTGTGGGCATCTGTTGTTGCATCGGGTTTTTTTTCTATCTGTGCATTTATGTGCAAAATGAACAGCCAACAAACTGTACGCGGAAATAATTATGCATGAATATGTTGTTGCTCATAGGACAAATTAATATTTTCCTATTTGAATACATGTTTGCTTTTCTACAAGAAAATCAGATCGGCCACATCCCATTCATAGGGAGTTGATTGTTTCTCGTTCAGAGATACCTTTTGCCCACAAAAATGGCCGATCTTTTGGCCTCCTCCTTCCTTTTATCATAATTGCCCACTTAAATCCTGGTTTAGTCACGGATGGAATCTGCAGCATCTCTCCTGGAAACCTAATGAAGTCGCGTCAGGATCCTCGGTTGCTGTTCCCCATTTGGCTTGTGCAGATGTGCAGAAATGGCTCTAGCCATGGAGTTTGTGGGCTCTCCACCTTGGGTGATTTTGAAGAGGAGGAAAACCACCTCTCATAAATAGACGGCCTGGGTTTTTTTTGCACGTTGCAGAATTGGTCCAGATGATTGCCGTGGTTTGTTCTTCCTAACTCTACAATTCTAGGATACTGTGTTTCCAACAGCCCATCCCAATTACCTTCCTTGGATTTATGAACCTTCAACCTTTTATGGTGAACATTCTGCTTTAGAATCTAAGCCCAGTTTGCTGGGTCAAATTTATTGATTTAGCCTTGATAAAGGTCAGCAGGCTGGTTGGTGATAAGGTGTCCCCCCCCCCCTTAGATTTGCAAGCGATGGGATTTCTGGGAGCTACCTAAGAAAAATACTGTTATATTTTTGGTAGCTGCACTCGAGGGCAATTTTGTTGGGTCCTTGGGGGGGGGGAGGTTGTGGAATTCCTCCTGTCCTGAACTTTTAGGTGTGTAGGAAGGCATTTCTCTACAAGGAATCTGGGGGATGAGTGGAGGCATAATATTAATTTATACTCTGCAAGAAAATGAAAGTTAACTCCACACATCTGACGGAATTCAAGTAGAAAAATGACAAAGTGGATCTAGGACAGCCATTATTACATAATATTCCACAACAGACCTGTCATTGTGAGTCTTTCTGTAACACCCAATGATGTGGCAATCCTGAGGAATGTTCTCCCCCTCTCTCTTGTGCTTGCTGGACAGCCCAAAGAGTCACTTGTCCACGAAACTCCCTCCTCTTCTCCTCCCCCTCCCCTCCCCTCCTCCCTGAGAGTAGCAGGTACCAGTCATAGACATGCTTTTGATGGGAGGGGTTGGAAAACCACAAGGGAGATGTCAACACCGTCAAGTGGAGCTGCTCTCAGCAGCACCAACAGAGAGGTCAACCACGATAAGATGGCAGCCGCTCAAAAAAGTGGGCAGGGCTTCAATGATATGGGCAGGGCTCCATTTTGACTTATTTGACACCTTCCCCTGCCTCTCGCCCTTGCATTTTAAGCTGCATTGAATTCAAGCTATTTCGACTCAAGGTCCTATTATGGGTTGTGAGCAGGTGGCTTCTTCATCTTATGTTGTTGCTATTAATAATGGTGTAATCAAGCCGGCAGACTCAAAATTGACCCCAAGTTGGATTCTAGCAGTTGCAGACATTTTTATTAAATAAGTGACATTCCTGTTTGTAACATGCCCCACCAGGGCACAACCTAATCAACCCTAATCAAAATTAACAGTGAAAATGAACAAGCAACAAACAATGAAAAAGCAATAAAATGGTATTCAGAACGACATGCAGTATTTGCAATCACAGTAAGAAGTTACACGTGGCCAGATCCTCCAAAATGGTCGTAATGCCCCAAGGATGAAATGAGGAGAGGGCCAGAAGCGTTTCCATCTTCATTATTTCAAAAGTCAGTGCAACTCATATGTATGGTTGGTGTCCTTTCAGTTGCACTTGGGGTCTCTGTGATGCTACCAGATTGCTTGCTGAAGTCCAGGAGAACATCTCAGGGCCAAAGCAAGTCCAGCTGTTGGATTTCAGCAGCTGCAACTCTTCTGATGAGGAGCATCTCTAAGCCTCATGGTATTCTCTATCAGGGTGGAAAAGTGGAGAGAACTCCAATTCTCCATTGATTGTCCTGAGAAACGAATCAGCTAAAGAGGACACCATCAGCACATAGTTTTCTTTGGTACTTATCAAAGCTCTGAAGGGACCAACAGAAGCATTTATCTAGTTTCCTTCTCTAAAAATACCATTTTTACAAAACTGAGATTCTTAAACCAGGTGGATGGGTTTAACTACAATAAGTGATAGTACCACTTTATACTGCACTAATAAGGACTTGGAATACTGCCTCCAGTTCTGGTCACCACAATGCAAAAAAGATGCTGAGACTCTAGAAAGAGTGCAGAGAAGAGCAATGAAGGTGATAAAGGATATGGAGACTTCATTGTATGGAGATGACATGATAGCTGTTGTCTCTCAGTACTTAAGAGCCACTCACAGATAAGAGGGGGTCAATCTATTCTCCAAAGCACCTGAGGGCAGGACAAAGAGGAATAGGTGGAAACTCATTAAAGAGAGTTCCAATATGGAACTAAGGAGAAATTTCCTGGCAATGAGAAAAATTAATCAATGGAATAGTTTGTAGAAGTTGTGGATTATCCATCACTGGAGATTTTCAAGAAAAGATTGGACAACCGTTTCTCCAGAGTGATATAGAGTCTCCTGCTAGAGCAGGGGGTTGGACTAAGAGACCTCAATCCCTGAGATTCTATTCTATATTATTTTAATATCTCAGAATATCCCTGACAAAGTGTTGTTCCAGGGCACTCTGGAAAAGTTACATGAGACGAAAGTCACACAGAGGCTTCTAGGAACAGTGTTAATTTCGGCTGGCTGACAGGAAGCGAGCCCCTGAGGTGGCACAAATGGAGGAAAAGATCCCTCACAAACAGGTGACCTATTAGAGGACATTTTGTCCAGATCCCCCTCCTCCCCCAGAGCTGTTTCTGGCTTCAGCACAATAAAACTGAGAAACCTGGTTTCTAGATCAAACTAAATATCTTATCCAGCTCTTACTTACCAGCTGCAGTCAATGAAATGCCACTGAGAGGTTTGTAAGTAAGGCATTGGATTTCAGTAAGGCATTTGACAAAGTAGACCACAACTTTCTTCTTGGTAAGCTTAAAAAATGTGGAATAGACAGTATCACCTTCAGGTAGATTTGTAGCTGGCTGATAAATCACACTCAACATATGGTCCTAAGTGGAACTACATCTACATGGAGGGAAGTAAGCAGTGGGGTACCCCAAGGTTCTGTTTTAGGCCCAGTACTCTTCAACATCTTCATAAACAATTTAGAAACCCTACTGTATTCCACTGGTGTTGTCTCTAATAAGAATGATGCAGAGTTGCCAAAACATTAGGATGGTTCTCAACATGCCCAGCCCAATCAATATTTTCTTCGTGACCCAGGCATGTTTTCTCAGGCCTCCAGTTCTGAAAAGTACAGATAAGGGAGAATCATATCAAACTCATGAGCCAGGAATTTCAAAGGTAAGTGCAAATGTTGATATTGGAAAGTGGTGACATCATGCTACACTCATCTCATTGCAACTTTGCAAACACTGAAAAAACACATCTAATTATTCAACTTGTCACCGGCTCAAAGCTTTCTTCTCCATTAACCAATTTGTCATTTTTTACAAAGCAGAACAGAGAAAGTCCATCAAATAGACTATTATTCAAGGAGTTCCTGGCCTTTGCTTTGTCTGTTTTTCAGTGTTGCAAATATTCCTTCAGGGTCTACAGAGGGCAACTATGGTGTCATACTCACTAGATCAGTGGTGGTGAACCTATGACATGGGTGCCAGAGGCGGCACTCAGAGCCCTCTCTGTGGGCACGCGCGCCGTCGCCTCAGTCCTAGGCCTTCAGCTGGGTTTTATAAAACCTTTTCGCTTTAGGCCTCCGCCGCCGTGTGCAAAAAAAAAAAAGGTTCAATCAGTCAATTTCACGGGGAAAAAAAAGATCTTGCAAAGTTGGAATTGATTGATTGAACTTTTTAGTCCCACCCAGTCTGCCATTACCACCACAGCCACGCCCACCCAATGGGCCACGCCCAGCCAATGGGCCACACCCACCCGGCACTCGGCGATGCATAAGTGGGTTTTGGGTTGCAGTTTGGGCACTCAGTCTCTAAAAGGTTCGCCATCACGGCACTAGATGGACCAAACCAGGAAACTGATGCTATAAGAAAGCTAAAACTACTTTTATTGAGACTATTATATCAGAATCCTAAAAGTCTGATTGCACTGGGTTAGTAAATTAGGAAGCCCTCTGAGTTGCTTTGAAACGTTATCTGGCCATTCTACTGTTAAAAAATGCTTCAGCCTGTTTGGCTCAGGCAAAGTTCCCACATACGTCCATCAAAGTCATTGTAAGTAGTCTCTATGGGGTATTCCCCATATGGTGACATAACCACGTGAGTTTCAAACTAAGATGGGGCTCTGATTTTTATGGTTAAGCTCAGCATGGTTGCCCATGGCTCTTTAGGAAATTTAAGGATTTCTACCCTGAAAGCCAAGGTGAGACCAGAAGGAACAAGATTTAGTCCTCCATGGACAGCACCTTGATGTTCCACCTAGCCTGGTTATCTGAGATGATTCACGAATGCTAAATTGGGGCTAAAACTATTCATTGTGCAAAAAATGTGGAGCCAAACAAATGAAAATGTAGGTAGTCCTTGAATCATAACTGCCATTGGGACTGTAACTTCCATGGCTAAGAGATGTGGTTGTTGAGTGAGTAGAGTAATGCACGATTTTTTGACCTTTTTTTGCTGTGGCCGTTAAGCAAATCATGCAGTTATTAAGCAAATCCGGCTTCCCTCATTGGTTTTGCTTGTCAGAAGCCCGCTGGGAAGGTCAGAAACAGCAATCACGTGACCCTGGGTTTTCTGTAACCATTGTAAATACATGTCGGTTGCCAAACGCCCCAATTCTGATCGTGTGACGTGGGGATGCTGCAAAAGTCATAAGTGCAAGGACCCATCAAAAGTCACTTTTCCCAGGGCCCTTCCAAGATTAAAATGATGCAAAACAAATCGTCCCCGTGGTTGTTCCACTGAAGTGAGCTACATGATATGAGAGATTCCTCAATAGGAAAAAGTTACCATCCACAGGTGGGTCAGAAGTCAAGAAATGCCTTCTCCAATTTCCCAACCCTCCCATGCATTGGAGCTAGCTCAGACCTGCCTGCTGAATTCCTTAGTAATGCAACTGAAATGTAATCTTAAGTACTGTAAACATCTGATTAACGTCAGGAAGGATGCTTGACATGTCGAGGGCAGCCAGAGGTTTTCATGGAACTGAGTGGTGCTTCAGACGGATTTCATGCATTCCAAGACTTCTTTGCATTCCTGGTTTCACTCAGGGCAAAAGGCAGCCCAGGAAACCTCTCTCCAAGCTAGCATCCTTCAAATATGTTGGGAATAAGCTAATTCCCAGAATCAGAATAGATCTGGAAGGGACCTTAGAGGTCTTCTAGTCCAATCCCCTGCTCAAGCAAGACACCCTTTGCAATTTAAGAAAAAGTGGCTGTCCAGTCTTTTCTTAAAAACTTCCAGTGATGAAGCACCCACAACATCTGGAGGCAAGCTGTTCCACTGGTTAATTGTTCTCACTGTTAGGAAGTTTCTCCTTAATTCCAGGTTGCTTCTCTCCTTGATGAGTTTCCATCCGTTGCTTCTTGTCTTGCCTTCTGATGCTTTGGAAAATAGGTTGACCCCCTTCTTCTTTGTGGCAGCCCCTCAAATACTGGAAGACTGCTACCATGTCACCCCTAGTCCTTCTTTTCTCTAGACTGGCCATACCCAATTCCTGCAACCTTTCTTCATATGTTTTTGTCTCCAAGCCTTTAATCATCTTAGTTGATTTGTCAATGGGGAATTCTGGGAGTTGCAGTCCTAGCATATCTACATGGGGGAAGGATAGTCTACGAGAGGAACGAGCATTCTTCCCTGCATTAGGAAGCCATTCCTAGCAAATGCACTGAGTTGTTGGGACAGCAGAAAAAAAAAGAAATGAGGACAATAGTCATGAAATCCCCATTTATCCAGGACATGAACGTACAGAAGATTATTTTTTTACTTTCCTGATAGCAGAAGTCTTCCAAAATATTTCCCACTATTTTTTTGCTAGACACGCCTCCAGCACCCGTCAGAGAACAAAATGATTGCTATAGAATAAATCATATAAAATGGTGACTGGCTTTTAAAACAAAGGTTGCCACTGCCACTATTTACAATAGTTGATTTTTTTTTTCTTTTAAAGAAGCATTCGATATTTAGGAGGAAGAAAAAGCAACTGCACTACAGCTATTGTTGAGTTTCACTCATTTCTGAGGTACTTTTCTTCCCCTTTAAATTAAAATTTCAATTAAAGGGTCTACTTGGTTTCTCTGCTTGCTTGTTGTCATGATCCAACAAAACACTAAGCCGGTATTCATCAGAAATATTCATATTCAGTAAAACTTACATCATATACATGATGAATAAACCACCATGAACTGGGTTTGTTTCATGTGTAAGTCAGAAATCATGGTTTACAAACTACTACGACTGGATCCACAGAACAGTGATCCAAAACCGGATCACAGAACGGAGAATTTTGAGAAGACCTCTGGACATCGCAGTAGATCCTCAATACCTGACATTAAAAAATTTTGATTGAACTTTAGAGATCCCAGGATGGGGCCCGTTGATAGACGATCATGTGAAAAGTCTTTGCTTCCAAGGGTGAGGCCATGCTTCCAAGGGTAAAAGAGAACTGTTCATGTCCAGGCAAGATTAGATCGCAAATTAACCGCCTGCCTAGAACTTGTTCTGTGTGTTTTGTTGCCAGTTTTCACCCTTCCCTCTAAATAGTCCCTGAAGATACTTACCTGGCTCTGCCCAGCTTCGGCTCATTAGTGGGTGTGTGAAGGTTGTCAGATCCACCAGGTAAATCGGATGATGCTTCTAAGTCTCCCACGACTAAATGGACCACAGCCAAAAATATCTGGCAAGGAATGCTGGAACCATTAAGTCATCAGCCCCTGATCTGGTCCTTCAGTGTGAAATATAGATGACCACAATAGCTCTTTGTGGCATAAGGTCCCCCAACACCTTAGGACTACAACTCCTGCAGTTCTCGGCAAAAACAACCTTTACACTTGCTGGCTGGAAGTTGGCAGTTGCAATCCCAGGACCTCTGCTAGGTACAGAGTTGAGAAGATGCTGTTTTATGGTGCCTTAGCCACTTCCGCTCCAGTCCCAATTTAGGGCTCTAAAAACACAGGTACTTTGGGCCCCTGGTCCACCAAGCTTTACACTACTTGGTTTCACAGGGAATCTTTCCCAGCCCTTCCTGGCCATGCTAGGATATCATGGGAAAAAGGAATAACCTTGAGGAACAGGGGGAAGAACCATTACAAAACAAGGGTCAGATAAAAGAAACCCAAGAAATGTAATCCAAGGAGTCTTCTTAAACAAGACCCTCCCTACTTCTGACAAGGGCAGAGGGTGGGAGGAAGCACATTCAGACTTGCAAGATTCTGTTCCTGTAACCTTACAGTAAAAGTAGTGTTAGCATTTATAACTTTGGTTTCCTAGTCTGGTCTATCTTGCAGGGCTGATATAGGAATTCTACCTGGGACTTTTAGAGAAATAATTATTAAATAGTTTTGCTGCCTTGGGTGTGTGTGTACAAAGAGATCAGGATAAAATCATCTCCTTCTCTCTTCTCCCTCTCCTTCTGCTTCTCCTCCTTCTCCCTCTCCCTTCTCCCACTCCTTCTCCCTTCCCCTTCTCCTTCTCCTTCTTCTCCCTCTCCCTCTCCCTCTCCCTCTCCTTCTCCTTCTTCTTCTCCCTCTCCTTCTTCTTCTCCCTCCTCCTTCTCCCTTCCCCTTCTCCTTCTCCCTTCTCCCTTCTCTCTCCTTCTCCTCTTTCTCCTCTTCCTTCTTCTTCTCTCTCTCCTCCTTCTCCTCCTTCTCCCTCTCCTCCTTCTCCTTCTCCTTTCTCATTTCTCCTCCTCCTCCTCCTCCCTTCCTTCTCCTCCTCCCTCTCCCTCTCCCTCTCCCTCTCCTTCTCCTTCTCCCTTCTCCTTCTCTCCCTTCTTCTTCTCCTTCTCCTTCTCCTTCTCCCTTCTCCTTCTCTCCCTTCTTCTTCTTCCTCTCCCTTCTCCCTCTTTCTCCTTCTCCCTTTCCTTTCTCCCACTCTTTCTTCTTCTCCCTCTCCTTCTTCTTCTCCTTCCCCTTTTCCCTTCTCCTCCTCTCCTCCCTCCTCCCTTCTCCTTCTCCTTCTCCTTCTTCTCCCTCTCCCTCTCCCTCTCCTTCTTCTCCCTCTCCTTCTGCTTCTCCTCCTTCTCCCTCTCCCTTCTCCCACTCCTTCTCCCTTCCCCTTCTCCCTTCTTCTTTCTCTCTCCTTCTCCTCCTTCTCCCTTCTCCTCCTCCTCCTCTTCCTTCTTCTTCTCCCTCTTCCTTCTCCCCCTCCTTCTCCCTCTCCTTCTCCTTTCTCTCCTCCTCCTCCTCCTCCTCCCTCTCCTTCTCTTCCTCCTTCTTCTTTCTCCTTCTCCTCCTCCTCCTCCCTCTCCTTCTCCTTCTTCTTCTCCCTTGCCCTTCTCCTCCTCCTTCTTCCTCCCACACCTTCTCCTTCTCCTTCTTCTTCTCCCTCTTCTTCTCCTTCCCCTTTTCCCTTCTCCTTCTCCTCCCTCTCTCTTCCCCCACTCCTTCTCCTCCTCCCTCCACCCTCCTCCCTCCTACTTCTCCCTTTCCTTCCTCCCTCCTTCCTCCCTCCCTTCTCCTTCTCTTCTCCTTCTCCTTCTGTCTTCCTCCTTCTCCCTCTCCCTTCTCCCACTCCTTCTCCCTTCCCCTTCTTCTCCCTCTCCTCCTTCTCATTTCCCTTCTCCTTCTCCCTTCCCCCTTTTCCCTCCTTCTCCTCTTCCTTCTTCTTCTCCCTCTCCCTTCTCCCACTCCTTCTCCTTCTCCTTCTCCCTCTCCTTCTCCCTTCTCCCTCTCCTTCTCCTCCTTGTCCCACTCCTTCTCCCTCTCCTTTTCCCTCCCTCTCCTTCTCCTTCTCCTTTCTCTCCTCCTCCTCCCTCTCCTTCGCCTCCTCCTTCTTCTTTCTCCTTCTCCTCCTCCTCCCTCTCCCTCTCCTTCTCCCTTCTCCTCCTCTTCCTTCTTCTTCTTCCTCCCACACCTCCTCCCTCTCCCTCTCCTTCTCCTTCTTCTTCTCCCTCTCCCCTTCTCCTTCCCCTTTTCCCTTCTCCTTCTCCTCCCTCTCTCTTCCCCCACTACTTCTCCTCCTCCCTCCACCCTCCTCCCTCCTCCTTCTCCCTTCCTCCTTCTCTCTCTCCTTCTACTTCTCCTCCATTGCACATTGTTTAAGGACCTTGTAGACAAAATGGATGCAACTGTCCCTCCAGAGACAGAAGAGAAACGGTTTGCTCTCCATACCATCCAAGGGTAGGACAAGAACCACCGGGCTTTACAGAGGAAGATCCAAACTCAAAAGGAGGAGACTGAGATTTGTTCCACCCCTCTTCTTTTAGACATTAGCCTTTTCGTGCCTCTGTCTATTCTGGGGATGGACACAAATAGCCCTTCAAAATTTTCCCATTGAATTTCTGGATGGAGAAAGTGAGGAAACCATTATTATCTCAGAATTATCCCAGGGCATGGAGAATTACACCACTAGTGGGTCAAAGACAGGACTTTAACTTGATACAACACTATTACTGAAAAAGCTGAAAAAGCTCAGGACTGAACTGTGGAGTCCTTGGTGCTCTCTGAGCTTGATTGTTGGTTTGCAGATGTTTCATTGTCCAGCTAGGTAATGTCTTCTGCAGACAAACCACCAAGCTCACAGAGCACCAACGACTCCGCATTTCTTCTTGTCTGAAGCGTCCTCAGATAGAGTCAAAGAGAGCAAATGATGAAATGAGGGTTGTGCAGTCACGGTTCAAGCTCCACCCTTTTTGTTCATAAGTGGCATGCGTGTGTGAAAGATGCAGAACGCCTGGCATAACATCTCAACATTTTTTAAAAAAACATTATTTTGACAAACCATCAAATCCTATGGAGATCTCTCTCCTCAAAACTTTTCCTGGGCTGAATGGACATAAGAAAAGCCAGGGAGTCTGGACTCATGAAGGACAGGGTATTCATTCATAACCTTGGTCACCTTCTCACTAATTAGGTGCAAGGAGACCAGTCCTGAGAACTTCTCCAGAAGCTTCTTCACCTTTAGGAAGGAAAACACTGAAAGCCAATTGCATTCTTATCAAATTGAATGAGAACAAGTAGGGGGAAAAAAAACCCCACAGGATTTGTTTGCCTGCGCTAATTTATAACCGCAATGTAATGGATGACAACATAACTATCTAATTATTATTACAACATGGCATTGGGGAAGCTCCTATCCCTTAACCTAAACTGCCCCTACAGTTCCTAGGAATGCAAATGTGATGGGAATGCTACAGATGTTGACAACACATTCCACAATATGTACTTCACATACATCATTTTAATAACCTTTCATGCAACCTTGTAAAGTCATATGATGAATATGGATGTTTTTGCCCACATATTGTTCAGCTGAAACAAATTAAAATAATACCCCAACCTGGTACCCTTGAAATGTATTGATCTTCAATTTCCAAAATTTCAATCCAGTGTTTTAATTAATTAGATGTTCTCTGCCAAATATTTGACTGGTGGATTCTGTATGTTCCTGATTGACTTCCAAGGCTGCCATCTGGTTAATCTGTAGGCTAATATTGTTTCTCACCCCAATATTTGTGCTGAGTAACATGGGCATCTCTTAGAAACAAGAATGACCTCATGTATATCATGATGTTATATTATGGTTCGTCACACACTCAGCCAGATGTTCACACTGGATTTGGTATTTTTAGCCACCTATCTAGTCCTTCCCAAGGACCTGGGATAGTGTATTATGGTGTGTCCTGGTGTTAGAAGTATCATCGCAGAATGTAAGCTGTTCTGAATAAAGCTGCCTTTTGCAATTGACTGATGGTGAATTTGTCAATGCCGGTAGTGTTCAAATGCTTTGGGATTGCACTCAAGATGCCTATGACTATTGGTACTCCCTTTGTTTTCTTTTGTGACAGTCATTCTATTTCTATTTGCAGTTCCTTCTCTTCTATTCTGCATTTAGAAGAGAAGGACCTGGAGAAGTTTATTATTGTTATTGTTATTTAGATTTATTAAGGCAGCCTGACTCCAAAATGACTTGGGTGGCTTGCAAAATATCTAATATATAATTGAAGCACAGTGAAAAACATAACATTGCTCCAATTACTTCTACATGAAGCCATTGAGTGAGATCATCTGACACTATGGGATGAAGTATGATCAGTATGCTGATGATATTCAACTTTACATCTTTTCTCCAGATGACCCAAATGTTGTTATGACTGACTTTTCGTGGTGTCTGGAGGTTGGGGGGGTCTGGAAGAGAACCACAAGCTTCAGATGAATCCTGATAAGATGAAATGGCTGTGGGTGCGTAGAGACTCAGGATCTGGGGTTTCAATCATCTTTAAATCTGTATTGGGTCATACTACCCCAGGCAGACCCCATCCACAACCTGATGGTTCTCGTAGATTCACAATTCTTGCTTGAATAACAGGTGGCAGTTGTGTCTAGGAGAGCCTTTGCACAACTTGCATTGTCTCCAAGTTGTGCCCTTTTCTAGATTGTGAGGCTCTAGGTTCAGGCACTCATGCCCTGTCCATCTCTTAATTGGATTACTGCAATACACTCTACATGGGGCTGCCCTTGAAGAATATTTGGAAGCTACAATTGCAATGGCATGGATAGTTATGGAGGCCCCTCCAGTGGTACATGCAACATTGTTGTTGCACAAGCTGCACTGGTTACTAGTTTGCTTCCGGGTCCAATTCAAGGTGTTGGTTATCGCCTTTAAAGCCCTTCATGACATGGGTCCAGGACATCTAAGGAATCTCACCCAATGGGATTGGTCCTTCCCACTTGCTCCAGCAGAAGAGACTTGATCTGCCAAGGAATTTCAGCTGGCAAGGTCCAGGAGAAAAGTCTTCTTTGCTGTGGCCCCCACCCTTTAGAACATCTTGCTGCTAGAGATGAGATCCACCCCTATCCTTTTGGCCAGGGGTCTCCAACTTTGGCTTGTGTATTTCAACTCCCAGAATTTCCAGCCAGCATGGGAGCTGAAGTCCACAAGTCTTAAAATTGCCAAGGTTGGAGACTCCTACTTTTGGCTTTCCAGAAGGGTCTTTGAGCCTGGCACTACCAGTTGGGGGCCAGTGGCACTCCTGCTGGTGGTGGTTGGTAGAGTAACAGACAAGATCGCAGCCCTGCACCATTCATGCTCTTGGTTTTTAAAATTCTTGTTAATTTTATGGTATTGTAAACCACCCAGAGTCTCCTTGGAGAGTGACATAGGTGGCATATAAATGTCACAAATAAATAAATAAATAAATAAATAAATCACCCAATTCACATCATCAGCCCGATGACATCATGATGGAAGTGACGCCCTCTAATGTTCTAGCCCAGGGGTGACAAACTCGCAACGTCATGTGACGTGTCGCGACGTATCACGACTTTTTTTCCATTGCCGGCAATGGGGTGGGCGCGGTTTTGCCATGACGCATCCGGCCTGCGGGCCAGCAGTTTGACACCCCTGTTCTAGCCAATGTTACTGTCTAAAATGAAAGTTGAAATCCGTTTTATTGTTCTCAGATGATTCTTCTAATACAGATAGTCCTCAGCTGACAGCCATTCATTTAATGACCGTTGAGGTTACAATGACACTGAAAAAGGGTTTTCACACTTAACGACAATTGCAGCGGATCCGTGGTCATGTGATCAAAATTTCAGGGCTGGGCACTGCCCTAGGGTCACGTGATCCCCATCTGTAACCTTCCCAGCCAGCTTCCAACAAGCAAAGTTAATGGGGAAAGCCAGATTCGCTTAAGGACCTCATGATTCACTTAATAACTGCAGTGATTCACTTAATAACTATGGCAAAAAGATGGTGAAATGGGGCACAGCTTACTTAACAACTGCCTTGCTTAGCAACAGAAATTTGAGGGTCAGTTGCGGTCGTACGTTGCGGTCTACCTGCCTAGGCTGGGTCAGCACAGCAAGCTTCACTTGAGGCCTTTCTGTATTCTGTGTTCAGTTTCCCCATGACCAGAATTCCCATCCCATCCTTCCTCCTTGGTTAAAGTCAAAGTATTACGGCACCTGCTGCCATCTCACCAGGCTCTCCACCTCTGTTGATGTCAGAGCACCTTGGCGCCATTCCATTCTGCTTCTTGTTTTTGTTTTCCTTCCTTGTTGCAAAACCAATCCAGGGAGGCTTTGCTGAGGACCAGGGGAAGGACTCTGGATGCTGGATGCTGGGTTTTGCACTCTCCTCCTTGTCACAGAATAGTACTGAGGGTTGTGGGGGGAAAAAAACACCACAAAAATGTTTCTGAGGGTTTGGATGGAGAGGAAATTGGAGCTATGGGGAAGCGCTAAGATAATCACAGAGAAAAGGAGGGCAACCTATTCTCCAAAGCAAAAAAGGTGCTCTGATCCTAGAAAGAGTGCAGAGAAGAGCAACAAGGATGAAAAGGGGACTGAAGGCTAAATCGTTTGATGAACGGGTAAGGGAAGTAGGAATGGCTAGACCACGGGTCGGCAACCCGCGGCTCCGGAGCCGCATGCGGCTCTTTGATGCCTTACCTGCGGCTCCGGAGCCTCCTCCGCCATTTTGGCGCGCGCACGCGCGCATGCGCGGGCGGGTGCGGGGGGTGCGCGTGCGCAGGTGCGCATGCGCGAACGGCGCGCGCATGCGCGAACGGCGCGCGCGCATGCGCGGGTGCGCGGGTGCGCATGCGCGGGTGCGCGGGTCCGCGGGCGCGGGTCCGCGCGCATGCGCGAACGCGCGGCTCCCAGCGGTTTTTTTTTTTAAGCTAAATGGGTCCGTGCGGCTCATCCGAAGTTTCGGATGGCCGACCCATGGGCTAGACTAACGAAGAGAAGGATTAGAGGGGACTGTCAAGCATCAAAGAATCTTATTCTGCTTCAGCCATTGTTGTTTCTTTGCTTGCCAACAGACCCAGGGGGGAGGGGGGATGTTTGGAGTGCTCAGCACACCTGCAATGATCCAGCCTGGGAACCAAGGTCATCGCAGAATGGCTGGGCTGGGAACTGAAGAATCTTCTCATAACAGATGTCTGACATGTATTGGGGAATGTGACCTGCACTGTCAGAGGGGAAAGGAGGTTCTGCACTTTTAATTTACTGTTCTGGTGCCGTTTTCGCCAGAGCTGATTTTCTATACATCAATGCCGATATGCTGTTCTCAATAAAGTTTTGCATTAGAGATTGGAATGTCCCAGTTGTGCTTACTTCGTTGGGATCATCAGTCGGAACCTTGACAGTGACATGATAGCCGTCTTCCAGTACTTATGGGGTTGACACAGAGAAAAGGGGAACAACTTATTCTCCAAGGCACCTGAGGGCAGGACAAGAAGCAATGGATGGAAGCTCATCATCCAACCTGAAAATCTGCTGAAATTTACTAACAGTGAGAATGATTCATCAATGGAATAGCTTACCTCCCAGCTTTCAAAAACAGACTGGACAACCATTTGTCTGGGGTGGAATAAGGACTCCTGCCCTGAACAGGGAGTTAGACTAGAAGACCTCCAAGATTTCTTGTAATGCATATAGGCTAAGAATGGAAATGGCAATGCCATAATATCTTTGGAAGGCAATTGTGGGGATGAGATGGGGTGGAGATATTACCCCAGGCCCTAAAACTTGAAGAGCCCCTATTTAAAACATGGTTCAGAACTTGAAAGGGCCCAGTAGATCAACATGTTTCAATATTCAAAATTAATTTCAAGAGCAGTTAGCATGTTGGATTTCTCCAAACATTCCTGCTTATTGGACTGTTCACTTAAAAAAAAAATTAAAGACAAGAAAAATTATATTGACACAGGATGTGATGAGACAAACATGGAGGAAGGGGTTGATGTAATCATTCTTTACCCACCCACTCAGGTCCCCAGCCTTGAAAAGATCTGGCATTAAATTTGCTTCTTCGTGGCCTTTCCCCCATCTAATTATGGGTTCTTGCTTAAAAATCAAGTATATTTCCCTCCTCAACATTTTCTCTTACACCCTAATATTTACATTATTTAATCAATCAGAAACGAGTTAAAATGAAAGATATGGATGTTTACAATCAAAAGGACTAGGTTAGGGACAGACCATCATGGAGAAAATCTATTTATGTGATCACTAAGAGTCAATATCCACTTGATGGCCCTCATCCATCCATCCATCCATGAGGTGATTCCTCTCAGAAATACCATAAAGAAAGTTTTAGGACTATTTTGCTGATACAATGGGGATATCCCCAACCATGTGTCTTTCTCGTGTTTTCCTCGCTCAAAAAAGTCTTTTAGAAGTGCCACATGTCCTGTAAAATTTCAGCAGAAATGCTTAAAATAGAAAAAAGTCCTAATAACATAATCCAAAATTATTCTTCAGAAAAATATGGTGTTAAAATATTGCACAAACTCTTTTACTTCCTCATTGGGCTTTATTTTTAGAAAGTTACACAATATTTCTTGGTGCAAATAGATGAGATCATAGAATCGTAGAATCATTGGGCTGGAAGGAATCTTGGAAATCTTCTAGTCTGACATATAGGGACTATATGTGGTATACGGTCCCTATACCATTCCAGACAAATGGCTGTCCAATCTCTTCTGGAAAATCTCCAGTGATGGAGCACCCACAACGTCCGAAGGCCAGCCGCTCCATTGCTTAATTGTGTTCACTGTCAGGAAATTTCTCCTTTGTTCCAGGTTGGATGTCTCTTTAATGATTTCCACCCGCTACTTCTTGTCCTGCCCTCGGGTGCTTTGGAGAATAAATCAACCCACCCCTCTTCTTATGTACCGGAAAGCTGCTATTCAGTCTCCCCTGAGTCTTCTCTTCGTTAGACTAGACATACTTAGTTCCCTTAACCGTTCTTCATATGGTTGGCCTCCAGATGCTTTATCATCTTTATTGCTCTTCTCTGCATTTACTTCTAGGATCTCAGCATCTTTTTTGTATCATGGCTGTCACAAAGAAGAAGGGGTCAACTATGAATAAGAAGAAGAACAACTTCAATCCCTTGGATTAACCACTTTGGAGAACCCTTTTCTAGCCTACCACTTAACTTAGTTAGTCATAATTAATGGGCTTACACCCTGTCTATTTCAATTTTCAATTCAGAAAAGAGCTGGAAGGGACCTTGGAGGTCTCCTAGTCCAAACCCCTGCTCAAGCAGGAGACCCTATATCATTTCAGACAAGTGGCTGTCCAGTCTTTTCTTAAAAACCTCCAGTGATGAAGCATCCACAATTTCTGAAGGGAAGCTGTTCCAATGGTTAATTGTTCTCACTGTCAGGAAATTTCTCCTTAGTTCTAGGTTGCTTCTCTCCTTGGTTCATTTCCAATCATTGCTTCTGGTCCTGCCTTCTGGTGCTTTGGAGAATAACGTGACCCCCCCTCTTTTTTGTGGCAGCCCCTCAAATATTGGAAGACTGCTATCATGTCACCCTGAGTCCTTCTTTTCACTAGATTAGATATACCCAATTCCTGCAACCGTTTTTCCAATGTTTTAGCCTCCAGCCCCCTAATCATGTTTATAATATATACCTACCAGGTGATGCCTTAGCAAACAGGGGCATTCCCCATTTCAAAGAAGATTTATTTATATATTTATTTTTAGAATAAATAACCAAAAATAAAGGAAAAAGGAAAGAAGTAAAACGCTAAACCACCCCGAGTCATTTAGACAGTGAGATGGGCAGCATATAAATCAAATCAATCAATAGGATGAGAGAGAGAGAGAGAGAGAGAGAGAGAGAGAGAGAGAGAGAGAGGCATGAACTTTGACCTGAGTTTGACTGTGCCTTTCTGGTATTGGTGGATTAATCCTATGATGTCCTAAAAGTCATGTGTTTAGAGTTTGGGTGGGGTATGTAGATTTTAGGGGTCTTTGTCTTTCTAATCTCATCAGCTCCAAGCTTGGGGGGGGGGCAACCTTTCTGAATAGGATTATCAAATCTACCTTTCTACAGAGCTGGCCTCTGCCTGGGGGAGAGGGGCTGGGGCTGGTTTCTGGGGGCTGGTTTCTGTCTTTTAAGATTTTCTTTCTCCATTACTGTATTCCTTTGGGAAATATAATATTCTACTTTTTAATATTCCCCAAAATATTTCTTTCTCGGGGGGGGTGCTGTCCTCCTACACTTCAATTAAATGTTCTGGCTACAAAGCAGAAAATCCAAACCACTCATTCTGAGATTTCTTTTTTAAAAAGTAATTTTTATTCATTTCTATTAAAATCCGCATAGGCTCTTATTTGAGGTAATATCTGACACATCAAGTCCTTGAAAGAATGGAAGTTCTTCCAACATTGCCACCAAACTGCAATTTCTACTGGGACTGAAATTACAGTAATTATAGGTTAAATAAATTTAATCTATATTTAATCTATATTTAATCTATATTTAATCTATATTTAATCTATAGGAAGTAGTTACCTGAAAAAATTCCATTGTGCCAAGCTGACCAAAACTGCTTGTTACCTCATGGCTAGGTCCAGGTAATTATTTTGGGAAAGAAACAGAAGTGGTTTCTCAGTCCCAGGCTACTCTTCAGTCTGCACTTGTTTTAAGTAGATTTGGACCTGTTTGGCTTTTGCAAATCAGCCACAGTCAACTAAATGGGCCTGGTCAGTTAACCACCTTCTAATTTGATTTTTCATTAATTAAATTTATCAGCTGCCTGACTCCCCGCAACTCTAAGAATTTAATTGAAATTGAATTTTAATTCAATTTAAATGTAATTTAAAAAAAAAACAAAATTAATTTTTTAAATTGATTTTTATCCTAAAAAGGCTTTTTCCAAAAGGCAACTGGACTTTCTTGGGGTTTTTTTTCCCTCTGAAAACATTTTGCTTCTCAGTCAAGAAGCTTCTTTAGTTCTAACTTTCAAAGAAAGTTTTCAAAGAAAAAACCCAAGAAAGTTACCAGTTGCCTTTTTTTTATAAAAAAAAACAACACCTTTTGGACAACCAGGACCTGGATGGTTGAGAATCTCCATAGATATCTTGATCGTACCTTTCTTTTTGGTCAACTCAAGCAGTGGACATACCTAATGCTCCCCCTCATATTTTGCTCAGTAAGGTTGATAGGTTCAAACCGTCTAGCTGGCTTTTATGCCTATGAGAGGACAAGAATTCACAGCTTCCCACTTTCTAGCCCAGTTTTTCTCAAATTTAACTACTTTAAAATATCTGAACTTTAACTCCCAGAATTCCCAGTCTCCCTGGAATTCTGGGAGTTGAAGTCCAGACATTTTAAAGTTGAGAAATTCTGTTCTAGCCCTACACTTGTAAGTTGGTTGCCCATCCTTGCTACTCAGCCCTCTATAAACGGTGGGCTTCTGCATTCACTCACCCTCCAAATTTAAATCTATTCCAATTTTTTAACAGACTAACTTTTGTTAAGAAGGGGGCCACGAAGACATGAAAGTTTTAGGAAAGGTAGAAGGGATGATGGATTTACTCATAATATTCAAGAAATGCTGGATAATATTATTGGAAGGTCTGCCTGTTGAAACACTTATTGGTGAAATTATATAAACCACTTGAATTTAACCATTGTCTGTGTTTTCTTTTTATTGCTTTATAGAATTTATAGATCACTTAAATTGAAAACCCTCCAAGTGTGGTTCCCACAAGCAACAATACTGTAATATTCTGATCATTAACTACCTGTATATACTGTACCTATTAAAGTATTTACATAGCACCAATCATCCAAATTCACTGACAACATAATTGGCCTTCTGGAACAACTAGGGTTTTGTAAGGCTGTGCAAGTAGGAGTTAGTTTTGCTGCAGGAAGCGTGCTATGAAATGGATCACTTCCATGGTCCTACATCCCATCTCTTGATTAGGTGGAAACCATCAGCAGATATCCTGCGTTTGCTGGGAATGGACAGGTGGTTCTTCAAGGTTATTCAGAGCAGGGAAGAGAGGCAATCAGAAGACTGATGATGATGATATCCATTCAGTCATGTCTGACTCTGGGAGAATCTATGGGCTAGGTTTCTCCACAGCTTCTAATCTTGCATGCCTTTTTTGAGTTGTTCTATGCTCTGTCTGGTGTCAGCTTTGATGGTGTCCAGCCACCATGTTCTTTCGCAGCCTGGTTTCCTTTGACTGCTAACTTTTCCGAACATCATTGCTTTCTCCAGTGAATTCCCTTGCATGACATGGCCAAAATAAGTGAGATACAGTTTGGTGATTTTGCCGTCCAGTGACATGTCTGGGGTTATGCGCTCCAGCACTTGCATGTTGTCCAAGAATACGCAGGAGACTTCTCCAGTTCAAATGAGTCGATCTTCCTGCTGTCAAGTTTCGAAGCACAGTTTTGCTGGTGCGGCAAATATTGCTCCTCAACTTACCAATGAACTTGTGGGGAGGGGAGAGGTTTGGAATGTAGACTTCAAAGATTAAGAAGCCAGACCGTGAGACTCAAGGACATTACACCAGGTGTCTGGCCAGACCTAAAGATGTTTTCTCATGACAAAATGTTTCCAGCTGATTGGGCAACATGACCTGGCCCAGAGGGAGGAGGGAGAATTCAGTGCTTTTACTATATGGTTTGGGAGGGGTCTTGCAAGAGCTGGTTTTGCTTTTATTAGTGCCGAAGTGGTGTACTCAATAAAGTTTTACATTAAGAGATAGAAATGTCTCAAAGGTGTTTGGTTTGTTGGGTTCATCAGTCGGAATCCTGACACCTGCCTTGCTTTTTGAAGGTACAGCTTTCACAACCAGAGGTAGCTTATAGGGAGCACAATAGAGCAGACTAACCTATATTTGATTGCCAGCCTGATGTCCTTGCTTTTCCAAATTTGGCTCATGTTCTTCATTGCTGTGCAGCCCACTGCAATCTGATGTTTTATTTCTGGGCTGTTCACTGCTTTGAGAACTAAGCTTTATTGAGAAAACTATATTAACAGAATCTTCCAAGTCTGATAGTGTTTTTCCTCTCCTCCCTCATAACCCCATTGAGTTGTGGGGGGGAAGAGCCAACCTGAGCCTCTTCTTCATATTCTCTCCCTTCCCAAGCCTTAAAGAATGTTTCTCCCCTTTTTATTTCTGGAAGGCCACGACGCTCTCTAGGTAATGACCAGAATTACACCCAGAAACCCACAATTGTGGGAAGATAATGTGGCTCCTGCAGCAGGAATGTTGCATGACAATAGCAAGACCACTGACCCAGACATATGGGGACTGCTACCTTTTACATCAGCTGACGTTTCTGTATGGTCTCAAGACAGTCCCATGTAAAGCAAATTACATACCCATTGTCAGATGAGAAAGGCATGAGTGACCTTCTTAGCAGCTCCTGTTCTCCATAGGGTCATAACTGGTACATCAGCTGAAGACCTTCCTGGCCATGGCTTCCACCTGGTCTTCACGCAAGAGCCTTGAGTCCAGGAAGACCCCACCTTGCAAGCTTGTTCCCCACAGGAGAATATAGATCCATCAAGACTTAAAGTTGACATTATTCTGGAATCATCAGGCATCCAAATAGAATAGAATAGAATAGAATAGAATAGAATAGAATAGAATAGAATAGAATAGAATAGAATAGAATAGAATAGAATAGAATAGAATAGAATAGAATAGAATAGAATAGAATAGAATAGAATAGAATAGAACCTTGGAGGTCTTCTAGTCCAGCCTCCTGCTTAAGCAGGAGAACCTATACCATCTCAGACAAGTGACTGTTCAAGTCTCTTCTTAAAAGTCTCCAGTGGTGGAGCGCCCATGATTTCTGGAGACAAGCTGTTCCTCTGGTTAATTGTCCTCACTGTCAGGAAGTTTCTCCTTAATTCCAGGTTGCTTCTCTCTTTGATCAGTTTCCAACCATTGTTTCTTGTCCTGCCCGCTGGTGCTTTGGTGAATAATGTGACCCCCTCTTCTTTGTGGCAGCCCCTCAAATATTGGAACACTGCTATCACATCTCCCCTATTTCTTATTTTCTTTAGACTAGCCAGACCCAAGTCCTGCAGCCGTTCTTCGTATGTTTTAGTCTCCAGGCCTTTGATCATCTTAGTTGCTCTTCCAAACTCTCAACATCTTTTTTGTGATATTGGCTGCAGTATTCCAGGTGTGGTCTTATTAGGGTTTTATAAAGCGGTACTAATACCTCGTGTGATCTTGATTCTATGCCTCTGTTTATACAACCCAGGATTGTATTAGCTTTTTTGGTTGCTGCTGCACACTGCTGGTTCATGGTTAAGTGATCATCCACTAGGACTCCAAGGTCCCTCTCACAGTTACTGTTTTTAAGCCAGGTCTTGCCCAATCTGTACTTGTACCTTTGATTTTTCCTACCTAAATGTAAAACTTTGCTTTTCTCCACATTTAAACTTATTTTGTTGGATAGGGCCCATTGTTCAAGTTTGTCAATTTCTTTTTGGATCCTGAGTTTGTCTTCTGGGTTGTTGGCTACTCCTGCAAGTTTGATGTCATCTGCGAATTTGATGAGTTCCCCTTCAATTCCCTCATCTAAGTCATTGATGGATATTGAAGAGTGCTGGGACTAAGACGGAACCTTGTGGTACCCCACTGCTTACTTCTCTCCATGTGGATGTAGTGCCATTGAGGACTACTCGTTGAGTACGGTTTGTCAGCCAGCTACAGATCCATCTGGTGGTGATGTTGTCTATTCCACCTTTTTCTAGCTTACCAAGGAGTAAGTTGTGGTCTACTTTATTAAATGCTTTACTGAAGTCTAAGTATACTACGTCCACTGTATTTCGCTGGCTACTAGTTATAACTTTGTTTGCTTCTAGTTGTTTGCAGATCTGTTTTTTTATTATCTTTTCTAGGATCTTCCCAGGTATTGATGTTAAACCGATTGGTCTGTAGTTTCCTGGGTCCGTTTTCTTTCCTTTCTTGAAGATGGAACCACACCAGCCCTTTTCCAATCCTCAGGTATTTCCCCAGTGCTCCAGGATTTTTGAAAGACGTGGTGCAATGGTTCTGAGATAACATCTGCCAGCTCCTTCAGAACTCTGGGATGTAATCTGTCGGATCCCTGTGATTTATATTTGTCAAGGTCGGATAGGTGTTCTCTTACCATTTTCTTGCTTATATTATTTTTTTGTTTCTAATTTGTCTTTTGCAGTGGTTTGTTTGGTATGTTGGGCTATAGTTTCTTTTTGTGTGAAGACTGATGCAAAGTATGAGTTAAGCAGCTCTGCTTTCTCCCTTTTGCCTGTTATTTCCTTGCCATCTTCTCTCTTCCTTGACTTTTTTCTTGTTGTTAATATGTTGGAAGAAACTTTTTTTTATTATCCATAATTTCTGTTGCAAGTCTTTGTTCGTTCTGAGCCTTTGCTTTCCTGACTTCATCTTTGCATGTTCTGGCTGTCTGCTGATAATCGGCCTTGGATATGTGCCCCTCTTTCCATTTTTTGTATTTGTCCTTTTTGTCTTTCAGTTTGTCAGAGAGATCTTTGTGCAGCCATGCTGGTTTCTTCTTGAATTTCTTGTTTTTCTTTTTCAGTGGTCTTGTGCTGGACTGGGCTTTTATGATCATATTTTTCAGAGTTTCCCATGCTTCTTGGGTTGTTTTCCCCTTTAGGATTTTCATGAATCATCTCTTCATCTTACTAGGGTTTTAAGATAGCAAAGCTAGCATTATTCCTTTTCCCAGTGGCCCCACTGGTCTGAAACTGGTTTGAAAAAATCGACACCTTTCAGTCTCTAGGATAGGTATGATAAACACACAGCCTGTGGGCTGGATACAGCCACATAGGCCATATCCACCCCGGCCCCGCAAGTGCAAAACAAGTCCTGATACAGCCCGCGATGTGATCAGGTTTGACACCCCTGCTCTAGAACATTCATTGAAATCTTTGTGTTTTCTCTTCTGAATTTGGCAGAAGTAGTCTTCAACAGTGTATTTGAGACACTAGTCTTCAAATCAATCTAACTCTGGTGTCCAGCCTCATAGTACATGGGTCCTTTCAAGTGGGCATGCATCAGACTCTTATCTCCCAGCAGTCATTGTCTTCACATGACCAGATGCCTGCCATCTTGATGGGGTGCTAAACAATGCTCCCCTACACCTCCCCACAAGAAGAGTCCTTGAGCCATCTATTCCACCTAGATGGGACTCATCTAGAGGGGATTGCAGACAACCCGTATCTATCCTGAAGGAATTCTTTGGTGGAGAACTTAATGTCTGTCTGCTGCTTCTCCTCTCTGCACATTGTTTGAATATCTATTTCTGGGTTGCCCATTTCTACATCTCTACCTGCACCAACTATTTCTCCATGACTGAACGTTTCTGCTGCTTTCTGTTCCTTTTTAGCTTGAGATGTTTCTCTTGGTTCTTGTTTTGTTTGCATCCGATTGTTGGCCTTGGGGCTACCATAATGGTTTGGTCTGACCTCATCTCGATGATGGCAAAACGTATTTCCGAGTACTTAACCCGAATAAATCATCCCCTGCTGGAGTCCAATGAGACAGAACAAGCAGCAATGTGTTAATGAAAAGGTAGACATCCCTGAGCAGATTTTGGCCAAGTGAGTCTGGAAGTCCGAGCTTCACAGATGCCCCACCCAGGTTCTCCTCCCCAAAGCAGCTACTTCTTCTTTCGGCACTTGATGCAATCAAAATTAGTTTCGCCTACCTCAAATAATTACAAAGGGAGCTGAGATGCTGTTATAATGATGCTTAATCCTTGTAAAAACGATGGGTGGCGAAGGTCCCCTTGATCAATGATGTAGTTGCTAATTCAGCCAAGTGACCGCATGGCCAAGGAGAAAGAAAGAAGAGTAAAGTAAAGGAGTAAAGTGAAGGAGTAAAGTTTGTATCTGGAACATTATAAGAAGGGAAGCTGCAGACAAGAAATCATTTCCTCTATATATAAAAAAAAGGGGGGGAGAGGAGAGGAGAGGGGAGGGGAGGGAAAGGAAAGGAAAGGAAAGGAAAGGAAAGGAAAGGAAAGGAAAGGAAAGGAAAGGAAAGGAAAGGAAAGGAAAGGAAAGGAAAGGAAAGGAAAGGAAAGGAAAGGAAAGGAAAGGAAAGGAAAGGAAACTGATGGCGGTGGTTTTGCCTTCAGTCCTTCATTCCTGAACATGTATTATATGCTTTGGGTTGTACTGTATAGTTTGTAAACACATCCTCATGTCTTGCCCATCAGCCTCTTGGGAAAAGCAGATCCTCACTCCTTCTCCTGGTAAATTTTTGACTTACCAGTCCAGCATTCAAGCTGATTTTTGTCAACAAACCTCATCTCAGTCTTTTTAATTCAGTTTCCTGGGGGTAGTCTATATTGCCCCAAACTGTAATGTGGATTTATTTATTTATGCCATGTATCGGCTACCTCAACCCTCATGGACCCAGACCATTTAGAGATGTTAAAATAACAGCAACAGTAAACAGTACGATTATAAATTCAGTAACACAAGAAAGTGACAAAATATATGTGGGTTTGTGTGTCTGTGTGTATTATACATATATCCTTCTTTTATAGAGAATATAATTTCTCTAGCAGCCTCCCACAAAGAAGACTGATAGTATCAGCATTTAAATATCAGGTGATCAGAAGCATGCAGTGTTTGTATTATCTGAAAGAACAAACCTTAAAACACTTCAGCTAAATAATAGTTCTGGGCAGAGAGATCCTCCCATCTTTCCCTGCCTGTTTGCATTTCATTTAGTGGAAGAAAATTAATGAAAAACTTAGGAGGAGGAAGAGGAGGGGGAGGGGAGGGGAGAGAAGTTGTGGATCAACTCATCACTGGAGAATTTCAAAAAAAGAGTGGACAACTATTAGTCCTGAATGGTATAGGTCTCCTTCTTGAGCAGGGGGGTGGACTAGAAGACCTCCAAGGATCCTTCTAGCGCCCTATGAGTCTTTCTGCTATTTTCACAGGGATCCTGATGATTTCCAGCTTGTCTTTCATTGCACAACCCCCTCCTCAAGCAACTTAAAATCCGCTGACCATCCTGTCTTCAAATGAAGACCTAAGCAGATAAATTGTCATTAGAACTTAATAACCTTCCCCTGGTTGGTCCAGTTTCTCTTCTCTTAATTTGATGTAGAATCTTAAAAGACCACTTATGTCTGATTCTAGAGCAAATGATTTTTGAGGGAAAATAGTGCCAAAAGACACACTGGTCGTGTGCTCCCTAAGTGTGGAAAGTAAGGCGCGTGACTATATATAACAACTATGCCAAACCTGGAGCAAAAAAAGATATTGCCACATTGATTGTGACCTACGATTGTAATATACGGCTGTGAAAGTTGGAACGACAACAACAGCAAAATGCCTTTGAATTGCAATGCTGGAGAGCATGGTTGAGGACAGACCATAAGAAGGACGAATCGTTCAAGATTAGATGACGTAAAACCAGATTTTGCACTGGGGGGGGGGCTGATAATGAAGCTAAAACTTAAATATTTTAGGCAAACAATGAGCAGAGAAGGGCCTTGGAGAAGAGCCCGATGGCTTGAAACTGAAAGGCATCACAAAGGAGGCCGACAGAAGACAAGGTGGCAACATCCCATCATGGATGGTGCAAAGCAGCAGCTTGTAAGATCTCTAGAGACCACTAATGATAGACTGTCCTCATAAAATTATGTCCATCAGGTCACAATGAGTTGGGAGCAACTGAAAATCTAACGATTACAACCAGAATCAAATAGACCCTTATCATTCTCCCACTCAGATGTCTTGTTCTAGTTATCCAAGATTTTTTACATTAATTCACATACTGACCAAATCCGTGAAGTGAAATGTGATGATGGAAAGTGACCCTTTACTCCCTAACATCGCATTCTCAAATCAAACATCTCTCTGTTGATGCAATACAGATAGTCCTTGACTTAACGACCACAATTGAGCCCAACATTTTTGTCGCTAAATGAGACAGTTGTTAAGTACGTTTTGCCCCATTTTACAAATGTTCTTGCCACGGTTGGTAAGTGAATCGCTGCAGTCATTAAGTTAGTAACCACGGTTGTTAAATGAATCTGGATTCCCCGTTGACTTTGCTTGTCAGAAGGTCGCCAAAGTGGATCGTGTGACTCTGGGACATGGCAACCGTCATAAATATGAATCAGTTGCTAAGAATCGTAAGTGTGAAAAATGGTCATAAGTGACTTTTTTCAATGCAGTTGTAACTTTGAACGGTCACTAAATGAACTGTTGTAAGTGGAGGACGATCTGTACTAACTGACAAAAGCAGACAATAACGGGAGACTTCTGTGAGAAAGTGATTGGAGGGACTGGAGGGAACCCAGCAATATTCCTCTAAACTTCAGCTGTGCACCTGGAGTTGTGTGGGTGAGTGACATTAAGATCAGGACAAGCCGACATGTTTCAGTTCCTGCTCTGTATTTTTAGAGTCAACATATGGAGCAGAATGGTTTGAATGTCACCAACTATTATTATAGTGCTAAGCAGGAAGGGGAGGTGGATCTGGTAGACATCGAGACTCTGCTAGGACTTGCTAAGAGTCCACAGTAGAGCAAAATTCAATCTAGGGACTTCCCCGGCAATATTTTTACCTATTTATGACATCACCAGCTCTCATGCAAAATCCCTATTTTAGTGTGTGTGCGTGTGTGTGTTTATAAAGCTTGGGAAAACGCACCTTCTGTGCGAGGCCTGCTAGCTGATAGCTGATCCGTGGTTTGGGCTGACAACTCTCCACCCTCCTCGGCACTAAGTGGTCATTACAGAAAGAAATAGGTATTTATGTCTCCACTTTGATCACAGAGAAACCAAAGTCATTATGAGGTTTTGCAAAGAGTTGTAATTCGCCCACAGCTCCCGGCAACCCAGTTCAAGGCCAGAGAAGGAGATCCAACCTCACATTCTTCTCCAGATGGGTTGGAAAGGCAGCTGCCAAAACCTCTACCTGTGCTTCCTTACAAAGCAGCCTCACCTGAGAAAATGGGGTGGGGGTCCTTGCTGAAGGAATATATGTAAGGTCCCAAAGATGGCAATATTTCCCACCGTCTGCTGAAGGCAACCCCGGCATAGGAAAAACAAATATATTGATCTTTTTGTGTAAAGCAGGACTCTCCAAACTTAGCAACTTTAAGACTCTCCAAACTTAGCAACTCCCAGCATGGCTGTCTGTCTGGGGAATTCTGGGAGTTGAAGCTCATAAGTCTTAAAGTTGCCAAGTTTGGAGAGCCCTGGTCTAAAGTTTATGAGGTTATCCTGCATCCTTTTCTAGTTGTGAAAATGGCATATTCCCCTCAAATATTCTCTTAAATGGGAACTTTGAAGATGTTTCAAGGTTAGCTTTGGTTTCTTGAAATGTTGATCCTCAGACAGACAACTCATCCCTCTACCACCCCTCACTTTGAGCCAGATGTGGGAGGGAGGGATGATTTGAGGCAGTGCAAAAACACTCTGAGAGATTAAATTAATATTCAGGGAGTGGAAACCTCTTGATTAGATTAATCATTTGAGTGGGTATATATATATATATATTCTCCACAGGAATATCCCTTGAAAATGAAAGCACGAAGACATCACAATTTCCCTACATCTGAGGGACAGGTGTCCGTTTCAGCTCCCCACACATTCTTTTCCTGCGTCCTACATCAACGTAATTTTTACCTCATTCCCCCCCCCCCTCTTAACAGTCCACCCGAATGGGAAAGTGGCAAATCTGAACTATGGTAATGATACTTGGGATTATATTAGAGTTGTTTAATTTTAGTGCCTTGGGAGAAAAGTCTTCATGTAACTTCATATGAAATATTGAATGATCTTGAGAATGGAATTGCCTCAATCTCCATTCCTCCCTGCTTGGGAAGGGGAAGGGAAGGGAAGGGAAGAGAAAAAAAGAGAGAGAGGAGGGAAAAAATAGAAGGAGAGATCAGAAGGGGGAGAGAGGTGAGGAGAGGAAAGGAGAGGAGAGGAGAGGAGAGGAGAGGAGGGAAGGAAAGGAAAAGAAAAGGAAAGGAAAGGAAAGGAAATTACAAATGTGATAAGTTTTATATCCAAATATCTTTTATTCTTTATACTGTTTCCATCTTCCCTTAAAATATTAACAGAATCCACAATGGTCTGAGAATCAGTGTTTGCAAGTTAATCCGATTAGTAAACTTCCTCAAACCCAGAAAATAAGTTACCCAGACCTAATCTACATATCAAAGGATAGGGTCTGCAAACACAATAGAGTTAATTAAATTAGGCCTCCCAGTAGAACTGTATGTTCACAAGAATACACACACACACACACAAACACACACACACAAACACACACACTTGCCCCTCAGCGTGTAGACACTTCCACACCCCGTTCAAGCTCCCTCTATAAAAGTCTGCCGCTGTACCCCATTTCTCTGCAGCTGCCCCTAAAGGCAAACTCTTTTGCTTTTAGGAATAAATCTTTCCTCACAGCTGTCTGGATCTCATTTTCATTTATTCTTGTGTAACCCCAGTTCGAGTTGGAACCCCAGATTATTCTTCTGACACAGACCTCTCATCAATTTCCAGCTAACGTATTGAAAATGCTGTGGAATTTCCTTTCCCTTTATTAAAAAAAGGCTGATCAATCTGACAGCTTTTTGGCACAGAATATGGAATGTGTGTATGAAAATCCACCATTATGAGGCTGGTTCCTCCGACTCTGTGAGGCGGCAATCACTAGCCAAGTCCTGTGAAAATCCCATCCCAGAGACTGACATGTTTTAAGAGAGGATGTGGACAGGGTCACTTTCTGTGGAAACTGAGGGCAGAGCAGCAGCTCCTGCATCTGCTCAGGCAAGAATCTGGTCAGGATTTTGAGGTTGACACCCCAAAATCCTGTTTAAAAAATGCCCTGTGCTCCTTAATGACTACAGCCAGAGTTTCAGAGAGATTTATCTGTCAAGCATCATACCCACTCAGCAGAGAAGAACGCAGTTGGGCATTGTAGGAAGAGAGCTTAGGTTACCCTGTGGAGGCCAAAAATCAGGACTCTGAGATCTCTTTCTGAGAGCAACTATTTTTTATTATAACTAGTTCATGAAAGTTTAGGCCTTTCAATAAAATTGGTTATTGAGATAAGGTGCTACCAGGCTCAACTCGCCGCAGGCAACTTGATGCGGCCACTCACCACGCACAACTCGCCACGGGACAACACGCCATGGCTCACTCGCCGCAGGACAAGAGTTACACTAATATCGAAGAAATGGTGGAATAGAATCATGAAAGAAAGGATGCCAAAGGAGGGACGAAATAAAATGTGAATGACAAAAAATAACATATTTTTAAAATTACTTTAAATAATTAAATTGAATTGTTGAATTGTCCCGCAGTGAGTTGGCCATGGCAAGCTGGCCACAGTGAGTTGTCCCATTTCTCTTCCTGATTTGTGATCACCTTTGGCAAAGTTCCTTCCTGAATGCTGGGCAACACAATTCCAGATCCAAAATGTTGCAAGGCCTGGATGCTTCAGTATGGATTCTTCTTCCCTATCATAGATTGTTTGAAATGTCTCAAATTGGTTAATCTCAATTTCCCATTTTTATTTTCTTTTTGCAGATATGTCATGCTCAGTTTTTCAAATTCAACCTTTTTACATAAAAAAAAGGTTTGGATTGAAACATGCATAAATTTTATAACATATCGCTCCAAAGATGCATATTTTTCTTCCTGTGGACACAGTTATTTCTGAAGTCTTGTCATACACGCTTATATACACATATTGTCATGGTTCCGACAGATGAAACTCTTCAAAGAACTTCGAGGCATTGTTTACCTTAAAGAATCTTTATTCGAGAAGCATAACATCGGCACTAACATAATCGAAGCCAAAAACTGAATTACCCCCCTTGAGCACATAGTATCAAAGCACAATTCCCTCCTCCAATTAACAGTCATAAATCACATTCCCCAATTAGTTTAAAGCACGGGCTTTCCCTCCAGCTCTCCAGCCCGCCAATTCTTATCATCTCTTATTTCAACAACCTTGATTCTCACACTAGGTTCAGTATTATTATGTCTAGCTGAACTCTCATGCACATCCCCCCCGCCCAGCATCATCTAACTCTAAAAGCGAAAAGAAGAAAATGGCTACATCTCCATCTGTTGTCAAAGCAAAAACATCCGATGTTAGCAGCGTTGACACATATGTGACTTTCATGATATTCATTCCTATACATTCTTTTCTCAAATAAACCTTGTTGGCAAAACGTGTTACAAAATGTGAGTTTTGATTAAGAATGTTTTGTACATTGATTTGAAAATGGAAAATTAGTTCCTATTTCAATGCAAACCGAATCGATTTCTCATTCATCCCTCAAATTCAAAGAAAGTTCTTTAAATATGGATCGGGGTATGTGTATGTGTGAGGAGTGAGTATTCAAGTTAACGTCTGCGAAAGGTTTGAAAACCCACTTTGAAAATTCAGTTTTGAAAATATTCAAATGTCGGACAAAATTAGGAAACAAAACGCTAAGCAACATCTGCATTTTATATTTTTCTGATTTTACAGAGGGTATATCTTGACCTCAGGAACTTTATAATTATCGCCCAAGAGTCATAATCACTTTCTCTTGAATGATAATTATAAATGAAGCTATATAACTAAGCTTGCAAGCATTCCCACTGGTAATACCCCCCAATTACTACATTAGTGGGAGCCTCAGCATACAGTAATTATCTGCAGTATAGACTGAATAAGCATATACAACCTAATTCATCCTTCTGATAATGCTCTGAATGCTAATCGGGATTATGAAAGGACTTGTCAAATTATGGCAGAACATCTGCTTTCCTTATTAATAGTAATACAAGCTTGGTATTCAGTTCACAAGGAAACACAATCTATAAATACACATTGGCTTGCCTGTATGAAAATATATAAAACCTGCCCCAGTCATAACAGACTGCAATCAGTAAAAATAGAGAGAAAATTAAATTGGCACTAAAGGGAATTAAAAGCAACTGTGTCCAAACTAAAATCACAATAAATAAAAAAAGCAGAACAGAAATACGGAAAGCTTCTGTTTAGATCTCTGCCAATCAACAAGGTAAAGGAGTCCCCACGGGTTGGTGCACATCTCAGTTTGACGGCCATTGAGCCAACACTATCCGAAGACATTTCCACGGTCAAGTGGCCAGCATGACATCACAGAACGCTGTCACCTTCCCACCAAAGTAGTACCTATTTATCTACTTGCATTTGCATGCTTTCAAACTGCTGGGTTGGCAGGAGCTGGGGAGGGGGCAGGAGATCACCCTGTCACACGGTGCTCGAGTCTCGAACCTGGATTCCTGGTTTTTCCAGCCGACAAGACCAGTGGCTTAACTGCTGAGTCACCGAGCTGCCTCTGCCAGCCATATCATTTTCTAGGATATTCAATTCCTTATACATAAATATACAATTCACTTCCTTTTTTCTCCTCCACACATCAATCAGAAAGCTGCGTCCCCTAAAAACAATTCTGTTCTGATTGGGCTATTTTGATTTTGCCTTCTTTGGGTTTTTTTTGGGGGGGGGGTTACTTTTTCTTTTTCTGCAAAGACTGGAATTGTTACGATGTTGTTCCTTTCAGTGGGGAAGATGATGCCACGAGGATTATATCAGAATGCATACCTAACAAATGAGTTTGGTACTCATATCTAGTATATTTGGGGAGCTGATTTTGAGTAACATTGGCAACAAATGTTGTGGGTAATTTCTGTGAGTTGGCAGAAATAATCAGTCTTTTGAATTTGCCAAAGAGATGGCAGGAACCATGTGGATTGAGAAAATGTTGAGACTTTAGAAAGAGTGCAGAGAAAAGCAACAAAGACGATTAGGGGACTGGAGACTAAAGCATATAAGGAACGGCTGCTGGAATTGGGTATGTCTAGTTTAATGAAGAGAAGGATGAGGGGGGACATGATAGCAGTGTTCCAATATCTCAGGGGCTGCCACAAAGAAGAGGGAGTCAAGCCATTCTCCAAAGCACCTGAAGGCAGGACAAGAAACAATGGATGGAAACTAATCAGGAGAGAAACAACCTTGAGGATTAAGGAGAAATTTCCTGACAGAACAATTAACCAGTGGAACAACCTGCCTCCAGAAGCTGTGAATGCTCCAACACTGGAAGTTTTTAAGACGAGATTGGACAACTATTTGTCTGAAATGGTATAGGGTTTCCTCCAAGGTCCCTTCCAACTCTGTTATTCTATTCTAAACCTATATGTTCTTATACATTTTTCCCACAGGTGTGCAAGTCACAATGCATTTGATTGCATCACCTGATGGCCCGCCAACATAGGCTTCCCTGGCCACTTAGACAGGTAAGGCTGCTAGGTGGGCAACCTACGCCTGTTTAGGAGTATCACTTTAAATGCCACACCCAGGAAAAGTAGAGAGTACTAGGCTGCCTTGGAGATCCTAATGCCATTTGTTTTATTTCTTGATTAGAACTTATCTCACCAACTATTCATTAGATCTCCAGTAGGTAGGCAGGTAGATAGGTCGATAAGAGGTAGGCAGGTAGATGTTTAAGCCAAACAAAAACCAAGATATTAAGCCTAAAATTAGACTCAGCAATGAATGGTCCACCTCTTCAAGTGGAAACCATAACAATAGTAGCAGTACATAGCCCAAAAATATTTTGAAGGAAGAAGGAAATGTTACAACTCTACACAAAATCCCATGCCAGGATCACCCACGTCCCAACCACCATTTGCATCTTCTCCTTCCCAACAGTGTCCCAAGGTACTATTTACTCCTACTTGTAGCTCATTTATTCGGGTGTTTCCATCTAGATCAGCCTCAGCATTATCAGAATCCTGGTTGCCCAGTTCCCTCGGCTATTTCTGTTTAAGTTTGTAGTTCTAATCAGCTGCCTCCATAAATGATGGAGAACTAACTTTCTCAGCCTCCTGAACCAATGAATGATGCAAGGTTGTCCAAACCCAGTAACCAAGAGTTAACTCACGAATGAAGGACAAGTGTACGTGACCCAGGATAATGTTGCAGGATCCAATCTGGGTCAGTCAACGGGACCAGAGCTTCAGTCTTCTGAGTTTTCGGACGCGTGCTGGAGCCCATCCTCAGGAAACTTCTCTCTAAGGCTAAACCGCTGGTCCCGGTGACTGACCCAGATTGGATCCTGCAAGATTTAACTCAGTTTCAAAAGACTGCAAGGTGGTTCATTTGGTCTGTAATCATTGCGATCCCTACCAGGAATTGCCTGATAAAGAAACTTTGCCAAACAGACGGCAATGCTGCTGATCGGTGGCATTAACTTTTTTTTTAAAAATGCAGAATTACATCTCTGGATTTCAGCTCCCTCTAATTCCACAATCCCAGGATCTGCTGGAGCCAAGAAACCGTGTGGCAAATTATGTTATTTTCTGAACAGTTTGAATCCATCCCTCATTCCGGATGATTATCTCAGCAGTCAAACCGTGAGATTTGTTGAGGACGTTGTGAGACCGGTAGTCCGTCCACCTACTCAGTATCATTAAGGTCCCCTATGATTCTTTGGTTTCCTAAGCGCCTACGTTTCGGGTTATAATGACTAAATAAAAAGAACCACAAGATCTTTTCTTAAAATATATTGGTGGGGGGAAGTGGGTGGTGGCTGCTGGGTTGTCATCAAGACTGTCATCCTGCCCACACCCACCTGTGGCCCTAATCTTGAATATATCTAAGAACAGGCTTTTAAACTTGTCTGGGAATCCATCCTGAAGTCTTCCTTTTCCTGATGGCATTCCTGTTAATAAATGCCAACAATGCCTGGGAGATTTGCCATTTGTTGTTTTGGGGTTTTCTCCCTTGGATGGCACACTTTGTTCAAAGCAGCTTTATTAAGTTTGGGGGGGGGGAGATAAAATACAAATTAACAATAAGGAAAAAACATATTATGGGGGGGGAGATCAAAGGATGAAAAATGTTAAAGAGAGAAAAGAAAGAAAAAGAAAAGAAATACAAGAAGGATGACTTCTGACTATCTTCAGGACAGATACAAATATATAACAAAGTAAGCTCTTAATCTAAACTAAAACAAAAACATAGGTACAATATAAGGGAAAAGAGAGAGAAAAAGCAACATTATATAAAAAACTGAATTTTTGAATACATTTGAATTTCAATAAGTAAAATAGTAAAATAAAGAATAAAATTACATCCTTTGTATCCCCAACCAGGGACCCCAGTTCAGATATTTAAACTTTGCATCAAACATTAGTAGAATAGAATAGAATAGAATAGAATAGAATAGAATAGAATAGAATAGAATAGAATCTGGAAGGGACCTTGGAGGTCTTCTAGTCCAGCCCCCTGCTCGAGCAGGAGAATCTAGCCAAGTGACTGTCTAGTCTCTTAAAAATCTCCAGTGATGGAGCGTCCACAATTTCTGGAGGCAAGCTGTTCCACTGGTTAATTGTCCTGATTTCTTGTCCTGCCCTCTGGTGCTTTGTAGAATAATTTGACCCACTCTTCTTTGTGGCAGCCCATCAAATACTGGAATACTGCTATCATGTCACCCCTAATTCTACTTTTCTTTAGACTAACCAAACCCAAATCCCGTAGCCGTTCTTCATATGTTTTAATCTCCAGGCCTTGGATCATCTTAGTTGCTCTTCTCTGAACTTTTTCCAAGGTCTCAACATCTTTTTTGTAGCATGGTGACCAAAACTGGTTGCAGTATTCCAGGTGTGGTCTTACTAGGGTTTTATAAAGCGGTACTAATACCTCGCGTGATCTTGAGTCTATGCCTCTGTTTATGCAACCCAGGATTGTATTAGTTTTTTTGGCTGCTGCTGCACACTGCTGGCTCATAGTCAAGTGATCATCCACTAGGACTCCAAGGTCCCTCTCACAGTTGCTGTTTTTGAGCCGGGTCTCACCCAATCTGTACTTGTACCTTTGATTTTTCTTGCCTAAATGTAAAACTTTGCTTTTCTCCACATTAAATAAGTAAGTCCTCGACTTACAACCACAGCTGAGCCCAAAATTTCTATTTCATTTTGTTGGATAGCCCATTGTTCAAGTTTGTCAAGACCTTTTTGGATCCTGAGCTTGTCTTCATGGATGTTGGATATTTCTGCCAGTTTGGTGTCAACTGCAAATTTGATGAGTTTCCCTTCAATTCCCTCATTTAAGTCATTAATGAAGGTGTTAAAGAGTACTGGGCCTAGGATGGAGCCTTGTGGTACTGTGCTTGTGCTTACTTCTCTCCACATGGATGTAGTATCATTAAGGATTTCTTGTTGAGTACAGTTTGCCAGCCAGCTACAAATCCATCTGGTAGTGATGTTGTCTATTCCACATTTTTCTAGCTTACCAAGAAGTAGGTTGTGGTATAGAATAGAATAGAATAGAATAGAATGGAATAGAATGGAATGGAATGGAATGGAATGGAGCTGGAAGGGACCTTGGAGGTCTTCTAGTCCAGCCCCCTGCTCAAGCAGGAGAACCTATACCATCTCAGACAAGTGACTGTCTAGTCTCTTCTTAAAAACCTCCAGTGATGGAACACCCACAATTTCTGAAGGCAAGCTATTCTGCTGGTTGATTGTCCTCACTGTTAGGAAGTCTCTCCTTAATTCTAGGTTGCTTCTCTCTTTGATTAGTTTCCAACCATTGTTTCTTGTCCTGCCCTCTACTTTGTCAAATGCCTTGATGAAGAGTACATATACTATGTCCACAGCATTTTGCTGGTCTATCAATTTAGTCACTTTATCAAAGAATGAAATAAGATTGGTTTGGCATGATCTGTTTTTAACAAACCCATGCTGGCTACCAGTTATAACTTTATAACTTGCTTCTAATTGTTCACAGATTGTTTCTTGATGATCTTTTCCAGGATCTTCCCAGATATTGATGTTAGACTGATTGGTCTGTAGTTTCCTTAATTCCACATGTGGATAAGCCAATCCTCAAATTTTTAATCAAAATGCAATAAAAAATGCAGCACCTGTGGATAAGCAGATGTTTTCAATTTTTGTATGTTTTAATTCTCACAATTGGCTTATCGTGGTATTTTAGTTAAAAGGTCAAAGGTCAACTTATCCATGGATAGGATTATACACACATCTATATGAGAGTTATGGGTACTTTAAGGATTACCATGTATACCTGCAGTTAAGTCCATCTAGGGATAACTTCATCCGATTTTTAGTGAATTTTGGCACCTAAAATCTTAGCTTACCATAAGTATATATGGTAAATGTTGTTAGTTTCTCTCTTCATCCCAAAAGCATACTCCAAATGTCTGAATCTGCCTTGCTCTGTGATATAATACATGTAAGGGACTCATTCTTGCTTGAATATTGTGGGTATAGACTAACATTTGATATTTCAGTATATTTTCCAACTAGAGCCCCCAGTCTGATATTGTTAGAAAATACCTCATCCTGGTACTTTACATTATGAGAAGAGGAGAGGAGAGGAGAGGAGAGGGGAGGGGACGGGAGGGGAGAAGAGAAGAGAAGAGAAGAGAAGAGAAGAGAAGAGAAGAGAAGAGAAGAGAAGAGAAGAGAAGAGAAGAGAAGAGAAGAGAAGAGAAGAGAAGAGAAGAGAAGAGAAGAGAAGAGAAGAGGAGTTGGAAGGGACCTTGGAGGTCTTCTAGTTCAACCCCCTGCACATGCAGGAGACCTTATACAATTCTAGACAAGTGGCTGTCTGATCTCTTCTTAAAAGCCTCCAGTGATGGACCATTCACAACTTCTGGAGACAAGCCATTCCTCTTGTTAATTGTTCTCACTGTCAGGAAATTTGTCCTTAGTTCTAGGTTGCTTCTCTCCTTGATTAATTTCCATCTGTTGCTTCTTGTCCTGCCTTCAGGTGGTTTGGAGAACAGGTTGATCCCCTTTTCTTTGTGGCAGCTCCTCAAATATTGGAACACTGCTATTATGTCACCCGTAGTCCTCTTTTCACTAGACTAGGCAAACCCAATTCCTGCAACCGTTATTCATATATTTTAGCCTCCAGCCCCCTAATTATTTTTCTGCTCTATTCGGCACTCTTAATATGGTGACCAAAACTGGATGCAGTATTCCAAGTGTGATCTTACCAAGGCCTTATAAAGCGGTACTAATGCTTCACATGATCTTGATTCTATCCTTCTGTTAATGCAACCTAGGATTGCGTTGGCTTTTTTGGCTGCTGCCGCACATTGCTGGCTCATATTTAAGTGATCGTCCACTAGGACTCTAAGGTCCCTCTCACAGTTACTGCTATTGCATCACGTTTCACCTAATCTGTACTTAAACCTTTGATTTTCCCTGCCTAAATGTAAAACTTTGCTTCTCTCCACATTAAAACTCATTTTGTTGGATAGGGCCCATTGTTCCAGTTTGTCAATCCAGTTTTTGAATCCTGATCTTGTCTTCTGGGGTGTTGGCTCTTCCTGCCAGTTTAGTGTCATCTGCAAATTTGATGAGATCCCCTTCTGTTCCTTCATGCAAGTCATTTGTGAAGATATCTGAAATCATCCTGACCAAATTTTCCACTCTTAATTTCTTACTTTGAAAGTGTCTCAGGGTTCCACCTTCACCCAAATATATGGCACCAAACTATTTTCCACTCTATTAGGGCATTCTCTTGTGATCGATGTTATTTGCTCATGAAAATATGGTAGCATCCATACAGGTAGTCCTTGACTTACAACCATTCGTTTAGTGACCGTTTGAAGTTATAATGGCACTGAAAAAAAGTGACTTTTGACTGATTTTCACACTTATGACTGTTGCAGCATCCCCCTGGTCACGATCAAAATTCAAATGCTTGGCAACTGGCATGTATTTATGACGGTTGCAGAGTCCCAGAGTCATCTGATCCCCTTTTACGACCTTTCCAGCCATCTTCTGACAAGCAAAATCAACTCACTGAACAACTGTCTTGCTTAACAACAGAAATTTTGGGCTCAATTGTGATCACAAAGTTGAGGTCTCCTGCTCGAGCAGAGGGTTGGACTAGACGGTCTCCCAGGTCCCTTCCAACCCTATTATTCTATGCTCTCTCTTCTATGACTACCTGTGGATATTTGCTGATGACAATATGGTAGTGCATATACTCTTTTTTTATATAAAGTTTTATTATTTTTTTAACAGAGTTCAATAATAATTATTCAACAAAAGCGTGTTGTCTGAGTATCTTATTCACTAACACAAATTAAATTCCTAATCCCTAAATCTTTTCTCTAACCATTGATAAAATATGTCCCAAGTTCGAAAATATTCTGTTTCTTCTTTTTCTTTCAACCTTAAAGTAAGTCTGTCCATTTCCGCACAGTCTAATATTTTTTTGATTATTTCTTCTTCTGGTGGTATTTCTTCGTTCTTCCAATATTATGCAAATATAATTCTTGCCGCTGTTATCACATGTAGAATCAAATATGTACTTTGCTTATCAAGTTTTTCTGGCATTATACCTAGTAAAAAAAAATCAGATTTATAGTCTATGTGTTTCTCTAACATTTTTTCTAACCAAGTGTGGATTATTGTCCAATATCTCCTTGCTTTAACACATGTCCATCACATATGATAATAAGTACCTGGTCTGTGTTTACATTTCCAACATTTCTCTGACATATTTTAAAACATTTTTGCTAATCTTGTTGGTGGCAAGTGCCATCTATAGAACATTTTATATAAGTTTTCTTTATATGAAGCTGATATTGTCAATTTATAGTTTCTTTCCCACAAACTTTGCCACTTCTCTAAGTCTATATTATATCCAAAATTCTTTCCCCATGCTATCATTGTCTCTTTTACTTGTTCATCTTCCATTTTGAAATTTAATAAGAAATTAATTAACTTTTCATCGGAGGTTAGTAATGTCTGATCAAACATAGTCTGCTCTTTATAAAATCCATACTGTTTAATATCTTTGTCATATCTGACTTGCATTTGTAAATGTGACCACCATGTTAAATCGATGCCCTGATTTTCCATCTCTTGCCTGGATTTTAAGTTCCCTTCAGAATTTAGAATATCTTTGTATGTCCATATTTTATCGAGACTGACTAGATTTGGATGTACAAATGCTTCCATTGTTGAAAGCCATCCTGAAATTTTCAAATAAATTTTACATTTTATTTTTCCCCAAGTTAATAATAGTGCATTTCTAATGTAGTGGTTTTGGAAGTATTTATGTATTTTTTTCCCCATACCATAAAAAAACATGCCAACCATGTTGCAGGTCATGTCCCTCCAAATACAGCAATCTTTTATTTCTAAGATTACAAGGTTCATTAAATAATATGGTGATGGTTGGTTAATATGCTCTAATATAATGTGGAGTTAGACACTTTATGTTGCTTACCATGGTGGTGCAGTGATGGCACAGTGGTTAGAATGCAGCATTGCAGGCTGACTCTGCCCCTATCAGGAGTTTGATCCTGACCGGCTCAAGGTTGACTCGGCCTTCCATCCTTCTGAGTCAATAAAATGAGGACCCAGACTGTTGGGGGAGCAATATGCTGACTCTGTAAACTGCTTAGAGAGGACTGTCAAGTGAGGCAGTATATAAGTCTTAAGTATATAAGTCTTAAGGGTTAGTGCTATTACTGTCTGGTACAGTCCTTCGCTTAAAGTCCAGCTTTGATGAAGTCCTATTAGGGTAGGAATAACTAGGAACCTTAGCAGGAAGGGTCAAAACAGGTAAGATGATTGACACATGGCTATAATGCAAAGGGACAGGACTTGTCTCTTTTGATCCTCCCACTGCCAAAGATCCCAGCTGCATTTGGCACAATGTGTATCCATCCCACACACAAGCAGGACATCGAAAACCTGAGCGGGTAGGTGAATAATTGAGCAGAACCTGGGAAAGAGTTGAAATGTTCTCCAGATGTGGGTTCTGTGCGCAGATGTGGGTTGTTCTCTCTCCCTTTCTTATTTTGCATCCTTCTTTATTGAATGAATGAATGAATGAATGAATGAATGAATGAATGAATGAATGAATGAATGAATGAATGAGTGAATGAGTGAGTGAGTGAGTGAGTGAGTGAGTGAGTGAGTGAGTGAGTGAGTGAGTGAGTGGGTGGGTGGGTGGATGGATGGATGGATGGATGGATGGATAGAGTCCATAAGGATCTGGGAGAGAGGGCAAATCAAGAAATTGGCTTTGCACCATCACACCACAAGCTCCACCCCTTTTCTCCTTGTCTTACACCTGTCCAGAAGGAGGAGAGCTTTGAATGCAATTATGTGGAGGTTGCAGTAGGATGATGCATTTTGGGGTTTGAGGTTCTGCTGATGCTTTTGAATTGAAAAACAGTATATAAAAGTAATAAATAAATAAAAGTGTTCAGACAGCATGCTGATTCAGGAATTCTGGGAGTTGAAGTCCACAGGCCGTAAAGGAGTCATAGTTGCTCACACCTGTACTAACAGAATCCATGGTTTCCTGGATTAATCTCTCTCTTTGGATATTCAATATCCCTAGTCACCAGACCTAGCCATAGTTATTACACCTGTTTGCCATGGTTAATTTAATGCTGGCAAATGTAATTCCTTCAGTTTCCCGAGTTCAGACAGTGCACTTAGCACCTAATGCAGTGGAATTGCCCAATGCACTTGAGTAGAACATGGCTAGTTGATGCTTCAGGGTATTGTGCAAATGCTGTCAAGATTAAATCACAATGCTTCAGAATAATAAAAGCACATACAGTACAGCAATTTACTTCAGTAAATCCTTGGGGCCAGATTAACCAGTTTTTCAGGTATAAATAATGTTTTATTCAACAGATTCTGCTTAATGCTTATTGTGATTAACCTCAGTATTAAAATATTTAATTAAGTTAGTGAAACTGGACATCATGGTTAAGTTTCTACCTAAACGCCAGAGCAAAGAAGGTTACAGCAATCCATTTGGAAAATTAATCCCATTCCATTTGGGTAGTTTTCTTGCATAACTGAATGGGATTGATCCAGTTGGATTAGGAGTTAAATTGGGAGAAAAAAAATCTTCACTTGTCCCACACAGGGGTGTCAAAGTGGTGGCCCGCGAGCCAGATGCGTCACACGCAGGCCACGCCCACCCCAACTCCGCAAAGGCAAAAAATGTTGCGATACGTCACGCTACATCACGTGACGCGATTGAGTTTGACACGCGTGTCCCACAACATCATCCGAACCAATTTGGAGGTGCTGGTGACAAGGAGGTCAGGAAAGGCAAGGTGGAAACTATGACCATGCAATTAAACACACATCACTATTATCATTGTCTTGCCTTTTTTTGACTCTCCATAGCTATCCATGCTTGAAAAGATCTGATTCTATGGTTTGAATTGTGGTTTTGATTCAATTCCAAAAGTCCATTCAATTTGTAGATTGGATCAAATTGCCTTCAACAAGAATGTCTGAACTGAGCATTTGCGTTGCCCTAATCCAGGGGATGGCAACTATGGCCCCTTTACAACCTGTGGACTTCAACTCCCAGAATTCCTGAGTCAGCATGGCTGGCTTAGGAATTCTAGGAGTTGGAGTGCATAGGTCATAAAGGGGCCATAGTTGCCCACCCTGTGTTAGCATGTTGTCTGACCACATTTATTTGTTTGTTTGTTTATTACTTTTATATCCTGTTTTTCAAGGAGAAAAGGGGTGTGATGGTGCTTCCAGAATTCCTGAGCCAGCATTTCACTCAAGATTCCAAACCAGTCAACATGGCCATTGATGTAAGTCATGCTGGCTAGGAATTTTGGGTACTGGTGTCTCACATATCTAAGGGTACCAGATTCATTTGGTCCAGGTCAGTGTTTCTCTTCCTTGCCACAACTTTAAGACGTGTGAACCTCAACTCTCAAAATTCTCCAGCCAGCATCTACCCATCATAAAGCATGTTGGTGATATCTGGGAGCTGACATCCACACATCTGAAAAAGAAACTCTTGCAAACAGAATTCTTCAACTGTTGATTGATGGGAATTACGAACAGCAAAGAGAAGAGAATCTCTGCAGCTTAGGGTTGATCTCCGGAGTCTTTGGTGCTCTCTAAGATAGGCGGTTTGCTTACAGATATTTCATTACCTGAGTAGGTAACGGGAACTTCGTGTAGCTACTATATAAACCCTAGATTCTCTTGGCCCGGAGATGTCCCAACAGAAGAGACTCTTTAGCTCAGAGTTGAACTGTCAGGTCCTTGGTGCTGTCTGAGCTTGGGTGTTTGCTTGCAAACGTTTCATTACCCAACTAAGGCACATCATCAGTGCTGGTGAATGAGGGTTTACTGCATGTTTAGATACAGTAGCTTGCCCTGCCAGTGTTGATGGGGTGTGGTTTTCTCCTTGGGAGTTCCTTGATTAGGGTATTGTTTTTCCTTGATTGTCTGGGGTTAATCCTGTTTATCTGGGTTTTGGTTGCTACTATAGTTGTTCTGTTTGTTTTTTCTTTTTTTTCCTTTTGTTGTTTAATCACTTAGGGATTACACCAGACAAACAATCAAGCAGAAAACAATCCCCGAATCAAGGAATTATACATAAGAGTTGCTTGACAGTGAGACAGGCAACATGTATATTTAATATATATATATAATAAAACTACCAAGGAGAAAACCACATTCCCACAAATATTTAGCAGGGCAAGCTACTGTACAAGCAGTCCTCTAACTTATGACTGGTCCCTTAGTGACCATTCAAAGTTAAAAGAGCCCCCCCCCCAAGCTATTTACAACCTGGTTATGAACTTCTGATGGCTGCTGCACCACCTCCACCTTGTGTCCACATGACCACATTTTAGGGTTTGGGCAATTAGCCTGTTATGTAGTCATGTGACCACAATTTACAACATTTTTGTCAAAAACCAACGCTCCCTTCCTGTTTCCAACAAATGCGCCCGGTAGCAAACAATGATCTCACTTAACACTTAACACTTGCAGTGTTCAGTTAACGATTCCCACAAACAAGCTTGTAAAATTGGGTTGTTCCTGTAGGAGACCCACTTTGCAACCATCATGACTTATGGCCATCATTGGCAGGCTCAATTATGATTGTAATTTGAGAATTACCTGTATAATAACAGGTAGCCTATTCCACTCTGACCAGCACTGATGATGTTACCTAGTCAGGTAAATGTCTGCAAGCAAACCACCAAGAGTACCTGAAGGCAGGACAAGAAGCAGTGAATGGAAACCAATCAAGGAGAGAAGCAATCTAGAACTAAAGAGAAACTTCCTAACAGCAAAGACAATTAGCCAGTGGAACAGCTTGCCTTCAGAAATTGTAGGTCCTTCATCACTGGAAGAGACTGGACAGCAGTGGTGGGATTCAGCCGGTTCGCACCACTTCGGCAGAACCGGTAGTTAATGTTTTGTTGCCCAGGCCCAGAATGGACTTCCGGAAGCGGCATCCACACAGAGAACCGGTTGTTCACATAATGGAATCCCACCACTGCTGGACAGTCACTTGTCTAAAATGATATAGGGTCTCCTGCTTGAGCAGGGGGCTGGATTAGAAGACCTCCAAGGTCCCTTCCAGCTCTATTCTGATTCTGACCCCACAACTATGAACACAGAGAGAGAAAACTACTGATGGTAACCGGGCCTTTTGTAGGGGAATTTTAAAAATCAAGATAATGTCTGCAATACATCTTAAAAGGGGCAGGTCTATTAAGCAATAAAGACCTTGCTTCTCAGAGTTGTGGGTGCTCCATCACTGGAGCTTTAAAAAAAAAAAAGGTTGGAGAACTTTTTTGTCTGCAATGGTCTGAGGATTCCTGTGCTGGACAGGGGTTGGTTAGAAGACCTTCAAGGTCCCCTCAAACCCTAGAATTTTATAAATTACACAGTTATGATTGCCATCCTGACTTCTTTGACCTCCCCTGCAGGTCATGCAAAAAGCTGAAGGCCTGTAATTCCTCCTGCCAGCTTTCTGGCAAAGCAACTGGCTTCCCAGGCATGAGTCAACACAGCACAACTGGCACCAGTTTTTTCCCGATTCTGACAAGGCTTGTGCCCTCTTGCCAGCTCATCGCAACAGATGCAACAGTCACTTAACACTTTCTCCTACATAGGCCTGGTTTATTTGTGGCAATTATGATTAAAGCATATGATTGATTAGGGGTCTGGAGGCTAAAACATATGATGAACAGCTTTAGGAACTAGGTATGTCTAGTCTAATGAAAGGAAGGACTGGAGGTGACACGATAGCAGTCTTTCAATATTTGAGGGGCTGCCACAAAGAAGAGGGAGTCAACCTATTCTCCAAAACACGGGAAAGCAGGACAAGAAGCAACGGATGGAAACTGAACAAAGGAAGAACCAACCTGGAACTAAGGAGAAATCTCCTGACAGTGAGAACAATTAATCTGCAGAATGGCTTGCCTGCAGTAGTTATGGGTGCTCCATCACTGGAGGTTTTCAAAAAGAGATTGGGCAATCCTTTGACTGAGGTGGTATAAGGTCTCCTGCTTGTGCAGGGATTAGACTAGATGACCTCCAAGATCCCTTCCAACTCTATTATTCTGTATTCTGTATCAGAGCCCAAGAAACTTGGGGCAAAGGGACATAAGCAACACCAAAGGACAATATGGGTTCCAGAGTGCAAAAAAAGAAATATTTGATCTTCACACCATTGCTATTAGTTATTAGCTGTTGCTCTTTGACTTTCGTGATGCAAAATGCGTTACAATCTGTACCTCAGGTACAGGTTGCACGTTTGTCTATTTGACGGGTGGGTAACTGAGGCAGGAAGAGAGTGCTGTGTCTTAGGCCTGTTCAATCATCTAGTTTTTTTCCTGTTGCTCTGGCAGATCCTTTGCCATGTTTTCAAAACTGCAATGGAGTAGCTTTATCTGTAACATCTGTAACAACCTCTGTGGGGTGTCATTCTAGGAAGGTAAGTGCTGCAAATACAATAGGGAAAAAAAAGATCCTGAGTTTTCTGCTGGCATCTTGATTGATCTATTTATGGCATATCATACAAGGGCTTGCAATATATATTAACATTTTGCCAATATTAAAAAAAAACACAATAAAATATGCATGTTAAAAAGATCTATATTCAGATACAAATGTCCATCTAACCATTGAAGCACAGTATCATTTGTATGAAAAAAAAAATCAGATACTGGACCTGTTCTGGCTTCTTGAAATCGACCAGAAGAATTCAAGAAAGTGACACGATTGATTTCTCTACTAATCCGGGTTGGAGACATGTTCTAGGACACTCCCATTTATAGGAATTTATGACCAAATTGAGCCCAAAATTTTTGCTGCTAAGTGAGACATTTGCTAAGTGACTTTTGCCCCGTTTTACGTCTTTCTTGCCACAGTTGTTGAGTGAATCACTGCCATTGTTAAATTAGTAACACCGTTGTTAAGTGAATCTGGCTTCACCACTGACTTTGTTTGTCAGAAGGTGGCAAAAGGGGATCCACATGACCCCGGGACACTGCAACCGTCATAAATATGAGTCAGTTCCCAAGTGTCTGAATTTTGAACACGTGACCATGAGGATGCTGCAACGGTCGTAAGTGTGAAAAACAGTCACTAAATGAATTATTGTAAGTCGAGGACTGCCTGTATTAGTGGAAGTGAAGCTAATACTCGCCCGGTTGCCAGGGGAAAGATAAACACTGCCTAAGCCAGGGGTAGACAACCTTGGCTCTTTTATGACTTGTGGACTTCAACTCCCAGAATTCCTGAGTCAGCATGGCTCAGCTTGGAAACCTCTCCCATTCCCCTCAGCATGGCTGGCTCAGGAATTCTGGGAGTTGAAGTCCATGAGTCATAAAAGAGCCAAGCTTGCCTACCCCTGGGCTAGGACAAGTAAGTTTTAAAAGGCTGCTCAGCATGAAAGTGCCCCCAAAGCATTTATGGATATACAGGAAGTCCTCGGCTTACAACAGTTCATTTAGTGACCATGTGAAGTTACAGTGGCACTGAAAATAGTGACTCATGATCATTTTTCACACTTACGAGCATTGCAGCTTCCCCCTGGTCACGTAATCAAAATTCAGATGCTTGGCAACTGACTCGCATTTATGATGGTTGCCGTGTCCCTGGGTCATGTGATCCCCTTTGGCGACCTTCTTACAAGCAAAGTCAGTGAGGAAGCCAGCTCCACTTAACAACCGTGTTACTAACTGAACAACTGCACTGATTCACTCAACAACTGTGGCAAGAAAGGTCATAAAATGGGGCAAAACTCACTTAACAACTATCTCATTTGGCAAAAGAAATTTTGGGCTGAATTATGGTCATAAATCAAGGGTTACTTGTACTGTAAAAGGAGGGGGGGAAATACACAGGAGCAATTGGAGTCTCACATTTACAACAGCATGAAGTCTGTGCGAGTCTCTGATTTGTTTCTTTCAATGTGCTTCTTTAGCTGACCGGGCATTTGACAAAATGACAACCGCAGCCGTGCCTCAGCCGTGAAAGGGACTCCACTTCATTGAATCAGCACTCTCCGCATTCACGCAGTACACAAAACCAGCAACCCGGGAAACCAGCCACGTTTATCCAGCCCCAAGCAATCCTACCAGTTTCTATTCAAGATCTGGTAAAATATTGGCTGTTAGCTTTAGTCATAAAGGGGGGGGGGGAAATCTCATTAAAACAAATTGTGTGTAGCAAATCTTTCATACTTTAAGTGTCCCATTAGATTCCAGACATTGTGGTGATGTCCTAGGAATGTATGCCAGGTTTTTTTTTTAACCAGAGTTGCCTTATTGGGGAGATGGGAAGCATATAAATTTAATAAATAATATGTAACAATTGCTGATAAGAAAGACAAAAAAAAATCTAGATGTGACAATAGCTGCAGGTAGCAGAAAAGAAGAGAAAGAACTAGGAAAGATAACAAAATACAAAGATCTGCAAATAGAAATAGAACGACTGTGGCAAAAGCAAGCAAGTGTGGGACCAAGAGTCATAGGCTCCATGCAGAGGTAATTGGAGCAACATTATGTTTTTCATTGTGCTTCAATTATATATTTGATATTTTGTAAGGCATCCAAGTCATTTTGGAGTCAGGTTGCCTTAATAAATCTAAACAACAACAATAATAATCTTCTCTAGTTCCTTCTCTTCTAAACAGCAGAATAGGAGAGAAGAACTAGGGAAGATAACAAAATACAAAGATCCAGTGCTTTTTTTGTAAAAAAAAAAAAAAAAAAAGGTGCTGGAACTCACACATGTCATACAACCCGCCTTGCCTACCCTACAAGGTTCCATCCAAAAAAGGTGCCGGAACTCCGTTCTGGGCGTTCTATGACAAAAAAAGCCCTGCAAAGATCTACAAATAGAAATAGAAAGACTGTGGCAAAAGCAAGCAAGGGTAGTACCAAGAGTCATAGGCTCCCTGGGTGCAATCACAAAACAACTGGAGCACCACTTGAACACTCCTGGCATTGACAAAATTCCCATCAGTCAATTGCAAAAGGCAGCTTTACTCACAACAGGTTACATCTTGCGACAATACCTTTAACACATCCACATCCCAGGTCCTTGAGAAGGACTCAATAGGTGGATAGAAATGCCAAATCCAGTCTGAACACCTGGCTGACTGCAACAAACCATAATAATATTAATAGCCTGTTATTGTTTGGCATAGCTACCCCATGCAGATGTCAATATGAGGAGTTCTATGGTACTAGAACAAGTTATGTTTCTGTTGCTCTCTGGAGAAGTTGCAGCATCAAAGGACAAAGTTGGATGTCTGTGCATTGGTTAGCAAAGCCATGTTGTTCTTAGATTGGGGAGGGCCAATTCTCATGGCTTCCCCCATCTAGGAAGTGCATGGAATCATTCTAGCCATATTGTTGCCTTAGATCACACTTCGAGCCAAACCCTCATGGGATTTGCTTGGCCTTCACTAACCGTGTTCTGTAACCCCAGCCATCGCAATTTACAAACCAGGATGTATAGGTTAACTCAATGTATGAATATACATTGGTGTCCCACTGATGCCTCAAAATTGGGAACTGAAAGATTGGGAAGCAATGCCATGGGTGGTGAGAATGACCTTGAGAAACAGTTTGTCCACCTAACACAGAAGGGCAGAAAACTCAGTTTGAGGGACAGAACAATGTTCCTGGGAGAGAAGTCCAAACCTTTGTATTCAGGGGCTGAGGGATGTCACCGAATGTTTTGAGGGCTGCCAATGGGGTTGCTCATTTCTGACCTTTCTCAATAGCATTTTCTCTCAAGTTGCCCATGTGCTAAGGTCAAAAGGGCATCAGTTTCTCAAAGTCTTCCCACTGGAAGTGCCAATGGCTGAGCATGAAGCTTGGTGCCTTCATCAGTATCCTTGGAAGGAACAGAGCAAACACCAAAACAAAGTTCTGAACACAAGAGAGCTGTTATCTTGTCACCGCACAAGCAACCTTAGCAAGAAATCACTTTCCAGGCAAGGCAGAGACATCGTGGTAAGAACTGGGGTTTCAACTTCTTCCTTGGCGCGGAAGACCTTCACCTTCAATATATATATTGCCAAGAGAAAGCCGCTGTTCAGGCAAACCACTTCAGAGGAAAAACCCATCCAACTGGCCCAGCAGCACTCCTGGGAACAGCTGGGGCAGAGCCAAGTTGCAGGTATTAATTAGCTACACAGCTCAGTACGTAACGACATGAGACTATCCAGGCGGACACCTGGGAACCACCTAGGCTGGCCTTTCTGGTGTCTTCCATACTGGATTGAAGGCAACAAGCTCGTGCAGACTGAACAGGATTTAGACCAGGTTCATGCAGATCATCATGAACCAGATGCGTTCTGAAAGCCCACCAGACCTTTTTTTTTTACTGCCTCTGAAGAATTGCCAAAAGAAAGTGAGGAATGGAGATGGATTGAAGGCCCTGGCTGGGGGGCTACACTCCATCTGGCGAAAGGGATGCCCCAGAATCCCTCTCTGAGTGAGATGGGTGGTTCAAAAATATTAAATATAAATAATAAATACATAGTTGGCCAGAACGGCTGCAGGACTTGGATTTCGCTAGTCTAAAGAAAAGAAGAAATCGGGGAGACATGATAGCAGTATTCCAGTATTTGAGGGGCTGCCACAAAGAAGAGGGGGTCAAATTATTCTCCAAAGCACCAGAGGGAAGGACGAGAAACAATGGTTGGAAACTGACCAAAGAGAGAAGCAACCTGGAATTAAGAAGAAACTTCCTGACAGTGAGGACAATCAACCAGTGGAACAGCTTGCCTTCAGAAATCGTAGGCGCTCCATCATTGGAGGTTTTTAAGAAGAGACTAGACAGTCACTTGTCTGAGATGGTACAGGTTCTCCTGCTTGAGTGGGGGGCTAGACTAGAAGACCTCCATGGTCCCTTCCAGCTCTATTCTATTCCATAATCTTGCATGTGGGCAAAGAGGCTATTTACCATCAAACCAAGCACACTGACTCATGAGATGGCCCTTCTTTGGAAACTGGGGTTCCTCCTCCTAATCTTAAATATCTATGAAATAGTTACAACTGCTTTCCTCAGCCTGGTCCTTTCCGAATGTATGAAATTCCACTTCCATTTGCAGGGAATACTGATAGTTGCAGTCCAATGAATTTGGAGAGCAACAACTTGCAAAAGGTGGATTTGAGGTTACCCACAGGGCACTCTCCAGTTTTGGTGACTCTTTCAGCATAGGTCTTCTTGTGGGTTTCCTTTTCTCTTTGCTTTTCCTCCTCCTGAACCCGTTTGTTGGGCCTTAATTCTGCAGGTCCAAATCACCCTACTTACCTGGAAAGAAAAGCGCCAGGACAAGTGAAGATAGCTGGATCTTCTACCCAGGCCTATCTCTAACCTCTTACTTGGAGATACTAAGTCACCCTGACTATCAGGACCCTGCTGAGATGTTGTTCTTGACAAGAGCCCCATGATATCAACCCTTAATATTGGCCTTGGTGGTAAGGAAAAGGTTCTCTACACGTGCTGAGAGAAGTGTTTTTCTCTAGTTGATATCCAGCAAACTTTGGGTCAAACCAAATCCAGGTGGAAAACCAGATAAAAGGATTTTTTCATTGTGTTTGAATGAGATTTTCATGCAATTTGACCTTGAAAGATTCACCTTGTAGAGAGTTTAATGAGTGTTCGGAAAGACCAGCAGAAATTAGAATTCATCACTAAACAGATGGCAACTTTAGCATCCTCAGAACAGGACTTCATGGTTCCCTTCCAAGACCACTCAGTAGAAGAGTTTCCTAGAGCTGTACATTGGTCCACATGATGAGAACAGATTGCCAACTTGGTGCCTTCTAGTTTGATTGGACCTCAGCTCTCAACTCACAAACTCCATCAGGCAGAGGAAGCCTTCTGGAGTCCACTGAATCCAAAGCCTAAAATGATCTGTCTGCATTGTCATGGACCGTCTATTGAGATTCTCATATAACCCATTATAAAGATGGTCTTTCTAACTCTTCTTCTTCATCTAGAGCAGGGGTAGGCAACCTTGGCTCTTTTATGACTCGTGGACTTCAACTCCCAGAATTCCTGAGCCAGCCATGCTGAGGGGACAGGGAGAGGTTTCCAAGCTGAGCCATGCTGGCTCAGGAATTCTGGGAGTTGAAGTCCACGAGTCATAAAAGAGCCAAGGTTGCCTACCCCTGATCTAGAGACTCAAGGCACATGGAACCAAATGCAGGTTTTCTCTGAGGTAAAAACTTTACATCTGTTGCCCTGCACACACCCTTCATACCTTCCCACCACCAAGTCCATCTGACCAGGGTACTTTTCAGTTCCAGAAGAACTGAGATAGGAAGCTCACCACCTAGTATCCTATTCTGTCAGATGCCTCCAAGAACTACACTTCCCAGTCACTTATATGATTTTTGAAATAGCTTGGCCAGCTCCAGGTTGGTATTTTCTCATGTTTATGGGTAACAGAATAACAGAGTTGGAAGGGACCTTGGAGGTCTTCTAGTCCAGCCCCCTGCTCAAGCAGGAGAACCTATACCAGGGGTAGGCAACCTTGGCTCTTTTATGACTCGTGGACTTCAACTCCCAGCATAGCTGGCTCAGGAATTCTGGGAGTTGAGGTCCACGAGTCATAAAAGAGCCAAGGTTGCCTACCCCTGCTCTATACCATTTCAAACAAATGGTTGTCCAGTCTGTTCTTAAAAACCTCCGGTATTGGAGCACCCACAACTTCTGGAGGCAAGCAAGTAGTTCCATTTATTAAACGTTCTCACTGTCAGGAATTTTCTCCTTAATTCCAGGTTGCTTCTCTCCTTGATTAGTTTCCAGCCATTGTTTCTTGTCTTGGCCTCTGGTGCTTTGGAAAATAAGTTGACCCTATACCATTCTGAACAAATGTCTATCCAATCTCTTTTTTAAAACCTCCAGTGATGGAGCACCTACAACTTATGGAGGCAAGCTGTTCCTCTAATTCATTGTTCTCACTGACAGGAAATTTCTTTTTAATTCTAGGTTGGCACTTGGGTATGATTGCATTATCCTTGGAATCATCTCTTGTTTACAGTACCATCCTATGTTTTGAGAACCATATTTTCTCATTTTGCTAGGTCTTCTTAGAAATTTGCATCTGACATAAGTAGAAAAAGTCCTACTGCCTCGTTATTGTTCATCCATGTCTACTGATACTTTCATACGAATACTGTATATGGCACGGGGTCTCTACAGTATGTACCGATTAACCACTCTAGTAGAAAATCATACATTTAACTACATGATACTACTAGTAGGAATATGGTGACATGATCAGGCCTATTCAGGCCATAGGTAAAACATAATAATAATAATAATAATAATTCCTTCATGGAGGTTCCTTGGAAGACCTCTCTTCCAAACAACCATCTTCTCTTCCTCCTTGCAAGCATCAGCCTCCATGTTATTTCTGCTCTGTTCTCTTTCTCCATGTGTCTCTTTCCATCCACCTTGCAGATGGAAACTGGTTTACTAGGTCCAATTTCTATTTATGGGAATGGTAGCTTCATACTGATGGAAGGGGGAAACCGGCTCACTCATTGAGAACTGTAAACTCCAACAAAACCACAATTCTTTCCTAGCACTCCCTCAGAGGAAGGAACTCTAGGTAAACCAGTTTAAAACCAGTTCAGATTTCTAGAGCAGATTTAGGTGCAGATCAGACTAAGCTAGCTCAGACCTTAGGAGAAGCTCAGGAAACTGCAGGTGTCTGACTCGTCTAACTTTCTGTCCCATGATTTCCAAAGGCAGTTGCTGAATTACACCCAAGTCTTCCTCCCACATCTCTTCTTGGACAATTCCTAATGTCCTATCTGATATACATACCTATGACCACAAACTTGCACATGTAACACAGCCTTTCCCAAACAGGCTCACTGAGTTTGGGAAAGGCTATATTACCTTCCTGACTTATAGAACATAGAATCATATATTCTAAATTTCGAATTCAGAATAGAGCTGGAAGGGACCTTGGAGGTCTTCTAGTCCAACTCCCTGCTCAAGAAGGAGAGCCTATACAATTTCAGACAAGTGGCTGTTCAGTCTGTTCTTAAAACTGCCAATGATGAAGTACCCACACCTTCTGAGGGCAAGCAGTTCCATTGGTTGATTGTTTTCACTGTTAGGAAGTTTCTCTTTAATTCCAAGTTGGTTCTTTCCTTGATTAGTTTCCATCCATTGTTTCTTGTCCTGCCCTCTGGTGCTTGACTCCCTCTTCTTTGTGGCAGCCCTTCAAATATTGGATCACTGCTATCATGTCTCCCCTGGTCCTTCTTTTCTCTAGACTAGCCATACCCAGTTCCTGCAACCGTTCTTCATATGTTTTAGTCTCCTGGCCTTTAATCATCCTAGTTGCTCATCTCTGCATTTTTTCCAAATTGTCAACATTTTTTTTGTAATGTGGTGACCCAAACTGGATGCAATATTCCAGGTGTGGTCTTACTAAAGTTTCATAGGGCTGGAAGAAACCTTGGAAGTCTTCAAGACCAGCCTCCTGCCCAAGACAGGAGAACTTATGCCATCCCAGTCAAATGGTTGGGTCCATCTATTTTTGAAAATCTCCAGTGATGGAGCACCACAGCCTTCCATCCTTCTGAGGTCAGTAAAACGAGGACCCAGGATGTTGGGGTCAATATGCTGACTCTGTAAACCGCTTAGAGAGGGCTGTAAAAGCATGAAGCGGTATATAAGTCTAAGTGCTGTGGCTATTGCTATTCAGGCAAAAGATATAGGACAGCTAGCCGGCCACTCAAAGGTGAGTAATGCTGAGTTTTTTCTTCCCCCAAGGAAGAAAATGCACAGGAAAATCTTTCTCTCTCTCAGCTGAAAAGCCTTCCCCCCATAGTAGATGGCAACTCTTCTTAAACAGCCGCTGATTTAGAGTTTTCTCTAAAAGACTGCAAATTTTGAACCAGACAAGTTTGGGATGACTCAGCATTCCACAGTACAGGTGAGGCTACCAGTCCAGTTTTAGCAACGGGAGAACTCCAAAAATAGCCTTATTAGGGGTTTTGATTTTTTTGCAAGCCAAGGAGACATGGAAGAGAACAGCCCACCCCAAAGGTGCATTTGTCTGAAATATCATAGCCAGCCCTTTGCACAGAACACGGAAGTGAATCTGCAGCCAGAGCAGCTCCAATGGAAGTCTTAGCTCCATCAGCATCCTAAAACCATTACTCGATGGAGCTTCAAGTCCTCTCCAGCTCAATGATATATTCTTCAAACAGAGTGGATTCTAATTAGGAATGCAATGCACACCCTGAATTTTGCACAGCTATCTCAGGCTATTTAAAAAAAATCCTACTGTGCACTTTTACCAAATCTGAGAATAGGGCATGATATGCAGATTCAATTTAATTGGGTTGAATTGCTAAGATGCTTGCTAACCTCTGTAGCTGCTCAAATGGTCATAGAAACGGGGGGGGGGGTGCCTGGGAAAGGAACAGGAGTTTCAGGAAGCTGTCCATGGACTGTGAGAACCAAGGTCATCCAAAGCAGGTGTCTGGCAGAGAAGTGGACCGTTCCCATAACAAAAAGAAAGAATGTGATTGGCCAACATGAACACATGGTGGGTGGGGGGGGAAACTATTGGTAAGTAAGCAGAACTTTGTGTGGGAAACTTAGAGTTGATTTTACTTCTTCAATGCCGGGATGCATATACAATGTTTTGGCACCTCAAGGCTGTAGAGTTTCTTTAATGTTGAATTTGCCAGCCGGAAGGTTGACAGAATGGGGAGGTGTATCTCCTTTCTTTGAGTCAACAAATGCTCCAAACCCTATCTATATTCTCTATATCCTTGTGAAGTATGTATTTATATCAGTTGTACTTTTTTTTTTGAATAATACAAAAATTAAAAATGCCAAATCCAGTCTAAACTTCTGGCTGACTGTGCAATGAATAATAATAGTAGATAAACCAACAAAAAATGAAGAAGCCCTGGGTCTTTAGAGTTCAAACAGATAGGCACCTGCCACATAACACTCCAGATTTAACAATTATTGATAAGAGAGTCAAAAAGATCTGGATAGTGGATGGGGCAGTACCTGGAGACAGCAGAATAGAAGACAAAGAACTGGAGAAGATAACAAAATATAAAGGCCTGCAAATAGAAATAGAATGACTGTGGCAAAAGAAAACGAAGTAAAATAGAAAACAAAATCCCAATAGTCAGGCACCCTGGTTGCAATTCCAAAGCAACTGGAGCATCATTCGAACCCCATCGGCATTGACAAAATTATCATCAGTCAATTGCAAAAGGCAGCTTTACTTGGAACAGTTTACATGCTGCAACAATACCTCTAACACCATAAAACATCTGCCTATCCCAGGTGCTTGGGAAGCACTAGATAGGTGGATAAAAATGCCAAATCCAGTCTTCCCAAAAATGCTTTTTCAAAAGGCAACTGGACTTTGTTTTTCCTTGAGGACGTTTCACTTCTCATCCAAGAACTGAAGAAGCTTCTTGGATGAATAGAATGAATGAATAGAATAGAGCTGGAAGGGACCTTGGAGGTCTTCTAGTCTAGCCCCCTGCTCAAGCAGGAGAACCTATACATCTCAGACAAGATGAGAAGTGAAACATCTTCAAGGAAAAACAAAGAAAGTCCAATTGCCTCTTGAAAAAGCACCTTTGGGACAACCATGACCTGGATGACTGAGATTCTCTATAGACAAATCCAGTCAAAACATCTGGCTGATTGTGTGACCAACTATAATACATTTTTAAAAGTAGTGTGCCATTCAAATTTAGAATATCCAGAAGTGCAATTCAGATGTAGATAAGAAAAGGTACACTTCTCAGGATATGGTGTTACAGATATCACAACAATTATTGTTGTTGTTGTCATTTTCAAAACACAGGTTAATAGAGAAATGGGACACTGGTGCATTTTATCTGAGGATTTCATCCAGTCATTGGCAGCTTTTAAGATGTGTGGACTTCAATTCCCAGGATTCCTCAGCCAACTCCCACAAATTCTGGGACCACACATCTTAAAGTTGCCAAATTTGAAAAATACTGGTTTAGATGAGATAGGAGTCCAAGACAAGCTACAGTGATGTCACATAGATCACGAAGTCATCATGCAAATAGCATGAATTGTGTAATATACCTCAGTTGTGCCATGAGCACAACAATATTGTAATGCACATGATATCATTCGCAGTCTTCAATGGCATGACCTGCTGGAGTTCTGGCTTTCATTTGTGTGTCTGTTGGCAGGTGTGTGCACACTCATTTATTTTATTGCTATAAAAATTGTGTCTTCTTATTTTGGGAGTTATGTGCTGTTTAGAGCAGGGGTCCCCAACCCCCGGTCCATGGACCGGTACCGGGCCGCAGCATGCCAGCAACCGGTCCGCACAAAGAAGCAAAGCCCCATCCATGAGATGCAGGCAGCACACAAAACCACGCACTCTCCAGTCTGTGGAAAAAAATTTCTCCATGGAACCGGTCTCTGGTGCCCAAAAGGTTGGGGACCTCTGGTTTAAAGCGTCTAAGAACAAGCTGCTAAAAAAGCAACTTCCTGTAAGAAGAAATGACAGAAAATTACAATTATCTATATAGTCTAACAAAAGCAGGCAAGGTTTATGGCAACTGAACATTGGAGGAAATTTGCCTGTTCCGTAAATTAAGCTCTTGGAAAGAAGGTGCCAGATCACACAAAGCCTCCTGCGACAGGGAGTCCTCGGCTTATGACCACAATTGAGCTCAAGATTTCTGTTGTTAAGTGAAACATTTGTTAAGGGTGTTCTGCCCCATTTTACGACCTTTCTTGCCACAGTTGTTAAGCGAATCACCAGAGTTATTAAATTAGTAACAAAGCTGTTTAATGAATCTGACTTACCCATTGATTTTGCTTGTCAGAAGGTTGCAAAAAGTGATCACGTGATCCCGGGACACTGCAACCGTCATCAATATGAATCAATTGGCAAGGATCTGAAATTATTTATTTATTTTATAGATTTTATTCGTTTTTATAGGGTTAGGGATAAGGTGGGGTCGGGGTTGGGATTGGGATTTGGGTTAGGGTTAGGGTTAGGGTTAGGGTTGGGGTTGGGGGTTTTCCAAATAACATTCTCAATATTTAGCAAACAGCATAATGTCTGGGTTCATGTGTTTAACAAACAATAATAGATAAACAATATCATAAACAATATGTTAATTAATCACTCAATAGCCTTCTTCTTGCTAATATATATTCAAAATTACATATCACATTCCTTTCTCTCTAGTTCGTCTTTCTAGCCATTGATAGAAATTACCCCATGTTCCAAAATACACTGAGTCTTCTTTCTCTTTTATCTTTAAAGTCAATCTATCCATTTCTGCACATTCTAGAATTTTCTTAATTAGTACTTCTTCAGCTGGTAAGTTTTCATTTTTCCAATGTTGGGCAAATTCAATTCTTGCTGCCGTTAGTACGTGTAGTATTAAATATTTGCAATCTTTCTCATAATTAGCTCCTATTATTCCTAACAAAAATAATTCTGGTTTAAAGTCTATTTGTTTTTTAGTCATTTTCTCCAACCATAAATGTATTTTAACCCAAAATCTTTTTGCTTTAGGGCATGTCCACCAGATAAGATAATAAGTATCTGGTCTTTGTTTGCATTTCCAACAGTTGTTTGAAGTATTTTTAAACATTTTTGCTAATCTCACTGGTGCCATCTGTAAAACATTTTATATAAGTTTTCTTTATATGCCACTGCTTTAGTTAATTTAATATTTCTTTCCCATAACTTTTGCCAATCTTCTAATTCTATATTATATCCAAAATTCTTTGCCCATGTTATCATTGTTTCTTTTATTTGTTCTTCCTCCATCTTTGAGTTTAACAGAAATCTATAGAGTTTCTTAATCAACTTTTCATCTGTTTTTAGCAGTATCTGATCAAATTCTGTCTGTCCTTTATAAAATCCCATTGTTTTAACATCTTTTTCATATCTCGTTTGAATTTGCAGATATGGCCACCATGCTAGATCAATACCTTGTTCTTGTAAATCTTGTCGGTCTTTCAATTTTCCTTCATTGTCCAAAATATCTTTATAAGTCACAACTTTATCGTAGTTAATTAAATTTGGGTAAACAAAAGCTTCCATTGTTGAAAGCCATTCAGGTATCTTAATATAAATTTTTTCTTTTATTTTTTCCCATTCTGAAAGAAGTGCATTCCTTATAAAATGGTTTTGAAAGTATCTATGTATTTTATTCTTCCCATACCACAGAAAGGCATGCCAACCAATTTGTAGGTCATGTCCCTCTAGGTACAATAGTCTTTTGTCTCTAAGCATTATCCATTCTTTAAGCCATGTTAAAATAGTTGCTTGGTAGTATAACCTCCAGTCCGGCAGTCCAAATCCTCCACTTTCTTTCGCTTCTTGTAGCATTTTCACTTTAATTCTAGCTTTTTTTTCTTGCCAAATAAATTTCAATATTGTATTCAGTTCATCAAAAAAGGCTTTTCCCAGCCTTACAGGAATCGTTTGAAATAAAAAGAGTATTTTTGGTAAGATATTCATTTTCACTGTTGCTATTCTCCCCAACATTGAAAGTTGGAAGTTTTTCCACGTTTCCAAATCCAATTTTATTTGTTTTAGCAGTCTTACATAGTTATCTTCTTTTATTGTTACACATCTTGCTGTTAGATAAATTCCCAAATATTTAACTTTTTTAACTATTTGAAGATTTGGGTTTTTTGTTAGTTGATTTTTTTGTTTTTCTGTTAGATTCTTTGTTAGCACTTTAGTCTTTTCTCTGTTTATTGTCGACCCTGCCACTTCTCCAAATTTTTTCTATTTTCTCCAGACGTTTGGTGCTCGTTTCCAACGGATCTTCCAATATAAAAACCAAATCATCTGCAAATGCTTGTAGTTTATATTTTTCATCTTTTATCTCCAGTCCTTTAATTTCTATATCTTGTCTAATATTTCTATTCAATACTTCCAGTGTTAGTATAAATAGTAATGGAGATAGTGGGCATCCCTGCCTTGTGCCCTTTTTAATATTGAAGTTTTCTGTAAGATCTCCATTTACAATTATTTTGGCTGTTTGTTTACAAGGCAAGGATTTGAGTTTTGATCACATGACCACCAGGATGCTGCAACTTTCGTAAATGTGAAAAAAGGTCACAGGTCACTTTTTTTAGTACCATTGTAACTTTGACCGGTCACTAAATGAACTGTTGTAAGTCAAGGACTACCTGTACTTTATTGCAGCTACCACGAAGGTTCTTTCCCTTTTCCCTGACGCCTTGGAATGCCCTGCTTGAAATACCATTACAGGAAATAATGGTGGAACAGCATTAAAGGGAGATCCAACCTAGAATTAATGAGAAACAGTGAGAAGAATCAACCAGCGGAACGGGCTTCCCTCCGGAAGTTGTGGATGCTCCAACGCTGGAGGTTTTTAAGAAGAGACTGGACAGCCGTTTGTCTGGAATGGAGTTAGGATGCCTGCCTTCTGCAGAGGGTTGGACTAGAAGACCTCCAAGGTCTCTTCTAACCCAAGTTCATTTAGTGACCGTTCAAAGTTACAACCGCACTGAAAAAAGCGACTTAGGAGCATTTTTCACACTAATGACCCTTGCAGCATCCCCAGGGTCACGAGACCAAAATTCGGACGCTTGGCATCTGACTCATTTTTGTGACGGTCACAGAGTATCGGGGTAATTTGATCTTTTTTTGCAACCTTCTGACCAGCCAAGTCACTGGGTAAGCCCAATCCACTTAGCAACCATGCTACTAATTTAACAACCGCAGCGATCCACAACAAATGTGGCAAGGAAAGTCGTAAAAGGGGGCAAAACTCACTGAGCAAATTTCTCACTTAGCAACATAAATTCTGAGCTCGATTGCGGCCATAAGTCGAGGACTACCTGCGTTCTGAATGCCCCGTGGGGGCCCGATTTGGGACGGTGAGGTACCAAATGCCCTACGTAGTACCTCTAAGATGCATCCCTCCCTCCTGTGGCCTTTGGTACCTCCTCTGGGTGAGGACCAGGCTTTCTGTGGGTCTTGACATTCAGAGGCAGCTTGCTCTTACGTCGACAACCAGGAAAATCCCAGCAGCTGAGCTTGGCCGATACCCTTCCCAGACTAATCCGGTTCACAGCCCAGCCATTTATTGCCTGAGGGATACACACAAAACCACTTAAAATCTCACCCCACGGAGGCACAGACAGGAGGAGACCAAATGGCATTTTCCAGCTTCCTTCGTCAGAGCTGAGTGCGCTCTTTCGCAGGCTGCACATGCACAACCCAGCCCACTTTGCTTGCCTGCAGGGGGCCCCAGGCAAACCCTGACTGTGTACATTAATCTACCCACAGAAGGCACCGTCACTGGGGCAATTATCCCCAACACCATCATGCTGAGCTCCCGAACCAGCAAGGCTGTGCGTCAGACTCGGGAGGGAGGTCTCAAATTGCCGTGTGCCTCCAGCACAGATCTTCTCCCTCTGCTCTTGGCAGCTGAGGCTCCACCAGCCAGGTTTATTCAGAAGGCGCCACCAAAACTCCTTGCTGTCCTGTAGAATCTACTTGAGTATCTCCCGTGTTCCAAACAGGACTTCCCTCTGTAAAGCACTACAACCAAAAAAGCGCTGTTTATCTCTGGGCTCTGAGTTGGGGTCCTCCTGGCTCAACTTGCCCTGGGTTCTCCGGGATACACCGAGTCGGGAAGAGCAGGGATGGATTGGCTCAACACACCACACTAAGACTAGTTTATTACAGCCATCTGTCCAGAAACAGTAAAATATCCAATTGTAGGCTACTTACATATGTACATATAGAAAAATGCACTGAGCATGATCTAATGACGAATAAGAACACATATCATAAAATTCATTTTAAAATAAAAAAATATTAAAAGGATCTAAAAATAATATTTATCTTATTTATGTTTCTGACACTATCCCCAGTGCTGCTGCGCAGAATCTAGACACCTGCGTCGTGATCACTGCCTGCTCGTCCCTAAGCAGATGCTGGAGATCACCAGTGTCAGAACGGGAAGGATACCTATAGATCAGGGGTCTTCAAACTTGGCTCTTTTATGACTTGTGGACTTCAACTCCCAGAATTCCTCAGCCAGCGTGCACTCTGTTGTTTATGGGTAACAGAATAACTCTGTTATTCTGTTACCCATAAACATGAGAAAATACCAACCTGGAGCTGGCCAAGCCATTTCAAAAATCATATAAGTGACTGGGAAGTGTAGTTTTTGGAGGCATCTGACAGAATAGGATACTAGGTGGTGAGCTTCCTATCTCAGTTCTTCTGGAACTGAAAAGTACCCTGGTCAGATGGACTTGTTGGTGGGAAGGTATGAAGGGTGTGTGCAGGGCGACAGATGTAAAGTTTTTACCTCAGAGAAAACCTGCATTTGGTTCCATGTGCCTTGAGTCTCTAGATCAGGGGTAGGCAACCTTGGCTTTTTTATGACTCGTGGACTTCAACTCCCAGAATTCCTGAGCCAGCATGGGGGAAACTATGGCCCCTTCATGACTGGTGGACTTCAACTCCCAGAATTCCTGAGCCAGCATGGGGGAACTATGGCCCCTTCATGACTCGTGGACTTCAACTCCCAGAATTCCTGAGCCAGCATGGCTCAGCTTGGAAACCTCTCCCTTTCTCCTCAGCGTGGCTGGCTGAGGAATTCTGTGAGCTGAAGTCCACAAGTCATAAAAGGGCCAAGTTTGAAGACCCCTGCTATAGATTATTGGGAGGACATGGTTTTTTTGAATATCTCTATAGAAAGAGCATCGAAGGAGTATGTGTCCAACGGTCTCCACCTCTCCTGAGCCACAGGAGCAGAGTCTTTCAGTCAATGGTATCTTTTATACTTGCCGTACAAGACGGCCCATGGAAGCGCATGGCACCGTGCGAGCGCAAATGCTTTCCGATGGTTTGCTGACTCCAACTGGCTAAGATAACTGGCGGGAGGAACAATATATCCAATAGAGTCTGGAGCCAGGAACAGCGGAGCTATCCCTAAGTCCGCTTCCCTCTTGATGTCCTCTGCCCTTTGTCGCAAGGTTTAGCATGATATGAGATTCCTCCAGCACCATAGTTTTTAAATTGGCAGTTATTGCTTACCATGATATATGAAATAATGCTTCATACCATGGTTCAACCAATCATGGTTCAACCAAGCCTGGTTCATTCAATGCTGGTTCAACCAATCATGGTTCATCCAACCATGGTTCAACCAACCATGGTATGAACCTAGGGATTACCTATCTGTTCCTGGTGCTGAAGTAATTGAAAGCAGTTCCCCCCCCCCCAGCTATTCTTTTTTTCATAATGGCTGGATTCGTGCACCCTGCTTAATCCTAATCCTTGGTTACCAAAACCAGGGTGTTGTGTTCATGTAAATTGCTAAATCCCAAAAAAATATATATATTATGGCTTCACATAATGTTCTGATTCAGATAGCATGTTAAACTTGGAAACTTTAAGATATATGGAGTGTGTCTGTGCTTTTTTAACCTGCTGACTGAGAGATTCTAGGCATCTTAAAGTTGCCAAGTTTGAAAAACCTTGCCCTAAACCAGGGGTAGGCAACCTTGGCTTTTTTATGACTCGTGGACTTCAACTCCCAGAATTCCTGAGCCAGCCACGAGTCATAAAAGAGCCAAGGTTGCCTACCCCTGCCCTAAACAATCACCAAAATTGCAAACAGAATGCATAGATTTGGAGAAACAAGAATCAAAACAATTCGATGCAAAAGGGAGTGAATGACTTTTTGTTTGATTTTCTGCACTGGTCGTCATCTAGAGCTCGGACTCTCCCCACCTGCCGTCTTCCCACAATGCTGCTCAGATCTGTGGGTGCAAACAGACCTTAACTCTTTCTTCTTGGCAGGACTAATTCTCACGTGGAAAAGTATCAATATGGAATCCTTGGTGCTCTCTGAGCTGGGTGGTTTTCTTGCAGACATTTTGTTTCCAAACGAGGTAACATCGTCAGTGCCAGGAGGGAGTGGGATCTGCTCTTATTTTTATATACTAGGGGCTGGCCCCCTCACCAGCAAGCAATGACTGAGCAGTGATTGATACCAAGATTAGCACTAGACCCACAATCAAGAAGTAAACAATCAAGGAACAACCAACTCAGCCATCTCATCAAGGAACCACCAGGAACACCCCCTCAAACACTGACAGGGGAAGCTGCTATATGTAAGTCCTCAACTTACAACCATTGGTTTAATTATCATTCAAAGTTACAACGGTACTGAAAAAAGTGACTTGGGCCATTGTCATACGACTGTTCCAGCATCCCCCTGGTCACATGATCAAAATTCGGCTGCTTGGCAACTGACTCCTATTTATGACGGTTGCCGTGTCCCCCGGGTCACGTGATCCCCTTTGGTGACTTCTGACCAGCAAAGTCAATGGGGAAGCCAGATTCACTTAACAACCGTGTTACCAACTTAACACCTCCAGTGATTCACTGAACAACTGTGACAAGAAAGGTCATAAAATGGGGCAAAACTGTCTCGCTTAGCAACAGTAATGTTGGGCTCAATTGTGGTCGTAAACCGAGGAGTACCTGTAGTATATAAAAATAAGAGCAAACCCCACTCCCTTCCAGCACGGATGATGTTGTCTAGTGTCAGTCCTGTCCCAGCTGGGGCATTCGTTAAAGAGAGACCCTTGACGCCATTTGTGGTGAAATGTACACTTTACTGAAACCAAGGGGTTTGTTGTTGTTAGTTGCGAAGTCATGTCCGACCCATCGCGACCTCATGGACGACGTTTCTCCAGGCCTTCCTGTCCTCTACCATCTTCTGGAGTCCATTTAAGCTCACGCCTACTGCTTCAGTGACTCCATCCAGCCACCTCATTCTCCGTCATCCCCTTCTTCTATTGCCCTCCATCTTTCCCAGCATCAGGCTCTTCTCCAGTGAGTCCTTCCTTCTCATTAGGTGGCCAAAGTATTTGAGTTTCAACTTCAGGATCTGGCCTTCTAAAGAGCAGTCGGGGTTGATCTCCTATCCTAGTATTGCTTTTCCTACTCTTTTATTGACTATGAAGGCTACTCCATTTCTTCTGAGGGATTCTTGCCCGCAGTAGTATACCTGATGGTCCTCTGAATTAAATTCACCCATTCCTGTCCATTTTAGTTCGATGATTCCTAAGATGTCGATGTTCAGTCTTGTCATCTCTTGTTTGACCACGTCCAGCTTGCCTTGATTCATGGATCTTACATTCCAGATTCCTATGGAGAAAAAATCTTTACAGCATCGGACTTTCCTTTCACCACCAGATGCATCCACAGCTGAGCGTCCTTTCGGCTTCAGCCCAGTCGCTTCACTCTTTCTGGCGCTACTAGTACTAGCCCTCTGCTCTTCCCCAGTAGCATATTGGACCCCTTCCGACCTGAGGGGCTCATCTTCCAGCATCATATCTTTTTGCCTTTTGGTACTGTCCATGGGGTTTTCATGGCAAAGATACTGGAGTGGGTTGCCATTTCCTTCTCCAGGGGATCACATTTTGTCAGAACTCTCTGCTATGACCTGTCCGTCTTGGGTGGCCCTGCACGGCATAGCTCGTAGCTTCATTGAGTTACGCAAGCCCCTTCGCCATGACAAGGCAGTAATCCATGAAGGGACCAAGGGGTTGCAGCGTAGCAAAGCCAGATCTGAGGATTTTACGCATAAGCCCGGTAATTTTCGCTTCTCCCAGGCCCTCTCCTCTTGGTCAGCTTGGTGGTGTTCAATAAGGTTCAAATTAGGTGTTCGGGTAACAGTTCCACATTTTGGCACCCCTCATTCCATTCCCAGGCTTGTCTCCTTGGAGACAAGCGAAGCAGGACTGAAGCAGTTTGATAGCAGATCTGACACCTAATTTGGTAATGAGTGCAATCCTAAAACATCTGGAGCAGCACTTGAATACCATCATCACTGATGAACACCAAGAAAATCACCCAGCTCAGAGAGCACCAAGGACCCCACAGTCCTCCTCCTCCTCCCCCCCCCACTCTCTTCTAGCACTGATGATGTTACCTCATTTGGCAACAAAACATCTGCAAGAAACCCACCCAGCTCAGAGAGCACCAAGGACCCCCCACCAAGGACCCCATTGGTGAGCTACAAATATTTTCTTCTAAAATGATCAGTTTCCGTGAGGCTGTCACCATGTCAGTGGGGCAATGTGAGTGAGATATCAAGGGCACAAAAACACAATTCTTGATGACTCACCACAACAATTTAGTTCAATTCTTAAATGCTGAGTTGGAAAACAGGTTGCACCAGCAAGATTATCTTCTGAGGCCCTTCTTTGGTGTATGGGATGTTTCCCCCCAGATTTTTGTTGCAAGATTGTTGTTGCACAATGTCAGCACAGCTTGACTTATTTGAGAGGTCGCTTAAAAGATTAATAAAGAATGAAATAAAAAATCCTTCCTGCCATTACATGGCTGACAAAATACACACTGCCTGTAAGTTTCATTTGGTTAGAAAGAAGACACCGGTTGTCATGTTTTGCTTGCGGAAATCCCCAGCCTTCACAAGGCAGATTTTGTCAGTTAGTACACATCATGAGTGACCTGATAGTAAGTCCTTCTGGATTAAATAAGATTTGCTTTGGAGAAAGAACAAAACTCAGCCATGGTTCCACTGCAAGAACTATAGTGACCCAGGAAATGGTGCTCCAAAAATTCATGGTCTTTGACAAGCTCGAATCACAGGGGCCTTCAAAAGGTGGGATGGGATGTCAAAATGTCAAGATGGCTTTAACTTTCAAGAACAGAAGCAACCTAGAACTTTAATCAAGGAGAGGTCCAACCTAGAACCAAGGAGAAATTCCCTGACAGTGAGAACAATTAACAGATGGAAAGGCTTGGCTTCAGAAGTTGTGGGTGTTCCATCACTGGAGGTCTTCCAGGAGAAACTGGACAGCCACTTATGTGGAATTATATAGGGTCTCCTGCTTGAGCAGGGGGTTGGACTAGAAGACCTCTAAGATCCCTTCCAACTCTTTTATTCTGTTATCAATGGCCAGTCTGTTTTGCAAGATTGCCATTCTTAGCTATTCCTGCTCCTCCTTTGAAGAACGGTTGCAGGAATTGGGTATATCTAGTCTAGAGAAAAGAAGGACTAGGGGGGACATGATAGCAGTGTTCCAATATTTGAGGGGCTGCCACAAAGAAGAGGCGGTCAACCTATTTGAGACTTTTGGAAAGAGTGCAAAGAAGAGCAACTAAGATGATTAAAGGCATGTAAAGATATAAAGAACGGCTGCTGGAATTGGGTATGTCTAGTCTAGAGAAAAGAAGGACTAGGGGAGACATGATAGCAGTGTTCCAATATCTCAGGGGTTGCCACAAAGAAGAGGCGATCAAATTATTCTCCAAAGCACCAGAGGGCAAGATAAGAAACAATGGTTGGAAACTGATCAAGAAGAGAAGCAACCTAGAATTAAGGAGAAATTTCTTGACACTGAGAACAATTAACCAGTGGATCTGTTTGCCTTCAACAGTTGTGGGTGCTCCATCACTGGAGGTTTTCCAGGAGAGACTGGACAGTCACTTGTCTGGAATGCTATAACGTCTCCTGCTTCGGCTACTGAAGTGGGGTAAATTCCACCCAGTTTTGCTTCTGTTCTGCCTCTGCTTCCCCTCTGGGCCCTGCTAAGAAGGGATGGCTTTAATCAGAAACGGCTGAAAACGATGCATTTCACAGGGTCAGAATGCAGAAGGCTGAAGAAGGCGGGCTGTGCTACAAAGGACAAAGGAAGATGCTGTCACTTGTGTGTTGACTGGTTTGCAAATGATGGCCTCCCACTGCAAGCCTCTTTGTGAGAACTGAAAGGAGCACCACATGGCAAGCACTACGAATCCATGCGCAGGTACATGCCTGGGATGCACCAAGGAGGGCAAACGTTGGGGCTGGTAGCGACACATCACAGTTTGAGCTTTCTCCCAAATGGCTGCTGCAAGGATGTGTTTGTGTGGCCAACCTGGTGTGGGAAGTCAGCCCCCCAGAGAAGGAAATATTAAAAGGGCAGAATATATTTCCCAAAAGGATTTTAAAAGCAGAAACCAACCCTGCCCCCAAGTCTCTCTGTCCCAAGCAGAAACCAGTTCTATACAAATGCAGATGTAACATTAAGAAGACAAAGACCCAAAATCTGCATACCTCACCCAAACTCTAAGAGTCATTAGCCCCAGCCCCAGGGAAGCAGGACATGACCTTTGGGACATAATAGGATTAACCCACAGATGCCAAAGGGCAAACCCAGACTCAGCTCAGAATACATGACACAGGAAATAGCCTCAAACAGGAACAGGAAGCAGCTCCAAACAAAAGGCTCCAGAGGGTATAAAAACCCACTCCCTACATGTGTTCACTCTTTTTTCTGCCAGCCATCTTCCTGTCTGGTTCTCCTTTTCAATAAACTACAACCTTCTTTCTAAAGCAGTCACCATGTTGCTTATCCCCGGTTTGGACGGAACCATGATGAAGACTTTTCCTTCAACACTGGGATCAAGGAGAAATTTCCTGACAGTGAGAACAATTAAACAGTGGAGTGCCTTCCCTCCAGAACTTGTGGGTGCTCCATCACTGGAGGCTTTTAAGAAGCGACTAAACAGCCCCTTGTCTGGAATGGGAAATGGTCTCCTGCTTAAGCAGGGAGTTGGACTAGATGACCTCCAAGGTCCCTTCCAACTCTGTTATTCTGTTTGCTGTTAGCTCCTGCACAATCAAAGCCTGCCCTTTTATACTATGAGTTGTGGGTGTGTAAAAGGAAGGCCCGTGGCTTCAATCACCTGGTCGCAGGTGCCATCTTGAAGTTTCTAGCCCTCGCTTGTACATACTTGGTTGCCCTGAAGCTCTGCAACCATTTGTAACAGGCAGGAAGAATAATGATCTCCTAGATCTCTTTTGGCTATAGGCTTAGTCCTCGTCTTACAATGTTTTGTTTAGTGATCATTTGAAGTTACAACGGCACTGAAAAAAGTGACTTATGACCGGTTTTCCCATGACTGTTGCAGCATCCCCAGGGTCGCATGATCAAAATTCGGACAACTTGGCAACTGACTCATATTTGTGACAGTTGCAGCGTCCCGGGGTCATGTGATCCCCTTTTTCAAATTTCTGACAAGCAAAGTCAAGGGGGAGGCCAGGTTCACTTTACAGCCATATTACAAATTTAACTGCAGTGATTCACTTAACAATATGAGACAGGACCCAACAACTTTCTCGCTTAGGAGCAGACATTTTGGGCTCAATTATGGTCGTAAATCAAGTACTCCCTGTACATGTGAACCTTTGAGGATTCAGGGAAAAGGGGATAACCCACTTCACTTGTTCCTATAACAAAATTGGACCATTGGGTAAAACGGTTAAGTCAGAATACCTTAAACCTGGCTTGTATCGGTGGTTTGTCTTTGAGGAGCACAGCTTTGTGTGTCGCTCAGATTCCAGATTTGGGGTCAAGGGAGAAGGGAGGAATGATGGATCACCCCCTTCTGGGCCCTTTCAGTCTCTCTCTCTCTCTCTCTCTCTCTCTCTCTCTCTCTCTCTGCTTCCCCTTGGTCTTCATTGCTAATGAAATGGGGACAACAATAGAACGGGTTTGCCTACTCAAACTCCCTGATTGTTGATGTTAACTCTGTTGTTCCTGACCATCAGGAGGTAGATGAGACATCCCCCCCCCCCCGCTGCAGAATGTTCTCCATCTCTGGGAGATGACCTCTTGGCCAAGCTGGGCATTCAGCCGAGCCTTTGAAGCCCTCAGGCGGCCAAGGGTGGAGGTGGCACTAGAAGGCAAGTGCAGGGAAATCATAGGGTTTGGCTAATTACAGCCTGACAAGCTGTCCTTTTCACTTCTAAGCCTGGTGGGAAAAGCAGAGGAGACACGTTTTAACTGGGTAAATTTAAATAAAATAATTAAACAGAAACAAAGAGTTGCCTCCACATGGCCACCAGGTTTTCAGATCTTTTTCCTTCAGCCAGAAACTTTCAATCCAAAAGGAAGATTGAACTTCCTACAGCCACAACCCAAATCTAAAAATCACCGCAGATGGGGACTGCAGCCAAGAAATTAGAAGACGCTTGCTCCTTGCTATGGCAAATCTAGACAGCATACTAAAAAGCAGAGACATCACCCTGCCAACAAAAGTGTGTATAGTCAAGGCCATGGTTTTCCCTGCTGCAATGTATGGCTGTGAAAGTTGGACCATAAGAAAGGCTGAGCGCCAAAGAATTGAGGCCTTTGAACTATGGTGCTGGAGAAGACTCCTGCGAGTCCCCCGGACTGCAAGGCGATCATAACGGTCAGTCCTAGAGGAGATCAACCCCGACTGCTCTTTAGAAGGCCAGATCCTGAAGTTGAAACTCAAGTACTTTGGCCACCTAATGAGAAGGAAGGACTCACTGGAGAAGAGCCTGATGCTGGGAAAGATTGAGGGCAATAGAAGAAGGGGACGACAGAGAATGAGGTGGCTGGATGGAGTCCCTGAAGCAGTAGGCGTGAGCTTAAATGGACTCCAGAAAATGGTAGAGGACGGGAAGGCCTGGAGGAACGTTGTCCATGGGGTCGCGATGGGTCAGACACGACTTCGCAACTAACAACAACAACAAATTAATACTTATAGAATCATAGGGCTGGAAAGGACCTTGGAGGTCTTCTAGTCCAACCCCCTGCCCAAGGCAGGGGACCTTATTGCATCCTGGACAAATGGCCATCCAATCCTTTCTTGACAGCCACTTACTGATGGCGCACCCACAAAGAGATGTATCTCTTCTCACCCAAAGGATGAATTGGGAGCAGAAAATCAGATCTCTCCCACTGATATATTATCTGCAAGAGAGGATTCGTGCTATTTCTTTACAGCCAATATAACCACTGTAAGAAATGGACGCCGCTTTAAATCGTGAAACCAAAGATACAAGTTTGGCTTCATCAGTTTGTCAGGTCAGATGTCTGATAGCCCATCTGTAGGGCTATCAGACATCTGACCTGACAAACTGATGAAGCCAAACTTGTATCTTTGGTTTCACGATTTAAAGCGGCGTCCATTTCTTACAGTGGTTATCTGTAGGGGCTGGTATGGGGGGGGGGACACACTGTGCTGAAAGTTCCAGCTGGTTTTGAAAACCATACTGGATCCTATGTTTAAAAGAAGCAAAGAAATAAAGAAAAAACATAGTGCAGGTCGTCCTCAACTTATGACCACAATGGAACTCAAAATTTCAGTTGCTAAGAAAGATAGTTGTTAAATGAGTTTTGCTCCATTTTACAACCTTTCTTGCCACAGTTGTTAAGTGAATCACTGCCTTTGTTATGTTAGTAACACGGTTGTTGAGTGAATCTGGACTTTGCTTGTCAGAAGGTTGCAAAAGGGGATCATGTGACACACACACCCCCGGGACGCTGCGACCGTCATAATACAAACCAGTTGCCAAGCGTCCAAATTCTGATCACATGACCGCAGGGATGCTACAATGGTTGTAAGTGTGAAAAATGGTCATAAGTCACTTTTTCAGTGCCATTGTAACTTCGAACAATCACTAAACAAATAGTTGTAAGTTGAGGACTCCCTGTATGAAACTTTGGTTTGGCTCTGCCTAGCAGGTGGGCGAAGCCCCTAGGACGCTGGGCTTCATGTATCGCTCTAAGCTTCACTCCAGGACAGTTTTATTTTGCCTGCCACGCTACAACCAAAAAGCAAGTTAAAACAGGTGTGCAGATTTTGTTCCAATAATTCAGAGTTTCCCTTTGTGCAAAAGGAGTGTGTGAGCTGGTTGTGGGCACGACCCACTTTCTCAGCGGCACGTGAGAAGGCCCGAGAGTGAGAGTGCTCAAGCGAGAATGCCAGCAGGGGATGAACAGATGATCTCTGAGCAGGTGGTGATTCATCTTGCTGCCAGAGAGAACCAGGGTGCGAATGTTGCTCCACCCCATTGAGCTAAACAAATAAGGCTGCATTACTTCACTGGCACAAACTCTCCTTGGCTGGTCGTGCCCTAAGGACATGCCTGCGATCCTCAGTCAGTCCCATGAGGTTCCTCTTCTAAGAAAGCAAAGAAAATGCCAATGAAGTTCATCTAGAGCAGAGGTAGTCAGAATCAGAATAGAGCTGGAAGGGACCTTGGAGGTCTTCTAGTCCAACCCCCTGTTCAAGCAGGAGGACCTATACCATCTCAGACAAGTGACTGTCCAGCCTCTTCTTAAAAACCTCCAGTGATGGAGCACCCACAATTTCTGGGGCCAAGCTGTTCCACTGGTTAATTGTCCTCACTGTTAGGAAGTCCTCTTTGTGGCAGCCTCTCAAATACTGGAATACTGCTATCATGTCACACCTGTTTCTTCTTTTCTTTAGACTGGCCAAACCCAAGTCCTGCAGCAGTTCTTCGTATATTTTAGTCTCTAGGCCTTGGATCATCTTTGTTGCTCTTCTCTGATTTTTTTCCAAACTCTCAACATCTTTTTTGTAGTATGGTGACCAAAATTGGCTGCAGTATTCCAGGTGTTGTCTTACTAGGGTTTTATAAAGTGGTACTAATACTTCGTGTGATCTTGATTCTATGCCTCTGTTCATGCAACCCAGGATTGTATTAGCTTTTTTGGCGGCTGCTGCTCACTGCTGGCTCATAGTCAAGTGATCGTCCACTAGGACTCCAAGGTCCCTCTCACAGTTACTGTTTTTAAGCCAGGTCTCGCCTAATCTGTACCTTATACCTTTGATTTTTCCTGCCTAAACGTAAAACTTTGCTTTTCTCCACATTAAATAAGTAAGTCCTCGACTTACAACCACAGCTGAGCCCAAAATTTCTATTGCTAAGCAAGACAGTTGTTTAGTAAATTTTGCCTCGTTTTACGATCTTTCCTGCCACAGTTGTTAAGTGAATCACTGCAGTTGTTAAGTTAGTAACGCGGTTGTTAAGTGAATCTAACTTCCCCATTGTCAGAAGGTGATCACATGACCTCAGGAATCAGAACGGAAGAAGCTTCTTTGATGAGAAGCGAAACGTTTTCAAGGGGAAAAAAACCAAGGAAATCCAGCTGCCTTTGGGAAAAAGCACCTTTGGGGCAACCATGACCTGGAAGATTGAGAAACTCCAGAGACATTCTGCAAATGTATGTGCCCTTTCTGAAATTGCCACAAGGATTTTGCACCCATCCATTCCATTCACTGGAAGCAAAAGCCTTTCGGACAGCAAGTTTGCAGACAGGAAGTTTGAATGTTTGTGGTGGGCCAAGCAGGAACATTAATTCAGCGACTAAGTAGGTTGGTGCAAGTCCCATGTGGAAGGAAACCCACACATCCTCGTGCACCCACACCCTCACACAGGAAGAGAGCTAGAGCTGGTAACTCTTATTTTTCCCTCTCCTCACTGTCTGCCTCCACCCCCTGGCACTGCAGGCATGGGCACAGAGGCACCTTCAGCCATTCCAGGCCTTGTGCCATCACAGACAGGAAGGAGCTGTCTCGAGGACAATCTAAATATAGAAAGAGGACATTAGGGTAGAAGGATGAGTCGTTGGTCTGATCTCTGAGCGTCCCCTCCCAGGGGCTGCCATGCCATTTTTTCCCTAATATGTTTTGTTTTGATGTGCACCAAACATATAGGCCAGTAGTTCCTCATGCCATCACGCTGCTAGTTCTCGCTAATTCTTTCCTAACACCTAATACTCGTGGTTGACAAAACGCAGTGACTACTATGTTCTGTCTAATGTGTATCTATATTAACCCATCGAGTGTTGCTGTAGTATTATTTATCCCTTTATTATCTCTTATTTCCCCTTTCCACTGATTGCCCACTTTTAGTATTGTTATTTTCTCTGGTTTTTTGCAAGTATACTGAGTGTTTCTGCACCAGAGATAAATTCCTTGTGTGCCTAACCACACTTGGCCAAATAAAGTATTCTATTCTATTCTATTCTATTCTATTCTATTCTATTCTATTCTATTCTATTCTATTCTATTCTATTCTGTTCTGTTCTGTTCTGTTCTGTTCTGTTCTGTTCTGTTCTGTTCTATTGTCTTTTCTACCGTATTCTAATCTGTTATTTTGTAATCTGTTTTATTCTATTGGGCAATCTGTTCCGTTCTCTTTAGTGTGTGGAATTTTAAGGAGGTAGAAAAAGAAATGAACTACTACGAGTAATTCTCGCTTAGCAACTGCCTCAGTTACGATAGTGATCAAAAAGAAACTTTGGAACCAGTCCTCACATTTGTAATCTTCATAGGCCTGCAAAGTGAATAAAAGTGGAGGAGGGATCAGAATTTCATAATAATCATAATTTCATTTAGCAACTACTTGGCTAAGTGACTGAGTTACTGGTCCCCATTGTGGTCACTAAATGAGAACTGCCTGTATAGCAGAGTGGACATAGAAATAAATTTGGCGAAATTGGAGGACGGATGGGATGGGGGTATATCCACAGAGGGTAGGATGGAGGTAGAAAAGGTCAAAATGGAGTCTTAGATCATGTATCTCACATACAGACAATTCTAGGACAGTTCAACCCTGAGCTTCATATATGACAAAAACAGAGTAACGAAAGGAACTTTGTAAGCCATCTAATCCAACCCCTTGCTCAAGTAGGACACCTTATACCATTCCAGACAAATGGTTGTCCAGTTTCTTCTTAAAAATCTCCAGAACCTCTTCTCCAAAGCACCTGAAGGCAGGACAAGAAATAACAGATGCAAACTTATCAAGGAGAGACCCAACCCAGAACAAAGGAGAAATTTCCTAACAGGGAGAACAATTAACCAGTGGAACAGCTTTGCCTTCAGAAGTTGTGGGTGCTCCATCACTGGAAGTTTTCAAGAAGAGTCTGGACAGCTATTTGTCTGGAATGGTATAGGGCAGGGGTAGGCAACCTTGGCTCTTTTATGACTCGTGGACTTCAACTCCCAGAATTCCTGAGCCAGCCGGCTTAGTGTCATCAGTCAAGCAATTCATGATGGCTTGTAAATAATAATAATAATAATAATAATAATAATAATAATAATAATAATAATAATAATAATAATAATAATAATAATAATAATAATAATAATAATAATAATAATAATAATAATAATAATAATAATAATAATAATAATAAATTCCATTGACAATAATCTTACGAAACACAAAACTGGGATACTACATCTCAAGCCAGCATGGCAAGATAAACCATCTGCTGTACATGGATGACTTAAAACTGTACGTGAAAAGCCACACTGAACTTGAATCAATACTCAACGCAGTCCAACTGTTTAGCAGCGACATCAGAATGAACTTTGGACTTGGAAAATGTGCTGTACTATCCATGCAATGAGGAAAAATGGCAAAAATAGAAGGAATAGAACTGGGAAATGGAAGTATTGTGAAAGCACTAGCAAAGGATGACGGTTACAAATACCTAGGCATATTGGAAGCAGATAACATCTTGAATGGAAAAGTCAAAGAGTCAACGCAAAAGGAATACATCAGGAGAGTCCGCAAAATTTTAAAATCAAAGCTGAATGCTGGAAACATAATTAAAGCCATTAATACATGGGCAGTCCCAATGATACGCTACTCAGCTGGAATTATCAACTGGACTTTGGCTGAACTGGAAAACCTAGACCGGAAAACACGTAAACTTTTGAATATGCACCACGCTCTACATCCACGAAGTGACATCGACAGGTTGTACCTGCCAAGAAAAATAGGGGGCAGAGGACTATTGCAAATCCACCAAACTGTAGAAGAAGAAAAACGAAGTTTGAATGACTATGTGAATCAAAGTACAGAAAAACTGCTGCAGGCTGTGAACACAGAGAGCACTATAAAAATAACAGAAACAAAGGCAGAATATAAGGAAAAACGGCTGGATGACAGATTAAATAGATGGAAAACCAAAGCTTTGCATGGACAGCATTTGAAAAACATTGAAGGAAAATGTGATAACAACTTGACATGGGCATGGCTTAAGATGGGAACCATCAAGAAAGAAACGGAAGGCTTAATACTGGCTGCTCAAGAACAAGCATTACGAAGATACAAAAATCCACTGACAATCCAAATTGCCGACTTTGCAATGACAAAGTTGAAACTGTTTCACACCTAATCTGTGAGTGCAGCAAAATCGCACAAACTGATTACAAATCTAGACATGATCGAGTTGCTAAATTAATCCACTGGGCATTGTGTAAAAAATACGACTTGCCTGTGTCCGAAAAGTCGTGGGAACACAGGGTGGAAAAAGTTGTTGAGAATGAGAGGGTGAAGATCTTGTGGGACTTTCGAATACAGACAGATCGCCATTTGGAACACAATACGCCGGATATCGCAGTTGTAGAGAACCGAAGCGTACAGCTGATTGATATTGCTGTACCAGGAGATGCCAGAGTCGAAGAAAAAGAACTTGAAAAAATGACGAAATATCGCGACCTGGCCATCGAAACTGCGCAATTATGGATGAAATGTGTAACAGTGGTACCCATTGTCATCGGGGCACTGGGAACTATGTCCACAAACTTTGCAAAATACATCAAGAAATTGCAGCTTCCTGCAATAACTCCAGCAATGTTATAAAAAACTGCGCTACTCGGAACATCTTATATTTTAAGAAGGTACCTGGTTGACACCTAGGATGCTGGTAGCAACCCGTGTCAACCATCAGCGCCAGCCAATTTGAATGTTCAGTTGACTGAGGTTCATGTCTAATGAATAAAAGATAACAACAACAACAACAACAACAACAACAACAACAACAACAACAACAATAATAATAATAATAATAATAATAATAATAATAATAATAATAATAATAATAATAATAATAATAATAATAATAATAATAATAATAATAATAATAATAATAATGTTGGAAGGGACCTTGGAGGTCATCTATCCAACCCCCTGCTCAGGCAGGAAACCCTGGCCTATACCATTTCAGACAAATGGCTGTCCAGTCTCTTCTTAAAATCTTCCAGTGTTGCAGCATTCACAACTTCTGGAGGCAGGTTGTTCCACTGATTAATTATTCTCACTGTCAGGAAGTTTCTCCTTAGTTCTAGGTTGCTTCTCTCTTTGGTTAGTTTCCATCCGTTGCTTCTTGTCCTGCCTTCAGGTGCTTTCGAGAATAGCTTGACTCCCTCTTCTCTGTGGCAGCCCCTGAGATATTGGAACACTGCTATCATATCACCCCTAGTCCTTCTTTTCATTAAACTAGACATACCCAATTCCAGCAACAAATGGATCACTGGCTTGACGTTATCTATGAATGCAGCCAGTCTTCCTTGTTTTTGCCCTGTGTTGTCCTCTTCAGAGAAGTTGCATTTCTGAGGCCCATTCAGTGCCCTGAGCTGTCTATGACGACAGCCAGGGAAAGAATGAGGGACCCATCTTAACCTTCGCTCCTTGTTCAGACCAGTGATTGGAGATGATGAACTGGGGGGTCCTTGGTGCTCTCTCTGAGCTTGGTTGTTTTTTTGCAGACATATCATTATCCAAACTAGGTAACATCATCTGTGCTAGAAGGGAGTGCAGGGGGGGGGGAGGACTGGGGGGTCCTTGCTGTTCTCTGAACTTGGATGTTTTCTTGCTGACATTTCATTACCCAAACTAGGTAATGTCATCAGTGCTAGAAGGGGGTGGAGATTGAAGAGAGGAAGAGGAGGAGGAGGAGGAGGAGGAAGAAGTGGAAGAGGAAGAGGAGGAGGAGGAGGTAGTCTGTGGGGTTCTTGGTGGTCTCTGAACTTGGTTCTTTTCTACAGTCCTTCACTGTTGCACAGTCCTAGAATGATGATGTTCCTAAATTTGGGTAATGAAACGTCGGCAAGAAAACAACCAAGCTCAGAGAGCACAAAGGGCCCCTCCAATTAAGGAGTCACAACCTTCTTTCAGGGTTGTTTGAATGAGTCCTTCTCCCTATGGAGGAGGGCTGTAGGGTCCTTGGTGCTCTCTGAGCTTGGTGGTTTTCTTGCAGGCTTTTCACTACCCAAACTAGGTAACATCATCAGTGCTAGAAGAGAGTGTGGGGCAGGGGGAAGGAGGAGGAGGAGGAGGAGGAGGAGGAGGAGGACCGTAGGATCCTTGGTGCTCTCTGAGCTTGGTGGTTTTCTTGCAGGCGTTTCACTACCCAAACTAGGTAACATCATCAGTGCTAGTAAGGAACGGGGATTGCTTAATGATGAAATTGCTTCCTTCATGATGTGGATTCTAGGAATTGTGCCCCTCTGTTGATTGCAAAAAAGGATCAACTGTTCACCCTCACAACCGGCCACCCTGCAGTTGGGCTGGATTTTCAAATCTAGCTTGGGAAGGCTGAGAGGACTGCCCGTCCAGTTGGGCCTTCCCTGGGTGTGAGATCAGGCTTTGCCAAGTCAGCCACATCCCCAGAGCTCCAATCCCGGCCAGCTCTGTGAAAGGTTGCAGAACACGTGCCGGCAGCAAGTGCCCCATTTCCCATCAACAAGGAGTGGGAGCAGGGCTGAGTAAGAGCTGGCAGGGAGGCTGCTGCTCGTCTCCAAAGGCAGCCTGCCAAGCTGGGCGAGGTCCCAGCGCCTCCACCCACTCCAGCGTGGGAGAAGGGAAGGAACCCGTGTCCACGGCAGGTGACTCTGTGGCCCATTTTGGAATGGGGGATGGCTGAGGGCAAGGTGAGGCCAGCCTGGGCAGCCGCTTTGGCCAGCAGGAGACAGAAAGAGAAACAGCAGGGGAACATCTGGTGTAGCTTTGGGGACATCTAGAGTGCAACCCGCAGCCAAGGAGTTGTTAAGCCTAGCTTAAAAACGTCTATTTCCTACTTATCCTGCAGACCCCTCATGCAGTATTTTTTGACTTCCCATCCTCCAGAGGTCTTGGACCTACAACGGTCCAGCTGGAAATTCTGGAGGCCAGGAAGCTTCAGGTTAACCAGCCTCCTCCACAGATGCATTAAGCTGATCAACCAACAAAATATTGCAGAATAAGTTAATGTTATAATGTGGCTATAGCTAATGGTCCCTTCGGGATCCAATAGAGACTCACATGTCGATCATGTGGACATTCTTTCCTTATTGGTTATGAGAACGGCCTTTCCTTTTCATTCAGGGGTGCCTGCGGGAGGTGTGTCTATCAGAAAAGTGAAGACCCACAGCCAAGACTGCACAACTGAAGCTGCCATCTTGACTTTTGGACACCTCTGCCCCCTCCCCCACTGTGGACCTCCTGTATTCATCTGTTCAACTTTGGGACCAAGAGGAACATTTTGGCCCCTTAACAACCCCAGGAGATGGATGAGATTGCAATCTGAAAGCAATCTAATTTAATGAGATTTCTCTTTTTCCTTCCTACTTTGTGTTCATCTAAGCAAGTAAGCAAAATTAGCAGTATATTAAAGGCCATTGACCAAACATGACCCCATTCACCCAGTTCAAACGTCTAGAGAGAAAAGGTGAGCTGGGCCATATGACAGCCCTTTTCAGTAGAAGTGTCCCCACATGTGGAACTCCCTGCCTAATGAGGTATGGATGACCCCTACCCATCTCTTTCTTCAAAAGGCCTTCAATACCGTTCCAGGGCCTTTGCATCATCATGAGAAGTTGTGGGAGTCATAGAGATGTTTTAATTACGGTTAGAGGAATTATTAGGATATTCCTTATTAAATTTCACCCAGGGCTGGTATCAATTGGAGCAGTATACACACTTTATTTAAAATTGCATCTTTCATTTGCCACTTATTTGTATATTTATTTCCAATGCAATATTTATTATATGCTCATAATATGCTAACCTATTTTAATGAACCATCTTTTAAATTAACCTGGGCTGCAGACCAGTCGGGATTCACACAGTTTAATTAACCAGGTTGATTAAAGATGCAGTGGATGCATTCCCACAATGTGGAAAGCTGGGCTAGGGTTCTCCACGTTTTGCATAGTCCTAAGCTTGATCCATCTTTGATTTTGGCTCTTGATTATTTTATGTACAAACTACCCTTGGGTTAGCTTGTGGTCCAATATATTGTGGAAAGCCATAAAAAGGGTTAAATTCACAAACACGTCTAGCTTGTGTGGCCAATAAACCACAAACAACCCAACATTGTATTAACCTAGTCTTGTGCAAACGTAGTGGTAGACTTCAAAGTCTCCCGCTGGAATCATCAAAGTAGGAAAGAAAACCAGCCACTTCTCCATGAACAAGCCAGGGAAAGGAAGTAGCTTTCTTTGTGGCTAACCAAAGGATGGAGTCTAGAATGCTCTGTGTTGCCCAAGAAGATTCCCACCCAATTGAGAGATTCCAAGATTGCAGTCGTACTTTCCTGAGAAGCAAAGAAGTAGCTTTTACTGGTGTTATCGGACCCATCAATCTGCAAGGGAGGACCAGGGAGCTCGCAGTGGGAGTTCCTCCAGGCTGGGCACATCCGCTGTGGAGCTTTGGATGGGTCCCAATATCCCACACATTGCAGTGGAATTTTATAGGTTGATCACGCCAAGTATAAGTGAAGTCCAATCATGCTTCTTGCTTACAACCACTGTTTAGAAGACTAACACATGCAGATTCTGTGGTGGCCTTTGGTTTTATCACAGAATCATAGGGCTGGGAGGGACTTTGGAGGTCTTCTAGTCCAACCTCTTGCTCAAGGCAGGAGCCTTATAACATCTACTCAAATGGTTGTCCAGCCTATTTTTGGAAACCTCCCGTGATGGAGCACCCACAAGTCTAGGAGGCAAGATCCATTTATAAATTGTTCTGTCAGGAAATTTCTCTTCTAGGTTGGATCTCTCTTTCACAAATTTCCACCCATTACTTCTTGTCCTGCCCTCCGGTGTCCTAGTGAATAAGTCAATCCAGTCTCCTTTGTGATAGCCCCTCAAGTACCGGAAGACGGTTATCATGTCCCCCCCCGACCATTCTTTTTGATAGGGTAGACATGCCTAGCTGCCTCAACCATTCATCCTCTGATTTAGCCTCCAGACCCCTTACCACCTCTGTTGCTCTTCTCTGCACTCTTTCTAGGGTCTCAGCCTCTTTTTTTTTAACATGGTGACCAGAACTGGACACAGTATTCCAAGTGTGGTCTCACCAGAGCAGTGTCAAGCAGTACTATCACTTGTTGTCTTGATGCTATCCCTCTGTTGATGTATCCTAGGACCACATTGGCTTTTTTAAAGGTAAAGGTAAAGGTTTCCCCTGTCCAGTCATGTCCGACTCTGGTGCTCATCTTTGCTTCTTAATTGAGGGAGCCGGCACTGTCCAAAGATGCTTCCATGGTCATGTGGCCAACACAACTATATGCTGAGGTGCACAGAATGCTGATGCCTTCTCACCAAAGTGGTACCTATTTATCTACTCGCGTTTGCATGCTTTCGAACTGCTTGGTGGACAGGAGCTGGGGCAAGTAACGGGAACTCACCCTGTCATGCAGTACTCGGGTCTTGAACCCAGTTTGTCAGCTTTCCAACTGACCGACTCAATGTCTTTAACCGCCGAGCCTTCATGCTTTTTTACTTGACCCCAAATTAGCCATTTCCTCTTTCCTCTCATTGGTCTGAAGTTGACTTCCAGATGAACTTTAACCCTAAATAAGACAGCCGAGATCATTTGCTGATATTTGTGTAACCATAACTTCTGGAGAATTCCTTCACCAGAGACCATAAAACACGGCTCAGCCTCTGGTGTTCCAGGGATCCTTGGCTAATCTTGTAAGAGGAAGGTCACAGGGGGCATCTGGAAATCCACTTACATCCTTATTATCAGACCTGGATTAACAATTATGCAAAGTAAACATGTTTTTAGGGCCTCAAGGAAAGCTTTCTCCCCCCCCCCAGCTAATGTGCCCTTAACGCCCTCAACAAAGCAAGCTTCCAACCTTCGACGTGATCTCTGTGTTCAAGATAGTCTCTGGTCTCTGCTGATGTTCCTGGGGACAGAATGATCTACTTCTTCAATCATCAATTAGGCTCAGTATCAATCATGCTATAATTTCTGGAAAATATTTTCTCCCCAGGAAAAGAAGAAAACGTGGAATGGTAGAGACCCAGAGGACTACACCAGTATTTTTCAAATCTGGCAACTTCATAATGCTTGGATCTAAACTCCCAAAATTCCCTAGCTAGCATGCTGGCTGGGGAATTCTGGGAGTGGAAGTCCACTCAACTTAAAGTTGCCAAGTGTGCAAAGCACTGGACTACAGAGTGGCGTTGGGGAACAAGTTCACTAATTGTTCACCTTATTAATAGTCAATGACCAAATGTCTAAAATACAATCACATACAGTACAAAGAAAATAAAGTTAATACAGTAAAAGTCCCATGATTTAAAATTTTTACTTTGTATTTTAGTTTTAGGTGATTGTGTTAATTAGCACTAATGAAGGTCACCAGCTTTACTACTGCCAAGAAAAGTGTTCTGCCAATGTGTTCACTTTGGCAACCATGTTGTTTTATTTGCTGTTTAACGCAACATTGGAGAAATGGTTTCTAAATGGAACAACCCCTATCACCGGCCCTTTAAATTTTCCATGCATCCTAAAGTAAATTCAGCTTACATAGATTAAGCTTCTATAAACTTATCATTCCCAGTAAGCAAACAAATTTTGTCAGATACCTTCTCAAGAAGAATTATCGACCAAATGTTATCAAATTCTCAAACAAAATATTGTACAAATATTGTATCTCCATTGGTAGGCAATGATTAACTTTGCTATGAAAAGGAAAGGGACAAAGTTTCTTGTTTCCTAACTTTTTCCATCTCTGTTTTCTCACCTAAGCCTTGACCGTTGTAGACTATTAACAAGAAAGTCTGCATTTTATCAATAATACAGTCTACACATCATACTTACTGGTTCGTTCAAGTGTGATTTTTGATTAAACCACAAATGGTTGGATTTGCAGAATACAGAAAGCCATAGCTTGAAGGAAGCACGGCTGGGGGAATTTGGGATTATTGAAGTAGAAATGAGCCCAAGGAATTTCAATGTGCCTTAAGAAGATAAGAATTTGTTTCTTTTCTTCATTTCTTGGGCAGAAGCAGGCTGGAGTTTTAAAGAGTTTTGCTCCTTAAAAAGTTCTGAGGCTAAATGTTTTGGACCTAGCCACACCACAGATAATCTGGGATTAATTTACAGATCACAAAACTACGGTGGGGATTGCCTGGAACCTGTGGGCCCTGCCTTCCTTGTCAGTCTGATAGTGTCTGTTATGTGAACCTAGCCAATGACATGCTTTTATTCTCCAGCAAATAATCCTGTTGGATATGTACAGAATGCAGTCTCATGCACCAGAAAAGCATGAATTACAAGGCAGCCAATGTTATCTTTAGAACTAATAAGTTAGATCTGGGCTGCAGAAACCCCACCAGCCACTAGATAGCAGCAAAGGGTTGGAATTTTCTGTCTCTCTGTTGCCATCTTGTGGTTCTTCATGTTTCTGTAGCCCAGATATCAAAATCTAAACAAATTCTCTCTTCCTCCCCCCCCCCTCCTTATCATTGACAGAAGGTTCAGCAAGGCAAGCAACACACCTCCTCCTGCCACCAATGCAAAAATCACCTGGAATTGTGCCCAGGCCAAGCAGGTTCCAAAACAGCAGTGTTGCCTCTTCCCAGATAGGCCTCCTCCCTTGTTTAGAGACAAGCCTGCAACTCCAGCTTTGAAATATGGATGGAGGTGGTTGGAGACAGCCCCTTATTTATTCTGACTTCCTGGGAGAAAGCCAGTCTCTCCCAGAGCTTGTCCCAGAGCCTGGGATGTAGTTCAGTAGGTCAAAGCCGCCACTGAGACTGGAGATAATGTTAGGGTGCCTGGGGAAAATAATTTGGCATCTGGGAAATGAAAAGGAGATGAATCTCAAGAACATGTTTTCTAGCCCACGAAATAGGGATTCTTTGACTCTCTGGAAGTAGCCGAATGCGTCTGGTTCCCAGCATCCTTCGCCATTGGCCAGGCTGGTTGGCTCAATTAGGAGTTGTAGCTCCACACCTTTGGCCTTCACAGGTTCCTGGCTAGGTTTGATATTCTAGGACAGCTCCTCAACCTTGGCAACTTGAAGAACGATTGCAGGAATTGGGTATGTCTAGTCTAGTGAAAAGAAGGACTAAGGATGATATGATATCAGTGTTCCAATATCTGAGGGGCTGCCCCAAAGAAGAGGGGGGTCAAGCTATTCTCCAAACCACCTGAAGGCAAGACAAGAAACAAAGGATGGAAACTAATCAAGGAGAGAAGCAACCTAGAATTAAGGAGAAACTTCCTAACAGTGAGGACAATTAACCAGTGGAACAGATTGCCTTCAGAAATTGTGGGTGCTCCATCACTGGAGATCTTTAAGAAGAGACTAGACAGTCACTAGACAGGCATGAAGAAGCAGAAGAATCTCCAACCACGGGAGATGGTGATCCTTGTCCAGACGCTACTCTCGGCCAGCATCTTTGTGCAAGCTAAAAAATCCAGACAGCAATTTCTTAAGCCTCTTAATTCCCAGCTTGTTTATATAGGGGAGTGAAGCAACTTAAGGCTGCAACCAACGTGTCCACAGGGTGTGGTCAAAAAAAGGGAAAGACGGTGGCCATAAGAGTGTGACTGAAGCTCTACTGATGTTTTAATGGGTATCACAAAGGAGGCTTTGATTGCACTGCTGTGGCCACCATCTTGCCTTTTTTGACCATACCTTGTGGACAACTCTGGACTGTGGTGTTACAAAGCCCTCAACAACTTCATCCTTTAGAGTAGGTTCTGCAATGTCTGTTCTTTCACTGTTCTTGAGAGACTTCAGTTCAAAGAATGACCATGGACAATAAAGCCAAGGGAGAGTTAATCCATATTAAATCAGAAAGAACTACAGAATAAGAGTTGGAAGAGACCTCAGAGATCATTTAGTCTGACCTCTTGCTCAAGCAGGAAACCGATACCATTCCAGACAAATGGCTGTCCAATCTTTTCTTGAAAACCTCCAGTGATGGCGCACCCACAACTTCTGGAGGCAAGTTGTTCCACTGATTAATTGTTTAACAGTCAGGAAATTTCTCCTTAGTTCTAGGTTGGTTCTCTCTTTGATAATTTTCCATTTAGTTACTTGTTGTTGTGCCCTCCCTTGGAGAATAAGTCAATCCCCTCTTCTTTGTGACAGCCCCTCAAGTACTGTCACCCCTCATCCTTCTCTTCGTTAGACTAGACATACCTCCCTCCCTCAACTGTTCATTACACAATTTAGCCTCCAGACCCTTTATCATCATTGTTGCTTTTCTCTGCACTCTTTCTAGGATCTCAACATCTTTTTTGTATTGAGAAGGCCAGAACTGGATGCAGTATTCCAAGTATGGTGTCACCGATGCAGAATAAAGCGGTACTAGCACTTCATGTGATCTTGATGCCATACTCCTGTTGATGCAGCCCAGGACAAATTGGAGGAAGTGGAAACATCCGTGGCAAGACAGAGATACAAGACTTGCAGACACCCTCCCCCAACTCTCCAGACAATCTTACCCAATCGTAATTTCAGATGGAACAGAAGAAGACAATTACTGGGATGGAATCAGAATAACTACACATGCCAGGATACTACCTCTCTTTTTTCATCTGGCCCCATTCACTACCATTTGGGACGCCTTTCCTAGAATCCCATGCCATCCAAACCTTTTCCCAAGTCCATCCATCCCAGCTTCAGGAAGCTTGAACTCCTGACTCCAGAAGGAACAACCCTGAAGTGCAACTGCGTGACAATCATTTGCACAGAAGGAAACGTGCCCATTTGCATCGGAGAGAAGGAAACGCGTGTGGGTGAGCTAATTGTGATAGTCAGGGGGATTCTAGGGGCATTTTCTAAGGAAACCTTCCTGTTTCCTGAAATAGAGTCGTGCTGGCACAAAACCCCTTTCCTAGCACCCTTCTGACAAATCCCTTAGTTGCTAAGGAATGGGATTAAATGGTGCTGTTCTCTCCCTGCCATCCGCCATTAGCCGGTGACCCTGTCAAGGCTTCTAAATGCTCCTAAATCCAATAGGATTAAGTAGCTCAGTCCTTCCACCTCTCTTCATGCACCAAGCAGGGCCAGACTCCATCCGAGCAAGAAGGAAGTCAGGGTCAGACTCCATCCATGCAAGATGGCAGACATGGCTAAAACCTGGGCAATAGCAGCACCATTCTGCTTTCCACCAGTTCATGCGCTCCTCAACTTACAACAATTCATTAAGTGACTGTTCCAAGTTACAATGGCACTGGAAAGAGGGACTTGTGACCGTCTTTCACACTTAACAACCATCGCAGCGTCCCCAGGGTCACGTGATTGAAATTCAGACGCCTGGCAACTGACTCATATTTATGACGGTCGCAGTGTCCCAGGATCACGTGGTCCCCTTTGGCAACCTTTGGACAAACAAAGTCAAAGGGGGAAGCTCGATTCACTTAACAACCGAGTGACTAACTTAACACCTGCGGTGATTGGCTTAACAACTGTGGCAAGAAAAGTCATAAAATGGAGAAAACTCTCTTAACAGATGTCTCACTGAGCAACAGGAATTTTGGGCTCAATGGTGGTCGTAAGTCGAGGACTACCTGTAGTATGTAAAAATAAAAGCAAACCACCCTCCCTTCTAGCACTGATTATGTTACCTAGTTTGGTAATGAGTGCGATCCTAAGACATCTGGAGCACCACTTGAACACCATCACCACTGATGAACGTCAAGAGAACCGCCGAGGTCTACCTGTACTATTTTTCTTCTCTTAATCCTCAACTAAACGACTCGCCCTCCACATGGGGGGGAGGGGGGGAGGGGATTCAGAATCACAATTTCCCAAAAAGTCCAAGCCATTGAGTGTGTTGATTCCGACAGACCGAGACCCCCAGTTGTGGCTCCTGCTCAAGCAGAGGGCTTCTCCTGTCTAACAGACTCCTCAGCACTTGGGCGTGGAGCTCCCCAGGACACAGATTGCAGGAAAGCTGCCAACTTTACGCAAACAGCAGCCGGCCACGTGCAGCCAGAAAACGAGAGAAAGAGAAAGGCTGCGAGAGGCTCTCCCTCCCACTTAATGACCCAGGGCCCCTCCCTTCTGGGCCTCTGGGAAAAGTAAATTGAATAAAGAGAGGGGGGAGGGGGGAAATGGATGCGAAAGGAAAGGTCAAGGAAGTGACACTGGGTGGCCAATCTCTTTCATTCTTTTAGGGCTGGGGTCTCCAAAGGTGGCAACTTTAAGACTTGTGGACTTCAATTCCCAGAATTCTTCAGCTAGCGTAGCTTAAGTCTTAAGGCATAGCACAATCAGAAAGTTGCCAACTTTGGAGACCCCTGCCCTAGGGAAAGGAGGGAGGGAGGTAACAGAAGCTACAGGAACTGAAATGGAGATGAGGTTAGGGTTCCACCAAGCAAAGAAGGTTGGTCAAGGGAGCAGACACGGTCCTGGAGAACCTGGCCTTCTCATTCCTGCTTAGATGGATATCATGGCTGCTGTTTAAGGTTGTCCGATGATCAGTGGAAAAGAAAAGCAAGGATAGCCTTGCATCTTACAGAAGAAACAGATTGTGGTCTCAGAAGGGACAGAACAGAGTTGAAAGGGACCTTGGAGATCTTCTAATCCAACCCCCTGCTCAATCTGGAGACCTTATGCCATTCTGGAGAAATGGCTGTCTGGTTTCTTCTTGAAAAAGTCCAGTTGATGGAGCACCCATAACTTCTGGAGGCAAGCCATTCCACTGATTGATTGTTTTGGATCACAATTGTGATCACAAGGAATCACAAGGATCAGCTGCATTACATCGTCCTCAACAGGTAGCTGTCCAGTATTTTCTGTAGACCCTTCAGAGACAGAGAATCCATCATAGAGAGACTGTTTCACTGGCGTCTCACCTTTCTTCATTGGATTTATATTCAGTCTTTCATTCAGGAGTTTAAGAGAGTTCTTTCCTCCATCTTTTGTTCTTTCCTCCATCTTTTCACCACCACCAGAAGACAGTGAGCTGTATTGGGCTGAGACCGTGATTGGCCTAACATCCCGTAGGAGCTTCCATCACAGAGGTTATCTACAGAGATTCTCAACCATCCAGGACATGGTTGTCCCAAAGGTGCTTTTCCAAAAGGCAACTGGACTTTCTAGTTTTTTTTCTTTGAAGACGCTTCGCTTCTCGTCCAAGAAACTTCTTCCGTTCTTCTTGGATGAGAAGTTCTGAAGAAGTTTCTTGGATGAGGTGAAACTTTTTCAAAGAAAAAAAACACACACAAAAAAGTCCAGTTGCCTTTTGGAAAAGCACCTTTGGGACATCACTAAGGTTTGACTTGAACCTGGGGGGGGGGTGTCTCTCTGGTGCCAGTCCAATACTGCCACCATCACGCCAGCCTGGCTCAGAAAAACTCAGCAGGACAAAGAAAACTGGGAAGGTCAGTCAACTTTCAGTCTTCTGCTTGCAGATTCAGTGACTGTGCAGAAGGAAAACCCTCCCGTTAGAGGAGATGCCCATAAGGGCTGGGTTGTCAGCCAGTTGAAGGACACTTGCAAGGATAGTTTCAGTCCCCAGAAGGGAGATAACATTGCTTTCTGTCTGCATGGTAGCCTACCCTTTGCCATGAAAATGGGCATACGGGCAAAACAACTCTCAGAGTAGCCACAGGCAAAGAGTTCGGTCCAATACCTGAATACCCCCAAATGCCAACAGCTTCCCAGACAGAGAGAGTCTCTAAGCCACCCCTTGCAATCACGTGCAAAGAGATTTTAAATCTCTCGACAAAGGACTGAAGCCACACCCAGATCCTTTCCCCACCCACCTATCTATTCGGCAATTCGGCAATTACATTGATCCTTTTGTAGTATGTGAAAGACTTGACATTTCAACAGTTTGTCCTACCTAGGCCTGATCCGCAGGGCCAGGTTGCTTTAGCACAAGTTCTGTACAGGCCATTAATCGTTTCTCAAGGGCAAGAGGGCCTAACATCAGCCTCTGCTGGCCCCCAGCCCACCGGGAAGGCAGCCTCCTTCCCATCTCTTCCTGTTAGGTGTCAGATGCAGTGTTTTCTGGCTTATGGGTTACTTAAGGTGGCTCATTTTATGGTAGGCAAACGCTTGTCCTCCATCCAGTTGGGTATTGTGCACCGTCCCCTCCCTTCGAATTACGCCCCCCCCCCCTTTAAAAAAAAAAAAAAAAAGTTCATCAGCAGAGCAGCAAGCAAGCAAATAGTTGTTGAATAAATCTCCAGGCTATTTCAGGAACCAGTGGAAGAGTTAAAAGTTAAGACACTTTTTCTGGGGTTTTTTTTTCCTAAATTTCTGTCAGGTGCAAGAGGTCAGGAGCCAGGATAAAATTCAAAAGTGCTACAAGTTTATTCCACACTATCTATACGCAGGACTCTGAACTCCTAACGGTCAAGGCAAGTTGGCACCAGATAAGAGTCAACAGACTTCAAGAAGTGGGGGGGGGGGGAAACTGGACTTCGATCTCATATAGGGGTGTAGAGATGCCAAACTGATGGTGCATTTGACCCCACCCTCGGGCGCAGCCTGCTCCACTCTGACAATATTAGGTTTTAGCTTGAGGGAAACAGAGAAGTAATGTTAAGGAATTATTGAATTATCTATGTTTGATTATATTGTTTTCTTTGGATGATTGATCACCCTATCTCCACGGAGATTCTTAAAGCACTTTGATGTAAAACTAAAAATACCAATAAAACTTATTAAAAAAACAAAAACACCATGAGCACTCAATGAAATCCAAGCCTTGTCCTTCTTTTTATACAGTGTATGTTTTGCATACATGACACATATAAGAGCAGTCAGTGCTTGGTTTGGATGGGTTTGGACCTCATATTGATTTGTTTGAACTTTCCCCCACCCACTTAGGCTGAGGCATGGCGCTTAAAGTGTGTTCTTGCACAGGCACAATAATCAATTTAACATCACAATAAGCTTGGATTTTTCTTGGCAATAATTCGGAGTGAATTATTAAAAACTCAAAGAAGTAGTGCAAGATCGGAAGACGTGGAGAGACCCAGCCCACGGAAGCGCCAAAAGTCGGACACAACGGACGTCATGATCATATATAGCTAAATGTCATTTATTCCCCTGCCTTAAAGACCCACTGTGACTCAAGAAGAGGGGGGTCTCGACCTTCATTTGCTCTGGATTCACCCCTCACGTTAAGCCCACTTTCCCAACCTGGTGTCCTGCAAAGGCATAGACTTTCTTCTTTTTTGTAATTTTTTTTTTATTGTTTTATCATAAAAAGTAAAATACAAAACAGAAAAACAAACAAAGCAGAACAAAAGCAGACGTTCAGCACTAACAACAAAAAAGAAAAAAATGGTGTACAAAAGAAAAGAAAAAAAAGTTAATCCAAATGCTAAATAAATTTAACATTTAACATATAGAATCCACCTGGCTAGGCACTGGGAAAAAAGGAGAGAAAAAGCAGTAAATTCTCCTCCCCTTTTGCAAATATATATTTGCTGTTGTGACCCCAATCAGTGTGATATATAAATTAGAATCTGTGTGAACTAATGATCGGGTCAACAGCCATAATTAAACAAGTTGTAGTTTAATGCAAGTTTCACCATTCTGGATATCCTCTAGCTGTGTGGTCTTTAAATCCCAGAATTCTCCAGCCTATATCATATAACAGTGGTGGCGAACCTATGGCACGCATGCCAGAGGCGGCACTCAGAGCCCTCTCTGTGGGCACCCACGCCGTGCCCCGGAAATGGCCCCCGCCACCCTGGCCCCGCCTACCCAGTCTGCCATGCCCACCGCGGCCATGCCCACCCGGCACCCGGTGATAAATAAGTGGGTTTTGGGTTGCAGTTTGGGCACTGGGCCTCTAAAAGGTTCGCCATCACTGTCATATAATATCGTATAATCCAGCCCCTTGATGGAAGTAAACCTCTCATGCATGAGACGAAAACAAATGAGATAATTTGCTGACAACACCTTCAAACCAAACTTTTAAACCTTAGTCACCCATCATACCAAGAAAAATGTTTTTTTTTAAAAAAAAAACCAATGCAGATTAAAGTCAAACACAGCTGATGAAGATGACCCCACAGAAAAATTGAGCAGAGTGTGACAGGGAAAGAGTGATGAGCGTGATAACCAGGGGCAAAATGCTGTGGTACCCCCTTCCCTTGGAGCCTTAGGACCACGCTTAGTTTGCCTGATCGTTCATCCAGGGCTGGATTTGCAAAAGAGGGTGTCACATCTGCCATCTGCAAAAGAGGGTGTCACATCTGCCTACTTTGCATTGAAAATCTGAGCATTGACAAAAACGTCTTCTGTTAATTGCAAAAGGCCACAACTGTCTGGCTCCACACATACACCATGCCAAAACATTACGGCGTCCAAGTTCCTGGTAACAACTCAGTGTGAATGAAGCCAATACCAGCTAAAGAATTGGCAGATGTGGATTCCTATTGTTGTATATATAACAATAATAATAATAGCATCAGCCAGTTGCAAAAGGCACCTTAACTCATAACACCTTACAGTACCTTTAATATTATTAAACAACAGCAACTGCCCATCCCAGGCGCTTAGGAAGGACTCGATAGGTGAACACAAATGCAAAATCCAGTCAAAACATTTGGCTGACTGAGACCAACCAAAATCTTTTCTATATGTGTGTGAGCAAAAAAACCTGTTCTGCACCCCCCCCCCCCACACACAGACACACACCTGTGAATTTAAACGACAGCAGGAAGCTAACTTCTTCAATGACAGCTCTCTGTTTTTTCCCACACCACCCATTTAAGGAGGTTTGGGTGGAATCAGAATTGTGCAACTCCATACACACAACACATTCCTTCCTGGAAGGCAGCCTGATGCAAAATGACTTTGCAGGAAACAGCACTGTTCCTACCTCGCAGGGCTGGGGTTGGCAGGTTGGGCCCAGCTGGGCTCTCTGACCATGTGGCCATTTGTTTTTATATTTAGTGGTATTATTTACCAGTATGGTACTATAGTTAGATCCTGGATTAGCATTAGAGCCAGTTTGAGCAACCCCTCAGATGTGGAAGCTCCCTGAGGGACTTTGGGCTGGTCCCATCTACCTCACAAGGTGGTTGTGAAGGAAAAAGCAAGAGCTATGTATCCTGCCCTAAAGATGGGAGGGAGGGGGGAGGGACGGAGTGAGAGAAAGGAAGGAGGAGGAGTAGGGAGGGAGGGGGGGGGGGAGGGGAGGAAGGAAGGATGAGGGAAGGAAGGAAGGAAAGGAAGAAGGAAGGAAGGGGGGAGGGAGGGAGGGAGGGAGGAAGGAAGGAAGGAAAGGAGGAAGGAAGGAAGGAAGGAAGGAAGAAAGGAAGGAAGGAAGGAAGGAAGGAAGGAAGGAAGGAAGGAAGGAAGGAAGGAAGGAAGGAAGGAAGGAAGGAAGGAAGGAAGGAAGGAATTCCTGGCTGAGAATTCTGAGGGTTGAAATCCACCTATCTTAAACTTGACACAGTAGTCAACACAGTTCTAGTATGATCTGCATTTCCAAGAACATCAGTGAGCCCACACGGTCCCACAGGCAATTAGATAAAATAAAAATGGTGCCAACACCAAGCAAGCCCACAACAGAAAGCCAAGGTGGGATGGGAGGACAGGAAGACGGGTCTTCTGCTAGTGTGTGACAATTGGCCACACACATCCTTGCAGCAGCCATTTGGGAGAAAGCTCAAACGTATCTGCGCGTAGATCCGTAGTGCTTGCCATGTGGTGCTCCTTTCAGTTCTCACAAAGAGGCTTGCAGTGGGAGGCCATCATTTGCAAACCAGTCAACACACAAGTGACAGCATCTTCCTTTGTCCTTTGTAGCACAGGCTGCCTTCTTCAGCCTTCTGCGTTCTGCACCTGTGAAATGCATCGTTTTCAGCCGTTTCTGATTAAAGCCATCCCTCTTAGCAGGGCCCAGAGGGGAAGCAGAGGCAGAACAGAAGCAAAACTGGGTGGAATTTACCCCAGATTTCCACTTCAGTAGCTTTGATTTTCTTAGCGGGGATTCCCTTCTGCAAATAATCTTAGCTGCATTATTGGCTTCATTTTTGAGAGGGGGATGGCCTCTCTATAGTCTTCAGAACCTGTTTCTTGGGAAGTTTGGAAAAGCTCTCTGAGGTCAGAATAACAGGGTTGGGAGGGACCTTGGAGGCCTTCTAGTCCAACCCCCTGCTCAAGCAGGAGACCCTACAGCATTCCAGACAAGTGACTGTCCAGTCTCTCCTGGAAAACCTCCAGCGATGGAGCACCCACAACTTTTGAAGGCAAACAGATCCACTGGTTAATTGTTCTCAGTGTCAGGAAATTTCTCCTTAATTCTAGGTCGCTTCTCTCCTCGATCAGTTTCCATCCACTGCTTCTTGTCCTGCACCTGGGGTGCTTTGGAAAATAGGTTGGCCCCCTCTTCATTGTGACAAGTCCTCAAATATTGGAACACTGATATTAGGCTTTTTTCTCACTAGACTAGACATACCCAATTCCTGCAACCATTCTTCATAGGTTTTAGCTACCAGCCCCTTAATCATCTTTGTTGCTCTTTTCTGTACTCTTTCCAGAAACTCCACAAGAGCACTAAGCAACCCCCAATTCATACAAGTTGAGTTTCTCTGTCCAAAAACAGTGGCTTCCAATTTCTTATACCTAGTTTTGGGATAGTGAGGAGGCTACGATCCCAAGAGACAAGAGATCGAACCATTGGCCTCAATTGATGTGGTGTAGGCCTTAAATTTTTTAATTACAATCTAGTCAGCCACATAAAGAAAAGTTTGGGAACCATTGTCCAACAGCTTCCCACTACATGTTGGGGCATGTTTTACGACATATATGTGGAAAGGTGCCGCCCATTTAAACATAGCTGCTACTTACTGATGGCTTGTGGGGAAACTGGTTTTTCGTCCTCTTGAAAAGTCTTGTGTTGTCCAATGTTTCCTCAGACTTTTGCCTCCAAAGCAAACCTAGTTTTGAAACCCTGAGAGAAGAGAACAGAAGAAAGTCTGAAGTCCCCAAACAGTTCTCTTTGTGAGTTTTAAACTGGGGAAACCTTCTCTTTGCATAAGTAACTGCCATTCTTCATCCCGTCTTCATAGCAGATGGAAACCCCCAATGGGGAGCCATGAAGGAACCTAGAACACAACCCACAGGGTTGAATGGAAATGAACAAGAGTCGGTTGAGAGGACTTCAGATGTTGCTCAAACTAAAGCTTTTAGTATTACTTGAACTAGGGAATTTATAACTTCTGCAAGTTCGCACAGAGTGTCAACCACCCCAACTTCGTCAGTTAGGAAAGAAAGACTCCTGGTCCATGATTAACCAAAAGTGCACTTTACTAAAGCCAAAGTGGTTACAGAAGAAGCAAAGCTGGATCTGAGATTTTCATGTACAAAAGATACCGTCAATTTTCCCCGTTCCCAGCCAACCCAGTCAGTTATTACTGACTGTCCAATTAGGTATTGACCAATTGTTTGGGTGACGCTCCCTCACTTTGTGGGCTCGCAGATTCCGCGTTCTTTTGGCGTGGCCTTAGAATGGCTGGTGCCACTCACGGGACAGCACGGCTTAGTTTGAGTCCTCCTGTCTCCCTCCCTGCATCCCTACCTCGCTGCTCCCTCCCCTCGTTGCTAATGTCAGGCTGTCAGCTTGCGAGGCGTAGCTTAGCAGAATGGCAGCCATGACACAGGCACAGACAACGGCTAGTTAGCCTTCTCCAACATGGCCGCACTTTCTGGCACGTCTCCTCTCCTGGGAAAACTCATCCTGCTTTGAGGAGATCTTGGGATTCAGTCTTTTCAAAGGGTATGATTACCATGACATGTAGCAGGTGGCAGGACTTGGGTGGTCTTGACCGAGCTTGGAAGCTAATCAGAATAAAGAATAACAGAGTTGGAAGGGGCCCCGGAGGTCTTCTCGTGCAGGGGTCCCCAACCTTGGCAACTTAAAGACCTGTGGACTTCAACTCCTAGAATTCCCCAGCCAGTACCTTGTGGAAAACAAAGTACCTTTGCCGAGTGGAAACAGTGTTTAACCTAAAGTTTTTGCTTCAAACCACAGAGAAGACCCTCACTTCCTCCCTAGCATCCCTCCCAAGGGGGATTTCAAAGTTGAACTAACACTTTTTTTTAGAAGCCCCCACAACCGGCAGGGGACCCAGCGTTTGCTTCCTGTTTCCATTGTGGCTTGTGAACTGTGTGAAGTGCCAATTCCGGTGTGAGTCAATTCTCCTGCCTATGTTGTCTCGTTGGACAATATTCTGGGTAAAAAGATTAGCAGGCCATCCCCATTCATCACCACAAAAACAGAAGTGAGAGATGCAGCAGAAACCCCCAACCCACTTCTTGTACTGCTGCTTACCTCCTCCAAGGAAACCACGAGGAAAGAATTAAAGCTTTGGAAGACTCTAATAGCAGGGGAGGCACAAGGCCTCTCTGGGCTCAAAGACCACAACAGCCTTTGCACAACCGTCCAAGCTCCTTGATCTAAGAGGCAGAGAATGAATGAATGAACCTTTATTATCAAAGTATAACATGTATACAGTGAGATTGGCTGAGCCTCCCTCCGTGCCCCCCCACAACTCACAGTGACTACAAACCCCCAACTTATTACACCCTGTGAGCTAATTGCACAGCACGCCGGCCTCACGGGTCTGTCATGCATAAAATTATTATGTCCCATTCAAGAGCCTGACAGCCCCTGGATAAAAGCTGTTCTTCAGCCTGTTGCTACGGCTGGCTATGTTTCTGTATCTCCTACCAGATGGTAGGAGAGTAAAGAGGTACCGACCAGGGTGAGAGTCATCCCTGAGAATTTTCCTCACTCTACCAAGGCAACGGGCCCTGGCGATGTCATCCAGGCCCCATTTAGAATCATAGAATCCTCGGGCTGGAAGGGAGCTTGGAGGTCTTCTAGTCCAATCCCCTGCTCAAGGCAGACGACCTTATACCATCCTGGTCAAATGGTTGTCCAGTCTATTTTTGGAAACCTCCAGTGATGGAGCACCCACAACTCCAGGAGGAAAGCTGTTTCATTGATTAATTGCTCTGTTGGAAATTTCTCCTTAATTCTAGGTTGGGTCTCTCTTAGATAAGTTTTCATCCATTGTCCCAAAGGTGCTTTTTCAGGACGCAACCGGATTTTCTTGTTTGTCTTTGAAGACATTTCGCTTCTCATCCAAAAAGCTTCTTCAGCTCTGACTGGATGGTGGGGAATGGAATCCAGTCAGAGCTGAAGAAGCTTCTTGGATGAGAAGTGAAACGTCTTCAAAGAAAAACAAGGAAGTCCAATTGCCTCCTGAAAAAGCACCTTTGGGACCACCATGACCTGGACGACTGAGAATCCCCATAGACTTTTCATCCATTGCTTCTTGTCCTACCCTCAGGTTCTTTGGAGAATCGGTCGTCCCCCTCTTCTCGGTGACAGCCTTTCAAGTAGCTGCCATGTCACCCCCTAAGCCTTCTCTCCTGTTTGAGGGAGCAGAGTTTTAAAGCGTGAAATGGGTGCCCTAAGCATTTTCCAGGCTTAATTCTGGCCCTTAATATTCCCCAGCCCGTTAAAAAAAACGCCAAAATTCTTGTTTGCGCTTGCAAGGAGGATGCCAGGGTCTAGAAAAGAGATGCTAACAGATTTATATGGCTCTGTTTTGTACCTTTGCAGTTGAGAAGGCGGCTTCTCTTCACTGAGTTTGGAGGCAGATAATTCTGCCAAACTGAAGGGCATCATCCAATTATTTCCACTGCATCCAACTTTTTATCTCTGCAGGATCGCTGGCTTGTTGCCTTGCTCTCTTCAAAATATGCTCCACAGTGAAGAAGAGCATGCTGCTTTGGGTTATGTGTCATCAGATCATTTAATCATTCTAGCTCTTTTAGACCAGGGCTTTTCAACCTGTGGTACCCGTACCACTTGTGGTACATTAATGAGTGGCAGGTGGTACGCAGCCCTGCCTAGCCAAGTGTAGTGGGGAAGGGAAAGAGCCAGGCAAAGACTTACAGTGAGAGAATCCTCTGGAGCTGCAGATTTTACTTATGAATGGAGCCATTTGGGGAGGCTGCCTTAGCCGGCAGCCAATACTTACATTTTTTTTTCTTCCTTAAGTGCCGGCTGGGCTCCTTACTTTCCTTTCTAGCCAGTAGCTAATTCTTAAAGGGGAAGTGCCTTTTTAAGCTAGTTCACTCAGCAGCTTGTCTTTTCTGTCTCTGGAGGCCTTTCCTTGTTTGATCAATATATGGAAGAGGGAAAATATGGGTGGGTTCAAATTCTTCCTTCAGAAGGAGATGAGAATGAGAAAAAGGGAGGCAGGGAAGGGAGGGAGGGAAGGAAGTCCCGCCTTAGCAGTTGGCCACCAGCAGCTCTGCCATTGACTTTGCTTGTCAAAAGGTTGCAGAAGGGGATCACACGACCCTGGGACACTGTGACCATCATAAATATGAATCAGTTGCCAAGCATCCAAATATAAATCACATGACCCTGTTGCTGCAATGGTCATAAGTGTGAAAAATGGTCATAAGTCATTTCAGTGCAATTGCAACTTTGAACAGGGTTTTTTTTTTGTCACCAAGTTTTTGACACCTTGCTAGGTGGTACTCGAATATTGCCATATCCTAAAAGTGGTACAATCGGTGAAAAGGTTGAAAAGCCCTGTTTTAGACTACCCCTACTGGAATCCACTAGTTTTGCCATCTGAGAATCACCGACTATTCCAAAAACGAGGACAAATGAATTTATTGCTCCCTCGTATGACGCATAAGTCCCTTCATTACTGCCTTTTTCTAATAGGACTCATCTAGCAATTAGAAGTAAGAGGATCTCGATGCTGGCAGCTCAATTTTCCTTTTTTTCAAACAAAAAACGTGCAACACTGAAGTGTATTTCAATTTATGGATGAAGGCAAAAGTAAATATCCCAGGATAATGTTGCAGGATCCAATCCGAGTCGGTCACTGGGACCACAGTTTTCTCTTCCGAGCTTTTGGATTTGTGCTGGAGTCCATCTTCAGGGAATTTGTCTCTAGCAGAGTGTGTGCTTTGGGCTGTTTTCTCTGTGTATTTATATGGTGCCTGTTGTATGTGGGGTTTTTAGATGTTGATTGGGGTGCTGATGGCTGTCTATTAAGTGGTTGGCTGTTGTTTGCTTGTGCCGCCAAGCCGTCCCCTTCTACGTACTTGATATGCTGGGGGTAAATCAGCACTCCTGTTGACTGATGAGGGGCCCATTCCCCAGACTTCAATCCCTTCCCTGGTTGTTTTTGTGCAACAATTTTAGTAACTGCAAGATTGAATATGTTGTGTCCTGGGCCTTGCTGAGTCAATCAGCAAGGCTCAGGATATCTGCAGGACAACTGCAGAGACCTGGGCAGACCACGTGTTTGCCCGGGACCCAGACAGGCTGTCTCCAGCCTCGTGCGCATGCGCGAGGCGGGAGAATAGCCTGCATTCATTGGTTGAGCCTCCCCTTGCAGGGGGAGTATATAAAGGGCATGTTGCCATTCTTTGCTTGCTTCTGTTCAGTGAATGTATTCAATAAAGAACATCTTTTGTACCAACTGCCTCGTCTTCATGTCTGCCCTGCGAACAGAACAGAATATATGTCCTTGTTCACTGCAGTGTGAGGCTACCAATGAGTTCGTCTCCTCATCTGACACTCGCTCACTTGTATTCTTGCAATTTGGTGATTAGCTTCCTCCTCGTCTGTCCTACATAGTCACAGGGGCAATCCATGCAGGGATCCACTAGATCAGGAGTCCCCAACCCCTGGTCCGTGGAGCAGTACCGGGCTGCGGCATGCCAGCAACCGGTCCACACGAACAAGAAAAGCCCCATCCACAGGATGCAGGCAGCAGACAAAACCATGCCCCTTCCGGTCTGCGGAAAAACCTTTCTCCAGGTAACCGGTCCCTGGTGCCCAAAAGGTTGGGGACCGCTGCACTAGATTACATTGGAAGCATCTCTCACCTCCAAGCCCATTCTGCCTGAACTGTTCACGTAGGCATCTGCTCTCCAGCTGTTTGGCTTGCTGAGTGGACAGTGGCTTCTCACCCTGCCATGTAATGTTCTGTACTTTAATTTATGGAGGTGAAGGGCAGAAGGCCCTGGAGAACAGAGTGAAGATAGGAATCCAGATCCCTGCTAATTTATTTTTGGAGAGCAGGAGTGTGTGGCAGCACCAAAGACAAGGTCTTCTATTTTGTTTTCAGTATCTGTGGAGCTGCTTAGTGGCTGGATGAGGAAAGACAATTAAAAAATACTCCATAACCAAACAAGCATTAATATATATATATTACTTTTCTGATAGATTAATCATAAAAGGTTCTAAACTTGAAGCCGACTGATACACTGAGCTCAACCTACCAGATCATAGAATGTAAGAGTTGGAACAGATTTTGGAGGTGTTATGTGCTGCTGGCCACTTTCCTTCGTGACCAGAGGCAAGCTCGCCTGACCAATAACCAGCCAAGACACAGTGAAGGCCTTTTGTTTCGTTTATTTCAATAATAAGCGGAAGAGAAGCTTTCAAAGCTTGGTTCTCTTCAAAGTTCTAACCCAAAATATTCCCTTCTTTATACAGCCCTGTCCCGGCCGCCACATCCCTCCTCTTTCCCCATTGGCTGAGGTACTATGAGGTTACACTCTTTCCGACCGTCTCCTACATATTTCCTGCTACATACTAAATCATACATTATATGTACATTAATAAAATAAAATATTAGACATATTCAATTGTTGGTTTTGAGTTCTGGGCTCCTTAGAACAATAGGTTCTTTCCTGTTTTTCAGTTCAGTATGCCTTTCCTCTTATCTTATTCAGCTTGTTTTCCTGTATTTCAATCCAGTTAAGTTTCCCTGGCTAGCCATTTCCTCTTACAGCTGTTTTTATAGCTTGTATTCTTCCTTTTCCCACTCTAAGGCCCAGCTAAATTTTTGCCTACGTGTTTATCTTACACCCTCCCTTTATGCTACCCTTTCCTGGTTCCCATCCATTGTAGTTTCTTTGGCAAGCTTGTTTCTCCACTCAGTAGTAAGTTTCCACTGCAGCAAATTCAATTTTAAATTTCTCTTTCAATATTAAATTTTGAAGACCTTTCCTTTACTTCTACCAGAGGTCTAGTTCAACCCCTTGCCCAGTTCAGGAATCCACTGTTAACAGCATCCTTGGGAGATGCCAACATGCTAAAATTCAGTTATTGTTGAGTATCTGTTAGAGACAGGAAATATTTCTGACTGAAAGCCAGCTCTTTCCAGATTGATCCTACTGCTTCTTTCATTGCCTCCTGAACAAACTGAACAAGTCAGCCTCATCTTTAGATTCTTTAGATATCTGAGAACAGCTCTCATGTTTCCTTTGCAATCTTATCTAAAGTCTCCATTCTTCATTTTTCTTTCTCTCTCATCCTGACCCCTTACGGTCGTGGTTGTACTCCTCTGAACTCATCTTTCAATGACCTTCCTAGGATATGGTGTCCAGAAGTCAACATGGTAGCTTCAGTGAGACCTGACCACTGCAGAATAGAGAGGGGAAAATGGATACGCTTGACCCAACATACTTTTGATGCAGTCTAGATCAGGGGTCCCCAATCCCTGAGCTGCGGCCCACTACGGGCCGAGGCCTATTCAGAACTGGGCTGTGAAGAGTGGGCTGGCACGCATGTGCACGCACAACTTGCGCAAGCGGCATGTCAGCATGTATGCACACGCATGCGCAAGTCATCTTGCACAAGTCAAGCTGCGCACATGTGCACCAGCCTGCCAATCAAGCGGCCCAGTTCCCCTCTCCCCCCCTCCAGCCGTAAAGGTCTAGATGTTTGTGGGCAGCTGCATCACATGGGGTAGAGAGCCAAAGGAATGGCCCTGAAGGACAAGACCTACAAGGCTTTGGCTACTTAGCATGGCCTACCTTGCAGGGCTGATGCTGCTGGGTCATATACAGCTTGTGATCACCAGGCCAAGATTCTTTTACCCGCACAACTGCCTTTCCCTCAGCTACTTCAGACCTTTGGTTCTCCACTTTATACTTGTTCTTACGAAATGCGTCTGGTTTCTACCCATTTATCGAGATTGTCAGGACCCTCTTGAATTATTATTCACTCTTTGAGGTAACAAAAGATCTGATTTTTCTCTCCTTATCCAAGCAGGTTGTAAACACGCCAAGCAGCAGAGGGGCCGTTAACAGAGACCTCTGGAGTCCCATTTCATACCCCTTTCCAGCTTGACCAGAGCCAGTATGGTGTAGTGATGAAGGCACCAGGCTAGAAAGCGGCAGACAGCGAGTTCTAGTCCCGCTTTAGGCACAAAAGCCAGCTGGGTGACTTTGGACCAATTGCCAGGAGATGGGGAGTTCTAGTCTCATCTTAGGCATGAAAAGGGGCTGGGTGACTTTGGGCCAGTCACTCTCTCTCAGCCCAACCCACCTTACAGGGTTGTTGTGGGTAAAAAAGGAGGAAGATGTTGGATATGTTCGCCATCTTGAGTTATTTGCAAAAACAATAAAGGCGGGACACAAATAAAAATAAAATAAAAATTGATATTTATATATTTGTTGAGTTTCATTTAATGTATCATAGTCCAGCTCACAATCTTGTCTTCACTACTAGGATCTCATGGGAGGCATTATTAAATGCTTTGTTTATTCAAGGCATACTACCACCCCTTTACCATGGTCATCTAAGCAAGCATCTATCTCTAGGGGGGGGGGGAATCAGATTCACCATTTTTTAAGTTGTCTTGGGTTTACACTTATTCTTTTATAAACCAATGCTAGCTAATCAATGCATTTTCAAAATGTGCAAGAACAAATTGCTTATTTGTTCTAAAGTGTTGCCTGAATTCAGTCAGCTGATGAGTCCATAGTTCCCAGGTCTTTTCCCCCTCTTTTAAAGCATTGAATCTTTTGTGATCCTCTTGCACTATGATTTCTCAATATTTGAAGAAACAGGGTTCAAGATGACATCCACAAAGCTTTTCAACAAAGGAAACTCATTCATGGTGGCACCTAAGGACCTCCTTAGCCCTTTCTTTACTTACCAATACAATACTCCACTATGTCATTTATATTACTTATGTCCACCAGAACTGTTGAAGGAAAAGTCTTCATCATGGTTCAGTCGAAGCCGGGAATAAACAACATGGCGACTGCTTTAGAAAGGTTGCAGTTTATTGAAGGAGAGCCAGACAGAAAGATGGCTCTGGAAGAAAAGAGAGAGCACATATAGGGAGTGGGTTTTTATACCCTCTGGAGCCTTTTGTTTGGAGTTGTTCCTGTAGCATGAACTTTGACCCGAGTCTGAGTGTGCCCTTTGGCATCTGTGGGTGGGGTATGTAGATTTTAGGTCTTTGTCTTCCTAAGCTTCTAGCTGGGGGCCTCCAACCTTCCTGGATTATTTACATCTGCATTTCTAGAGCTGATTTCTCTTGGGGGAGGGAGACTTGGGGCTATTAAGAAAAACTGGGCATGCTTTTCTGCCTCTTTAATATTTCCTTCTGGGGGGGGCTGACTTCCCACAGAACACAGTGCTCCTTTGAAGACCCCATCCAAGTAGGAATTGAGGAATTGTATGGCAGTACTGTTTTCACCAGTACTGGGCCCTGCCCTTCCTTCTGCTATTCACATAGCCACAAAATACCTTTTGTTATCAACATTCCTTGCAAAATTCCTTTTGTGTTTTAATCTCCTTTTTATCTTTCTTTCTGCAGGCATTAATTACTTAGTGGTCTGGTTTCTTGGTGATTCCACCCATCTTGTGTTTCCTATTCATGCGCCCAACTCTTGGCAGCCAAAAACCTTCTATGCATCCTAACATTTTCTAATATGCAGAAGTTTCTCCTCCTTAGGATTGTACTTTTGTTATCTTATTGATGAGAAATTCCTGTGTTCCCTTTAATCTTACAACAGTTGTCTGTGGGATGCCATCATGCATTTTTCAAAGCTTATATAAACTGGTGGTCCAGAAAATGAGGTGGCAGGCTAAATTTTCAAAGAAAACCTGCAAGGGCTCAGGCTTATTCAATAAAATAACCCAGTGGTGGCGAACCTATGGCACACGTGCCAGAGGGGGCACTGAGCCCTCTCTGTGGGCACGCGCGCCTCACTCTTTGGCTAAGTTTTCGCAGGAAAAAGCCATTTCTCAAGCCCCTTCCTAGCCAAAACAAGCCTCCGGAGCGAGCAAGCTGTTTTCAGCTTTGAATTATATCAAATCTGACACCAGAAACAGACTAACAGATGACCTGAGTGCTGCATGTGTTGCTCTCAAACTTACAAAGTATAAGCCAAGGTTAGACAAATTATCAGCATGCATACAACAGCAAAAATCACATTAATTGTTCAAAAGCATGCCAAATGCAAACTTTTACCTTTCAGTAAAAAGTTGTTTGTATCATTGAAAGCTTTGTTATTGTGTTTTTCTTTTAAGACAAAAGATGTTAATGCATGAGTTGTTTTTTTGTAAACTAAAACCTCAGTATTCAGATTAAATTGCCGTGTTGGCACTTTGCGATAAATAAGTGGGTTTTGGGTTGCAGTTTGGGCACTCGGTCTCTAAAAGGTTCGCCATCACTGAAATAACCTTTACACGGCGGTTGTATGCTGCCACCTAGTGGGCAAAATGAAAAGGACAGCAAGAATAAGATCTGGGAAACAAATTGGAACAAATGGCAAAAGTCAACTTGTAATTATGTTGTTGCTAGTTCAATCTTCTCCAGCTGATGGCCTCCACAGTAAATACTAGAAATTCTCCTGTGGTTTGAAGCAGAAGACAACAGAAGGTCCCAACTGGCAGTTAGGGAGGTCAACAGTCATTCAAAAACCATTTGGTTTAAGGAGATTAACTGTTTTCTGTAAGACTTCCAGTGAAGTGAACAGAACAGAGTTGGAAGGGACCTTGGAGGTCTTCTAGTCCAACCCCCTGCTCAAGCAAGAGACCTATACCATTTCAGACAAATGGCTGTCCAGTCTCTTTTTAAAAGTTCCAAAGTCATGTGAAATTGTAAATGATGTATCTGCAATCTGGCCTAATATAGAGTAAGAGTTATCATGAAGATTTTGCATTATCCGAAGACAATGCCATATAATCACAGGAAAAAAAGCTGTAATGCCCAGAATTTATGAGTGGAGAGATATCAACTCTCAGTGGCTCAGGAAATCCTATTCTAGTTCTGACATACAGCTAGAAATATAATGCTGCTTTGTGTATTTAGTCTGTTCCTACCCTAAGCCCCGTATTAGCTAAAAATACTTTCCATTTTGGATGCAAATGAGGGAGGCCAAACCTGTCCAGATGTTCAAAACAAAAAGGAAGTTTTTAGCAATGGGAGACTTTTTCTCATCCCCCCCCCCCCGAAGGCAGTCTGGTTAGATGAGAGCACCAATGAGTTACATTTATTGATGTTTGGTTCTCATAAAAACATTAGTTGAAATAAAAACACAAATCACTCAGTCGTTATATTAAGACGGTCCCTGGACAAGAACAATCGCCATGCAGGTACAGTATTTCCTGACCGCTGCTCCCCCACCAAAGTCCTGCCATCCCTGATGAGCAGCTCTTGTTAGTCAGCCTGTATCAGAATGTTTTTCAACCTTGGCAATTTTAAGATAAGGGGACTTCAACTCCCAGAATTCCCCAGCCAGGGTGCTAGTTAGGGAACTGTGGGGGTTGAAGTCCCCAAATCTTAAAAGTTGCCACGGTTGAGAAACACCGGCCTCTGCTTCCCATTTCCTGCAACTCAAGATTTAAAAAAAATAAAAATAAAAAGATCACAAGCAGTATATGCCAATGACCCATTTTGGGAAAACTCCACTCGTGGGAAACACCACACAAGCATGCCTGGGCTTGGAAAATGGATGTTAAGTGTGTGTTCTGTGCTTTACCCAGGGCATGCTTGTGAGCCTAGCAGCTAGAGAGCAAGGTGCATGAGAGGGCCCATGTGGCACGCTTGCCAATCATAAGGCACCCTTGGGAAGTTTGGTTGAAATTCAATCAATTAGTAGAGGGGTCTCCAACACTTGGCAACTTTAAGACTTGTGGACTTCAACTCCCAGAATCCGCTGGCTGGGGAATTCTGGGAGTTGGAAGTCCACAAATATTAAGGTTGCCAAGTGTTGGAGACCCTTGAATTAGTACATTTGAAACAAGCTGGAAAATAGGTTTTCCCAGCTTTGCTTCCCACCATCTCTTGTCAACATATCCACAAGGTGCCAGGCTTGAAAAAGAGGCTCCAAACCAACATGCATCAGGGTTAACCATTTTCCTTGCCCCGACTGAAGCAGCTGTTATAGGCTGTTCCCCCCCCCCCACTCCACCTTACACCAAAGAGGCAAAGGCATTTTGGGAGTTCTCACCTACCACATGTATTCTTATGCTGTGCATTCTGGCGCTCACATGAAAAGGGAAAAATTGTACCCTCCCTTCCTCTTCCTTACATTGGCCACCCAGGATTGCCTAGCCCAGGGGTAGGCAACCTTGGCTCTTTTGTGACTCGTGGACTTCAACTCCCAGAATTCCTGGGCCAGCCATGTTGAGGGGAAAGGGAGAGGTTTCCAAGCGGAGCCATGCTGGCTCAGGAATTCTGGGAGTTGAAGTCCACCAGTCATGAGGGGCCCATAGTTCCCCCATGCTGGCTCAGGAATTCTGGGAGTTGAAGTCCACGAGTCATAAAAGAGCCAAGGTTGCCTTCCCCTGGCCTAGCCTATCACCAAGCAGGACTCTCCACCTCCCACATGACAAATGGCCGCCTTGGACCAACATGGACGAAGACGAGTGCAGACAGGTCCTCCTTTTGCTTTAAACTGTTATGCCCCAATTCAGAGACGGCGTCCTTGGACGGTCGAGATAGCACTTTTGTTGGATGTCACCAGATTGACAGTCACATTTCCCCCCACTTGGAAGCTGAGGAAATAAGCCAAGGTGGTCAGTTCTAAGAGGGGAGGAGGGAAGAGACTTCAGCTGCATAAAAACGTGGCCTTCCTTCGCTCTGTGGACAGAGACGGAACCACGGGCAATAGCCTGGCCCTTAATGCCAAGGGGCTCTCAACAGGTCCGCTGCCCACTCCCAGTGGCCAAAGAGGTGGCATTCAGTTGTGCCTCAGGGAAAAGAGAAGGCACTTTGGCAGCACAGCAGCTCCTCTGTAAGCAGAGCACAGGATTAGCAGGAAGCCAAAAAGAAGCCTCGGAGTCTCCATGAGGTTGCAGGAAGCAGCACTGGGGCTGTAAACAGTTGGCTGGTCTCACACCACGCGGCAGCTGCTGCTGCGAGGCGATTAATCTCTACAAAAAAGGGAAGAGGCAATAACCCGGGAACTCTACTGAGCCTTGTCCCAAATGGCTTGCAGGGAGCCTCAAGTATCCAGGGAGGAAGAAATGAGTCCCTCCCCCCCCCAAGAACGTAATGTTTTACTCCAGCAAACCTCCCCACCCCCCCACCCCCAGGGCTAGAGCAAATAAGATCACTACGCAGAAGTGGCCGCACAAAACTGTTTTTCAAGATGGCCAGGGCTGACGGTGTTGCTTTCTTTCAAGAAGGAGACGTGGCAGAGAACGGGGAGGAAGAGGAGGACAGACGCAGGCAGAGGTGACTGAGATCCCAAAGACATCCTTCTCCTTGGTCTTTTTCACAGCCTGGAGTAAAGAGGCATGGGCTGGCAAGGTTGCAAGCCAAGCCCTACTCCTTTAAGCATAGTCTATCTGAATAGGGCTGCGGGTTCCTTCATTCTTATGGTCTTGGCTGGACATGCTGGTCTTCCCTTCCCCGTTGCTGTTCTCGCCCCCACTGTCCCAGGATTTGGAAGCGGCGATATAGTCTTTCACAGCAATTTCCATGTTCCTTGCCTTCAACGCTGCTAAGTGCAGTTTCTCCAAGAACTCAGGCATGCCTGTGATGGGGACAATGAGGGGGGCAGGTGGGTGGAGAGGAAAGTATACCAGCTGAACGACAAGAATCCAACACCTACACACAGTCGGTGAAACTGATCCACTCTCAAAAGCACTAAGCATTCAAAATTAGTGGTGATCCCGGTGGGCTGCTTAGGACCTCACCAGTGCCTTAAGTAAGACATCCTTCTCTTGAGATTCAGCTTGAAGAGCAATCCCACTGGCACCAATTGCTGCAGGATCTCCGCTCCTCCCAGAACACGGCTGCTTTGGCAGACCAAGGCCCCGAGTTGCACTCAGGAGCGAAACCTTCTAGACATCTGAACAGGAGTCCCACCAGAAATCTCGGGACTTGTTCTGCTAGGGCAGGAGTAGGCCACCTTGGCTCTTTTATGACTCGTGGACTTCAACCCCCAGAATTCCTGGGCCAGCCACGCTGAGGGGAAAGGGAGAGGTTTCCAAGCTGAGCCATGCTGGCTCAGGAATTCTGGGAGTTGAAGTACACGAGTCATGAAGGGGCCATAGTTCCCCCATGCTGGCTCAGGAATTCTGGGAGTTGAAGTCCACGAGTCATAAAAGAGCCAAGGTTGCCTACCCCTGTGCTAGGGAGAAGCAGAACCTGAAGTGGTGCCTTTTAAATTCACTAAGCATCAATAACCAGCTTTGAGTAAGTTCAAAATCCAGTGAAGTGCAGGATCCTCTGCAAATTTCAACGGTTCTCAAATACCAAACCTGATCATGAATCTGATGGGGCAATGAAGCCCCTATCATACAAGACCAACTTCTTTTCACCTGGGATACCAGGATAATATTCTGACAAGCTATCCACCCACCCATCCATTCCACTTCTATACCATTTCCCCATTAAAAGAAAACTGAAACAGTTCACATTTAAAAATTGCAAGTACAGTTAAAATAAAAAAATAAACAAAACATGCATTAAGTTATTTCGTTAAAAAAAAAATAAAGCCAGCAACATAAACATTAAAATGGCAATGCAAAACAAGAGCCGCAATTAAAAAGTCAAATGAGCACCTCTCAGCTTGGGAGGGAAGCCCCCCCCCCCAGGCCCTTTGAGGATGAGCTCAAGATACAGATAGGTCCACGGGGGGAGCAGAAGTTCCTTCAGATATATGGGACCATGAAAGGTTGTATCGATTAAAGTCAGACCCCAGCACTGGGAGGGGAAACAGACTGGGACTGAATTCGCCCGATACGTTCCTACCTACGCTTCCCATTCGTTCCTTGTGCTACAGATTCTTTTATTAACTAAGCTTCTGAATTATCTTCAAGGGACGTTCAATGTATTGCAGCACAGGTAGTCCTTAACACCCACATTTGGGACCGGCACCTAGGTTGCTAAGTGATGTGGTCATTAAGCGAGACATCGTGTGAACACGATGGGCGTGCAACCTTGTTTTCTGTCACTGTCGTTAAGTGAGACATCACGTGATCATGACTTAACAGTTTTACTGCTGGCTTTTTGTCAGGAGCGGCTGTGAAATGCAAATGGTGACCACACGACCTGTTGCAAAGTGACTGAATCTCAAATTATATGACTGTGGAGATGCTGCGATGGTCATGGGTGGAAGGACCGGTCACAGGTGGGTTTTTTTTTTCCAGAATGGCCCTATCTTTGAACGGTCACTAAACAGGCAGTTGTTAAGTGAGGACTACCTGTATTTTGCATGATATACTGCCAGGATTACTGTAGCAAGCTATCTCTATCCAAGTAAGACTACAGCTGGTGCATCAGCATTAAGCTGGGGAAAGATGCTTCATGTCACAAAGGCTACTCGTGCCTCTCTCTCTCTCTCTCTCTCTCAAAAAAAAAGGGGGGGTCAAGATGTACCCCCAAGCTACACACAGGACTTTGGTTAATGCAGCTAAAAGTAGTAAAGGCAGATTTAGATGGAACTAGAAAGGCCATTTTGTGATCAGCTGCCACATCCTTTAGAATGTAGTGTACGAGTAGTCCTCAACTTATGACAATTGAACCCAAAATTTCCATTGCTAAGCAACAGTTAAGTGAGTTGTGCCCCATTTTACCACCTCCTTTGCCAGTTGTTAAACAAATCACTGCAGTTGTTAAGCGAATCATGTGGTTGTTAAGTGAATCTGGCTTCCCCCATTGACTTTGCTTGTCACAAGCCAGCTGGGAAGGTTATAAATGGTGATGACTTGACCTCGAGATGCTGCAACTGTCACGAATACATGCCAGTTGCCAAGCATCTGAATTTTGATCCCGTGGCCACGGGGATGCTGCAATGGTTTTATGCGTGAAAAAGTAGTCATTTTTATCCATGCCACAGAAACTTTGAACGAACGACTGCAAGTTGACGACCACCTGTAATTGGTACATGCTTGAGAGAATGTTGGCTTCTGAATCTGTAATTATTTCGGTCTTCCAAGTCCAATGATATGATTTTTAATAATAGTTTCACCACAGCAATGTTTCTCAACCTCAGCAACTTTTGAGATGTGTGGACTTCAACTCGCTTCAACATGCTTGCTGGGGAATTTGGGGGTGCAAATCTGTCAAGTAGGCTTATTCACCACATCAGGCCTTCAAAATTGAAACTGATAAGTTTTTAGATCACACAGTTCTGAAATCTGAGATCACCCGATGTTTTAGGCCATCCCAACCAACTCATTCTACCACTTTGCTAGCCTGTTCTCTAAACGGAAGAATCACAATCCCCAAACTCACCACTGGAAACCATCCAGCTGACACAGTATCGAGGGAACACAGTTTGTGGGTTGTCACTGTATGTTAGCAGGTAATCAAAGCCATTCTGAAACGAGAAACAATATTGACTAACTGCTGCTGCTCTGAACAAGGAGATCCATACCTATCTGCACGGTCAGTTAACTTACTCAATTTAGCCCTTTGCTACATAAAACAAATTCGTAAAAAATAAATTATAAAAGCAAAGTTGCGATGATGGTAACAAGGAAAGAATCATGAAAAATCTCTCTTGCCATAAGTCATTCACAAGCAATAAAAGCTTCAGAAGCATCTGGCAGCAGCTTTCTTAAGTCAAGCATTTTTTTGTTCCCTTTACTTAGTAGAGAGGATTTCTGGGGGATGGATGGCTTCTATAGGGCCAACGACCTCAGCAAAGACCAAAGAAATGATGAGTAAAGCAGTTCCTTGGAACCCCTCGGTGTAAGGAGAGGATAGGAGATCGCTCACATGGCCTCCAGACAGCTGCTCCTCCTGAGGCTGCTGCAGGACGGGGGGTTTTCTGTGGGTTCAACATGTTCACAATTGCAGCAGAGACCTTTAAAGGAAGTAAGGTTTGCAAACCTCACTTTCTAACCACTTTCAATCATTCTGAAGTGGAAAACATGTAGCAAGAGGGAGAACACATTCTCAAGCAAGTTTAATGTAATTTTTACAACTAAAGAAACCCTAAAAATACAAAAGTATCTGCTTAGAAAATCTTGACGCCACCCATTTTGTATAATGACCATCGCTGTTACTGCTGACCCAATAGTCAATTTATAAAGCCTGGCAAGGATTATAGAGATGATATATAATGCATGTCAAACACTGAGGCCTAAAATAAAATGTGTATAAGAAGACAAAAATAGGAGTCAAACGCACATTAACAATTGTTGCTTCAGCTTCTTACATATTCCTGCTCCATGTAAAGAAAACCTCTTTTAAATTTAGGATTCCTTATTTTTTTAAAAAAGGAACTCACCTCATCAAATGATTTGTGAGGATGGATAACCATTTGTGACTCATAGGTTCGGACACGGACAAATTCAGGATCTTCTGGGACATTTGGATGTTCAACGGCTCTGACCAAAATAAGAAAGAGGACATATACTTCCATAATCAATGAACCCTCAGTTCAATTCTAGGACTGCAAACACTGTGCAATTGTAAAGAGTAAAGGTTATTTTGACAAAGGTATGTGAGAATGGTTGCCTAGATAAAAGGGGCTAAAGCATTTTTTAAGTCCAGGTGATAAGGTTTGAAGCGATTCAAGCAGATGCCTCTCTAATTCACTAGGGTATAAGAGCAAGAACATAGAATAACAGGGTTGAAAGGGACCTTGGAGATCTTCTAGTCCAGCCCCCTGCCCATCGCACTTCCAAACTCCCATTATTATAGTCAATCTCAATGTAAGTAGGTTTAGCTTTCCTGTGCAGTTCATTTCTTGATCTGGTCCAGGCTGACATCCATCTTGAAACTCCAATCATGCTGGATCTCCTCTTTCTGATGCTCCAGTGAATCAGGGAGGAATCTTGCTGAGCTGCTTCAGAATATTGCCTTGTAGTTCTGGACTTTAAAAAATGCTTCACCGCTTTTTGCCTAGGTCACAGGTCGGCAACCCGCGGCTCCGGAGTCGCATGTGGCTCTTTGAGCCTTCTCCTGCGGCTCCCAGCCTCCTCTGCCATTTGCAGAGAGAGAGAGACAGAGACAGGCACTTGCGTTCCCCCCCCCCTCTCTGTATAAAAAAGAGAGTGGCCTCACGCAGTTCTCCGACGAGCTGACAAGCTTATTGGGCGGGGCTCCTCCCTTTGCTGCGTCTCTGCAGGAAGGGCAGGAGAGAGCCGGCCCAATAAGAATGTGAGTCAGCTTGTTGCAGAACAGTGTGAAGCCAGCTTGCCAGGTGAGCAGAAGATCGGAGAGAGGGGGGGGAGAGAAAGAGAAAGAGAGGGAGAGGAAAGAGAGGAAAGAGAGAGAGGGAGAAGAAAGAGAAAGAAAGAGAGAGAGGGAGGGAGAGGAGAGAGGGGGGAGAAGAAAGAGAGAGAGAGGGAGAGAGAAAGAGAGGGAGAGAGAGAGGAAAGAGAGAGAGAGGGAGAGGAAAGAGAGAGAAGAGAGAGGAAAGAGAAAGAGAGAAAGAGAGAGAAAGAGAGAGGGAGAGGAGAGAAAGAGAGGAAAGAGAGAGAGAGAGAACTCATGCACAGCAGCCTCTATTTCTTTTTAATTAAACTCTTCAATCAAGTTCCCCACCCCTTGCGTGTGGGCGCATGTTTTGCGGCTCCCAGTGTTTTCTTTTCTCTGGGAAACGGGTCCAAGTGGCTCTTTGAGTGTTTAAGGTTGCAGACCCCTGGCCTAGGTAATGGTTCCTGCACATCTCTATCAAAGTTATCTTCTGAACTCTCTACACAATTCACGTTAGCCTTATTCTGCGCCTAAAAAGCTTTCAGTTACAGGACAAAAGAAACAGTTCAGAGTGAAAGAATCCCAAAGGGTTTCAGGGATCTCGAATGGATAGGCACACTGAAACTTGAGGAAAGAGCACAATCTAAGTTTCCAAAAGAGCTCTTCGTCACCTTCATTTCTCCAGCATTTGCCCGAGCAGCTTTCCAAAAGATTTAAAAAACCAAACCTTAGCAGGCGACTGGGCAGGTGGATTTGTCCTTTGATGTGCAATGACGGTGCCTCCAGGTCACAGGATCACTTACCGTGACACCAGCACCATCAGATTGTTCTCTTGGTCCACATCATACCGTCGAACGTAAACATAATCCCGTGAATACATTGGGTACTGGAAAGGGATGGGGTGGAGGAAGAAGGAAGAGCAGAGTCGTTAGACTGGGTGGCTGGTGACAGTGCACCTGGCAAGCAGCACCTGGGGGGGGGGGCAAAGGAAGGAGGCCTTACCGGAAAGGGAGTGACCCAGTGCACCACCTCTGAGCCCGTGTCCCGGTCTCTCTCAATCACTTCCAGTTTGATAACTAGCGAGTCCCATTTCTTCCGATATTCTGTATCCAGCTAGAAGAGAAGAAGTCACAAATTCTCAGTCCAGCTACCCTAAGCTTTCGGTTTGCCAATGCAATCTAAAAACGGACTGCAAAGCCAACTTTGAACATCTTGAGGATTCCCGATTTGTTTCCAAAAAGTTCCCCTCTCACCCGAGAAGGCAATACACATCCTCCATGTTCGTTTTTGGAGTCTTGGGGAGATTAACTTGTCAGTCCCTCTTTTCCCTCAATAGGGTAAGCATATGGGAATTCAGGGAAGAGTAGAGAAAAAACCTGAATGTACTCTCTCGTGCTCTTTTAAATCCAGATCCCGTTCTGCAGAAGATGCAGAGCAGGTGTAAAACAGAATGTCTGAGGGCATAAAAAATAAGGTAGGAGGATGAAGAAGAGACTACAAGAAGAGAGATTTTGGAAAGCCAGAAAGAGGTGTCCTGTGGGCCAAGGCTGCTCCCCACAATAGCATGTGTGTTTATTGATAGTTGGTCATCGGACTATCAGCTTTACCAAGGTAAGCAGCTTAAAAAAGTATTTTAAAAAGAAAAGAAGTGAGAAAAAAGACTCTCATTTCGTTAGAGGAATGGCAAATTAGGGGAAAACGCATCCCAATTAAATGCTATTTTTCAATAAAAACAATGAAGCATCTTAGTGAGAGTTATAGAAAACCAGTTCAGTGCATCTGATAAGATATGTATATAAAGATTAGCAGCACAGTATTTCACATAAAAAAAATAATCGAAAGTAAAAGGAAACTGAGCATTTAAGACTTGTTTCAAGCTGCGGTAAACTATTTTTCAAAGCAGTTGAGCTTGCCACGAAATACAGTAAAACATTTCAGCTTGATTTTTAGATTTCCAACTATTTTTGAATGTGCATTACCCATTTTAACAATCAGCACTGGAGAAATCTACTAGCAGAACATCTTACACTAAGTTTGCCTTATTTTATTTGCACTATTTTGCTATGCTTTTGAGAGGCCCCTCACACTCCTCCTACGATAAGAATAGGACAAACAGAATGTAGGCTGAATGAAAGACTTAAGCTGGAGATATCCCACTGTCAAGGAGAAGCAGGAAGAGGGGTGGGAGAACTCACCTGCACATTGAAAAACTGTCTTGGGGTCACATCTGTGTATGTTCCAAAGACTACAATAGAAAGACAAATTTCATAGTAGACATTCAAGCAAATACGGGTCTTGTTTAGACTGCAAATCGTAGCAATGAGGTATCTGTGGGCTCCAAAGCATTCGGACGCACCTCATTTGGTAGGCACCAGTCTCAAGTTCTTAAAGATCGTTTTGATTTAAAACATAAATAGGAAACAGCAAAGCAGAGCATCCTCTGCTCATATCATCTTTACTTAGTTATTTATTTTAATTAGAATAGTTCTGGCCCTCACCTAGGCCCTACACAGCATTCTTAGCTAATAAAAATGGGGAGTGGCTGAAGTCCAACGCTTTGTAGGTCTCCTGGCCCTCAAAAGACAATGATAAACTGAAAAGTGGGTGTTAGAATGAATATGGGAGGTGAAGGGGGACCTCATCAGTTTGCCATCTGCTAAATGGCCAGGGCTATCGCTGCAGCTAACTTGTTGATACAGTGCCGCCATCTTTGCTTCTCGGTCCGAAAAGCTGCTCATTTCTGCTGCTGACAGTATGATTTGGGCAAAGGCGAGGGCGTGGGGTAGTCTGAACAGAAACATGAGAAAGGGAATATAAAAGGAAAAAAGGCGGAAGTTAACATTTGGAAGGCAGAGAAAGGAGGACACAGATTGGCCTTATGAGCAGGACCAGAGGCTAATAAACCATGGTGAATTTTACTCTGCAGTCACCAGCAAATAGGTAGGCGATATTGGATATAGCAATTTTAAATGTTGGAGGAAGCTAAAGCAGAGACAGTTCACACAGGGCAGGGGAAGGTGAGGTCTTTGTCTAAAAGCCGCAACCCGGACTGCTGGAGCTGTGGTCCTTAATTGGCGCAATCACGTCTTTTGCTTAATAATCGCTTTGCTTAGCGATGGAAATTCTGGTCCCAATTAGGATCGGAACCTGAGGACTCCCTACACAAACTTGTGAGTGATAAAAAAAAAATGGACTTACTACTGAGAGCCACTGGAAAATGTTAGGACTGACTTAGAAATCCCTAAATCTGGATTCTTTAAGAATCTGTTATTAAGTCTTGAATGTGGCTTTAGAGGCTTTACTTTCTGGTCAATAATTAACAGTGATTAATTAAACTTAAATGTTGCCCATCTCGCTATCCAGGATGAATTAACCAAAATTTGACTCAGAGTGAGGGCTCTGATGACGGTGGCAAAGTAAGCAGAAGCTTTTCTCCCGGGGCAGATTGTGTATGTTATTATCTTGTATCACAGAATTGGAAGAGGTTAGCAAATTATCCAGCCCAACTTTGCCAGACACACATATGATCGGTGTACCAAGACAAGAGTGAGTATGAAAAGGGGAGGGGGCTACCTCGATACTGGTACACATGACCTCCGCCAACCGGACGCCTCCATAGTTTGAAATGCTTCTTCTCAACCACCATTTCCCAATTCTCCTCTTCAGGATCAGATGAGACACCTTGGTAGGTGCTTTGCTCCAGCTCCTGCCCCTGGTTTTCTTCCGCATTGCTCTGGACGAATCTAGAGATTTCTTGCATGTGTTTCATTTCTTGCACAGACCTTGGGAGAACAACATTGAAACATATCTACTTACTCTCTTCTATTACATCTTGCATTATGTGTAACATTATTAGATTACTACATCTAGCTGTCCCATCAGATCTGGCAGAAGAAACATGCTGTGGGTTCCACCAGACAGGACCAAGCTCTGGAACATCTCTCTCTCCTGCGGTGAGGTTAGCTCCCGCCCTTATGGTCTTCCATAAAGCTCTCAAAATTGACTGCACCCCCCCCCCCAGGCTCCGCCAGTTCTTCTGCCACATATATATCATGTTTAGTGCTATGCCAAGCAAGGCCACCATCCTTACAATGGCTTTCAAAATGTCCTCAGGTATTATGTCCTCTTTCAAATCTTAACCATGCAGGAAGAGATAGAAGGTTTTCCCTCCTGCAACAGCACCAGTATGAGAGGTCAGAAGCTGACCTCTATATTACTTAATGAGCTAAACAGTCTGGAGGAGGTATCTCAAATCTCCAAACTGTTTAGCTCATTAAGTAATATAGAACAAGATCCCCAACCTTTGGAGCGCCAGAGACCGGTTCCGTGGAGAGAGGTTTTTCTGCGGACCGGAGGGGATCCTGGTTTCATGTACTGCCTGCATCCCACGGATGGGGCTTTGCTTGTTTGCGCGGACCGGTTTCTGGCATGCTGCGGCCCGGTGCCAGTCCACGGACCTGGGGTTGGGGACCCCTGATATAGAACACATAACTGGAAGTGCTATTATTAGTATTCACAACCTCTGCTTGCCCTGTAAACTTTCTGGGAAATTCCTCTATTTTGGATTCTAGCCAGCTATCCCTTTCCAAGACTGAGCCTAGAAAACTGGGTTTCCTTGAAAAAATGCAGTTGCTCTGAATTCTACAGGTTGAGAGGTTTAGTTCTTTTGCTCCATCATGCTGCCACTGAAAAAAACCCCGTCCATATATATCTTTCCATGCAGTAAGCTTGCCCAAAAATTAAAAAAAATGCTGTCTATTTAGAGCACGGGTGTCAAACTCGCGACGTCACGTATCGTGACTTTTTCCCCCCATTGCCGGCAATGGGGTGGACGCGGTTTTGGCATGACACATCCAGCCCGCGGGCCGGCAATTTGACACCCCTGATTTAGAGTAATCATTGGTCCTGTCATTCTGCTCTAATTATTGACAAATGTTTATGAATCACTTCTGATAAAATCTGGAATATACTTTTCAAGCACCGGAGACCATTGAAAGAATGCTTTTGTTTCCTAGCAAATAGACTGAGACTGGTATACCACAAGATAGAAAAGAAACAAATGATTGAATAAAATTGAAAGTCAAGCTAAACTGTTTTCCCCCTCAAATGAAAAGTGTTTTAGGGAAGTAGACTTAACTGTCTTACTAAACCCTTCCGCATGGACTTACTTGCTTGGTAACATTTAATCAACCTGACATATATTTGGAATAGGAAACTACTGAAAAAAAATGCTTCCCTTTTTTTTTTAAAGCCAAGTAAAGATTCCCTGGAGTCAAGCTTGCTCCATAACCACGCTTATGGAGTTTTCTTGACAACAATATGTAAGCCAGTGCTGGCGAACCTATGGCACGGGTGCCAGAGGCGGCACACAGAGCCCTCTCTGTGGGCACGCGTGCCGTCGCCCCAGTCCTAGGCCTTCAGCTGGGTTTTATAAAACCTTTTCGCTTTAGGCCTCCGACGCCGTGTGCAAAAAAAAAGGTTCAGTCAATTTCAACTTCTCGCGGGAAAAAAAAAGATCTTGCAAAGTTGGAATTGATTGATTGAACTTTTTAGTCCCACCCAGTCTGCCGTTACCACCACAGCCATGCCCACCCAATGGGCCACACCCACCCGGCACTTGACGATGCATAAGTGGGTTTGGGATTGCAGTTTGGGCACTCGGTCTCTAAAAGGTTCGCCATCACTGATGTAAGCAGTTTGCCAATGCTTTTTTTTTCATGATTTTTTAAAAACGATTTCCCATCCCTGGATTTTCTTGGTGGATTTCCATCCAAGTACTAACCTGGTTTAACCCGACTTAACTCAGTGTTGCCACTAACAGGGCCTTTTATTTTTATTCTTTTGCCTTAGTTGTCAAATAGCAGCTCTATTTGCACTTGATGTGGCACAGATCAGGCTGTACCTCTATTTCTAATCTAACAAGTTAATTACAGCCTGCATTTTGCACTCCTATTCGGGCAGCAGAAATTCAAGATGCACTATTATTCAGGTTGGTAAATCACAAATGACATGGGGCAAGCAAGAAAAGGGGCGTTGTCTTACCTGAACGCCTTTTCTCAGCGTGATGAATGGAGAATCCACCAATGGGTTATCTTGGACCTCCTGCCCACTTAGACCAAAACAATCAAAGCTGCCACGCCTCTCTGGTTGAGGGCACGCCCCCCGTTTCGAAAGGGCGAAGCCAATGACTGTACGACGTGTTGGCTCCCAGACCCTAAACACTGGACCTGACTGCGTCCAAGGGATGGGTGTGGATTCTCCATTCATCACGCTGAGAAAAGGCGTTCAGGTAAGACAACGCCCCTTCTCCAGCGTGAAAGAATGGAGAATCCACCAATGGGACTTACCAAAGCCCTACTGTCCCAATGGGAGGGGAGCAGACTGGGCCAGTGTCCCTGCCGCCGGCACCACCTGTTGCAGTACCCTGCGGCCAAAGGATGCCTCCGCCGAGGCAAACTTATCAAGGCGATAATGGCACACAAAAGGGGAAGGCGAGGACCATGTCGCCGCCCTGCAAATGTCCTCAATGCTGGCCTGTGTGGCCCATGCTGCTGAGGTAGCAGCACTGCGAGTAGAATGGGCCGTCAAGTGACCTGGAACTGGTAAAGAAGATGTCTGATACGCTTTGGAAATACAGGCCCTAATCCACCTGCCAACGGTAGAGGAAGATACCTTCTTACCCTTGGAGGCCGGGTGGAAGGAAACAAAAAAAAAAGGCCTCAGATCTACGTAAGGACTCCGTCCGCTTGACGCAACAGCGCAATGCCCTGCGAACATCGAGAGTGTGCCATTGCCTTTCCAAAGTATGAGACGGATTAGGACAAAAGTTCGGCAACACGATCTCCTGTGCCCTGTGGAAAATGGTGTTCACCTTAGGAACGCATGAGGGGTCCAGGCGTAGGACCACTCTGTCCGTGTGAAAGACACACAGGTTTTTTCTGACAGAAAGAGCTGCAAGCTCCGAGATGCGCCTAGCCGAGGTAACTGCAACCAAGAAAGCAACCTTAAGAGACAAGGACCTAAAAGTGCAGGACCTAAGGGGGTCAAAAGGCACCTGAGTAAGGGCCTGAAAGACCCGGGGCAAATTCCAAGAGGGATATCTATGTACTACCGGCGGTCTACTGTTGGTGACCCCTTTTAGAAAGGATCGTACCTTGGGGTGATGGGCCAGTGGCTCTTAAGGTGTCACAGGTAAACACTGTGGCTGGAGCCGAGATCAGTCGGCGAATAGTGTTGGGCGCCAAGCCTTTATCAACACCCTCCAACAAATAGTCTAATATCCGTGGAATGGTTACCTCTGAGATAGCTAAGTGATTGCTGTCACACCAACGGCAGAAATATCTCGAAGTGGAGTCATAAATGCGATTGGTTGCCGGTCTCCGGGAGGCCTGAATCATAGAAATCACTCCCGAGGAATAAGATTCTTGGGTCAAGGCCCTGCGTTCAAGTGCCAAGCGGCTAACTGCAGCCACTGAGGCTCTGGTTGTTGTATGGCCCCCTGCACTAGGCGAATCCGATTTGGAGGAATCCTCCATGGAGGGACCATGGAGAGGCTCACGAGGTCGGCAAACCACGGTCGTCTCGGCCAGTGCGGGGCAATGAATATGACCTCTGCCTGTTCCTGCAATACCTTCCTGATAACTGCTGGGATCAGAGGGAGAGGTGGGAAGGCATACAGTAGTCCCCCTGGCCAAGGGCTGCGAATAGCGTCCGTCCTCTCTGCCCCCGGAGAGGGGAACCTGGAACAGAACCTTTGAAGTTGGGAGTTCGCCGGAGAGGCGAATAAGTCTAGGACCGGCAGCCCGAACCTCTCCGATATCTCCCTGAAGAGATCCGGATGTAGGCTCCATTCCGAATGGTCCACTGATGCCCGGCTTAAAAAATCCGCCTGACGATTTGCCTCCCCCGAGATGTGTTCGGCTTTCAGGGAGAGGAGATTGTTTTCTGCCCAGGACCCCAATAACATGGCCTCGGCCATGAGAGATCGGGATCGGGTACCGCCCTGACGGTTCACGTGGGCCTTTGCCGCCACGTTGTCCGTGAGGACCAGCACGTGCTGCCCCGCAACCTGGTTGCAGAAGTGGCGAAGGGCCAGATGAATGGCTCTCAGTTCCAGCCAGTTGATATTGTGTGCCAGATCTGCTCTGGACCACCGACCCTGAGCCAACTGAGATTGGAAATGGGCCCCCCAGCCAAACAGACTGGCGTCTGTGGTCAATGTCAGCCTGCTGGGCTCCTTGAATAGTGACCCTTTTGCCACCTCTGGGGAGGCCCACCACAGAAGGGATCTTAGGGTCTGAAGGGGGACCCGTACCCTTTGGTTGGAAGAGCTTGTGCCCAGTCTTTGGAATGGGAGCAAGAACCATTGAAGGTGTCTGGAGTGTAGCCTGGCCCAAGGCACTATCTCTAGGCAAGATATCATCTTTCCCAGTAACTGGGAGAAGACAGCCAGTGTTGCTACACGCTCCCTGCGGATCTTGAGAACCATGTCTCGAATGTCGTCTTGTCTGTCTCGAGATAGATAGACCCGGCAAAGGTCTGTGTCTGTTATCGCGCCCAAGTGTAGTAGGCGTGTTGAGGGAGTCAGTTGACTCTTGTGAAAGTTGACTGAGAAACCGTGACCCTGGAGGGTCCTTATGGTGAGGGCCAGTTCCGCTTGGGCGGCCAGAGCAGAGGACGACTGGATGAGAATGTCGTCCAGGTAACATTGGACGCGCACCGGTACTAGTCGTAGGTGTGCGGCAAGTACCGCCAGGATCTTGGTGAAGACCCTGGGAGCTGGGGATAGGCCGAAGGGGAGGGCCCTGTACTGGTAATGATTGTTGGAATAACAAAACCGGAGATATTGCCGATGGTTTGGATGAATAGAAAGTCCCCCCGTCGTACGCTTGCCAAGATGGACCGAAGCGTCTGCATTTGAACTTTCGGTACGACAGGTGAGAGCTCAGGCCCTTGAGGTCTAGTATCGCCCTCCATCCCCCTGAGGCTTTTGGAACCACGAATAGGATGGAGTAAAAACCCTGTTTCAGCTGATCGACTGGAACCCGTTCAATGGCTCGTATGTGCAATAGATGCCGGATGGCCTCCCCCAGGAGGGTCTTCCTGACTGGCTTCCTGAGGAGGGGACAGGAAACAAGGCGCCAGGGTGGCCTGGCCACGGACTCCAGAGACAGCCCGTCCCTGATGGTGCTTAGCACCCAAGAGTCCGAGGTGGTGGTCTCCCATTGGTGGAGAAAGTAAGTTAGTCTGCCGCCTATGGGAGCTTCCCTCCCCGAGTCACCTGGATCTACGGAAGGGGCGGCCGCCTCTGCCTCGAAAGGGTCTCTTACCCTGAGCCTGCTGTCTGTATCTGTCCCTGTACCTGGACCGGTCAAAAGAACGGTCCGAGCCTGCGGGAAATGGCCGGGCGACCTGTGCTGAGGCCGAATCTGATCCCGTCCGAAAGGGCTGCCGACGGGTGTACGGGGAGAAACGACGGCCAGGTCTCCTGGAAAGGTGGTAGAGAACCCTTCGTTTCTCCCTGTTTTCGACTCAGTAGGGGGTCAGGACCTCCCCAAAGAGGCGGGCACCGCGGTACGGGGCGGAAGCTACGCGCCATTTGTGTCTAGTCTCAGCCTTCCAATTTCTAAGCCATAGAAGCCTGCGTGCGGAGACGTTGGATGCGATGACCCGGGCAGAAAATCTTGCCGCCTGCAAGGACACGTCCGCCATGTACTGTGATGCGGCCATGAGCTTTATCAAGTCCTGGTGGACTCTTACCTCTTCCGGGGGAATTCTAGCCTGCAATTGGCGGAGCCACATAAGAGAGACCCTGGCGAAGAATGAGGCCGGGGTAGAAGCTCTTATAGACCAAGCTGAAGCTTGGTGTGTCCTGCGGAAAGAAGCCTCGGATTTTTTATCCTCGGGCTTCAACGCCTCCACCATATCTCCAGGTACCCTGGAATCAGAATATAAGGGTAGTAAGGATTCATCAACCTCAGGCACCTCCAGGGCTTCATTCAGAGCTAGTTCCGTGTCAAGCAGCCTGCGGTCTATTCCCCCAGTAGAGGGGGGGAGCACCTGGGGCCTCCCATTGACCCCTAATGGATGTTGTTGTTTTTTTTTTTTGTTTGTTTGTTTGTTTGTTTGTTTGTTTGTTTAAAACATGGGGGGGCAAGGTATATGTTTGTGTAACACCACCGGTTCTAAAAGCAGCGGATCCGTGTCTTGGCCAGGAAGCTGTTCAGGCACCTGTTCAGGTACCGAAGGCTGAGCCAAGTGTATCCTACCAGTCGCACATTTAGGGGACTTACGCTTTCCGTGTCCACTGGAGGTGGTAGCCTGTGGCTCGGTGTTATCTGCCATTGTAAAGCGAGTGTGTTCAGTGGGGTGCTGAAGCGTCTCGGTCTGCAAGAGATGCGGCTGTTCCCCACCTGAGTGGGACTTGCCTCCACGTGGATCAGTGATGGTCCGGCCCACCGGCAAGCGCAGACTCACACTTAGCGACGGCTGTCGCGGGTCACCAGCGATGATGAGACTGAGCGTGAGACCTACTTTGAGGCCAATTCGCGCTTAGTGACGGGATCAACACGTGTCTCACTTAGTGACGGCAAGCTCAGTATTGACCGTTCACTAGATGCAGACTGTGGCAGCAGGCTATGACTGGCAAGGCCCATGTAAATGTGGCTTCTGGAGCCTTAGGGTCCTGAAGTCCCTGTTCCTCTTCAAAGAGGGAAAGGAGTTCCTGATAAGGACCAGTTGAAGGAGCCCCTTCTAAATCCCGCTCTGGTGACCATGGGGCCTGAGGCTCAGGTTGAGGGCCACAAGGGAGTGCCACCATTGTGGTAGGGGGCGGCTTAACCGTCTCCCCTACAGCCAGTTATTGCGCACGTGAGAACTGTCTCTCCAGGGCACGATGCCTACGATTGGCCTGTTTGTCGGCCGCCTTGGAGGCTGCTTTCTTTGGGCCGGCCTTGGCCTTGGCCTTGATTTTTGCGGCTGCCTCCTGACTAGAGGACTTACGCTTTCCGTGCCCACTGGAGGTGGAAGCCTGTGGCTCGGTGTTATCTGCCATTGTAAAGCGAGAGTTTTCAGTGGGGTGCTGAAGCGTCTCGGTCTGCAAGAGATGCGGCTGTTCCCCACCTGAGTGGGACTTGCCTCCACGTGGATCAGTGATGGTCCGGCCCACCGGCAAGCGCGGACTCACTTAGCGACGGCTGTCGCGGGTCACCAGCGATGATGAGACTGAGCGTGAGACCTACTTTGAGGCCAATTTCGCGCTTAGTGACGGGATCAACACGTGTCTCACTTAGTGACGGCAAGCTCAGTATTGACCGTTCACTAGATGCAGACTATGGCAGCAGGCTATGACTGGCAATGCTCAATGGCTGTGATTGTGTTTAAAGACCTGGGACTCTCAGGCAATCTCTCATCCAAGTACTAACCAGGCACAATCCTTCTTAGCTTCTAAGATCAGTCAAGCTCAAGAAAATGCTGCCACCTGCTGAGGCTGGCTTGCATATACAATAAGAGGACCCCTATGTCCCTTGTGGCCTTTTGAGTCTATGTTTGAGTGAACTGAGATGGGCCAAGGGAAAACGAAAGTAGGCTGATCGGCCTCTTCTTAGTCAGGAGAAGGCCGGCCTGAAAGCTGGTGAGGTGGGAAGATGAAACCGAAACTAATTCAGTCTGTGCTCCACGCAGTCCAAAAACGGAGGCCGCAACTCACAGGTAAATTTGGGCACCCTGGGACAGCTGGAGAATAGGGAGCAGCCCCCTTACATCCACAGCTCTCCCAAATTGACCCAGCACCTCACAGGCTTGTAATAAAGCAGCCGATCGGCCTAAATTTCCAAGGCTCTAAGCAGTCCGGAGAGGGGGGGAATGCACTCCCACCCCCAGGGGACACTCCCCAGAGAAGCCTAGAAGGCTAAACAAGCAAGGAGAAGTAGGAAAAAACCGATTGGGATCGGCAGCTGCGACGATCAGCTGTGGGGGGGGAACATAAATTCAACGAAAAGGCACTCACAACGAATAAAACCTTTTTTCCCTTCTAGAACAGCACTGATCCCAGTGCTGTCCAGAGGAGAAAAAACAATGAAGAATCCACCAATGGAATAGTTTTAAATAAAGCCTCATTCTCAAATAGATTTAAATAAAGCCTGATTCTCAAAATAGTTTTAAATAAAACCTGATTTTCAAATCGCTGGGAGCCAAAACTACCACGTCTGTCTGGGCTGAAGACCAAAACGAAACTGGGGGCGTGCCCTCAACCAGAGAGGCGTGGCAGCTTTGATTGTTTTGGTCTAAGTGGGCAGGAGGTCCAAGATAACCCATTGGTGGATTCTCCATTCTTTCACGCTGGAGAAAGGACAATTTGGTGTGTGTCTACAATGTGCTTTATTGCTTCTTTTTATTTTCTATTTATATATATATATACAAATAAATGTATATTTATTAACTTTGCAAAATTGAATTCTCCCAGCTCAATAAACAATGTGTAGAATGTGATGGTGAGAAGCCATCTACTGAAGAGCAGTGTTCCCATTTGGGTAAATGAATTATCATCTGTTATTGGGGTTCGTATTAAGATGTAAACATTTGGCATCTTTTTCATCCTACTCTCTCCTTAGATGGGTGTGCAGAGCATGCCAGCCTAGGATAGAGTGCGGTGGCTGGTTTGTGGTTGAGTGTGTTTGGTACGTGAATGATTTTGTGACTGCCATCATTGTCTTAGCAGGTTGTGTGAAGCTGGCCATCCAAGTAAGCCATCATGGAATGGCTCCATCACTGGAGGCTTTCAAGAAGAGACTGGGCGGCCATTTGTCTGGAATGGTATCGGGTCTCCTGCTTGAGCAGGGGGTTGGACTAGAAGACCTCCAAGGTACCTTCCAACTCTATTATTCTGTTATTCTATTATTTGATTTAAGGTTCAACATTACATGCGAGTCCAGCTATTTTCTGGTTAGCCATGAGTTTGGCTATTAAGTCTAACATATATCACAGACATTCAGTAGAAGGTCAGGCGTTTGAAGTATGTCCAATGCAGACGTGATTAAAGAGGTTAAGTGAGGACAATAGGTAAATTAGTCAAATCATCTACTGATCTTCCAAGAGCTGCTTTTAAGACAACTGTTACATAAATCTGGAAGGCTTCCAGGTCAGTGGTACTTGCCATGAACAGATACCTCTCATTCTCTGCAACTGAGTTTGAAAAAGGGATATTCCTATGTTGACTTTAATTTGCACTGAAGTCAAAGTTGAAGGAAACAAATTCATTCTAAAAGGTGTTTATCCTTCACTCATTAGATGTATCTTTTTCCTGATTGGCCCAGATATGCAAAGAGTAAAAACTCAAGACTTGAGATTTTTAGAAGCTGCTTAGAACATAAGAGGGAGTTTTGAAAAAATGTGGCATGCATGTACAGGAGGCTGGATCAGAAGACCTCCAAGGTCCCTTCCGGCCGCTACACTTGCTGCAGGAGCTGAGCAGTACAGACAGTCCTCGATTTACAATCATTCGTTTAGTGACTTTTTGAAGCTACACCATGAAAAAAGGAACTTCTGACCATTTTTCACACTTATGACCATTGCAATATCCCCATGGTCACGTGATCAAAACTGGAGATTTTGGCAATTGGCATGTATTTATGTTGATTGCAGTGTCCCGGGATCATGGGATCACCTTTTGCAGAAGTCAGTGGGGAAGCCAGATTCACTAAATACCGTGACTAACTTAACAACCACAGTGATTCACTTAATAATTGTGTGAGGGGAAAGGTCGTAAAATTGGGCAAAAAACACTTAACAACGATCTTGCTTAGCAATGGAAATTTTCAGCTCAATTGTGGTTGCATGTCAAGGACTACTTGTACACCACTCCGGACTTTCCTAAAAATCGTATTAAAGCGGCTGAGGCCAGTGTCGGGGACTTGCCCAGCGTCACGCAGAGAAGGTCAAGGCAAAGTGGGAAAAACGGTACCAAATCTTTTTCATCATAGTTCAACACTCATTCTAGGGTCCAGGTGATTACAGGCAAGCAAGCGCTTGGGCAAGAGTATCCTGGATTACACAAAGCATTCAGTGTTTGTGCAAGACTCAGTCCTGAGCGCAGCAGTACGCAAACAGCCAAAGGGTGTTTTGTGCTGTCAGACCTCATCTGCTATTGGTTTGCAACACATCGATACATACTCCATGTGAGTTCTTTAAACATTAAACTTTCTGAGAACACTTAAATATATGAAGAGTTGCCTTTCCCGGAGTTATAGTTTATTGTGAGTTTAATGGCTACTACATAGTTTTCAACAAACCAACTTGCAGGGTTTTTTTTTTTACGTTAGAAGATTTACTAAATCTATGTTTCAAGAATTTCTGATATTTTTTTTTCTTCCCTTCCTTTTTACATCCTCCAAGGCAGGGGTCCCCAAACCCCGTGCAGCAGCCCTTTCGGAACCAGGCCGCACAAGCAGTGGGCAAGTGTGCATGCAGCTCCACTTCAATCAGAATAGAGCTGGAAGGGACCTTAGAGGTCTTCTAGTCCAACTCCCTGCTCAAACAGAAGACCACGTACCATTTCAGACAAATGACTGTCCAGTCTCTTCTTAAAAACCTTCTAGTCCAACCTCCTGCTCAGGCAGGAAAAACTATATCATTTCAGACAAGTGGCTGTCCGGTCTCTTCTTAAAAGCCTCCAGTGATGGAGCACCCACAACTTCTGGAGGCCAACTGTTCCACTGGTTAATTGTCCTCACTGTTAGGAAGTTTCTCCTTAATTCCAGGTTGCTTCTCTCCTTGATTAGTTTCCATCTATTGTTTCTTGTCTTGCCCTCTGGTGCTTTGGAAAATAAGCTGACACCCTCTTCTTTGTGGTAACCTCTTAAATACTGGAATACTGCTATCATGTCCTTCTTTTCTCTAGACTAATGAAACCCGAATCCTGCAACATTCTTCATAAGTCTTAGTCTCCAGGCCTTTAATCATCTTAGTTGCTCTTCTTTGCACTTTTTCCCCAAAGTCTCAACATCTTTTTTTGTAATGTAGTGACCAAAACTGGATGCAGTATATCAGGTGTGGCCTTACTAAGGCTTGATAAAGCAGGTACTAATACTTCACGTGATTCTGATTCTATGTCTCTGTTTATACAACCAAGGATTGTATTAGCTTTTTTGGCTGCTGCCGCACACGGCTGGCTCATGTTTAAGTGATCCTCCACTAGGACTCCAAGGTCCCTCTCACAGTTACTGTTTCTGAGACAGGTTTCGCCTAAACTTGCATGAGCACTTGTGCAAATGGACTTTCATGTGCACACACTCACTCACCGCTCGTGCAGAACCCCCCTCTCCCCCCCCTCGCTGATCCACAAAGCCAGAAAGGTTGGGGATTGCTGCTCTAAGCCCTATTTTAAATAAACCCTACCTTCACCCCACCATCAATGCTTAAAAACTGGGTCCCCAACTCCCGGTCCACAGACCAATACCGCCAGGAACTGGGCTGTGCAAGTGAGCGAAGCCCCATCCGTGCACATGCAGGATCCAGGCAGCATGTGGAAACATGCCCTCCTATTCCACAGAAAACCGCCCTCCGCAGAACCGGTCCCTGGTGCCCAAAAGGTTGGGGGGGGGGGTTTTGCTGCTTTAAGACAATAGTTTCAGCTACGGAGATCCTTTCCAGAAAGAGGAGAAATGTTAAGTACCCCCATGTTCCTGCAGAAGGTGGCTGAATCACCTTTAGTTTTTTTTTTTTTTTAATATATTTTATTAGATTTTATAGGGGTACAGGGATTACATTAAGGTGCTTAGGAACCACCATGGAGGTGGGTATATTAAACATCCAAAAAAAGAAGGACAATCACAAATATATAACTCAAATCAAATCTTTTAAACTTCCCTCTCTAATTCCCTCATTTAATCTTACTTATTCAAATTAATAAATTCTATATAAGTTTCAAACGATCCTATCAAATATCAGTTACATTTCAATTCTAAAAATCCAAATCCTGTTTTTTAAGCTTTACTAACTTACAATTACTATATTTCAATTAGCCTTAAATAGACATATTATTAACACTTCGGGTGCCCTTTTTTTTTTTACATAATTATATCTGGTATATTGTTCTCGCAACAACATTCCCATATCTTCTTCATTGATACCATTTTTTTCTCTTATCACCCATCCCTCTTATTCTCCTTTTATTTCCAAATAATTCTCTTGAAATAAAAATATCAGGCCAACAAATAAATTTCTATCTAATTTAAATATATATTCTATCAATGCCTCTATATCTATAAAAATCTTTTTAAACCAGTAGATAAAAGTTTACTTCTCCAATACATATCATATCTAAAACAGAGTAATATTACAAAGGGTATCCTCTTAAAAATTTCACGTGTTCCATTAGTTGTTAAGTCAGTCAAGAAATCAAAGCCTTTTTAATCCCATTAAATAAGACTTTAAAATACATTTTTAAATCTAACTCTAGGCTTCTTTCTATGCCATAGTGGTTTCCATAGTAAGGTTCCTACATAATCAAACCACAGTATTAAAAGGTCCATATTCTTTAACGCTTCAAATTGGTCAAAGTTCTCTTTCCTTTCTTCTAATAGCCTTTGGATGGTAAAAGCTGTTTTATTCCATGTTATATTTGCCAATTGTTTATCCACCTTTTCTCGATTTTCAATAAGTTGTATCTGAGTGTCAGTCTCTGTTGGTATTGATGCTTCAGACATCTCTGTTGAAGTTTTTGTATAGTCATCAGACTTCTCGATAGGTTGTGTTGGAAGTTGAATAAAATTAGTTTGTTTTGTGGTTTCCACGGTTTCTCTCAGTGTAGGGAAAAGGGATTGAAAATAGGAACTCACATCCTCTGCAGCTTCTAAGATTGTTTCCAATATAAGTTCATAGTCCAGTTGTGTATTAAGTTCCATATCGATAGTAATAAGGCTTTTTAATCTTTAATCTTTAAAGAAGGCTCTACTTCATAAGAATCAAGCAAGCATTCACCTTCAATTTTCAATAGGCCAGCTGCATCCGTTATCTTGTAGTTATCACTCTTTCAGGGTCATAGCCATTCCCAGCCATAAAGAAATATAATTGCAGTACCACGTTTCGACACAAGATGTCCTCAGCAAACCAAAAAATCTTTTTTTTTTTTTCCTTTCCAAATAATAGATTTTTTATTTTTCGTGTTGAAAAAGATGAAGAAAGGGTTCAAAATAATAAATGCGTAGTTGTAACAATAATAGTCAAGAATAAAATGTTTTCAGGTCCCCTCAGTATTCCAAAATTTAAATAGTCCATCAAAATTGACTGGTTTTTATTTATATATTTTTTTTTCCAACGCTGTTTTTCCCCATTGCCCAAACGCTGCTTCCTCACGACAGGGAAATAGTTCAAAGAAAGCTTTTAACAGGAAAGTAGTTAGGGAAAAAAAAAAGGGGTAGGAAAGGTCTCACCCGGATTCTCCACGGGGGTTCTTTCGCTTAGATGTTCTTCTGGCTTTCAGCTGGTGCGACGAAGTGATCGTCCATTTTGTTGGGCGATCTTTTCCTCCGGCGGCCCTAAGGAGATAGCTCGAACTGGGGAGAGCCGCCGCTCTTCCCCAGTCGAGCAGGAGCCTCCTCTAACGGTGGTCGCCTCTACGGGGCGACTTTCGACCCGATTAAGGGTCTACCGGCAGAGGGAAAGCAGCCGGTGGGAGAGAGAGATCTCTCCGTACGACTGCTGGTGTCGCGATCCGGAACCGGAAGCCTCCCTTTAGTTTTGTAAAGCTTCTAAACTTAACACACATATACACTGCCCTCCCCATAAAAGAATGGTAGTCTGCTAAGCTCAGCAGCACAAAGACAATTTCAGAAAGTCTTTTAAAGAAGGCCAGTGGAAAGGAGGGCTAAGCAAGACCCCTCAAGAAATTAATTTCAAGGCTTAGGAAATATCATTTTCAATATGGAATTTGCAAAGACTCCAAACACTGGAAGATACAGTATTCCTCCAGGCAGCATTGACAGGAAAATGAGCCCTTTCAGTTTCTTTGGTCCCAAGCTGTTCAGAGCCAGAAAGAGGGCCAGAGGAATACTGGGGGCCATTGTTGGCAGCCAACTGTTTGACAATGAACTCACACATTCCCAGTAACTGGCCCCAGCTTTAGCAGACTAGATTCCCGCAGCTTTCAAGCGCTGCATTCACTTTGTGGCATGATTGGCTCCTCCTGATTTTAAAATCCTGCACAGGTGTACGGTCTGCTATACCTGTGCAGTTAGGGAGTCTGGCACCTGCCAGATATTTAGCACTTCAGCTGTCATCAGCGGCCAATGAAAAGCTAATCTGGAATTTATCATACAAAACACACTACACAGCAGATCACACGTCTGCAGAATCAAGTGCACTTCAGGACAGATATGTGGTAAGAAACAGACCCCGACATATCTCGTCTAGGTAATTATTTGAAAACACACAATAATGAATGCTGTTTGCTTTAACTGGGGACTACAAGTCATGCTTTCCTTCACAGTGTTAGATAATAACTCCCACAATGGTCAACAAGGTATCTATTATTATGCTGACTAGGAATTAGGGAAACTGCAGAGCACTACCGTGTTTCCCTGGAAGTAACCCCCTCCCCAAGAAAGTAAGCCCCAGCTTGATTTTTGGGGGTGGACCTAATATAAGCCCCCCCCGAAAGCAAGCCCTAGTTTGGCGAGCATGGGAGTGGGGGGGTGAAGCTGCCCCACACGCCCCGCACCCGCTTACCTTACCAGTAGGACCGCTGCAGCCAGGCCTCCCACACCGTTGCTTGCAGCAGGAGCAACGGCAACATCGTGAAGCGCCATGCGGCGTCCTGCCACGAGCAACGGCAACGTTGATTGACCTCCCCCCCCAAAACCTTTTGTTTCCCTGCACGCGGCGGCGGAGGATCGTGAAGGAGAAACGGCACGGGGCTGGGAGTCAGGTAAGGAAAGAAATGCAATTCCTGGGGGAAGCATCTGGCGGTGGTGTGGCAAGCTCTCCAGCTCCACGGGGAAGGGGCAGCCGGCATGGGTGCTGACGGCAGGACGCCCGCCCGCTTCAGCACCCTCCCTCCCCGAGCCTCCGGCACTCCACCTGCTGCTTTGGTCGGCCTGGCCGCCCTCACCTCGGCACCCTTCCCGCCACCGCCCAGGGGCTGCAGGGGCTGGCCTGGCACAGGAAGGGCACACGTCCCGTCCGTACCGGTACCGTACCTGGTCTGCAACCACGCTCTCGCCACCGCATCGCTTCTCCACCCCATGCACAGGCCCCACCCCAGCACCTCGCAGCCTACTGGTACCAGCAAAAAGTAAGCCCTCCCCGAAAGTAAATCCTAGTGCTTACTTCAGAGCCCAAAAGAAAGGAAGACCGGGTCTTACTTTGGGGGAAATACGGTAGTTTGGAAAAAAGCCACCTGTGTATATTCCTGCTTATTCCCCATACTACTTCTCCTATTTTCTTAAATATTCTTAAGATTGCCTATGAAAACTCATATTTTAAAAGTCAAGTAACAATGAAATAAAAGATATAAATGCACAGTGCAGTGAAACACCAGTATACACGTACTTGCTTAATGAGAGGTTGACTAGCAACCATTCGAAGTTACAAAGGACTCCCCCCCCCCCGCCAAAGCCACTTATAACCCAGTTCTGGGGTTCCAACCGCAGTGCCCGCTTTCTGCAACCACATAACCTCATTTGGGGTGCTTGGCAACCAGCTCTCCTTTATAGCTGGTTGCAAGTCCCATGGTTACATTATACGATTTATGAGGGGTTTTTTGGGGTTTTTTGCTAGAAACCAGCCTTTTTGACCAGTTTCTGGCAAAAAAACGTCCACAAGAATGCACTGATTTGCTTAATGACTGCAGCGTTTGCTCAATGACTGCTGCAAAAAGGTTATAAAATCGGATCAGTTATAAGAGTATCTCAACTTATGACCATCATGACTTACAATGGAAATTCTGGGCTCCGTTACAGGCAGTCCTTGACTTACAACAGTTCATTTAGTGACCGTTCAAAGTTACAACAGCATTGAAAAAAGTGACATGACCATTCTTTCACACCTATGATTATTGCAGCATCCCCATGGTCATGTGATCCAAATTCAAACACTTGACAACTGACTCACATTTATGACCTTTGCAGTGCCCCGGGATCATATAATCCCCTTTTGCGACCTTCTGATAAGTCAAGTCAATGGAGAAGCAACTCTGCTATTAACTTAACTACTGCAATGATTCACTTAACTGTGGCAAGAAAGGTCATAAAATGGGGCAAAGTTCACCTGACAAATGTCTCACTTAGCAACATAAATTTGGGGCTCAATTGTGGTCGTTAAGGCGAGGACTACTTGTCCAGTCATCAGTTGAGGACTACCTGTGAAACTCCTCAGCTGCTGATCAGGAAGGTCAAAGAACAACAGCTGTGGGGGCTCGCTCGCTTTCCTCCCCAGTCTGGCCTAAAATACAGGTGATGACTTCCCTCTCTTTTTAGAAAGAGCTCTAGAGCAGGGGTGTCCACCTTTGGCAACTTTTAAGACTTGTGGACTCCACCTCCCAGCATGCACTGGCTGGGGAATTCTGGGAGTTGAAGTTCACAAGTCTTAAAGTTGCCAAGGTTGGACACCACTGCTGTCTGGTGATTATGGCGCCAGAGAGAGAGCAGGTTCAAGGCAGAGAAAATCTCTTCCCTCTAGGACTGGTGATAACCCTATCCTGGCCACTGAGGAAGTAAAGGAAACTGGGTCACAACGTGCCCCGTTACCAACGCGGGAGGGGGGGGGGGGCGTCCACCTGCAACAGCCCCCGAGCCTTAGAAGAAAGCGGAGAAGACCTACCTCTTCAGCTCTTCTTCTTTGATCCTTTCCTCTTCCCACAGGAACACTCCGGTGAGGGCTGCCATCAGCTTGCAGGCGTTGGCATGATGACCCTGGAACCGGCGCCACAAGGAGGAAAAGAGATTCTTGCGCGCCCTCTCGGAGTAAATGTTACTGTACAACTGCGCAATCTGCTGAGCGCGCCTGATTCTCTGGCTGGTCACATAGCTGCACTGACTGGCCAGCAGGGACAGCAGGCTCTTCTGCCCCGGGTCTTGCTCTGAGCCTTTCCGAAGCCAGGTCAGCAGCCACCGGTACCTGCCCTTCAGGAACGCCTCATTCCACCACAGGCAGCCGGGTTTCCCTTCGTAGCTGATGAAGCGGGGGGAGTTAGCATACAGAGAATAAAAGCTGGAGGGGGGCCTCCACTGAAGTGGATGGAACATTCCTGCCACGCCGCACTGACCAGTCAATGCCCTAGGCAAAAAAAAAAACAATCACAACAGAACATTAGTCAGAGAAAAGGCCACCAGCCTTTGGTATCTCCTGCATTCAGGATTCTCCTCTCTCGACAGCGTCACAGTTAAGGGTAGCTTCATTTTGTATTTCAGAGAAGAACCGCATGGATAAGGCAGCTCCTTCAACAATACACGTCAGCAATCTAGCAGAGGTTTATAGACCAAAACATACGTTGCAGAAACTCATAATAAAACTTCTTCGTTTTGGTCAGCCTATTTTTTTCTGTTTTTTAAACGAAAAGATATCTATCTATGCTGCTTTAATAAATATGCCAAAGCACAGTTAAAGAATAATTCTGCTATGCTGTTGCCTTATTGTTATTTGTTCATTTAATGTTGCTATTGCTTTAGTGCACGGGGTGTCAAACTCACCGCGTCACTTGACGTATCGCGACGTATCACGACTCTTTTTGCATTGCTGGCAATGGGGTGGGCACAGCTTCGGTATGATGAAACCCTCTGCTTTAGTGTTATTTATTCTAAAACAATTTATTTCAGTCTCTTCCACAGAATAGAACTAAATACCTAAAAAGACTGGCAGACATTTGTGTAAGAAAGGTTGACAGGCCATATATTACCTGGATATACTTGGTTTTTACCCCCAATCTAATCCAAAAGTCAAAGTATAAAATAGAATGAAATTAATACCCTACATTTCTTAAGTGCAGAGATAAAATACCTGGATTCATCCATCCCACTATAAATGGTGGCTTACAAATACATGAGCATCATATGATATGATATAAACCAAAAGCAAACAGCACTAAAGATCCAATGCATAGCATGAAACAACTGCATGAAATCACTATAAAAATGCACAGAGGAAGAGGGATGCTGGAAGCAGGAAAAAAAGCAAGCCTTTATGGAATTTAAATGATGTCTAGCATTCAAACAAACAAGTATTTCCAAAGAGAGAGATTTTCCGCAATGCAGTGGAATCATTCATGAGGATAAGAGAGAGGAAAGTCAGCTACATCTCATTTTCTTCAGAAAGAAGAACCTCTGGTATCACTAGTCAACATTTCCAGCATGGAAACCTTCTCTCTTGGAGAAGCAAGAGTCAAAAGTAAGAAGCATGCTTCCTCTGGCACTATTCTCAGCATCCTATTACAGGCCTCAAAAGCAGATACAGTAATCGGTATTAGCAACAGGATCAGCTTACTTCGTAGCAACCTAGAAATGACCCCGGCGCAGGAATGCTTAGAGCATATCTCTGTACAGTAGCTCATCCAGAAGGGGGAACAGTGCAAGAGTCTTCTTTTAGCTGCACTCCTGCTGATCAAGGACATGCTCCTCACCTGCAGCCCCCCCCAGAGGAGAGTCGCCCCCGGGCGTGGCCCGCACGGAGCAGCACAGCCAAGCACATAGCAACCAGGCAACAGGGACAAGACTCCGCCCTCATGCCCCAGATGATGCTGCGGGGCATGGGTGGAGGGCGTGGCCACCATGGCGCTGCAGGGCTGCCTGGGCGATCTGTTGCGGCGGGCCGTGGAGGCAGCGGGGCACCCTGTGGGCAGGTGGGGCGGGGCGGAGGTGGAGCAGGATCAGGTGGGGTGGGGGGCAGAGCGGGCAGGGGCAGAGTGGGGGTGGGGCAGTTTTTGGGCACTCGGTCTCTAAAAGGTTCGCCATCACTGACCTAGAGATTAACTTGTAGTCCGAAGTGAGTTTGGGGAAAGGAGTAGGAAGTCTCACAAGTTTGGCTGCCGATCAAAGCTTTTGAGGTTGCCGAATGCTGAGGTGTGTAAGATGCAAAATCTAATTAAACTCCAATGTTTCATTTCTTTGATTAGAACAACAGCAACTCTTCAAATCTAGCAAATGGTGAAAGTCTAATATTCTATTCCAATTTAAAAGAATCCATCAATATCTGCAATCTATTTCAGAATTAGATATAATTAAAATATGAGAAAGGAAAAAGAAACTTTTAATGGTTGCGCAATAAAGTAAATATTAAGTAATGAGACTCATCTTTGACATTACAAACTACAGAATTAATCTATGCTAGCTCATAATCTTCATTGTACCTTGAGGAGGTAGTTACAGAATTAAAACAGTTCTGAATGAGAAGTGTGCTGTACACCAGTGTTCAGCTGGCTGGGGAATTCTGGGAGTTGAAGTCTATATATCTTAAAAGTTGCCAAGATTGAGAAACACTGTCCTACACTGTTACTCATCTTGTGGCTCCATAGAGAACAAATCCTACAAGACAATTCTCACCATCAGCAATCTCAGGTTCAAGAATAAAAAACAAAACAAAACCCAAACCTGTACAGCAGAGTTGTGAAGGTATATTTAAAAGTCACCCAGGACAAATTTCAGAATGGATGATAAGAACAATTTCTACTAAGCTCTTGGAAGATAAGGAGAGTTACAAAATGGTGCAGAGCTTCTATTACTCTATGACTTTCAACAGCAGTTATTCACAAATGTACAAAATATGTACAAAATAACTTGCATTATCCCTAGTAGTTTGCAGAGAAACGTTTTAATTTTTAGCATGTGCACAACTGCTTACATCAAAAGATAGCAAATTATAGATTTGAGCCAAAATACATCCATCTGAAAGCTGAATCGTCTCTTTCCTTTGCACATGGCCACAGATAACATTCAGTCAGATGACTTTAAGTTAAAGAACTTTAATGCCGCGTGCAATCTAGAACAACAATTTCCCATTCCCTTGAAAACCATCAGATTGGCAAGTATAGAAAAAGATACTGAAATGCATTAAATATCTGCCATGCATCATTGGTGATAATTATAAAGCAGCCTCCATTGCTTTTTGTTTCTACATTATGGTCTTCTGAGAATATCTAGAGACAGTTTGGTTTACCGGTATAGGTGCAGGCTTAGAAAGCAGGAGACTGAGAATTTTAGGCCTTCCTTAGGCATGAAAACTGGCCGTGTAACTTTGGGCCAATTGTACCACCTCACACATAGTTGTCATTGTGGGAAGAATAGAAAGCAGGGGTATTAGATATGTTTACCATTGTGAATTATACATAAAAAAGCAGGATAAAAATATAATAACAAAAAGATCTGCCAATAGAAGAACTGTGGCAAAAGAAAGCAAAAATAGGTGCCTTGGGTACAATTCCAAAACATCTGGGGCACCATCTGAAAACCGTCAGTCAATTGCAAAAGGTGACAATACCTTTAATATTATTAAATAACCACATCTGCCTACCCCAGGCCCTCAATAGGTGGACCAAAGATGCCAAATCCAGTCTAAACATCTTGCTGAGTGTGCAACTCACCATAAGTAACAATTTCCGTGGCTCAGTTCTTCCTCTTAGGCCCACATACAAATTATGCTACAGCATTGAATATACATACCATAATAGTAGTGTTAGAAGTTAAAATCTAAAAGCCACTGATCTCCCACCTTTAGCCAGATTAGGTTGATAAGGGAAATCTTTTATACTAATATGCCAGTTTGACCCCCTCATAATAAATCCGGACCTAGGGAGAAATCTACCTATCTGAGGGCAATCTTCCTTTCCAGACTTCACACAACCTCAGGGCAACATCCTAAAATGCACACCCAGACATCTCAGGATCAAAGCCCAGAGCAGCAGCAGCATCTCAATCTGCACATCTAAATATCAAAGCCCGCTTGTCCTTATATATACTGTTAGTCGACCCCTAACAATGTAGACTACCTTCAATCCTTGTAGGTGGCTGAATGAATAAACTACTGTACCTCCAGCAGCTACCCATTTGTGTTTATTCCTAACCCGATCCAACTTAGAAAATCGGACCAAGGAAATTATCTTGACATTTTATTGCAACAGTAAAAGTGTACTTGGGCAAGAAAGACATTTCTGGCTCTACAGATGATGATGATGATGATGGTGATTTAAAAGTGTGTAGCGTCCGACACTTGAAGGCAGGACAAGAAGCAATGGAGGGAAACTAATCAAGGAGAGAAACAACCTAGAACTAAGGAGGAATTTCCTGACAGTTAGAACAATTAACCAGTGGAACAGCTTGCCTCTGGAAATTGTGGCTGCTCCATCACTGGACAGCCACTTGTCTGGAATGGGAATGGCATAGGGCAGGGGTAGGCAACCTTGGCTCTTTTATGACTCGTGGGCTTCAACTCCCAGAATTCCTGAGCCAGCGTGGCTGGCTCAGGAATTCTGGGAGTTGAAGTCCACGAGTCATAAAAGAGCCAAGGTTGCCTATCCCTGGCATAGGGTCTCCTGCCTGAGCAGCGAGTTGGACTAGAAGACCTTCAAAGGTCCCTTATGCATATCCCTCGGTGATCCAGCCTGTTCCACTGAATTTCCACTCATTCGGGATCCCTCCCAGATTCCCTTTGCACAACCAGCCTCCAAGAGGTCTCCCTCCAAGGAAGATGTCCAAGAAAGCCCCCCCCACCAATTTCTGGCCGCTTTGCTGGGCATCCCTCCCGCTGCGCTCAGCAGGCCGCCGTCCTTACCCCTTCCACCAAGACGACCCCCTTGCAGGAATAAGCCGGCCAAGGCTGTAGCCACGGTACCTTTCCAGGCCTTGACGAAGCGCCGGCCCTCGTGGCCCGGAGTCCCCCCACGCCCCCCTCGGGGTTGGCGCCTTTTTCCAGCATTCACGGCAGCGGCGGCCCCGCCAACTGGCCACCCCTCCCCCCCGGACCCTCTGGCACCAGGGACTACAATTCCCAGAGGCCTGCTAGGGAAAGTGAGCGCTGGGGCTGGGGGGGGGCGTGAAGAAGCCTTGTCGGCGGCTCCGCGCGGCGCTCACCTGACGAAGCCTCTCCCCACGGCCCTCCAGCCGGTGGCGCGGCCCGAGCGGAAGCCCGGGGGGCTGTGGGGCGAAGGTGAGGCGGCCTGGCTTGGTGCGGCGCGCTTCCCGCCCGCCCGCTCTCCTTGCTTTCCCCTCGCGGCGGAGAAGCCCTCAGAAAGCTGGCTCCGCTCGCTAGGCCGCGCCCCGCGCCTATTGGCCGACGCCTAGGCATCCCGTCTTCCGATTGGAGGAAGGAGACGTCCGTCTCCCTCCCTTTCCTGCGACCTCGCGACCGGCATGCCGACTTCCCTCCGATCGCTCGCCCACCGAGCCTGAGCTCCGCCTTGTGACCCACTCAAGGGCGCCTTGGAGACAGGAGGACCCCGGCGGGGCTGCCCTGGACGGCGCCGGCGTGAAACGCTGCCAGCGGCGTCAGGCTGCTAGGCCAGCCTGGTCTCGGGGCCCTCCGGCCAGCAAGGTCGATGGGAAATGCAGTCCAATGCCGTCCAAGCGAAGATGGCGCCGGCTGCCCTTGGATTCTCCCTGTCGGGTCTTATAAAAAGGGAAACTTCCTTTCCCGGAAGTTGCCATTTTGGAATCCCGCGTTGCTGTGTCTGGTACCCTCCAGAGATGCACAATTCCCAGTCTCTGGATGCTGTTGGGGAACTCTCCGAGCTGTAGTTCGGTGCAGCATTTGTCAACCTCAGCCAATTGAAGAGGTGTGGACTTCAGCTCCCAGAATGCCCCAGCCAGCACTTCCTGACCGTGCTATACCAGTAGTCCTCGACTTACAACAGCTCATTTAGGGGCTGTTCAAAGTTACAATGGCACTGAAAAAAGAGACTTATGACCATTTTTCACACTTACACCCATTATGGCATCTCCATGGTCATGTCGTCAAAATTCAGATGCTTGGCAATTGACTCATATTTATGATGATTGCAGTGTCCCGGAGTCACGTGATCCCCTTTTGCGACCTTCTGACAAGCAAAGACAATGGGGAAGCCAGATTCACTTAACAACCGTGTTGCTAACTTAACAACTGTGGCAAGGAAGGTCATAAAATGGGACAAAACTCAATTAAGAGATGTCTGTTAGCAACAGAAATTTTGGGCTCAATTGTGGTCGTTAGTCGAGGACTATCTGTAATTTCTTGGTGGTTTCCCATCCAAGGACTTAAAGTACAACTTGCAAAGTTCATTTAGTGACTATTCAGTTACAGCCGCACTGAAAAAAGTGACTTATGACCATTTTTCACACTTATGACCGCTGTGGCATACCCATGGTTACATGATTTATATTCAGATGCTTGGTAACTGACTCATATTTATGGCGGCTGCAGTGTCCTGGAGTCATGTGATCCCCTTTTGCGACCTTCTGACAAGCAAAGACAATGGGAAGATAGATTCACTTAACAACCGTGTTCCTAGCTGAACTGCAGTGATTCACTTAAGAACTGTGACAAGGAAGGTTGTAAAATGGGGCAAAACCCAGTTAACAAATTTCTCACTTAGCAACAGAAAATTTGGGCTCAACTGTGGTCGTAAGTCGAGGGCTTCCTGTACTGTATTCCATGTAGCTTTTGATTTGCTATGAACTGCCACCTCGTGGAGAGAAAGCAAAGGAACGCTCTCTCATGCAAACATCCCAACAGAGCACACACTTAATATTGCCCCACTGATTTCTTTGAGCTCATTAGAAAAAGGACAGTCATACCCGATGCTTCTAACAGTTGCTCATAATGACCAGTGTTCCTGAGAATAGCCCCAAAACAATATCAATTTCTCCATTAAAATGTTCCTTTTTCTTTCTGAAGCCACTCTCAAGCTATCTAAACTATTGTTTGAATTTGCCACTGAAAAAACAACTGCAGCACATCTTCTAACCCTGAACTTTCTATGCTATAAATACATTTTAACTAATTTCTGACACTGGTTTTGCACTTGAAAGAGAGCAACTACTTCCACATGATTGCCAAAAAATCTTGAATCCAACTTGAAGGCAGCTTTACTTTTTTTTCTGCTATTCCAAGGAATAATCTGCATTACTTCAACATTTAAAAGATTTTGAGGAGTCCCATAAAATATGTGGCAACTTTTATTTTAAAACATGAACTTGTTTCAGAAATATTTCTCTTCCACAGATTCCTCAAAACACCTTTGTGGAGATGTAACATTACCTATATTAAGAACAGATTCTCTGGAAACCATAATCTCAAGTAGCTGCTATTAAGGATGCAAGTTTGAGTTGCACAACAGGCTGGGATCACTACTATCCAGTACCCTACATGGGTACAATTCCATTTTTAAAAGGACTGCGATGAGAATAGGGAGAGATAATTACAAAAAGTGCCAAATATTTTTAAAATGTGAGATGTTGTCACCCTCTTCTCTCTGCCTCCTCCTGTGACCTTCCCCTTGAAATGTATTACATTCTCGAGCTGATTTCTAATGAACTGGATAATCTGGAGAACAAGGAAAGCAGTGTTGGCTCCATCCATACAAGCAACTACATTGCTAGGGATTACAGTTCATTCAAGCAATTCTATGCTTGTTTTCTATTGTACCACAGCTCTCACACTGTTATAACAGTAATACCTTTGGCAGTGTGCATAACTGGTGTTCTTGCATCACTGCCTAACTTTGGAAGGGGATTTCTTTTTTAGCTAAAGCATCTTCAGGCAAGGATGTAAAACTCTTTGGTTTGGCCAAGCATTTTGCAAGAAGGTTGAGGACAAGACTTCATTTCCCCGAATCTTGAAACTCGGCTCTAGCCTTTGTAGAAAAGGGTATTCTAATCCTTTATTGTGCATCAGCTTTAAGAAAGAGAGACTCGAGGCAGACAAGAGTAAATGCACCGCAATGTGGATATTATTTAAAAAAATAGAAAATGTAAATGCAGAACAGTAGCTTTGCGAGCAGTCAGCCAACTTTCAAAGAGACAACAGACAAATTGGGTTTGCCCTTCCTGATGGAGGAAGGCGCACAAGCCTCTGGAATTCTGTCACCATTCCTTTACAAGCTGCACTTCGAATATTTCCTAAGAGGCAATTTACGCCATTGTTTTGGTAGAAAGAAGAATCCAGATTTTACTAATGGGGATTAATCAACAGTGCTTCATCAACGATGCTCTAGGTCTAAAATGATCATATGGAGATTGGTTTTTATCAAGTCCCGCTATTTGAAAGAAGGCAGATTGGGCCCACCAGTTATTCTAAAGATGAATCAAGATGAATCAAGCTCCCTTTGGCACATGGAGGTGCTGCCTTTATTGCTTCCCAACCTTGAGTCAGAAAAGGGGAAGAGAGCGAACACAGTATTTTCCCATTACTTCCTTCAAGATCCAAATAGCAACAGCTCATAGCAATAGCACTTAGACTTATATACCGCCTCATAGTGCTTTACAGCCCTCTCTAAGCGGTTTATAGAGTCAGCGTCTTGCTCCCAACAATTTGGGTCCTCATTTGACTGACCTCGGAAGGATGGAAGGCCGAGTCAACCTTGAGCCAGTCAGGATCGAACTACTGGCAGTCGGCAGCCTGCAACACTGCATTCTAACCACAGCGCCACCATGTCTCAAATACAAGAGACCAAGTGGAAATAGTAAAAGTGTGCACCACGTTTACAGCCAAATTAGCAGGAAGCAATCTGAAGAGAGCAAAAGGTCCTGCTGGCTGTCTTGTCAGCAAATGGAACGCACAAAAGTGAGATTGGGGCACCCAATTGAACTGCCTTTATATATATATATATAAAAAGTCAGATTTCTCCTACATTCCACAGCTTTGTCCTTCTTGGCTTTTAAAAGATGAAGTCTTTAGAGGCTAATAAAAATTCTGTCCCAATTTCTCTCTCATGCAATTAATAGAACAGGAAAGGGTCTTCTTCCCTCCATTTCCAACCCTGTATTTTTACTGGTCGTATGTTAACATGCTCAGGATCTAGAGACTTATCATGTGCTCTGCATGAACTGGCACAGATAAGAGACGGATTAAAGTCCGCTCTAACTTTGAAAGACCAAATCACACACACACCCCAAGGGCGGCTTCAGCATCCATATCGTGGTAAACACCCTCCGACATCTCAAGACAGGTTTCTCGGCATTATCTTTTCATCTAGTTGAATAGGAACAAACTTCCATCAAGTCAAGCCGGTTTTACTTTGTTTTACAATCTCAACTTTCCTTTAAAATACACACACACACACACACACGCACTCCTGGACAGGCTGCTCACTCACTCCGTTTCGTGTAAGCTACCTCCCAGAGTCAGTAAAAGCATGTTTTAGTGAATACAAAACATTGCTGGCTTATTTGAAGCAGGTTTACCTCAATGCAGAGAAAAAGGAAAAGGTTAACTATATTCTCTTTGTACAGAAAGCGAACTCTGAAATGCTCTTTCAGATACTACCTGCAGCTAACAGGAGGACTTCTGCCTGTGAAACACTGGCGGGTCAGAAGGATCGGGCCAGAGGCGATGGAGAAGGTTTGAGATATACAAAGGTGGAATCGGTTCGGGAAAGACATACCGAAAAGATAACAGTGGAAATCAAGCCTGGAATCAGTATTTGCATATAGTCTGGACATTGGTGGCGGGGAAGAACGTGGTTCTGGTATGTTGCCTCGCGAGAGGGGCTGAAGGCCTGGCAATTGTGCAGCAGGAATGCCAAATGGAAGGACAGCCCCGGAGTTCCTTGCCAGAGCCCACTCTAACCCAGGGAAAACTCAGTAGTAGCAACATCCTGGAGCATGCCAAGTTTTGTTGCCCCTTCCCCCACCCCACTAGGGAAAGAGGAGGCTGCGAGAAGAGCAGAGAAAGTGCAAAACGCTTCTGCGGAGTCGCAGGAGGCAGAATGTGGGAGTGGATGAAACAATGGTGGAAGGAAACGTAACCCTGCTTTTCAGGAAGCACAAGGTTCGGCCGAAAAGTGTCACACCTCTCCACAAACCAGTGCATAGAGAAGGAGTCCCATCTTCCGGGGTGCTGAAGGCCAAGCCTGTTGGCCCTAGGGGTGAACATCTGAGAGTCCCCTTCCGCTCTTCTCCCAAAGGAGAGAAAGGAGCTCTGCGGGTGGCGGTACAGGACGGCTGGATTCTCCGCTGCCCACACTGCCCACCAGTGCGAAACGTCTTAGCGCAATTCCAAAAATGGTGGAACCCTTTCCTCCTCCCACCCACCCCCAGCCCTTTCCCATTCAATCAAGCTGTCTACGTGCCTTCCTTTTCGCATCCTCCTCATGAAGCAGCTCTCCTTTTCCTCTCTTCAGACCTCTCTCTGGAGCCCCTGAGCTCTGCAGCTCTTTGCAGCTAGAAAACGTCGGGCAGTTCTTGTGGCCCCTGAATGCCTGAGGTTCAAACCCCACCCCAACTGTCACCCAATTGCTTCAGAACACGACTGCTTCGGAGGTCACTGCAGGAGCAAGTCTTCTGCAGTCCTCTGCCTAGACAGGAAACGGTAAAAGGGAGCAGATCCACCGAGGGGGGGAGGGGGAAGGAGGGGGAGAAACACCTACAAGAGGAGGTGCTAGGAAGAGAAAGGAACGACGACGTATTCCCAAGCAATTGTGTGCAGGTTGACTTTTGGGACGGGCTGGAAGAAACCCCCTTGCCCCAGCCGTCATCCGGGGAAGCGTTACGGCGTGTAAGCCGGAGGTGGCTGGAACTGGTTGATCCCTTCGTACTCGGTGGGGTAAGGTTCGTTCTCCTCCATCTCGGAGAGGAGCTCCAAGGCCTGCTCCTCCTCTTCAGTCGGGTAGTGGCGCAGCAGGTTGGCGGCCGTGGCCAGGATGGATGCCCCGCCGGCTCCAGCCACCAGGTAAAAGCTTACGGCAAACGTAACGTAGACTTGCGAGCCGTGGTACTTCTTGTGCTGCTGCTGCTGTGCGAGGATCAGCTCCGAAGCCCAGTAGCAAAACCCGATCACTGTGGCACACTGCAGCACTGCGGGCAGAAGGAAAAGACGGATGGAAACACGGGGAATGAGGGCACGGGCAATGACTCTTTCTCAGGCTGACATACATACATACATACATACATACATACATACATACATACATACATACATACATACAGAAAGGAAAGAAAGAAAGAAAGAAAGAAAGAAAGAAAGAAAGAAAGAAAGAAAGAAAGAAAGAAAGAAAGAAAGAAAGAAAGAAAGAAAGAAAGAAAGAAAGAAAGAAAGAAAGAAAGAAAGAAAGAAAGAAAGAAAGAAGGAAGAAGGAAGGAAGGAAGGGAGGGAGGGAGGGAGGGAGGGAGGGAGGGAGGAAGGAGGAAGGAAGGAAGGAAGGAAGGAAGGAAGGAAGGAAGGAAGGAAGGAAAGAAAGAAAGAAAGAAAGAAAGAAAGAAAGAAAGAAAGAAAGAAAGAAAGAAAGAAAGAAAGAAAGAAAGAAAGAAAGAAAGAAAGAAAGAAAGAAAGAAAGGAGAGCTAGCTGGCAAGGAGCCAAATGGGTTACATCCTCTCAGTTATCTGCTAAATGTACAATTTTTTTGCTTTTTGAACTGTTATGGTCTTTAAGAAAGTGTGGGATGGAGAGAGATGTGATCTTTCAGGATTTGAAGTTGACTAGTTTGTGTCCTGAAGAATTGACTGAACAAAAAGATGTTTTGATGACTTATTTTTAATGCAAAGATGTAGGCCCTGATAATGTCATTTTGAGATGATTTTGTGGCATACGGCTAAACCAGGGGGCTAAAGACCAACTCAGTCTTTACAACTGAGTTGTACCTATGGAGAAAGAAAGAAGAGTGAGCAGTCTTCTTAGTCCAACTAATTGTGCCTTCAATGCAGATGGGACTCGGTAAAGCAACATGGCGCATAAGCTCTAGAATTTCACGAGGGGAAAAATTAACACTGTAGGAACACACAAAAGGGTCTGCTCAAGGCTCAAGATAAAGCATATATGGGGAAAGATGTAAGTATTTGACGGACCAGTGAGAGAAATGCACGGTTGTGGAAGTCCCACGAGAGCCCCACGGAAGCTCCCCAAAGGAACGCAAAGCCTAACGCAAAGCCAAGGCGGCCCAGCTACCTGTAAGGATGTGAGCAAATGCGTAACGCCGAGTAATCTTCAGTGCAGGATGTTTGGGCCCAAAGACGTCGAGAAGGAAAGCTGAAAGGCTGCAGATGATTCCCAAGAAGCAGAAAGCAGCAATAACCCGAAGCAACAACACCGTCTGGGGGTTCATGCAGTAATCTGGAAGGAGGGAGATAGAATCAAAAAGTAGTTTGCGTTAGTGGCATGACTTCTGATCATTTCTCCATCATTTCACAAATTCAGAAATGTCTATAGTACCACACAATATTATTTGCTGAATATTCTGATTCCAACAAAGCCTTCTGTTCCTGGGATATTCTTCAGATGTGGATAATTTGTCTCTCGGAATTGCCCAGTGAAGCTCTTACTCAGGATTCTAAAAATTCACGTATCTCGAGGAGTCAAAAGTTACAGAAGGCTGAGTCGGGTGGAAGGAAAATATCTCGTGTGGTTTATAAAAAAAAAAAAAAAAAAGTGTGTTTAATGGATGAAAATGAATTATTGCGAAGGTTATCCTAAAGACAAAAATAAATTTTTCTTAGCGTTACTTAGACAAACAGCGAAGTCTTTCTCTGTTTTATGCTGGTCACGAGGTTTGCTAGCTTCCACCACAAACGCAGCAGCATGAAACGCTACAACCTGGTACAGATTTTATCCTCAAGATGCACCTATTGAGCTAAAACAAATGTCTTTCTCATATGAATATAGAACGTAATAGGATTTCCCCCCAGACTCTCCAAAGATCCAGTACCAAGTCACATCACCTTATTTAAAACTGCAACTCAGTCTCCATTTGACAAAACACACACTCAGAGAGTTTTCTGCCTGGCTTTTCAGTGAAACGAGGACTGCCTCCTAGTTTTATGGGGTAAATATTGTACATTTCTTCATACCTAGGGATATTACAAGTACTTTATAGGAATCTTTAGGTATTTATGTCAATTTGTATGGCTGCCTATCTTGCAAACAGTGATACTAAATAGCTAGCAGAATTAAAAGTGTTATTGAAAACAGCTATTACAACATGCATAATATATACCGGTATATATATAATGGCAATACTGGTTGATCAAGAGCGAATTCAGTTCTTTAATAGTAGAATCCCAAGAGTTTGCAAAGTCAGTATGAAATAAAATAAGCTTCCAAGTGACTATAAGCAGCTAGTTTGTTTTTCCTTCAAATAAATTATCCTTTAGGGTGGCCAATAAACAAATCCCTACTTGTGTGCTATTTCCAATCGTCTGCAGTAATAACAAAAAGCAGGGCAGTTGTCCTGAGATTATTTCACTGATCGTTGACATTTAATTTTTGCTCAGTTGCGTTCTTCTTATGATCACAGCCTGTTTTCAATGCCTTTGAACAGGATGCTTGACTCACCCCGAGTTCTTTCCAGCTTCCTCGGCGATGCAGAATTTCCCTCAAGTCTTTGTCTTGTTTTGATAATGATGCTGGGCTCGTATTTCAGCCACTGCTCAGATCAAGAGTTGTTTCACTCTGACAGTTTCCTCAAGGACCTCTTCAACTACTTAAAACATGCTTTACTGGCTTATCGTGTGGCTATCGCCACGGCAACAAGGAGAACCATTAAAAACTCCCGTTAAGCAGGATAAACAGCCAGTTTGATCTAGTGGTTTAAGCACCAGGTTAGAAAGTGGGAGACAGTGAGTTGTAGTCCTGCCTTAGGCATGAAAGCCAGCTAAATGACTGGGTCAATCACTAGGAGGCTGAGAGTTCTAGTCCTGGGACAGTCTCTCTCTCAGCCCACTTAACTCATAGGGTTGTTGTGGGGAAAATAGGAGGAGGGAAATGCCTTGGGTATGTTTACTGTCAAGAAAGAAAGAAAAGAAAGAGAGAGAGAGAGAGAGAAGGGAGGGAGGGAGGGAGGGAGGGAGGGAGGGAGAAAAGAAAGAAAGAAAGAAAGAAAGAAAGAAAGAAAGAAAGAAAGAAAGAAAGAAAGAAAGAAAGAAAGAAAGAAAGAAAGAAAGAAAGAAAGAAAGAAAGAAAGAAAGAAAGAAAGAAAGAAAGAAAGAAAGAAGGAAGGAAAGAAAGAAAAAGAAAGAAAGAAAGGAAGGAAGGAAGGAAGGAAGGAAAGAAAGAAAGAAAGAAAGAAAGAAAGAAAGAAAGAAAGAAAGAAAGAAAGGAAGGAAGGAAGGAAGGAAGGAAGGAAGGAAGGAAGGAAGGAAGGAAGGAAGGAAGGAAGGAAGGAAGGAAGGAAGGAAGGAAGACAGACAGACTCTGGTAAGATAGGCCTATGGCGATCCCTGAGAATCCAAAAGGGAACTTCCTGTACATTGGAGAGGGGAGGGCTTCTTGAATGAAACAAACTACCCTTTCAGACTAACCTACGGAGACTGGCAACACGCTGCTTCTGGATGTCCAAGCAGCCCCAAAACCTTCCTTCAACATCTCAGGCCCCTCTCTCTTTCTGTGCATTTATTTATAATATTAGATTTTTATCCCACCTTTATTACTTTATAAGTAACTCAAAACAGCAAACATACCTAATACGCTAATTCCTCCTCTTTTCCCCAGAACAACAGCCCTGTGAGGTGGGTTGGGCTGAGAGAGAGGGACTGGCCCAAAGTCATCCACCTGGCTTTCATTCCTCAGGCGGGACTAGAACTCACCGTCTCCTGGTTTCTAGGCCAGCACCTTAACCACTTGGCCTCTCTCCCCCCTCTGATTCCCAGGTGGGCCCTCCATAGTCTTCGAAGAGAAAAAGGAAGAGGGTGCAACTCAGCGGTTTCCCAAAAGCTCAGTGAAACATTGTGAAAAAGAGATGGGTCAGTAAGCTTGGGTCAACACAAGGCAAGGCAAGGGAGAACAATCGGGAGGGCTGAGGAGGCAGTACAATACTTTGGAAAGTTAATTAATTTATTCACATTTCTATCATATCTTCTGATGCTGTAGTGCATCACAGCTAATCTCAGGAAATGCCATACTGTAGCCATAATCGGATGGCTGAGTGTGTCAAGTACAACACTCCAAGCCTGAAATTGGCCAGCAGCCCCAAAGACTGCATTCCTTTTATAACAGGGGCTCTGCCAGCAAACAGGATCCAGAAAACAAGGGATTAAGGCTTTCATAACCCATCAATGCTATGTCTAACCTTCGGTTTGGTCCCCAGGCGTGATTTAAGGTCCAGGAGCTTATTCTGTAACTGCTTAATTCTTGACTTTTTAGAAGTTAGTTTGGCATCATCTCCCCAATTTCAAAGCTGCTGAAATTCTTTTTTCAGGAATAATCTGCCATGCTGCCATTAGAGATGCAACTGGAGGTGCATTAACTGTTGTTTTGCAAAATCAGGTCTCTTGAATTAAAAAATAATTCTTCAAGTCCTGGCCTAGGCATTTATTCCTAATGTTCACCCCCAGGCATTTAGATAGCCTTCTTCCCATGCTCTCAGAACATACAGAGAAGGCTAAATTTAGGACAAAAATATTCAAATACTTCTTTCATCAGGCATGTAAATCACTACTTGCTTATGGAGCACAAGTTGCTTCTATGGGTCTAGAAAGCAAATCTTTGTAAATGGGTAAAGTTATGAAACTGCCATCTACATGTTAAATACAGTAACAGATGGTTAACAGAGGGATTTGAAGACTAGCGTAATATTTGGGCTAACCTATTGACTTTTTTAAAAAGAAAATTATTTCAATTTTTATATATATTAGATGTTGGATCGATTCGATTATTAAATAGAGACCTCCTCATCTGAAATATTTGTTTTCTTTATTTGTAGACCCATTATGTAAGGGGAGGAGAATTTATCAGGGTTTTTTTATTTTTTCTTTCAGCATCCAGTCAGGGTGGATATTTTTTTTAAGTTTAATGTTGAATGTTTGGGTCATTTCTCTCCCCCCCCCTTTTTTATACACATTTTCTTTTGTTGTTGTTGTTACTGTTGGATGTATGTTTTTTTTTTGGAGGGGGGGGTTCTATTTTGTATTTTATTCCCATTGATAACACATAATAAATATATATTAAAAAAAAGTCTTTTAATTCAGATCCATAACTGCTGGTGCAGATATCGATGTGGCAGGTGGATTAATACAAATGTTCATTGTTTATTAATTTTGGTGGAAGGAAGGCTGATTCACTGGTTGATTCCACTGTGTTCCATCTTGTCAAATGGTGGGGCTGTGAATTAGCGAGATTTACTTCTTCAGGAAGCAACTCAGTGGACTTAGAGCTCATGAATGTCAAAAAATGCTCTTAAATTTGATTTATATTTTTAACTCTCTCCAAAACCAACTTCTGGAGAACAAGAACAAGGATACTGGGATTTTAAACAAGTGCCAAGAACTGCTTGACCCTGTTCCCCAATCTGTTGCATGCAGGTCCTCATAATTGAAGAAACTGAAAATCCTGCATTAATGCCAGTTTGCCATAGTTACAAGTAACAATAACAACAACAACAAAATCCAAAATGTGCTCAATTTTAAGATGTTTCACATAGAGCAAGTACCGCACTCATAATCAGAATTATATATCAGAATTTGATATATATACAATAAGACTAATTGCCTTAGCCGGCAACGATTCAACCTCATTTTAGTAGGGAAACAAACTAGCCCAATTAACTGAACTCCCTGTGAATATGAGTTATTTGGTGGGATAGTATGTACACAAAGGGAACAAACAAACCTGAGCTTGTGACCAAAATAATTACTTTTAAAATGGAGATCGCAGAAAAACAAGTGAGGGTAGAGGAAAGTTAAACAAGCAATGAGAATCTGAAATTCTGGTTGATTTCCTTAATCTTCACTTTGGTCAGGGATAGTGTTAATCCCCCTACATAGAGCAGACCAAGAAATCAACTAGTTTTCGTCATGTATATGTATACATTTGAACTAGAGACTGTGATGTTTCTCTGTGTCCTATAGGTGTGTGTATGTGGATATATGCATAATGGTATTTTTTTGAGAGCTGAATGCAACAAAATTTCATTTTAATGTATGCTGAGTAGTGTACATTTAAAGTGACAATAAAGATTCTATTCTATTCCATTCTATTCTATTCTATTCTATTCTATTCTATTCTATTCTATTCTATTCTATTCTATTCTATTCTATTCTATTCTATTCCTAACTCCACAAGAAGGCTCAGTCTTTACTGAGACTGACTATAACCACAGACCTCTTGCAAGTCTGATTGTTATTTTAACCTTCTCTCCCTTCTTATACTTACTTATGAGTCAGTGTAGCAAAACAACAATACTACTAACAATAATGTATGAAGCTTATATGCCACCTGACTCTCAATGGCTCACAACTAAGAAATTAAAATAAAATCAATACAACGTAACAGTAGCTTCCAAAGGTTTTGTTATCTCCCTTAAAAAAAATGTTCCAGCCACTTTTGCCTAGATAACCATTCTTCTTTATTTCTATCAAGGTCATTTTCCTTCCTCTTTACATCTAGGGAGCTATAGGGTTAAACTACAGTGTTCATGGGAACCACTGCTTGCTTCAGAGGAAAAAAGTGACCTTTATGCAAGCTTATGAGATTTCCAGAAAGAGAAAACAGAAACAAACAACAAAAAAACGCCGAATAATTTGTTCATGTCATGGTAGAATAGGAGGACCTGAAGTATCTGAGGGAACCTTTCAAGGGCAGTGTTTTAGGTAAGGCAGACTGCTAGAGAAGTACTGATAACCAGCTAGTTGTACAGCTGAAAATTAAGTATTAAGCAAGGTCTGAATTTATCTTGACTATTTGTTGATTGGTGGAGACCACTCCCACTCACAATTATATTTTGCATCATACTCAACAAGTAACTTCTTTAAGCAGGGCTCTCCAACCTTGGCGACTTTACGACTTGTGGACTTCAACTCAAGCTGGCTGAGGAATTCTGGGAATTGAAATCCACAAGTCGTAAAGTTGCCAAGCTTGGAAGCCCCTGCTTTACAGGATACCAGCATCAAGCTGAATAAGAAACAACGACAACGACAGGGAAGAAGCTGTGTGTGGAAAGAGGGCTGAAGCACTAAGTTATTTGAATAGAGCAACAATTATGCACTTTGTTCCCTATATAATAATGGCAAACCTGCCAGTTATGATTTGTTTGTATTCTAAATACAGCCTTATGAAAACGATGGGATACATGTTCCAAGACTCAGTCAGAGTGAATCAGAACCGGATGCCTGATCTTCCCCAGGTGATCCAGTTTGGCTGTAATCCTGCTTGCTTACTTGAAAGAAGGCTCTTCCAGAGGTTGAATCTCCATGCAGGCACACATATGAAATTGTGGTTTGAGAAGGTGGGGACCACAACTGCTGAATATCACAAGTTCTGTTAGAGATAGTTCTCAATGTACAATCAACCGTTCAGTGACTGCTTGACGTTACAATAGCACTGAAAAAAAATGTGACAGTTTTTTCACACTTTCAGCCGCTGCAGCCTCCCTGTGGTCCACGTGATTCACAACTGCCATTTCTGCGACCTTCCTGGACGGCTTCCGACAAGCTAAATCAATGGAAGCCAGATTTGCTTAATGACTGTATGATTCACTTGACAGCTGCAGCGATTAACAACTGTGGCAAAAAAAGATTGTAAAATGAGGCACAACTCACTTAACAACTGCCTTGCTTAGCAACAGAAAAGCGGAGCTCAGTTGTGGTTGCAAGTTGAGGATCACCTGTCCCATATTTATTATCTCTGGATTAATAGCTTAGAACCTCAAGACAAAGTACAGGTTTAACATTAGGGAGAAGACAGTGAAATTCTCTTTAAGATGAAGCAGAAGTTTCCTTTCCACCCGCAGATCTTCACAAGAAATGGTTTCCCCCTTTGCAAGCAGTTAGTTTAAACCTGCAGCACATCTAACACCTTGGTCAGTATTTCTCAGCTTTAGCAACTTGTAAGATGCATGGACTTCAATCCCCAGAATTCCCCAGCCGGAATGCATAATTCCACAATCTTTAAGTTGCTGAGGTTGAAAAACTACAGTAGGTGACCATGACTCTGGCCAAATAAACAGCAGAGGATCAGACACACAGGCCAATCCAGTCCCTTTTTCATTTCCTTCTCACCTTTAAGTAGATCCGGGTCAATGTATCCCAGCACATCAGCAACACCCAGCTCCTGGCGAGAACAAGTGCCCCCATGAATCCGTAGCCAGGCAGGCTCTGCCAAGGCAGTACACAGGGCAGTTATCGAGAGGGCCCCGGGCAAGGCAGATGCCAGGCTCCTTTCGGGTTGCTTTGGCAAGGCACTCCCATCTTGCCCTCTTCGCCTTCGGCCGCTGGGCAACACTGAACCACTTGGAGTATACATGGATCTCCTTTTGGATGTCCGGCCAAATAAATCCAATGCAACAATGAAGACTGAAACACTTGAGATTTTCAGAGGTAAGTACTGCCAGTGCTACTGGATACTAGCCAGGAGACAGCAGATTAACAAAAGGCCTGCAGACAGGACATAACATCAGAAGAGGGGTGGTCACTGGACTCTGTTGAGGAAGCAAAAAGAGACAATTGATGACATGCAGATACAAGATGGGACAAGAAATTATTGTTCCTAATTGGCCATGGTATGGATTGATGCATCTAAGTTCGCTTCTAGCTACCAGAGTTTAATTGTTGGGCTGGAAAATGTTACAGACATTTTCCAAAGTCAAGCAGAGAGAAAAACAACAATAAAGGCACGTGAAGATGCTTGGAATCTGGATTAGCAAAAATATGAAGGACTACAATAATTCTCAGACGGAAGAAAGGGATTAAGCCCAATAATCACAAGGATATTTTCTTTAAAGCAATGGGGGTCTGGCGCAGTATTTTTGTAGCGGGGCTGTCTGAAAGTGTCTGCAGGAGCCTGGCCGGGGAGAGAGATTGGGACAGTTGCTGCCGGCTGTCTGAAAGTGTCTGCAGGAGCCTGGCTGGGGGGGGGGAGAGATTGGGACAGCTGCTGCTGGTTTGGGCGCGGCAGGCGTGGGGGGGGGAAGACAGAAAAGGAAGGAAGGAAAGGAGAGTGGGGGTGGTGGCTGCTGGTCGGAAAGGCCAGGTGAAGACAAAGAGGGGTTGGAGGTTTTAAGTTGATCCCTTCTTGTGGAGGAGGGGGAAAGGAGAGAGTGAGAGAGAGTGAGGGGGTGGAATTTTATTGCTTTCTTTTGCAAGGGAGATATCCCAAGCTGAGGCAAGAGAGAGTGTGTGGAGAAAGAAAGTTGCTGGGGCTGTTAACCTCAGATTTTAATAATAAAGGATAAGGGAGGAGGGGTTTGACACTGACCTGGCTGAGACTGTAAGAAGCAACAGAAGAGGAAGAGGGGCTTCTCTGCTGCTGTGAAGACTGAAGGCCATCTGAACTGTGACTATTGCTGCTTGTGCAAGTTTTAGACATTGTGGGGGGGGTGAGCCATTACTGCAGCACGCTGACTGCTTTTGTTCGTGTTTTACTGCTGCCTGGAGCCAGGGGGTTTTCCCCTCCCCACTTGTTTCCAAAAGGTCGCTGAAGAATCATTGACTGTTGCTGCTATGACAGCCTGGGGCTGCTAGACACCACCACAGCATTGACTATTGGGGCTGGGGGCTGGTCATCTTTGTTCCTGGAAGCCCCTCCCGGAAGACAAGAGCCTGCCACCTCCTCACTCCGTGTGAGCCTCTGCTGGAAGAGACACTTTGCTAACACCTAGAGAGCACAGCTGCAGAGCTTGACTAAGGGGGACGGGGCTGGGGGGGGGGGCCTGGGCTTTGGCGGCCTCCGAGGAGATAATGCTACATTTTCATAAAACATTCGTCTTTCGTTTCAAGACCACTAACATATAAAAACAGTTTGACAAAGGCCACACATGTCTCCACCATACTGACAGCAATATGTGTAATATTCAAGAGAATTATTGATGATACTAACCGCCATTTGAGGAATATAATAAACATGATGGGAGCTGTTACTCTCAAGGCCACTGTACATTCACACTTTTGTTTTCAGCAAAGCGATCTGTGCCAATCTGTTTCTCAACACTATGCAGATTTCAGTTAATTGGAGAAAAGGGGGGTTCTCACATATACCCCTAACTGATAAGAAGCAACTCTTTCCTTAACCACTCTTAAATAGCATTACCATGTATTTTATCTAATTCCTGAATCAAATTACCTTTAAAGAGTGCCTATTTAAGGCCAAAAAAAATGAAACATTCATCTATGGAGTGAATATGCAACTGCAATTTAGCCATATATCTGAACAAGAAAAACACATTTTGTCCATTTACACTGACAATTTCTTTCTCTACATGCTGCTTCCACCACTATTGTTTATCTTTTGGGCTCAAGCCAGCAATAAGCCACTTTGCAGGATGCTGTTAGCTCTCTCTAGGATCTTCCTAAGAAAAAGATGCTGTGGGCACAGACACCACAATTCACCGCCAGACTCTTTTTAACCTTGCAACCTAGTGTGCACAAGGCTGGAGGATATTAGATTTTTAATTAGGAAACAATTCAGGTCAGAAATAATTCAGTCAAAGCTCAATGCTTGCAGACTTAATAGAAGGAGCAGTTTCTTCCCTCTCCTCTTGCAGAATTGATTTTTATAAACAGCTCAATAATTAAAAGAATGAAAAGAAACCATATACGTTATTGAATTCAATCCATGCTCGGGCAGGAATCCAAATTGTAGTACAGGTAGTTCTCCACGTATGACCACAATTGAGCCCAAAATTTCCGTTGCTAAGCAAGACAGTTGCTAAGTGAATTTTGCCCCATTTATGATCTTTCTTGCTGCAGTTGTTAAGTGAGCCACCACAATTGTTTAGTTAGTAACACTGTTGTGAATCTGGCTTCCCCATTGACTTTGCTTGTCAGAAGGTCCCAACAGGCAATCACGTGACCTTGGGACACAGCAACCATCGTAAGTATGAACTAGTTGCCGTGTAAATCATATGAACATGGGGATGCTGCCACAGTGAAAAAGTGTGAAAAAGGGTCGTAAGTCACTTTTTCAGTGCTGTTATTAACTTTGAACAGTCACTAAATAAACAGTTGTATGTTGAGGACTGCTTGTATTGCCAATTGCTGGTTATTGGTCTTTCACTGAGCATACCCAGCTTCAAAGTTTCTTGATAATGGGTTCTATTATCAAACTGCTCTTACAATAATCCTGGACTTACAACTATTCATTTAGCAACAGTTTTGAATTTACAATGGGCCTGATCTTTATACCCTTTAGACTAGCTTTATTGTCACTTTAAATGTACACAATTGGCATACGTTAAAATGAAATTTCATTGCGTACAGCTCTCAAAGGGTCACCACCTCCAATATACACTACATAAATGACAAAAAAAATTGCATATACCCCCATACCCACAACACAGACCTAGACCATTGCAGTATCCCCGTGGTCATGTAATCAAAGTTCGGACACCTGGCAACTAGCATACATTTAACCAGTTGCAGCATCTCGAGATCATGTGACTGTCATTTGCAAACTTCCCAGCTGGCTTCTGAAAAGCAAAGTCAATGGGGATAGCTGGATTCGCTTAACAGCCATGTATTCACTTAACAACCACAGTGATTCACTTAACAACTGTGGCAAAAAAGGTTATGAAATCTGGCACAACTTGCTTAGAAATGGAAATTCTGATCCCAATTTTGAATATAAGTCAAGGACTGCCTGTATTGCTATAAGGTTTTTCCCAACATTCAACCAGAATCTGTCTTCCTGTGACTTTTATTCCAACGGAATGACAGAGAACAGATTGTGGCTTTCTTCTTCCTGTATTACATCTCGCCTTAAGGAATTTTTCTCAAGGCAACACACACACACAATGTTCCTCTTCATAAGGCTTAGCTTCCAGTCCTTTGATTATTCTCACTGCCATTCTCTATACTCCAGGGGTAGGCAACCTTGGCTCTTTTATGACTCGTGGACTTCAACTCCCAGAATTCCTGAGCCAGCCATGCTGAGGGGAAAGGGAGAGGTTTCCAAGCAGAGCCATGCTGGCTCAGGAATTCTGGGAGTTGAAGTCCACGAGTCATAAAAGAGCAAGGTTGTCTACCCCTGCCTCACAGAATAGTTGGAAGAGACCTTGGAGATCTTCTAGTCCATCCCCCAGCTCAAGGAGGAATTCTATACCACGGGTCCCCTTGAACCGTTTGGAACTGGGCCACGGAAGTGCAGGCGAGTTTGCGTCCATTTGCATGAGCAGTGGGAGCGCATATCCACCGCTCACGCAATAGAGCTGCGTGCATGTGCACTTGCCCTCCATTTGCACGGAACCATCCCCTCTCCCCCCAGTTGCTGGTCCGCAAAGACAGAAAGGTTGGGGAACTCTGCTCTATACCATTTCAGAAAATGGTTGTCCAATCTCTTGTTAAAAACCTCCAGTGCTTAGAATTGGACATAACACTCAGTGTAGAATCTGACCAATGCAGAACAGAACTATTTCTTTCCTGTGATTTGGAAAATACACATTGATCTGTATCACAGAAGTGCATTTACATTTTAGAAGATAAATCATATGGACTCACACTCAGCTACAATTCCAAGACCCTTTTCACATCCAGAGTTCCTCATTCTAAATTTCCACATTTTATTAGTTTTTTACCCAGTTTAGCAATTGTGATTATTAAAATTTGTTCTGTTAATCTTAACCTACTTCTATTTTGAATTTTGTTTCGGTCTTTAAAGGATCTGCTATCGCTTTCAGTTTTGTACAATCTACACTTTTTATTCCATTTAACCAAGTATTCTTGCAAATTTAAAACCAATTAAATCCAATCATTTGATCAGTAGGCCCCACTTTTCCAAGTGACAACTAGTACTAATTATATTTTTACACAGTCATCTTATAATAAAGCTTTTAGATCAGGCCTTCCTGACTGTGAACAATGAATGTTGCAGCAGAACACATTTGGAAGATTCCACTTTGAACCTGGCCAGATGAAAAGCTAACCACCATTCCCTTAAAAAAAATGTGCCTGGGAAAACAGGAGGAGAGGAAGAGGATAAAAGGTTCTGTAATTTTTTTCTCTCCATTTTCTCTGGCTGCAATTTAAGTGTTGGCCAAAGCAGAGGAGTGACTCTCAAGTTACAGGTTACTTTTACTGCCTTCAACAACATAAAAGATGGGCGATTTATGACCCTGCAGTGATAGCAAAGTTTTTTTATTTGCTTCCTGGTATTTCCTGCCCCATGTTGCTAGATTTTATTTTAACTAGTACTATTTATTATTATCTTTTTTTACTTGTTTTAATAACTCATATGTCAGAGTCATACAGTGACCAAGGACCATCTCAACTTAGCCAACAAGAAAGTTTGTGATATTTATATATGTATATACGAGTGTGCATGTGTATATGTATGTGTGTGTGTGTACCTATATATGTGGGTTTATATATATATATATATTCCTTTGAGAGCAGACATCAGAGTTTCATTTTTTAATGTGTGCCAGTATGTTCACAGAAAAAAGTGACAATAAAGATTATCTTATCTCACCTGAACCAATAAATTCTATAAATAAAAATAACACTCTTGAGCCTCAGCTGGCTGCACATCGAGTACTCTCAACTGCACCCCCCAATCCACCCATCATCCTCATCCAGGGTCTACCACATTAGCATCCCAACTCTGTTGGCCGGGTTCACACAACGCGCGGAACCCGAGATCCGGGTCAACGAATCCCAGAACCCCACAACCCAAACGAGGAGCCCCAGTCCCCTCAGACCCCGACTCGCTCCGGGCCAGACCGAGCAGCGCCGCCCTCCCGCGCGCCCTCCTCACCGCTGCCGCTCCCGAGGCCTGAGCCGCGGCAGGCCTCAGTGGGGCTGCCCTCGCGACCGCGCCGAGGGGCCGCCGAGCCTGACAAAGCCGCCTCTCCCTCCGCTTCCCGGCCGCCGCCGCCGCCGCCGCGCTTCCGCTTCCGCCCCCTCGAGGCGACGTCACGGCGTCGGGTCGCGCCCGCGTGACGTCACGGCGTCGCGTGGCCCCCGCCCTCCGCGGTCGCCTCAGAAAACCGAACTGCCATTACTGTACTGTTCCCCACCACAACACACACGCACACAGAGTTGGCCGAAATGGGTTGCGAGGATGGCCTTGGCGAAATACCCGCCTTGGTCTTGGGAGCTGGAGCTTCCTTGGCGAGATCTCTCTCTTAGCCAGGGGTCTTCAAACTTGGCCCTTTCATGACTTGTGGACTTCCTCAGCCAGGCACGCCTGGGGCGTGCCTGGCTGAGGAATTCTGGGAGTTGAAGTCCACAAGTCATGAAAGGGCCAAGTTTGAAGACCCAGGCTCTTAGCGGTGCTCAAAGGAAACAAGTGGGGGGGGAGAAAGACTACGAATCCCAACAGCCTTAGCGGTGAGGAGACTTCCGGTGCTGCCCGTTCAAGGGGCGTCCGCGCTGTTCGCTCCAAGCCTGATAACAAGGAACGGCGGGCAGCTCCTGCAGCGCCTGACCACATAGCCCATACTTCCCAGCCAGGGGCCGCCTTGGGCTGAATCTCAGGTGAAACTCCCGCGGGAGCGAAAAACGGGGCTGTAAATTGCAAAGTCTGTATATTATTTTCCTGATGATGATGATGATAACAGTACAAGGTAGTCCTCGACTTACGACCACGATGGAGCCAAAATTTCCGATACTAAGCAAGACAGTTGTTAAGCGCGTTTTGCCCCCATTTTACGATCTTTCCTGCCACAGCTTTTAAGTGAATCGTTGCAGTTGTTAGGATAACAACAACATGGTTGTTAAGTGAATCTGGCTTCCCCATTGCCTTTGTTTGTCAGGAGGACGCAAGAGGGGATCACATGGTCCCCGGGACAATGCAGCCGTCATAAATACGAGTCAGTTGCCACGGGTCTGAGTTTTGGTCACATGACCACGGGGATGCTGTAACGGTGAAAAGTGTGAAAAATGGTGATAACTCACTTTTTCCAGTGCTGTCGTAACTTCAAACAGTCACTAAACAAATGATTGTATCAAAGTCTACCTGTAGTTTATTAAGTGTGCATGCTGCCCGAGTCTCAAGAACTTGGGACGGATCGCCATCCTTTTTTTCTCTTTCCTTCCACCTTTCCCAGCCTTAGAGCCTTCTCCAGAGAGCTGGGTCTTTCATAGTCCAAAGTAGGATCATTTGAACTTGATCATTTGTGCCTGTCGTGAAAACTATGGGATGATTTGTTTGATAGTCCGTTGGTTTGTTTTCTTGCTTGTCCACAGCATTGTCAGGAATCTACTCCAAGACCACAGTTCAAAGGCATCAATAATCTTCCTATCAGTCCAATTTTTGCTTGAGGGATTCTTGAATTACAGCAGGGAAGCCCTTGTTAAAATCGGGAATAAGAAACACTCTGACCTGCGAATTAAATGAAGCCCTCCTGTTGAAATAAAACCTTTTTTGTTGTCAGCTTTTTAGGTTCTGTTGTGTTGTGACCACTTGGCGTTCCAATGAAGGACTCCTTGACCCTCCTGTCCCGCATCCAGGCACACCCGGATTCCCGTTGTTGGTTCCTAGCCTGGAATCCTACAGGGACGCTCCTGGCTTCCTGTGGTGGTGACCGTAGCATCCGCATCTGGGGAAAAGAAGGTAGGCTCAGGTGGTCAGCTTGGTGTTTACATTTCCAGGAAGGGAGAATGCAGAGAGTGTGCGGTGTTCAGATTTGGAAAAGGAGAAAGGAATTTGGAACATGAAGGCGCTCGTTGGTATTGTCACCAACTCCTTAAAAGAATCTCTCGTTTCCTTACCTTGTGCAGCAGCGTGTTTGATTTAAGGCGTAAGGATAAGAGCAGGAGCAATGTATGTGCCCATACGTGTTTTGAATTTTCTTTTCCTATTTGAATCCAGATCTCAGCAGTCCCCTAAGAACAAACAACCAATCTAATAATAATAATAATAATAAAGTTGGAAGGGACCTTGGAGGTCATCTAGTCCAACCCTCTGCTCAGGCAGGAAACCCTACACCATTTCGGACAAATGGCTGTCCAGTCTCTTCTTAAAAACTTCCAGTGTTGGAGCATTCACCACTTCTGGAGGCAGGTTGTTCCACTGGTTAATTGTTCTCACTGTCAGGAAGTTTCTCCTTAGTTCCAGGTTGCTTCTCTCCTTGATTAGTTTCCATCCGTTGCTTCTTGTCCTGCCTTCAGGCGCTTTGGAGAACAGCTTGACTCCTTCTTCTTTGGGGCAGCCCCTGAGATACTGGAACACTGCTATCATGTCCCCCCTCGTCCTTCTCTTCATTAAACTAGACATACCCAATCCCAGCAACCGTTCCTTATATGCTTTAGCCTCCAGTCCCCTGATCATCTTTGTTGCTCTTCTCTGTACTCTTTCTAGAGTCTCAACGTCTTTTTTACATCGTGGTGACCAAAACTGGATGCAGTATTTCAAGTGTGGCCTTACCAAGGCATTGTAAAGTGGGCTTTAGGTTTGGACCTGAAAGCTCTGCTCCTAGGAGTCCGTGGTGCATCTCTTAAAAGAACAAGCAGGAACTTTTGATATCTATAAAGGAGAATATTTGTAGCTCAGGGTTGAAAGGAGGGGCCCTGGGTGTTCTCTGGGCTTGTTTGTTTTCCTGCAGACGTCCCGTTACCCACACTAGGTAACCTCCTCAGTGCTATGTGCTGATCATCAGCGCAGAGGATGTTACCTAGTTCAGGTAATGAAATATCTGCAAGAAAACAACCAACCTCAGAGAGCCCCAAAGACCCGTCACTTTTGCTATCTGATTCAAGCATAGATTCTTGGAGTTGGGTAAGATATGAGATAAGAGAACCAGTTGAGCCACCAGACTAGAAAACAAGAAACCATGAGTTCAAGTCTCACCCTAGCCCTGAAAGCCGTCTGGCTGACTTTGGGCCCGTCACTCTCTCTCAGCCCAACCCACCTCATGGGATAGTTATTGTGGGGGAAATGGGAGGGAGGAGGAAAGAATGGTGGATATATTATTTGTAAAAATGATAAAGGCAGGAAATACATAAATATAATAAAATAAAAAAGATACGACCTATGTGCTTGAGCAGATATTGGATGTTAAAAGTTTCTGGGTGCAATCAAAAAAGATACGATGCCAAAAAACCTGCTTTAATGTATGTACAAACCATTGTTTCCCTCCCATTTCCTTGTGGCTTACCATACTGTCTGCCTCCCAAACTGAGGACTGTGTTGGTTGGTTTAATGGGTATTTCCCAATCTTATCTCAACCACCATTAATGTCTTGCTTCTCCAAAATGCATAATTTTGCAGTTAGTAAAGACATAAGACTCCTCCCTGCCCTCCTTCCTCAGCCCAAAAAAAGGGAAGCTAGATACTTGATTAATATGATTAGTCTTGGGGTGCCAAGATCAGGCAGGGATGTTGCAAACCACATTGCCAGCTTTCTCTCTTGCCAGGTGATGCCTGGATGTGCAAGTCCACTCTGGATGAAGGGCATCAAAGGACCATCCGTAAGGTGGCCTGGTCCCCCTGTGGGAACTACTTGGCTTCAGCCAGCTTTGATGCAACCACCTGCATTTGGAAAAAAAACCAGGACAATTTCGAGGTACGACACCCTTTGCGGCTTCTAATTCAAATGTGCTCAATGGAGAGATAATTGTTTAAATTGCAAGATTTTATTATTAACCGGAAAAAATTAAGGTATCTTGAATCCTTTGTTAGGCCGTGCTCTTGCAGATTCATTTGGTTCCAATATTCTCAATCAAGCTCCACAAGCAGGAAGAAAATAAGGGGGAATGTACACAAAATATGACTGTATTTGAAAATGTTGCAACTCATAATAACAAATATTTACTGTGTGCAATTTCTGGTTCACTAGAGAAATACAGTTCAGAACTGAGTAATTTAAATCTTATATGACTACATGGATGCAAAATTGGAATACAGTTAAAAAGATGGAACAGTGAGAATCTCAATGGAGAAAAAATATCAAGTCACTTTAAACATACTTGGAGACAACTTTTCTAAGCTTGTTTTATTGTTAATGCATTACTTTCGTCTTGCTTGCTTAAATTAGTAGTTCTTTTCCCTCCAAATGCTGGAAATTGGAAATTAATTTATTGTAATTTATTGTAAAATGGAACAATTACTGAAAGTTGTAATTCCATTTCAACTGAGATTTTTATTACATTTCATCTAACCACATATTTCTTCCAAAATACACTGAACTGGCATTGTGTATGATAACAGCTGCAAGGATTTTTATAAGTTGCTTTTTGGAAAAGCTGTCTGACCTTTGTATGGAAGCATGGTTAATTAAACTGTGGGAATATGCTTTGACTACTGCAATCAATCTAAAAAGTAAATCTGATATGCAATTCAATCTTAGCCCTAAGCATTTCTGGACTGTAATTTTACACATGGAAGTGCTACATCCCAAATTTTGCAATGTTACTATGATTTGACATGCATCAAATTTCTCATCCTGTTAGTTAGAACAGCAAATATTAAATTCATTCTTAAGGGTGGTGAACCGTAAGAGAACAATTAAATATTTCAATAGGTAAAAAATTCATAGAAAAGGCAATCAGCATTAATGTCAAAAAGAGCTTGGTTATCCAGAAGACCAGCCTGTCAAGGGCAGATAACCAGGAACAGGTGTTGAGTTCAAAGTACCAAAAGTTTATCCCATGCTATCTATACACGAGAATCTGAACTACAGGTAGTCCTCAACTTACAATGATTTGTTTAGTGACCTTTGGAAGTTATAACAGCACAGGAAAAAGTGATTTATAACTGTTTTCCACACTTACAACCGTTGCAGCATTCCCCAGGGTCACGTGATCAAAATTCAGATGCTTGTCGACCGACTCGTATTTACGACAGTCGCAGTGTCCCGGGGTCACGAGATTCCCTTTTGCGACCTTCTGACAAGCAAAGTCAATGGGGGGGGGGACAGATTCACATCACTTAACAACTGGGGCAAGAAAGGCAGTAAAATGGGGCAAAACTCACTTAACAACTTCTCACTTAGCAACAGAAAATTTGAGCTCAGTTGTACTCATACGTTGAGGACTACCTGTACTAACGGGCAGATAAAAAGTCAACAGAACTCCCCGGGGGAGGGGCAGACTTAAGTCTCTTGTGGGAGCGTGGCGATTCGAAACTGATGATGCGTTTGACCCCGCCCTCGGGCTCCTCCTGGTCATCTACACTGCCCTGCCATTGTTGTGAGTCCGTGCCAGCCAGTGGACCCGGCAGCTGAGTCCGGGGAATCAGAGGGGGAGGGGTTGGGAGAGCCAGCAGAGTCACAGAGAGACTCTGATGAGTTACAAGACTCACAATCTGATGAAGAGCCTGGCCCCTCCAATCGTGTTCCGGATGAAATTCCGGAGAGGATGAGTCAGACCTTGAGGATTCACAGCTGGCAGACATTATTGATGCTCGTAGACGCAGGCAATTATCTAGAGCAGGTCAGCAGCAGTCAATACAACAACTCCAGGGGAGGAGGAGACGGCTTTGAGAAGCCGCGCCTTGGGAATGCTTTATAAAAAGGGAAGGTGTGGGCGTTGCTGGTTGCTGAAGGCAACCGTTTGTAAAGAACTTCCAGGAATCATGGTCTGTTTGTTTTACCGGTGGATTTCTTGTTTAACTCCTGCTCTGTTTTGCTTTTGTAACCACTTATCTGTTGGGAAAGTCTTTTGTGTTTTTGTTTTGGAGAAAAACTTATCAGAACTGTTTTTGAAATAAAAAGAGGTTGGTTTTTCCAGCCTACTGTTAAAGAGGGGTTGTTCTTGTGATGCAACAAGGACGGACGTAGGCTGGAACAGAACAGCCATTGACCATTTCTCTTTGTGGTCTCGGATTGCCGGTTGCCCTTCCCGTAAGAAACATCCCCTCTCTTTCTCCACCAGTGTGCAGCGACTCTGGAGGGCCATGAAAACGAGGTGAAGTCTGTAGCCTGGGCCCCGTCTGGCAGTCTTCTGGCTACCTGCAGCCGGGACAAAAGCGTCTGGGTTTGGGAAGGTGAGCGAGACCTTGGAGAATCACGGGAGGCAGACAATCCTTTGGCGGTGGGGCTGGGTTGGGGGGGGGGCATTGGGGTTTTCAGAACCTGTTACGGTGCTTTCACACAGTGGCTGCCAGGATAAGCGTGGCTAATCACAACCCCACTCCCGTGTGACCCAAAAGTAAATCAATGCACCTGTGTCATCACAGCCCCACAGGACATGGTCCTGCTGTGGCTTCTGGTTTTACGAGGTGGGTGTATACGAGGGAAGGACTACTTTCCAAGAATGTCAAAGGGAGTCCTGTAAAGCAGGCTGATAGATTTTAAAATCTTTTTAAAATAATAAAATTTAGGAAGCTGTCAAAAAGCAACAGAAGGCGACCTATGGTTCCAGGAACTGTCTTTTCTATAATAAAGAAAATGGAACTTCTCAATATGTTAATAGGTTGAGTGCTCTGTTTTTATTGTAAATCCATGGAGTGGATAGGAGGGGAGGGTGTGTTTCCATGGTTCTCTACCACATTATTCTTATAGTTCGTTGCACAGTCAGCCAGATGTTCAGACCAGATTTGGCATTTTTCTCTGCCTATCAAGTCCTTCCCAAGGACCTGGGATAAGCAGATGTGGTTGTTTGGTAGTGTTAGAGATATTGTGGCAAGATGTAAGCTGTTTTTGAATAAAGCTGCCTTTTGCAATTGACTGATGGGGAGTTTGTCAGTGCCAGTGATGATATTATTATTATTATGGTTTCGTCATATACCCTGATGTTCAGACTGGACTTACCATTTTTGTCCACCTGTCGAGTCCTTCTCAAGGACCTGGGATAGGCAGATGCAGATGTTAATAGTGTTAAAGGTATCGTCATTAGATGTAAACTGTTCTAAGCTGCCTTTTGCAATTGACTGATGGTGATTTTTATTTTCATTATTCAATTTTTATCACATTCCCCCCTTCTCTTTTACAGTGGACGAAGAGGACGAGTACGAGTGCATGAGTGTCTTGAATTCCCACACACAGGATGTCAAGCATGTTGTCTGGCATCCTAACCAAGAGGTGAGTCTGGCTTTCTTCCTTGGGGTGGGGTAGAGAGCTCTCCTTTTGCATTGCTGCAACAGCTAGAAGATTATTTTTGTGAAACAAATGCAGAGATTCTCTGTAAATGGGCATTTTCCATGTGGCCCTGCAGGCTGCAAATCTTTCGGTTCTTCTGCTGATGCTGATTTGGGTCTCTCTCTTGGGGTTTTCTCCTGCCAGCTGCTGGCATCTGCCAGTTACGATGACACCGTCAAACTGTACCGGGAGGAGGAAGACGACTGGGTGTGCTTCAGCACCTTGGAAGGACACGAGTCCACGGTGTGGAGCTTGGCTTTTGATCAGAGTGGAGAAAGGCTGGCTTCCTGTAGTGACGACAAGACCGTGCGAATTTGGCAACCGTTTAAGCCAGGCAATGAGCAAGGTGGGTGGTACAGCACAGTGCCCTGTGTTATATTGCAGGGGATATAACTGTTTATTTGTTTACTTTTATTTATTACATTTATTTGCCATCCACCTTGCCACAAGGTGTCCCTGGGCGGCTTACAACATTACAACATAACAATAAAAATATACAGTTACGATTAAAAGATGGGAGGGAGGGAAGCAAGAGGCACAGGGGGGAGGGGGGATCTAATATGACTTCATCCACCATCAGGCTCTTGCAGAAGGTCAGGAAGATGGGAGCCAGTCTCTCCTCGGGGGGGCAAGATGCTCCAAAGGGCTGGGCCTTGATTGACGGGATCCGCAGCTGGCCTTCTCTGCCGGATTTAACTGTCGATGCTTTTCATTCCTGCAGCACTGGAAAGATGTGACTGATGCTGGTTTTAAAGGCTTGGTGCGGACAGTTCAAAAAGGCAGTCACATTTCTGTGACAGTCGGGCGGTTGCCTAGTAAATGGGGCCAAGCCGCATTGGTGCACTCAGGGTGGCTTGGAGTGTAATTTCCATAAACTCCACCCAGCAGGGGATTGTGGCTGTTAGACTTCCCAGACACCTGAAGGACATAATTCCAAGCTGTAATGCTTGTCCTTAGGCAGTTGGATCTATTCATTTGCAGATTTACATGCCTCCTATTCCAGCAGCTCTGGGTAGGTTCCAAAATAACGAGGGCAATTCGGAAATAAACCTCCATGCAAGAAATAGGCAGGGATAGCGATACCCGTCCTATGGCGCCGTGCGCAGTAGTTCAGCAGGAAGTGAGAAGCGGAAGGAGAAGATTGTGTTGCAGTTGACTCGTTCGCTAGATCAGTTGAAAATGAACCGTTTTTTTAAATGAAACAGTGGCTTGCCTCGCACCGCCTCGACGATGACAATGCGCTTCGTGGTGCTGTTACAGGGTGGCTTCATTCCCAGGTGGGAGATTTTTTTTTTGCAGAAGGAATTTCAACCCTTGTAAGACGTTATGACAAGTGCCTCGATTTGAATGGCGATTATGTCGAAAAGTAGTGTAATGTTGTAGTTTTCTAATGTGTATAATACAAGTATGTGTGTCTCTGAGTGTCTGCCATTGATAACCAAACGGAGGTTTATTTCCGAATTGCCCTTGTACATCTATTGCATCAAATCCTAAAACAATTTAAAGTTAAATGGGAATACCTTTACAAATCTTGGGCAAAAAGGTATGTTTTTAAGTTTACTCCTAAGTTGTAAGAGGAGGCGGCCTGCTTCAATGCCCACAGCAATTTATTGGGACAAAGTAAAGCAGGCTTTTGATGTTACAGATACCTGTGGCAGGACTGGATGCCCATGGAGAACTTAAGAGAAGCGACTGTACAGGAATAGGGTGACCAGGGGGCAATTGGGGCCTAACGGTCTTAATCTTCTATTGATTCCCCCTGCATTTTCTACCAGCTGTAGCTTTCAGGTCATCTACAAAGGCAGCCTCCCATAGTGCACAGTGCAGGATTCCATCCACACTTTGGGCAACACAAGAAGCAGCTACTCACTGTTCCACCTCCACAATTCATTCAGGAAAGATGTTATTTTTAAAAAATATATATATTATTGATTTTTTTAATATAAACATCTTGATATTTGGTAAACAGCATGTTATCTCGGTTTATATTTACAAAGTAATCACTAACGGTTAATTTCTATATTCCAAAATCCACGTTATAACTTTGCTTGATTTTCTCTTCGTCCAATAATATTCTCTTTGCAGCCTAAATTAATACAATTCTTTTTAATTTGATAGGTAACAATTAAATATAAAGATTTTTCTAAAATTTCTACCAATAATAATCTCATCAATATCATACTTCTTTTCTATCTGGTCATCTTGGTTGCCTCGTCACAAATCCTGTTTACAATTCTTATTTAAATTTATTTTCCCTACAATGTTCAAAACATTTCTACTGGTTAAATTTTTCCCAGCATTAATTACCTTAAAGTATTTAAATTTATTTTCATATCTTAAAAGATAAGTAGGAAAAAGACACAAAAGAAAGACATAGAAAAAGAAAAGACGTGAGAGAGAAAAAGAAAAAAAAGAAAAAAGGAGAAGAAAGAAAATAATATGCTACTTAAAATATGTATCCCTCTTGAATTAGTATACACTTATTTCCAAATTCATTCTGTTCTTTTTACCCATAATTAAACCTATGTTTAATCTTTAAATGTTCCATTTAATAAATCCAATCATTTAATCTTTTAACTCTATTCAAAACAATTTTTCCCATTTTTAGTTATCCATTGGAATTTTCTTAAAATCAATTACATTTAAATATCTAAAACATTTCCTTTATGTTAATTATCCCACACATTTTTATAGTTCTCATATTGAAAAACAAAAGAAAAAAAGAAAAAGATACTGTCTTACTTAGAGAGTTCATCCCTCTTAAACTAAAATCTTTCAATTTCTTCAGCCATATTCAAACAAGTGTTTAATTTTTAAATATTCCCTCTGATACACCCCCATCATCTAATTCCTCAATTCTCACTTTAGCCCTCTTCTTTTGCCAAGCATCTCTCCCAATCAATATATTCCGTTGCATAATCTTGTAAATGTTGTGGATAGAGTAGACAAATCAAACATCATGTCTTTGTAAAAAGATTTTGCCCCTTCATATTCATTGAAGATTTTTCTCATCATCCCTTATCTCCCCATTTCTTGTGGTACTCCCAACGCTCAGCAATCCATTTGGTCAAATCTTTTTCCTTATCCTCAGATTTACTTTGTGATCTTAGAGTTATCTTTTCAGTGTTCAATGATTCTTGTAAGTCCTTCTCCACTTGAGTCTCCACTAGCTTATGTTCAGTTGTCTGCTTTACATGATCTCTCTCATTTTTTGTTTTCTGATCATTTGATTGTTGTGACGTTAAATTGAGGATTTAAATTCATTTAAATTTTCAAATTCATTTTTAATTTCCTCATGGTTTGAAGTTAATATCATTTGCATTTGTTTTAACAGAACAAACATTTCCTCCTGGTAAGTATTTATCTTTTCTTGGTATGTTCTTTCTGCAGATCTCTGATGCTCCATAATGACCAAAAGTCCTTTCTTTGCCAATCACTTTAAAGTCACAATTTAAAAAATATTTATAATCCAAGAAGGTCAATTTTTTCTAAGTTTTGTAGTTCTCACTTTCTAGATAGTCCAGCTGCTCTTTGTTTTATCAACACCCTGAAGGTCACGACAACAGGCTTCTCTTTCTAGGCTGTATATTTAGGGCAGTATTTTCATCCACCACTAGATGTCAGCACCAGCCCATCTTTCAATTCCCCCCCCCCCGTAAACTTAATTCGCCATTTCCGTTTAGAGGAGGGTGGAACAAAGACACCCCCCTCATTTTCGGAGGATTTTTACTTCTGGGTTGTTGTTTTTTTTTCAGGAAATCAGTCAGGTAGAAGAGAGAAAATCAATATTCTTACCCAGTTCAGTCATGCTGTTTACAATCACGCTTAGTTTAGTGCTTTTTGGCTTCGGCTGCATGTAGCTTGGGCTAGATTCATGAATGACGCTAGCCTTTCTTCTGTCGGTTTTTGGAGAGCTTTCCCCAGACGTCCGGATCAACCGCTGTCTCCCCAGGATCGGCGGGGCTTCCCTCCTTCCTTGCCACCTCTCCGGGGTGGCTTTGGGTCCATTTAGGGTCCCCAAACAGAGAAATCAGCCATAGGGATCGGATCGTCTCAATCCCTCGGCTGGTGCACTAGCTGCGCAGAACCGGAAGCCGGAAAGATGTTATTCATATGCTCAGTTCCTCCCTCATTTCATTGTTGTACTTTGCTTTGGAGAATAGCAGTTCCAAGTCTTTGCAGCCAGAGTTGGCCATTAGGCTCAAATTGCCCATGGGACGCTAAACGAATGGTTGTAAGTACAGGTAGTCCTTGACTTACAACAGTTCATTTAGTGACCATTTGAAGTTACAGCACACTGAAAAAAATGATTTATGATGGGTTTTCACACTTATTTTCGCAGCATCCCCGTGGACATTGATCGAAATTCAGACATTTGGCAACTGGTTCATATTTATGACGGTCGCAGTGTCCCGGGGTCACGTGATCCCCTTTTGCGACCTTCTGAGAACAAAGTCAATGGGGAAGGCAGATTCACTTAACAACCCAGTTAGTAACTTAATAACTGCAGTGATTCACTCAGCAACTGTGGCAAGGAAGGTCGTAAAATGGGGCAAAATTCACTTAACTGCAGTACACATTTTGGGCTCAATTATGGTTGTAAATCGAGGATTATTTGTATAAGACTGCCTGTATCTGAGTAAGGTTCTGGGCCAAGTGCTGGATCACTTAAGGGACACCCAGGGGACACCGAATCCCCCTCCCACCCATTCATATTTTCTGTCCCAGCAACTCCTCCTCAACTCCCAAACCCTTGATTGGACCTTCGCAATTTAAATCTCCCCTTTTCCCAAGAGGCCTGAAGCTCCTGCAGCAGATCCAAGAGAGAGCAACTGAAGGAGCCCTCGTTGTGTGTTTCAGGGGTGGCCTGTAATGGTACCGATCCTGTTTGGAAGTGTGTTTGCACCCTCTCTGGTTTCCACACGCGGACTGTCTATGACGTGGCCTGGTAAGTAGAGATGCTTCCCACAATATCCCAGGACAATCTTGAGATCTGTGTCAACAACTGGTTCTTGTGAGGGTGTTTTGCAGGTTGCACCATTGTGGATGAAGGAGTAACACAAGTGCTTCTCTACAGAAAAACGTGGGTACATGAAGGCGGTTTCCCACTGTAGAACATTGGGGTTCATTCCTGATTCCTGCAGTGAAAGCCAAACTCTGCCACTTTGTAATGAGGGGAACCCCTTTGGATAAAGATATTTTAGCTACTATTTCACAGTTGTCTTAAGACACTAATTTTACCCCTTAACCTTCCTCACCACCAATGCAAAGAAAAGAATAGCTGCATGTGTAAACTTGCAAGAAGCCACGCTCTTGAGGATAGGCCCACAACAGAAAGAAAGCTAAGTAACCACTGATTAAAAGCAATGACTTGGAGAATAAGGTATCCCAGTTATAAAATTAACTCTACTTTCTCCCTGTAAATATTAATCATGCACTCCGCCCATCCTCCTAACAGAAATCACAGGGGGGGGGAAGGGGGTAAGTGGTGGTTTTTAAGCCAGTTGTCTCAAATTGCATAGGGCCACCTGCTTGAGCAAGGGGTTGGACTAGAAGACCTCTAAGGTCTCTTCCAGCTCTACTCCGATTAATGCTGGAGTAAAGGGAAAGTGCCCTGGGAAAGGAAAGGGGGAGGGGTCAGTGGGGGAACCTGGGATGGAGAAACAAGGACTGGACTGGACTGGACTGGACTGGACTGGACTGGACTGGACTGGACTGGACTGGAATGGAATGGAATGGAATGGAATGGAATGGAATGGAATGGAATGGAATAGAATAGAATAGAATAGAATAGAATAGAATAGAATAGAATAGAATAGAATAGAATAGAATAGAGCTGGAAGGGACCTTGGAGGTCTTCTAGTCCAGCCCCCTGCTCAAGCAGGAGACCATTTCAGACAAGTGACTGTCTAGTCTCTTAAAAAATGATCTATTGATGTAACTAAACAGGGAAGGCTACCATTCAAAAGCACCCAGACTTTCCCGCGCTCCATCTGCAGCCACTGCCTATTTATTTGTACTTGGTAACTTATTTTTATAACCTAAAATGATTTCACACAACTCCTCTCCCAAATGATTATTCCGAGGAAAAACTGATAGGATCGCTGTATTAATAAAGGAGAATATTTGTAGCTCAGGGTTGACATGAGGGGGTCCTTGGTGCTCTCTGGACTTGCTTGTTTTCATGCAGACGTTTCATTATCCAAACTAGGGAACATCATCAGTGCACCGATGATGTTACCTAGTTTGGATAATGAAACGTCTGCAAGAAACAAGCCCAGAGAGCACCAAGCACCTCTCAGGATCACTGTTTCGGGCCCCTCTTTTCACCTGCAGAACCCTTTGAGCAGAAATGGAAGGAAATTTATTTATTTATTTGATTATGTCCCACCGTTATGATTTTTACAAATAACTCAACACACCTTCCGTCTCGTCTTTTCCCCACAACAACCCTGTTAGGTAGGTTGGGCTGAGAGAGGGACTGGCCCGAGGTCATTCAGCTGGCTTTCATGGCTAAAGCAGGACTTGAACTTGGGATTTCTTGCTTTCTAGCCTGGTTCCTTAACCACTAGACCAAACAGGAAATCTTGGGGGGAGTGGTTGAAAAAAAATCATCTGTTCCCAGTTTCTAATGATAAATTGCCATTCAGGGTTGCTCCCACCAACATTCTAAGGCAGGGGTCCCCAACCTTGGCAACTTTTTAAGACCTGGGGAATTCTGGGAGTTGAAGTCCACAGGTCTCCAAGTTGCCAAGGTTGGGGACCCTTGTTCTAAAGCAAGACTCATTTTTTTTGAAGAACAAAGTAATTCATCTGTGATTAGCAGAATAGCTGCAGCAGTTTTTGAAGGCTCCAAAATAGTTATCGCTCTGTATTAGCAGCTTCTGTTTGAGTGGCATGATGGCCTCGTGGTGAAGACGCTCACCTCCCACTTGGAAGATTGAGAGTTCAATCCTAGGTAGTGGCAGATATTTCTCTCCTAGGGCGCAAAGGAAACCCACCTGCTGCAAACTCCACAGAGGCATCAGGAAGGGCATCCTGCCAGGAAACGCTCAGCTCCATTCGGTCCCCCTGACTCTACCCCGAATTAAGGGATTACGGGATCATAAAAAGGGAGCTTTTTTTTATTAGCAGCTTCTCTTTAAAAATGCCCCAGTATGTTCTGAAATCAGTCTTGTGCTAGAATTGTTTTATTTTCCAAATTCTTGGCAGGTGCCACCTGACAGGTGCCTTAGCCACCGCTTGTGGAGACGACGCCATCCGGGTGTTTGAGGAAGAGGCTCTCTCGGACCCTCATCAGCCCACCTTCTCCTTGACCGCACACATGGCCCGAGCCCATTCTCAGGATGTGAACTGTGTTGCCTGGAACCCCAAGGAGCCGGGGTTGCTGGCTTCATGCAGTGACGATGGAGATATGGCCTTCTGGAAGTATCAGCGTCCAGAGACTTGCTGAAAACGTTGTTGTTTCCAGGGAGGGGGGTGGGGGGTTTCACAAGCACTAGATCCTCCAGAAAAGGCAACTAAACATCCTACAAATTGATTCAACGGTGCTGTGGTTGTTTCCATCCTTTCAGAAGAACTGCAGTTCCCCAAGTGAGAATTACTATCTAGAAGGAAAACACTGGATTTAACTGAGAGGGAATCTGGTTGTTCTTTGGCATGGATCTAGGTCAGTGGTGGCGAACCTATGGCACACGTGCCAGAGGTGGCACTCAGAGCCCTCTCTGTGGGCACGCGCACCATGCCCCAGAGATGGCAACCATCCCTCTTCAACCAGCCGCCCGCTAACTCGCCGAGGTCCCATGTGGCCGGATGCATCCCAGTATGGCTGGTTTCCTTCCCCCCGCCCCATCCCTCCTGGCCTCACATGCTCTCCTTTTCCCGGGCACGACCCAACGCATTGCCTCCTCAGCTGTCGGCCGTCTGTCCAGCTCAGAGGCGGCTTCTCTGAACTGCTGGCGGCGGGCTGCGGAGCCCCAGAGTGCGCCGGTCAAGGGGCCGGCAGGCTGTGGCTGCTGACGGACACTGTCAGGCCCCCATGCGCTCGTTGGCCTCTGTGTGCGGGCGCTGATGGTGTCAGGGAGCAGCCGCCCCCGGACGCTGCCTCGCCTTGCCCTGCGACAATGGCACCCCCGCCCTGCCTCACCTCACCTCACGAGCCTCCTGCCCACTGCCCCACCTGCCAGAGACCCCCTGGATCTCCCCCAACCCTGCCCGGCCCCCACAGGCATCCTTCCCCATGAGCAATATCGAGGTGGCCACGCCCACCTTGGCCACACCCACCGTCTGCCATGACCACCACAGCCACGCCCACCCAGTGGGCCACGCCCATCTGGCACCCGATGATAAATAAGTGGGTTTTGGGTTGCAGTTTGGGCACTCGGTCTCTAAAAGGTTCGCCATCCCTGATCTAGGTTATTGCCAAGGCAGACTGCGCTGAAGCTGGATTTCCAAGGTAGGCCCGAAGTGAACCTTGGAAAGCTTTCGTATCCCTTCTACGCTGGCTTCAGGAAGTGAAATGATAGGCTTTAAATGTGGGTTTCTACTTAATAAAACCAGTCTCCTAAAGATGTCCGGTGGGGTGTGATAAAGGGAAAGGAGCCGTTATTTTGACATCTGTAAAATGAATAAAATATAACATCTGCTGTTGTTCATCTTGACTCCTTTATTAAACTACAGCTTCCCCAACCTGTGCTCGAGTGGCTGGGAAAGACGGAAGATTTCTCCATACGTCTGGGGGAAATGAAAGCGACCGGGGCTGGGGAAAGATGGAAAGGGACTTTCAAAGACTAGGACTGACGGAGGCTTTCAGATGTACCTGTTTTTTTGCCAAGGAATGTCTACTTTGGGGGGGGGGGAACCCCATTTACGACAGGCACCTGTTTTTTCTCTACAATCCTCTTCCCATCCCATTTTTAAGAGCAACCATTTCTAATCAAATTTTTCACTTCTATAGGCCAGGTTTCTCATCATTTTCTTCACCTATCATCCAAATAAATCCTTGGTTCTTTCTCATTCATTGAAATGTAGCTACACTCACTGTTCCAATCATCTTTTTTTCCCCACGCATTGCTGACGTTGCATTTCCTGCAAACCCATCCATCTTCTTTCCAGCAGGAAGAAAAGTATAGAAAATCACAGTGCAGATTTCTGACTGCTTAACTTCTCAAGAGTATCTCCTTTGTCCTCTTGGAACTCCCAACAGTGGGAAAATGTATTAGGGATACCCCCCGTTTCTCCAGACAAGTTGATTCAGCTTGCTTCCCCAGGATCAGAATAATCATACAGCTCTTGATGGAAAACAACACGCTATGTGAATGTGGAGAGACGCAGAGCCCGCCCCGTGGTGGCACAGTGGTTAGAGTGCAGTATTGCAGGCTAATTCACTACCCACTGCCAGGAGTTCGATTCTGACCGGCTCAAGGTTGACTCAACCTTCCATCCTTCCGAGGTCAGTAAAATGAGGACCCAGATTGTTGGGGGCAATGTACTGACATTGTAAACTGCTTAGAAAGGGCTGCAAAGCACTATGAAGCGGTGTGCTAGTGCTATTGCTATCTGCTGGTTATGTACTGATAATGACTTATCTTTGGCCAATGACGAAGCCAAAAAGGTGGCTTTATTCTGGCAGTTTAAAGTTGGATCTATACACAGAAGAAGAAAAAAGATGTGCCCAACAGCTTTGCTGTAACAATCAAGCAAAAGTAATTTCACAAAGTCCTCTTAGTCTCTCAATTATTCATCTGCAGTTAGTTCTCTGATCTTTTGTTCCCCAGCACTTCCAAAGCCTTGTTCCCCTTAACACGTAGCATTTCTTCCACCGATGCCTGTTCGTTGTAGCAAGAAAAACTATTTGCATGATTAATTACTGCAGTGGCTGAGTAATCTGCACATTCTCTGGCATCACCTTCCTTTGACGTAGAGACATACCCGAAGCTGTACCACTTTCTGAGCTACGTAAGCTAGTTCCGTATTTGGCAATACAAGGCTGTTGACACTGTTAGCACTGAGTGTCTCCTCTCCTGCACCCTAAATAGTTCAATGATTATTCCACTTGTACCTTTATGGTTTCTCATCCGACAGCTGTTCAATTTCCTGACATGCTTCGCTTCCTAGAATTCATTAATAGAATCTTGCCACTTTCCAAGTATTACAAACAGCTTTTTTCAAACCCTAACAGCATCTGTTCACTCTTTTACTACTAAGGAGCTGCTAGAGCAGGCATGTCAAACTGCCGGCCCACGGGCCGGATGCGTCACACCAAAACCGCGCCCACCCCATTGCCGGCAATGGGGGAAAAGTCACGATACGTTGCATGACGTCACGTGACGTCGCAAGTTTGACATGCCTGTGTTAAGCGTCAGGCAAAAAAACCAGGAAGAGAGTCAGCTTTTAGCAGCATTGTAAAGCTTGCCTAATTGGTTTACTTGAATTCTGCTAAAACTGATGTAGATGGAATGCTGAAGATATACAATCTCTTACAAAATCTGCAAAGGACTATTTTTTTGCTAATGAAAAGCAGCCAGAGGAATAATTTTGTTAAGGTTTAGAAGAAGGGGTGCCTGCAGCTTCTTTACTTAGACCTTCTTGTCGTGAGGAATACTTTACTTAGGAGGGCAAGACTATATTTAGTTTTCTGCAATTGAGATAAAAAAAAAATGGATTCTACCTTTATACCAGATAATGAATGGCAAAGATTACACAGGTCTCATGTGCAAGACAAATGCAAATCCATGTAGTATAAAGCAGGGCTTTTCAACCTTTTCACCCATTGTACCACTTTTAGGATATGGCAACATCCGAGTACCACCAGTCGCCTAGCAAGGTGTCAAAAACTTGATGACCCCTCCCAAAAGGAAAAAAGTGATAAAGTACAGGTAGTCCTCGACTTACAACAGTTCGCTTAGTGACTGTTCGAAGTTACAATGGCACTGAAAAAAGTGCCCCCCAAGCCACAGCCGAGCAAGACACCTGCCTGCCCGCCCGGCCACACTCTTCCTCCTGTCCCAGGTTTTCATTGTTGTGAGCATTTCTGTTGAGGATTGGCAGCGGGGATGGGGTTTTTACTCCCCCCATCTGCTGGGTGGTTGCAGCAGGTTTTGGTCACTTCACATGACCCTGGGACACTGTGACCGTCATAAATATGAATCAGTTGCCAAGCATCTGAATGTAAATCACAAGACCCTGGAGATGCTGCAACATTCCAGCTGATTGGTGCTTCTTCAGGGCTCAGCAGAAACACCAGGATCAGCGCCGAGCTCCAGCTGGAGCCTGGCGCTGATCCTGGCGCTTCCGCTGAGCTCTGACAGCCCTGCAGCTCCAGCCGTCTCTCGCTCAGGCTTGTGCGGTGCTGCCACCGGTTCAGCTCATTCCCCTCCCCCGCTACCACTTTCCTAGGATGGTCGCGTACCACCTGCCAGGTGCCAATGTACCACAGGTGGTACCCGTACCACTGGTTGAAAAGCCCTGGTATAAAGGATTGGGAATATTGAAAAGACATCAACAGGTATGCTGAACAAATATAACCATCTTCCCTTGCTTACCCTCCCCAAAAGGAGATCTGAGTTAATTACTGGAAGTTTTTATTTTGGAAAATTAGCAGGATCTCAAAACTATCAATTCAGCTCATTTACTCAAAACATTGTACATAAAGCTACTGCTTGTTTTGCTGAGTTTAAAAAAGAAAAAGCTCAAAATGCTGGAAGAAACACAAAACAAGGAAGTCCCTTCTACGCTTGTTGGTTGAAGCTTAGACGATGCAGGAAACCAGAAGGCGGAGAACATCTACAGCACACATACGGAAACACCTTCCCAACCACCTATGGTGGTCATCTGCTCCAAGAAAGTCCACAATGGCTTTATGGGTCCATCACAGATGATGTTCAGCGTGTCACTCAGTCGGAGTCGCTGTCACTCTCTGCCTCCTTTACATCCACACTGAACTTATATTCCTGGTCACAGCCCATGTAGGCATCACTCATGAAGTAGAGTGTGTAGTTGTGCGTCCCAGTGGCCGGGGCCACGAAATCCAGTTTCACCTAAATAGCAGAAGAATCGGGTTTTTAGAACAAGTCAGATCACAAGGGAGTGGTGTGGTGAGAGTTTGCCTGCAAAAAGCTCACACAGTGCAAAATCAGCTCAAAGCGATTGGGGTCCCTTTGGGAAAAGCATGAAAAGCACACAGGTTGAATCAGCTAAGGGCTACAACAGAATCAGGTGCAGTACGTGCTTCATTTAACTTCTTAAGGTTTCATTTTGACATTTCAGTCCAGATGTTTTTAAAACCCACAAGCCCACAAGCAGGACAATGGACATTACAGAATGTGAGACAGGAAAAAGTGACACAGGGAACAGAATTGAGCTTCAAAGAATCCTGCTTTCAATAGAAGCGAATATTTGGACCACAGGCTTGAACTGACCGGTCCTTGATGCTCTCTGAATTGGTAGATGTGTGTGTGTATGTGTGTGTGTGTATGTGTGTGTATACACACACACATACACATCTACCAGAAAACCACCAAATTCAGAGAGCATCAAGGACCCGTCAGTTCATATATATATAGTTCATATATATGGCTGCACTGTCTGATAAGCCTGTGAATTTTAGCTTATCACTGTCCAGCAAACCACTTCCAGGAGAAAAGGTCTGTAAATTTAAAGTCTACCCCGTTTGCTTCCTCCACCAATTTCCTTCCCTGGTTTTCTACTGTTATTCCAAAGCGTCCTCAGCATTACTGAAAAAAGCACTGAAAAAGTCCAATGGCACTTGAGTAAGATCGGCCTTTCCCTGATCACAAGCATACATTGTTCAAAAAGCTTGCTTTTATATTGAAGATTAGCCTTTAAAACAAATACTGTAAATCCTGCCCAACGTTGGTCTTAATTGCTCAGCCTCCTGACCACCAAGGCTCACCACTAACGTCCTACCACGCTCCCTAGGACGTCCTTGTTTCTAGTGTCCTGCTGACTTTAAGCTCACACGCGTGCAAGAAGTGTCTCAAAACGGTATCGAAATGCTTTAAGGAAAGGAGAAGGTAGCCAGGCAAAGAGAAAGATGCTCGTTCCCCACCTCTTCAAAGCAACCCTGCCTTTTGCCCTCTCCTCAAGCCCTGCTGGCGACCTGAACAGGCCCCTGGTCTCACCTTGGCCTTCTGCTGCAGCGTCAGTCGCTTGATGGAAATGAGGCTGTTGGATTTGGAGTCACCAATCACCACCCACCAGCCTTCCTCGCGTTTCTGCGGGAAAGAAGCAGCAAAGAGGACAAAGTGGGGCATGCAAAGTGTATTCTCAGCCCCAAGAGGCCCTCAGCCTCTCCCAGAAGCTGACGCGGCCGTAGGCTTCCCAGAATCTTTCTCCAAGGACTCTACTTACCTGTGGGAACAACGGGGCAATCACTGGCCCGGTAACTTCCTCCTCTCGCTCCAACTGCACCAGCACAACCACAGGTCCTCCACTGGAGAAACAAAGAGAGCAGACGCACATGTTTCCCCAGGACTGTTTAGCCTTCGCTCCCTTCCCAGTCCACTACAAGCACGAGGCTGAGGAATCCACAGAGTGCTAAAACCGTGGCGGTTTCCAGCATGGAATTCTGTCCTGTAGATTTTTTTTTGTTGGTGCCTTCGAGTCAGTCTTGACTCCTGGGGACTGCCTGGACGTCCCTGCAGTTTTCTTGACAAGCTTTTCCAAAGTGGTTTGCTATTACCTGCTTCCTAAGGCTAAGGGAGAGGGGCTGGCTCAAAGCTACCCAGCTGGCTTTGTGCCCAAGACAGAACTAGAACTCACAGTCTCCCAGTTTCTAGCCTGATGCCTTAACCACCACACCAAACCAGCTCTCACAGACAGTTTGTCAATTTGAAGGTAGACAAAGAGCCTCTGAATGCCCAACTTAATTTTAAAAAATGGAGAAGCTGAAAGCATGCCTGACTATTAGGGAGCATCTTAGAAAGTCCAAAGCGTTTCATGTTCTTCTAAAACTTAAGTTGAAAAGTTCTATAATAGTTCCTTAGTACAAATTGCTGCAAAGCTGGTTCCCAAATTTGTCATTCTTTAGCTTGCACCACCCACCCACCCAATGACAAACTAGCCCACTCTGTAACTGAAGAACCAATCCCTTCATTTACCCTCAGGCCCTGTTCTCTCCTACCTGTCTCTCTCTCCTCACCAGCAGCAAAGTCCATTCAATAAGACTTGCCTCGATCCACAAGCAATGAGAATAGAAAGAAAGCAAACTGCTACTACTACAAGCTACATCACCAAAGTCCTTCTCTCGCAACCTTCCCGGCTCTCTTACCTGCGGATGCCGTCCCTTTCCACCACCTCATAGGAGAGTTCGATGTTGGGGTAGCGGTTGCAGAAGCGAGCCACGTCTGCAATCTGGGCATCGGAGAGCTGAAGCAGGGCGTTGCGGTCCTCGTCTTCCATCTCCATAATGTCAAACACACTCTCCACTCCCTGCGCAGAACGACAGGCGGAGGATAAGCAGAGACTGGCAGCCCAAGGGGGAAAAGCTTCCGGGTTACAGTGTCATTCAAAGAGACCCCCCACACACAAACACACCGCATTCAGTATCAGCTGACCCATGGATGAGGATCAGTTGGAGGCGCTGTTGAGGTCCCACCTGTGGGATGACTCTTAAGCCCACCTCTTTTGGGCAACGGCAGACCAAAAGCCAGGGAGGGAAGAAAGCAGGGTGAACCACCCACCCACCCGCCCACGCCTGTCATTCTAGGAGCAGTCAGGCAGTTTCTGACAATAAATTCTCCAAACTGCAAGAGGTTCGTGGCACTTTGGATAAAACAGACCTCCTTCGGGGTCAGACCAAGCTAGAGCATCTTGAATTGCTTCTCTTTGGGAGGATCTGCTCCCCAAAACGCCCCACCCCCAAAGAGCTACCAATGTTCCACAAATTGGGCCCCTCCCTGATTCTCAATCCTTCCCCAGGAAAGACGAGAGGCGGCTGGAACCTGCCTGCTAACTTCAGCATTGGAAAGTAGACAGCAGCCCAGAGTGCTGTTCAAGCAGGCAGGATATAAATCTTGTAAATAAATGGGGCTGCTGAAAAATTCCTTTTGTTTTTTTTTAATTCTCACTGCAACTGGGCCCTCCACTTCCACCGTTTTCTGCTGCGCCCGGTTGGCAGGGCCTTCTGTGCCCCTTTCCTGGGCTGCTCCACTGCTCTTCCTACTTAGCTGAACGGGAGCCCGCCCGGGTGAGTCCTCACCTTCTCCGTGCAGCGCTTGATGTGCTCGGAGGTGAAGTGCGGCAGCTGCTTCAGGTAGGAGTCCTTCGACCACATGGCCTGCGTGACCATCTGGGCCAGCTCCATGGCAGCCAGGGCGGGGCTCAGCCAGCCGTTGCTGGAGAGGACGTCGACGCAGGCTTGGATCAGCCGGATGGCCTGGGGAGGGGGGCAGAATCGGCTTAGCGCCCCAGGTGCAGCGGGGAGAAGCCCCTGCTGAGCTCCCCAGCTAAACAATCCTCCTGCCACATGGAATGTGTCCATTCCCCCACCCCTCTTCCCCCCACCGCTCTGCACCTTGCTCAGAATCTCCTCGGTGTCTGACTGGAGCTCTGCGCTTAACTGCATCCGTGACAAATGCGCTTGCAACAGGAGGTTGGTTTTGACGTGGGGGTCGTTGAACTTAGGGTTATTCAGCTTGTGGGGCACTTTCTGGGCCAGCTGGAAAAGGAAGGGAAGGAGGAGTCTTCCAAGCATCAAACACAATTGTACACTGGCACAAGCTGCCATCTCCACATGGCTGCCCACCAACGCAGAATGGAAGCTATTGAAACTGGAGCTTCCTTGAGGCAAAAATACCATGGGGAAAAAAACACATGGGATTCTGCAAGAAATGCACAGCCACCTCTCGTGTTGGTGAGCTTATTTTATGTCTTAAATCTATATGCTGCCCATCTCACTACTGAGCAATAGAGAATCCCTCCTGAGCCCCCCCCCCAGGGCTTTCCTTGTTAGTGAAAGCCACCCATGGGCTGGCCGTAGAGGCGTAACAACTAAGTAACTCACCAAGCAACCCCAGAAAACCTGTAAGAGAACCAGGAACGTCCCTTGGCATGGAGATAATTATTCCCTTACCTGCCGCAAGAGATTGTCCTCGTGGTGCCTAATAGGAATATTCTCATATTCTGCAGCATTGGAGATAATTTCAATCAGACCTCTCACTTTCGTCTTGGCATTCAGGGACATGCTGAAGAGTTCTAGAGCGAATAATTTGAGGAAAGAGAAATCAGATACCAAGCTACAGGCTCAGGCTGAGGCAGACAGGGACATGGCACCCCTCTTCCCCAGACTCCTTACCAATGGTGGTGTAGTTGATGTAATAATAAGCGGCAATCATCCCAAGATTCAGAGGCGCCACGTCCATCTCATCTTCAACACTGATGCACTTGGACTGTTCCAGGTCACTCAGAGTTTGTTCCACTAACTCGGAAAGATGATCAGAGAGATGCCGGTGGGACACGCCTGGGCAGAGGACAAATCAAGTCAGAAGCTGCACATTTGGAAAAGGCTGGGAAACTGTACAGGAGCTGCCCGGAATGGGTTAGGGGAGACCGACAGGAAAAGAAACCCACAAATATTGGGACACCGCCCCTTTCACCTTGCAGATTGTAATAGTTGGGGTTCTGGGTCATCCTGCGGTACAAGAAGGTCCAGGTGAGGTAGTCCACAGCGTCCTGCTTGTTCTCAATGGTCTTGGTGACAATTTCAGCATTGAAGTGATCGTGCATGCAGTGGTCAAGGTGAGACTCCACGGGAAGCGGCTCGTAGAGGAACTTTTTGAAGAAATCCTTGAACGGAAGAGCCAAAATGACATTTAGCATGGGGAAAACTGCCCGCTTCTTAAGGTCATGGTCCAGGGCAAAGGATTCCAGAATGGAAGAGAATCTGCTCCAAGCAAATCAACATGCAAAATCAATGAAGGATCCCAGGGGTGCAGGCTTTTGCAGCCAGTGTCAATCAAGCAGTGATGAGTGTTCAGGCTGAATGACCATGATTTAGTTTTCTGATGTTCTAACATTTTCAGATATTTAAGGGCTATTTAATCTTGATGTGGCAAAAAAAAAAAGTCTACAGCAGCATCAGAAAGACTATCTAGCACTATCCTATCTCAAAGACGAGCCAATCAGGAACCGGGTCTCTTGAAATTCTTAAAAACAGGTCAGTCAGAAATCTACCTACATAAAAGAACCAATCAACAGTCGGGTTAAAAGACGGACCAATCAGAAACTGGTTCTCTTGGAATTTCCTCAAAACAGATCAATCAGAAGTCTGTCTAGAGAAGGAACCAACCTCCTTGGGCTCTGGGGACAAGGATCAATCAGAGATCAACATGCTCCATTCACATACAAGAGTTCAGTCAATCCTCTTCGTGGCCTACGAGCTGCTGGCAAAACATGAGGACCTAAGACAGCCTGACCGTGCCCACCCAGACTGAAAGCTCTTCCCAGCTAGAAGGGTCCCACATTCTAGCAACCCTAGCTCCTCAGCAGCAGAGGCATCCACCTACTTCCCACCTTTACTCACCTTCTTGGACCCTTGGCACATAATAACACAGCGTCCCTCATCATCCTGCAAGGGGCGGTTAGCACGGCCCACCATCTGTAGAACATCATAGATTGGGTAGTCCACATACCTGGCACAAGGAGAACAATTAAGAATCAGTGAAGAATCTTGTTAATTGTTTGGGGGAGGGACTGCAAACTTAAATCTGGGACTGCAATCTTGCTGGATTGAAGGATGTGAATTAATGTCTTTGTACATGACAAAAGGTCAGCAGTAAACAGAGAAAGCGGCTGTGATTTCAACTAATTAATGAAAGCCCCACTTACATTCTATGACCTCTCTGTGAACAGAGGAGATCATACACCTTTAACTGCACTAACCCTGAATCCATGTTTTTACATATGTTTCACATACTCCAAGGTGAATATTTTAAGGGTCAAATCGCATTTGCACCTAGAGGCAACTCTTAAATCTTGCAGCAATCACTCTGGACATTATAATAAAGATGTAAAGCACAAAGGCCCATATTTTAATCTTAATTAGGTGAACTGTCAACCTGAAGGGAGACCAACTTCCAGTTCACTGGACCAGGATTTCAGCAGCAAACTTTTACGGATTCTTTGGAAAAAGAGAGCCAGTTTGGAACAGTGGTTAAGGCAACAGGCTAGAAAGTTGGAGGCTGTGAGTTCTAGTTCTGCCTTAGCCATGAAAGCCAGCGGGCTGATTTTGATCCAGTCACTCTCTCTCTCAGCCCAACCCACCTTTTTGTTGTGGGGAAGGTTTGTGGGCTATATTTGCCACCTTGAGTTACTTATAAAAATAATAAAGGCAGGATATGAATAAATAAAAATTTAAAAAATAAATTTAAAAAATCACCGAAAGCGAATCCAATTAACTCCCTCTTAATTCCCCCATCACACCCCAAGCTGCAAACCGCTTAGTGGCAGTTTCAGACAACCCTTTCCCTGCAGCCTTCACTCACGCGTGGATCTTCCCATTGTAGTACTGCGTGTCCATGATGATCACCAGATGGGCTGCTAAATTCATTCCCCAACAGAGGCTCCGGGAAGCCACCACCACCTGGATGGCCCCTAAGAACAAACCACAAAGAAGGGACAGTCCAGACCTGAAACAACCACCTAGGTCAGGGGTAGGCAACCTTGGCTCTTTTATGACTCGTGGACTTCAACTCCCAGAATTCCTGAGCCAGCATGGCTCAGCTTGGAAACCTCTCCCTTTTCCCTCAGCACGGCTGGCTCAGGAATTCTGGGAGTTGAAGTCCACGAGTCATAAAAGAGCCAAGGTGGCTTGCCCCTGACCTAGGGACATATTCATTCAGCTGCCTGCCAAGAAAAGCCCATAATAGCCAGAGCAGAAATAAACTTCCATAGCTTGGAGGAAGTATGTCGAGCCTGCTACGACCTAGTTCTGCACCTTCGTTTCTGTTACAGCTGACCAGAAGCATCTTCAATATGCAACTGGGGTTCACCCACTGCATCTCACAGCTACCAAATCAGGCAAGATACAGGTAATCCTCGACCTACGACCACAACTGACCCCCAAAGTTCTGTCGTTAAGTGAGACATTTGTTAAGTCAGCTTTGCCCCATTTTACAACCTTTCTTGCCACAGTGAATCACTGCAGTTGCTAAGTTAGTAACAGGGGAGTTAAGTGAATCCGGCTTCCCTACTGATTTTGCTTGTCGGAAGGCCACAAAAGGGGATCATAGGACCCCGGAACACGGCGACCGTCGCAAATACGACCCAATTGCCAAGCGCCTGAATTTTGATCATGTGGCCATGGAGAGGCTGCAACGGTCATCAGTGTGAAAAATGGTCGTAAGTTTTTTCAGTGTCGTTGTAACTTTGAACTGTCACTAAATGAACTGTTGTTAAGTCAAGGACTAAGTGTACAATGTTGATTATTTCTTCTCTGCAGATTGTTTATTTTCAGTGGAAACTTAAAGCACTCTCTCCTCCTGGCCTTTCACTGCAATGTTACAGTTTCCTAGCTAATCTTTCCAGCAGAAGGGATTTGACATATTAAGTTGTTTCCCTGTGAATCTGATGGGTTTTTTTTTTCCCAAGTAAGGCCTATTTGGGCCCAATTAGCTGTGCTTTTCCTTGCCGGTGTACCTGAGCTAAATAGCTGCTCCACCACTCTTCGTTCCATTGAGGTGAGTCCCTCGTGCAGGTAGCCCACCCCGTTCACCACCGTCTCTTTCAAGGTATTGTCGTTCAGCTTGTCCACGTACGGAGCCACGTCCTTCTCAGTGCAGTGCAGAAACCTGCCGAGACAGGGAGCCAGGCAGATCAGAACAGCGAGCAAGCCAGATCTCAGCCAGCTTTTCCTTCAGAAAGGAGAACGTGGCTTTTTCGAGGGCCATACTCTGCCAGGCAGAAGCAACCCAGGAACAGGAGTCGAGTTCAAAGCACGTTCGAGGTCTACCTGTGTCTCTGGACATCTGAAGCGCAGGTGGTGAGGATGTCAATGGCCGTCAGCCGGGTCTGCTTGCGCGAGGGAACGAACACGATGACCGGCTTCTTTGGAGAGTGTTTCATAATGGCATGGTAGACCGGCTTAGCCATGGAGAGCAGGCGGGTCTGTGTGTGGCTGATGTTGAAGCCCTGAGCCAAACAAGGGAAGGAAACCAAAGCAAGATGACAATCGCATCAAATCTACTTGCTGGGCAAACTTTAAAAGGAAGAACTGCAATTACAGCCCACTGACGGCATGGAGGATGACGCTGAGGTTTGAGTAGCTCCAGGAAGGGAATTTGGGTCAGGTCCACCAGCGTGTCCTGCCATTCTGTGGAAAGGGGGGGGGGAGGAGGAATGTTTGCTGGCTTCTTTCACATGCTTTTGCTTTTGCTATAGCCGCTTGGGAATTAGGGAGGGAAATTGTCTTCAGAGATGGAACAGACTCTCTCCCAGCCGGTTCCAGCCTGGCTTCAAGGCCGTCATGCCCTGAGGATGCCCTGTTGTCTGCCTAGCACCTCAGCGTTCTCAAAACAACCTTGCGGCTTCACACTGGCTGCTGATAAGACTGGTCAGGGGATGGATTTGGGGAAACGGAAGAATTGTTTTGAGCTTTGCGAGGGGCTCTCGGATTTCGCCTGACTTTTCTGCATCCACTTTCTCTCAGTAAAAGTTCTTTTGATTCAATTCAATGGGAGTCAAAGAGTTTTGCTTTCCCGAGGGACCAGCTGGGTAGGTCCTTACAATTTGCCTTGCCTAATAAGACGCAAAGCGTCTCTCAATCAATGAAGGTGATGCAGAGGTAAACTGCGTAATGGACTGATTTTCAGGAGCTCCGTGTGGGTGGAGCTGGCCAACTGAAAGAGCGGGAGACTTACTTGGATGTGCAGCTCCAGAGGTACAGGGCGCACATTGGGGTGGAAATTGAAGGTGGCTGTAGCACTGCAACCAAGCCAATGGGCCACATCCTTGGCATTGGACAAGGAGGAGCTGAGGGCCACAATGCGGATGGGCCGCTCGATCTGGGAGGAGATGTAGCGCATTCGGGAACAGATCACCTCCAGGACTGGCTGTGAAAAGAAACCACAGAGAGATACGTTACGTCAGGAACACCCAATCTAGCAATTAGGGACAACTAAAGGCATGCTATGAAGTGCTGAACTTCACCCAACTTTCGCTGAAGAAATGAAGAAATCACCCAGAGCTCTTATCAATGAGCAAGAACTGCATTAGGTCAGGGGGCGGAGGTCAACAATGGATCATCAGTCACAATCCCATATATCAGTGTTTCTCAACCTTGGCCCCTTGAAGAGGGGTGGACTTCAACTCCCAGAATTCCCCAGCCAGCATGGCTGGCTGAGGAATTCTGGGAGTTGAAGTCCACCCCTCTTCAAGGGGCCAAGGTTGAGAACCATTGCCGTACATATCTACACATTTTCAGTCTGTTAGGAAAACAAAAGAGGGATTCAAAATGGCAACCGTTTCATTTAGGCCATCTATAATCCTGTCCCAGAAGGAATGAAGGGACTGTAGTTGTGGTGAACTGGGCGAGCTGAAACTCTCTGGCTTTTTCCTGGAAACTTAATTTACAAGGAGAGCTTGTCTTCTTAGGACTTAGAACTTTACTCATTTGAACCTATCTCTGACATAATACGTTTTTAAAAGACTATATCAGATCTCCTTTTAATAACCTGGTTTACTGAACAGTGGATTTCATTCCTGCAGTAAGGTAAGAATCAATCGTCAGTATCCAGGTAGAGATGTGCTACCACAGATGTGTCAACAATTTTAGACCAGAGATGACTATATCCTGAATCACATTATGCAAAGCCATTATCCTTGAGGAAGGATAATCTTATAAAACAGCGTTCCCCAATGTTTCTGGCTTTGTAGACTGGAAGGAATGGTTCACACAAGTGGCCAGCGTGTGCCCGGGTGGCTCCATTTGCACAGCCAGCTTTCACATGTGCCTGCTGCTCATGCAGAGCGTGTGCACACACTTGCCGACTGCTTGCACAAATATACGCACGTGCACGCTCGCTGGCCGTTTCCACGGCCCAGTTGCAAACCCCTCATGGCCCACAGGTTGGGGACCCCTGTTAAAAAAGCCTGTTGCTGAAACACGCCACACCTCGCAGCAAACCCCAATGGCTTCATTTGCAAACTGCACTAACATCCAAAGGTGAGGTAGGAGTCCAGCTGAGACAGATCCCTACATGCCTCCTTTCCTTTTAAAAGAAGCAGTGAAAATGTTTTTCAAACAGGAAAAATAGGGTGGCTTGGAGCAAAAACACCCCATGTGCACCTCTCATCGCCTCTCAGCAAACTGTGGTAGATGTCTTCCAGATCATCACATGGCGTGAAGTACTGTTCCAGTTGGTTGGGGAGGAAAGAAGGGAATTGCTCAACCCAAATTTCTAACACAAGCACTGAAAAACATTTCACAGTCAGCGACCTGCCTTTCTCTACCATGCAAGGCAAAATCGTCCCAACTAGGTTGGAGGGAAAGAACCGAAGCTTCAGGATACAGGCATCTTCTCCATGAAGGAATAGAGCAGGGGTCTTCAAACTTGGCCCTTTTATGGCTAGTGGACTTCAACTCCCAGAATTCCTCAGCCAGGCACGCTGGCTGAGGAATTCTGGGAGTTGAAGTCCACAAGTCATAAAAGGGCCACGTTTGAAGACCCGTCTTAAATCTAACAAACAAAATGGAGGCTGGCTGAGGAATTCTGGGAGTTGAAGTCCACAAGTCATAAAAGGGCCACGTTTGAAGACCCCTGTCTTAAATCTAACAAACAAAATGGAGGCTGGCTGAGGAATTCTGGGAGTTGAAGTCCACAAGTCATAAAGGGCCAAGTTTGAAGACCCCTGTCTTAAATCTAACAAACAAAATGGAGGCTGGCTGAGGAATTCTGGGAGTTGAAGTCCACAAGTCATAAAAGGGCCACGTTTGAAGACCCCTGTCTTAAATCTAACAAACAAAATGGAGACTGGCTGAGGAATTCTGGGAGTTGAAGTCCACAAGTCATAAAAGGGCCACGTTTGAAGACCCCTGTCTTAAATCTAACAAACAAAATGGAGGCTGGCTGAGGAATTCTGGGAGTTGAAGTCCACAAGTCTTAAAATTGCCACGTTTGAAGACCCCTGGAATAGAGCAAAAGGAAGCTGTGCCTGGCTCTCCCCCCTCCAAACAAGAGTGATTTTCTCGGCTGGAAACTCACCCCGTTCTCGCCTCCAATGAGGTGGACTTCGTCCACAATGAAGAGATTGACGTTCTGCACGTTTTTGCGCTGCTTCCATCGCCGGGACAGGATGTCCCACTTTTCCGGGGTGCTGATGATGATGTTGCCCTTCCCCAGCAACTTCAAGTCAGTGCTGGTCTCCCCCGTCAGCAAGACGACTTTGAGAAGCCGCTCTTGGAATTTCTCATACCAATCCAGGAAGATCTGCCTCCGAGAAGGAAGAAGAGGAAGATGAGAACATCTTAAGAGGTCCCCCAGGTCAAACCTCTGCTAGCTTGGCCCCTTCTAGTCTCGCCAAACCCCAGCCCCTTCCTCCTTGTCACACCTGCTGCCTGCGAGACTCTCTGTAGAGCAGGGCTGGGGAATTTTGTTGCAAAATTACATTGGCAACAACTTATAAGGAAAATCTCTATAAGATGCTCTTTAGATGGCATCTCCCACCGGCTAGGCTCGCAAAAATGTATAGTGGCTACTCACCACTTTGTTGGAAGTGTAAAAGGGAAAAGGGTACTTTTTTCCATGTTTGGTGGGCTTGCAAAGAGGTACAGGTTTATTGGCAGAGGGTTTGGAATTGGATAACAGAAATGACGGGTCAAAAAACTCAATATAAACCAGAGATGCTACTACTTGGCATATTAGAAAAAAATATAAACAAAGATGATACATGCCTAATTATTCATGTGATAACGGCGGCAAGAATTTTGCTTGCCCAAAATTGGAAAGCAACTGAAGTGCCTAGCGGAGATGCGTTAATAAGGAAAATTTTGTATTGCGCAGAATTGGATAAGATGACTAAAGAATTAAAAAAACCAGGAGGAAACAGAATACTATTTAAGCTGGAATAAATTTTACAAATGGAAGGGGAAAAAAGAAGGAAGGTCATTAGAAGGGATGTAAATAGAGGAAGAATATCTGAAATGTATAAAGTATATGTATAATACGGAATGTCTAGACAAAGATGTATGTCAAAGATGATACACTATGTTCAATGTTTTTTAATCTTTTTTTTTTTTTTTGTATTCAATAAAAATTATTTAAAAAAAAAAGGAAAAAAAAAAAAGAGGTCCTCCAGGTCAAACCTCTGCTAGCTGGGCCCCTTCTAGTCTCGCCAAACCCCAGCCCCTTCCTCCTTGTCACACCTGCTGCCTGCGAGACTCTCTGTAGAGCAGGGCTGGGGAACCGTGGCCCTTTTATGACTTGTGGACTTCAACTCCCAGAATTCCTGAGCCAGCTATGCTGGCTCAGGAATTCTGGGAGTTGAAGTCCACAAGTCATAAAAGGGCCACGGTTCCCCAGCCTTCCTGTAGAGGGAGCAACCTCCGTTGAGCTCTGATCTATTCCCTTCCTTGGGAAGAGCAGATTCAACAAAAAAACAAAAATGGCTAGCTGGGAGCTCGGCACCTGTTCGGCAAGCGCCTCCATGGGAGTAATGTAGACGCAGCGGCCCTCCACGTTCTGCAGCAGCATCCTCAGGATGGCAAACTCCGCACAGATGGTCTTCCCACTGCCGGTTGGCGCGCCCACAAAGACGTTTTCATCGCTGTTGTAGACGGTGTTGAATACTAGACGTGGAAAGAGCCGGACTGAACACCCTGCAGGCATCACTGGCACGCTGCAGTGACCAGAGAGGTGCAGCCAGGTGAGAGACAAGCCCCACCACAGGGAAGCAATGCTCCGGTGCTGTAAGGCAGGGATTTTGACCACCTGCAATTCTGCAATGAAAGGGGGGGGGGCCTCTCCAGGGGGAGGGGGCCTCTCCAGGGGGAGTAAGGAGACATTCCAGCTTGGAGTTGGTTCAGAGGAGGAAATATATCCTCAGGTCTACATCTGCTATTTCCCAAGGGAAGGCAAGACAGACTGGCGAGATTCTCGTCATATAAGTGATCAACAATGAAATATCCACTTGAGCCCGCTCATGAGCAATTCTGGCTGCTTAAGCCTGACCCAGAGCCAGACTTTGTGCCGGCTGTCTTTTGAGTCTTCACAACTTATGGAGGAAGCAGGAGGTGATTTGTTCCTGAATGTTACAAACCATGACACTGATTTCCACTCCGAAGGCATTCAGTCTTGGCTTAAACAACTCACTTCATCGCTGTGACCTCTGGGCCTGATTTTCCTATTTCTCCAACCTTCTCTATCCCCCATCTTTTTTAAACATTTTGCCTGAGGAGACTCCCAATCATCTGCACACACTGTGACCCTCTTTCTTTGTCTTAATAAAGATAGTTTTTTGGGGGGGGGTTTAGTTTCTAATGGCTCAAAATAGCTATTGTTTATTAGATATCCCCGTGCTCTACATGAAATGAAAAAGGTCTTCTGCAGTCACGACATAAGCCTAAGACTGAAAATCAGGCTTGTCAGATGCTATATTTTTTCTATCCTGCTCTATGGAGTAGAGAGTTGGTCTCTGACAGAAGGCCACCTGAAGAGACTAGAAGCATTTGAAATGTGGATTTACAGGCGGCTGTTACGTATAAGCTGGGTGGACAAGATCAGAAATGAGGAGGTTTTAAGCCGCCTGGGAAAGCCAAGGGAAATCATCAAAACAATTAAAAAACGAAAGTTAGAATATTTCGGACATGTGATGCGACACCCAGAAAAATACGGCATACTCCATTTAATCCTCCAGGGGAAGATTGAAAGCAAACGAGGTCCAGGCAGAAGAAGAACATCATGGCTTCAAAATCTAAGGGACTGGTTTGGACAAAACTCAGCAGCACTTTTTCGTGTGGCTGCTGATAAAAACAGGATCGCCAACATGATCGCCAACGTCCGATAACGGATATGGCAGTAGAAGAAGAAGAAGTGCTCTACATTCAGTCTCCATGACGCCCTCCATGGCCAAGAAAATACATTTTTTTTGCAATGCCTACCTTGGGTCTGGATTGGATTGAAGAAGGGGAACTTGTCTTGGTAGAGGCTCTCAAAGGCGCTGTTCCGCAAGGCAGAGACTGGCAGGGGCTGTAAGTCCAGCAGCTCAGTCGGAGGAGGGTACTTCTCTGGAAGGATTAAGTGCCGGAAGGACACTGGCAGCTGCGTCTCACAGGCTGGAATGAGCAAGCAGACAAACACAACTGAGGAACAGGGACACTTGGAAGACCCCGGGCACCCAGAGGGTGAGGAGAAAACAACCCCGAACCAGCTCTCCACGTTTCTCTCTTGCTAGGCCAGTCCCCTTTGGAGGAGACCCGGCAGCCAGTTTGAAAATCCTGAACCGTGTTTTAGCCTGGCTGCCAAGGCATCTGCAGGGGAGCCCAATGAGGTCGTGTGTGTCATGAAGTTATCACCCAGACTGCACTCTTTGCATCAGTCAGGCAACAATGTTACTTGGGATGTCATTGAGGCGTGTACCGGACACCCTACGGGCTGCAATTAATCTTCAGGAGCGCAGCAGGATTAGCAACAAGGCAGACTGGACTGATATTTCTGTCTCCTTTACATTCATTCCTCATGGGCTCTGACTGGTAACTGGGTATTAACTGTAAAATATTCTTTTGCCATTTTTAACTACATGGCTCTTGAACTGGTATTAAACTGGACTTTTTTTTAATCTTCTGATATGTTGTATTTACTGTATGTGAGCCATTTTGGACCCAGGTTCACAATGGAAAAACACAAATAATAAAAAGAAAACATGGGGGGGAGGAGATTCTTTTTTTATGCCAAAATCCCCCGCTGAAATGACAAGACCCGGCATGCTGCCAGGTGTCTTGAGAGAACACCTGAAGGCAGGACAAGAAACAACGAATAGAAACTAATCAAGGAGGGAACCAACGGAGAACTAAGGAGAAATTTCCAACAGTGAGAACAATTAACCAATGAACGTCTTCCCTTCAGAAGCCGAAGATGCTCCATCACTGGAGATTTTTAAAAGATTGGACAGCCATTCGTCTGAAATGATACAGGGTTTCTTCCTTGAGCAGGAGGTTGGACTAGATGACCTCAAACACCCATTCCATCTCTGTTATTCCTTTAGCTACATGTTAAGTCTTACTTATTTAGCACTTGATCAGAACTGTCCCGTCCACTTAGCATGCTGCACAAAGCCTCAGCTAACAGAATCTCCAGCCTGCCTTTTAAAATTCTGGAACGCTGTCCTGTATCTTGCTGTTGTACTTCCCAACCAGTAAACAGCAAACTGCAAATATCTTGTGTCCCATATAGTTGTAAAGAATACTATGCCGGAAAACTGTTTAAGAATTTTTCATTTAAATTCGCTCCTTTAAAATATTGAGGCACAAGGTTACTCAAATAAATAGCACTTAGACTTATATACTGCTTCACAGTGCTTTACAGCTCTCTCTAAGTGGTTTACAGAGTCAGCATATTGCCCCCCCACAAAAAAAACAAGCTGGGTCCTCGTTTTACCGACCTCAGTAGGCTGGAAGGCTGAGTCAGCCTTGAGCCGGTGAGAATCAAAACGCTGGCCATCGGCAAGAGTCAGTCTGCAAATACTGCATTCTAACCACTGCGCCCGGCTCTGACAAAATCCAGACTGGACTGACTTTTTGCAAGATGGAATGCCTTCATAACCTATCCCCCCAACACCGCTATTTCCATAGATAGAATAAACCTGCTGGGCAAAAGTCCCTCTCTCCAGGGACTTACAAAGCCAGCGATCTGAGACCACCCGGATGAAGTACTGTGGAGGAAGAGGCTCAAACACCGGCACGAAGAAGGTGATGAGGTGCTCATCCTGGGCGTATTTGGCCTTCAGAAGGAAATACTCGTGATGGAGGATCACTTCGCTGTCCACGTCTTCCACCAAAATCCAGAAGGCCTCAGAGGAACCGTGGACCTGCCCCCAAAAGAAGAGAGAGAGATGTATCATTAAGTAGATGACTTAATATGGTGGGAAATCGGTAACTTTTAGGAAATAGAACAAGATTACATTTAAACAGGTAAAATGTGTATTTTGGACATTATAGTTTGTTATGAAGTGAGATAAGGGAAATCTTGGTTACCCAAAGTCTGAAAATTATGGACATCAAAGGTTAAATTGGAATATTGGTGAGAAATTAAAAATTATATAAAAATTAATAACAGGATATGGATTGTTTATGAAGATTGAATGTAGTTAAGATACGTATAAGCTAAAAATTTATTGATAAATGTAATAATGATGTTTTTACTGAGTTGATATAATAAGAACTGTACTAGCTTGAATACGAGACAGTAAATGCTAAGGGGAAAAAGAGAAGAAATATCTGATGTTGTAACTTGAGATTTGCACTAAAGATTTTGTTATTGAACTATTGATTAACCCAGTCACCACGTTGCTTTTTAAATACTCAAATGGAAAATTGGAAAATTAATAAAATATTATTTAAAAGAAGAAGAAGAAGAAGAGAGAGATGGGATCATATCAAGGAAAGCAAGGAGTCACCAGCCCAAGACTGAAGGGATTTCTCCACCATGAACTGCCCCATCCACAGGTGACCCTCAGATCCCACCTCCTCAACATTACTGGAGATTGCTCCTGCAGACTCCGGATTGTCCGTTTACCTTTTCATCCCACTGGAAGTCAGGAGTAATTGTTAGCTCCACTTTCAGAGTAGACCTAGTGATGGGCTGCAAGTGGACAGACAGCTCCAGTTTGGGGAAGAGGTGGACATACTTGTGGATCGTCTTTCCCATCTTGGGCATCCGAATAAGCTCTCCTGCAGGAGGACAGTATTGGTGAAGAGGACGAGACATGGATCTTCTCAGCAGCATTAGAATCAGGGCTGGATAGTCCCTATGGCTGGGTTCACACACCGTGGTAAGCTTTTTGCGTGGTTCTGGTTAAGCGTATCGTGTGAATCCAGCTATCGGATTTATAAATCCTGGTTTATGACTTGCCATGTCATGTGAGCTCAGGCATTGGTAGTCTACTCAACTCATTCTTCAATGTGAGGTCAGTCTTTGTCACTTCAAACACAATCAAACAGAGATTTGTATTCGTGTGTTCAAATAGTCTTCAGGAGTTTATTGTTTTAATTTAATTTACGTAGAAATATCAAATTAATTACAAATGATATTTATTCTGGTGATTTACATAATACCAGGTCACTTCTGTCTCAGCTTTTGGTGTCTTCAAATTCAGCCATAATCTAAACATTTAATTCAGGATCAAAGGATCAAAGATGTGCACTCAACTATGTTGTGATACAAAACTGAGCAATGCACACATTTCAAAGGGATACAGTACCTTTGTCAGCCTACAGGAGGAGCCCTCCCCTATGCACATCCCTCCTCTCTAGGAGATACTGCCGTCTCCCTCACTGACCTATTTCGTTGTGATTCAGGTCATACAGCCGCTCAAATGGGAAGTTTTTCTTCTCAATTTTCTTCACCACCTCTTCAGGCAATTTCCTGAACTGTCGGAGGGGGCACATGGACTGCCACCTGTAGGAACAAGAAGGCTGCCACTCAGGATCCAGCAGATACTTTCCTTCCATTGTTGGCATCTCCAGAAACAATATTTAAAACTGCAAATCAGTGCAGGGAACTGATCTAACTCCAGTATTGCATCTCTCAAGATCCAATCCTCAATCATGGCTAGAAAAGATGAAATACTAGAAGGCTACAGTTTAGTTCCTTTCATCTATTCAAGGAGAGAAGCAACCTAGAATTAAGGAGAAACTTCCTAACAGTGAGGACAATTAACCAGTGGAACAGCTTGCCTCCAGACGTTGTGGGTGCTTCATCTCTATTCTATTCTATTCTATTCTATTCTATTCTATTCTATTCTATTCTATTCTATTCTATTCTATTCTATTCTATTCTATTCTATTCTATTCTATTGTAATCTAATTCTATTCTATTCTATTCTAATCTAATTCTATTCTGCTGAATCTTTTATTTTTATTGGCAGAAAAGTGGCCCTTTGTGAGGGCTGTGAGACCCAACTCTGCTCGTTCTCATTTACAAGACTTCCTAATTTTACTATCTTGAGGATGTTCCTTATATGTGTCTACATGTGCAAAATAGAACATTCTCTTCCCAAAATATAATGTGGGAATTCAGAAGCCTGCACTGCTGCAGTCACATTTCATGTTTTCTAACAAGACCTCTTTGGAAATAGAGGAACTTATTAGAATATTAAAAAGGTTTATAGAAAGTTCTGATGGCAAGGACTACTTGAAAATGTTGTCAACGAAAATGCCAGAACCTAGCATAGTTAAGGATACGAGACACCCATGCTGCCATCTCCACAACACAAAGGTCCCTTTCTTTCTCCCTGTTAACCCTACTTAACCCTATTGACAAACTGTTAAATTTTTTCCTTTAAAAAGTGTGTTCCTCCCCAGAGACAAAATTCAGAATACCAGGACACAGATATCACAAGTAGCCAGATGCATCATTTGAGGGAAACCAAAGTATGGCCGTTTTTCACACAATCGTTGTAGCATCCCCGGGTCACATGATCAAAATTCAGATGCTTGGCAACTGACTCATATTTATGACAGTTGCAGCGCCCTGGGATCATGTGATCCCCTTTTGCAACCTTCTGACAAGCAAAGTCAAAGGGGAAACCGGATTCACTTAACCACCGTGTTACTAACTGACCTGCAGTGACTCTCTTAACAACTGTGGCAAAAAAGCTGGTAAAATTGGGCAAAATTCACTTAATGCTTGTCTTGCTTAGCGATGGAAATTCTGGGCTCTGTTGTGGTCATTAAGTCAAGGACTACCTGTACATATATTTATTTTTGAAGTTTAATATACCTTCAACAGATTTGTCCTTCCCTATCTTAATCCTTAAGCCCTATTTCAAACAACTTAATTAATAGCAATATTTACATGGAATATTGCCGAGACTGAGCAACTGAGAGTTATTTCTCATGCATGGAAACAAACTACATGATAGGCAGATCAAATTACCAGACAGAAGCTACAAAAAATTAAGAGAAGCCGCCTTACATTCGCTTGTCAATCATCTTACAAAGGTTGAGGGTCTTGTCGGTGAGCTGCGCCCAGCCGCGGTTAAGGACTATCTCAAAGATGGCTCGCATGAGCCTCCCGGCAGACTGAGGATACAAAACAGAGCGACAATTTCAGTTCGTAACGGGTACCTAAAGAGGGAAATAATGCACATCCCATCTCAGAGAGCCTTTAATTTCCCGACAAGTGAAAGGACCATCCCCTTCTGAATCCTGAACTGTCTGGATCTGAGGTTCCCATCCCATCATACAGAGGAGGAGACCTCAGCCCCATCCCTCCTTCTCTAACACCCTCAACCGAACAAGCTTGGACAATCAAGAGATGGATCGGACAAACTGGACTCTAGTCCACCAAAGGCTTTATGATTTTTAATTTCATGAAATAGATTCCACAAGGATCCTGAAAACGTGGGGTAGTCTTCTCCAGCATTAGGACAGCCACCCCCAACTACGGAGGCATCAAGTTATCTTGGAACTGTGGCTCACCTGAGTGACGTAGACCATGTCCGCCATGAGGGCGAAGCCTTCCAGTTTCAGCTGAGAGATAAACGCTTGGAGCAGCACGTTGATCTAGGAGAGAAAACGAACTTAGCACTCTCCCAAGAACATGCCCTTCCTTCTGTCCCTAGAAGGGGAGATACTGTTTGGGTTTTTAAAAGAGAATTTTCTTAATTTTGGACCCCAGCCTCACACTTGGGAAAGGCTGCAGCAATCAAAACCAACTAGAACCTATTGCTTATTCATCTGAATCTCCCATTCAGTCTTCTAGGTACTTGGCAATGTGTGCGAATAGACTAAACATAGACATGCACTATAAAATATAAGCAAATCCAGACTTTCCCACAGGACTTGGAAAAACTTGCCTTAGCGCTTGGCTCCTCAATGCTCTCTTTCACTGGAATCGGGACCCTCTCAAGCAGCTTCTGAAGTTCCAGTTTCTCTTCCTGCAAAGATTAGGAGAAAACAAATTGAGAAGTGAATCACCTCTGTCATGCTAAAGTGGACAGACCTTGAACAAGAAAAAAAGAGTTTTATTTTTATTAGAGTTCCATCAACTGGAATCTGGTGTGTGAGACTCACTGCATAACAATAAAGAATGTTGAGTTCAGAATTTAGTTCCAAGGACTAGGATGGAGCTTTTCTGATCCACTTTTTCCTTTCAGCAGTATAATTTGGCTGTAGTTTGGGAATCAACTGGCTAAGGTGATGGGTGAATTACTGCAAATCACCCATACATCCGCCCATGTTAAGTCAATCCATTTCCAAAGGTGAAAAGTGAGCAACAAAGGGCTACACTTGGAAAGCAAAAATTGTGGCTAGATTCTATTAAAAAAAAATGAAAGGACTGTGAGGTTCTTGTGGAGGGACAGCTAGAATGCCAGACATTTAGAAATGGGCACGTTTATTTTTATGAAGTGAGCTAAGCAACAATAGCTCTAATGTTAACATTCAAAACTATTTTAATCCCTGAAAGATGGAAAACAAGCGCCGAAACTAAGATAGTAATATTCTCCTCCTCCCCCAATCAAGGCAAGCGTTTGAGAAAGCTCTTGAGCGATGCAAAAATACTGGAGGGGTTGCAAATGTGACTGTCCCAATATTAGCCAAATGATGAAGATAACAGATTGACAGGAAGGAAATGTCACCGCTGACTTCATACCTCTCTCACGGTGATGTTCTTGAACTCGGAGGACAGAGAGAACACGCGGAAGAGTTCAATCTCACTCAAGGTGGGCTTGAGCAGCTGATTGTAGGTTTGTATGGTCTCGTTGGTGATGTAGTAGTGGCTGGCAATGCGGCCCAGCTCGGTCACCTGCGGAGGGAGAAGAATGAATGGGGAAGGAGCAGCTACCATGGGGAGAAGGAAGAATCAATTGTTCGCAGAGCTATGCATTGTAATGTTGTTGTTCTAAAGCCACTGAAGATAGGGCGTGTGTGTGTGTGTGTGTGTGTGTCACCAGTTTTGCAGGCAAAAAGGTTTATGTTAATTAAGCTTTGTGTGGAGAGCGCTTCCTTTTATCTTGAAGCTGCTGACAATCTGGATGACTTGCAGACTGGGTGACCTGGCACTACAGGAAGACTTTTATTTTTTATTATTATTTATTAGATTTGTTTGCCGCCCATCTCATCAGTGTTCCAATATCTCAGGGGCTGCCCCAAAGAAGAGGGAGTCAAGCTATTTTTCAAAGCGCCGGAAGGCAGGACAAGAAGCAACGGATGGAAACTAATCAAGGAGAGAAGCAAGCTAGAACTAAGGAGAAATTTCTTGACAGAACAATTAATCAGTGGAACAACCTGCCTCCAGAAGCGGTGAATGCTCCAACACTGGAGGTTTTTAAGAAGAGACTGGGCAGCCATTTGTCCAAAATGGTATAGGGTTTCCTGCCTGAGCAGGGGGTTGGACTAGATGACCTCCAAGGTCCCTTCCAACTTTATTATTATTATTATCACATGGCAATACTGCCGCGCAATGCTTTTCATAGGCTCGAACCTGTCATAACTCCCTTGTTAATTTCATATAGCAACAGCACGAGTCTCACCAAGCAAAATTTTGTATATTTTGTGGTCCTGCCTGCCTTCTGGAACAGCATCCCACCAAAGTCCAAATAGTCACAATACTGCTGCTTTTAGGGGGAAATGGCTCTTTTTGCAAACTCTAAGCTAGGATGATGGGTGGTGTCATTTATTATTTTGTGAGCATGGTGTAATTTTTAACTGTCGTATATTTTATCTTGTTTTTTTTCTCTCTCTCCATAGTATTTGTCTTTTATTGTTGTGGTCTTTTTCAATTTTAGTAATTCTCTGTAAGCTGCCCACAATTGCAAGAGAGTGGGCAGCTTTAGAAATAAAATGAAATGGAAATGTATGAGATATTTTTGGCCTCGTACACAATAGCAATAGCAATAGGACTTATAAACTACTTCACAGTGCTTTACAGCCCTCTCTAAGCGGTTTTCAAAGTCAGCATATTTGCCCCCAACAATCTGGGTCCTCATTTTACCGACCTGGGAAGGATGGAAGGCTGAGTCAACCTTGAGCTGATCAGGATTGAACTCCTGAAGTGAGCAGTGACTTAATCTGCAATACTGCATTCTAACCACTGGGTCACCAGGGCTATTCGCCAATCACCAACACAGGTGATTATTTATGGCCAGAAGATGGGTCGGCCATCCGAAACGTCGGATGAGCCGCACGGACCCATTTAGCTTAAAAAAAAAAAACGCTGGGAGCCGCGCGTTCGCGCATGCGCGCGCACGCGCGCGGCCCCGTTCGCGCATGCGCGCGCCGTTCGCGCATGCGCACCTGCGTGCGCACACCCGCCCGCACCCGCCCGCACCCGCCCGCGCATGCGCGCATGCGCTCGCCAAAATGGCGGAGGAGGCTCCGGAGCCGCAGGTAAGGCCTCAAAGAGCCGCATGCGGCTCCGGAGCCGCGGGTTGCCGACCCGTGGGCCAGACCATTAACAGAGGCTGATGGAATCTGCTCAGGCAAAGTAACCTGAACATCTCTGTACTAACCTGGAAATTCCCAGTCTTCTTATCGTATTTGACTAAATTGTTTTTGTCCAGCATCAGGGCTGCTGTGTGCACCAAGTCCAGTCGGCGCTGGTCCAGCAACGGGTCTCCTTTCATGTCGTCATGGGAGATGCCGTAGAGATTTGGAGATCTCAGCATTCGTATGTAGAGGTAAGTGTAGCCAAGCCAGTTCACTGCATCCTACAACAGCCCAAACAGGAAGCACAGGGACTATTAATCTCTGAAATGCTACAAGGGCCGGGGAATGAAATGGCATCAACAACTCCTGCTCCGAAAACCAGTGCGGTGTGGAGAATAGGCTCATAGATTACTACTAAAAGGAAAAAAAGTGAGAGAGCAGAGAGGATGTAAGGAATGGCCTTGAGGAACAGAAAGACAAGCACAACCAAGGCAACAGTCAGGTAAAAGAAATCTGAGTGTGGGGCAGCCCCCTGGCACAAATGCTTTTATTTCTGGTTTTACTTTTGTTTACAACCCACCGAAAGCCACCCAGAGTTGCTTCCTTATTTTATATTTAAATTTACTGCAGCTGTTCAACGCCATTGGACCCTTCATGAGAGGGTGGCCCCAGAAAGAAAACAAATGAGTAAAAGAGCATCATGACAAGGTGGGAGGGGAGGCAGGGAAAGAGAGAAAGGGGGGAGAATTTTTCTGTAACTGGAACAAACTAAATCTTTCTCAATTGTAGGCTGATAGGCGCTACAATAAAACAGGGCACACAGAAACATCTACAAGAATTGGCAGTGATGCTCCAAAGTCTTCCCAAGCCCTACTGAAATAAATCTTCCTCATCCTGATATCTTTTTGATGGGCTGGAAATGTAACTCCCCCAATTCTATGCCAGCAGATCTCAAGACATTAGAAAGGCACCAGGGCTCAAAAAGCTTGCTGCAGATACTAAGCATTGGAGTAGGAACACACATGGATGAAATCTACACTAGGCAGAGACATCTGAGAGCAGGTCAGTGAGAGGGACATCTTACAAGCTGTTGGAATGCAGAATTCAAAATGCAAACAAGAATAAACAAGAGCAGAAATTGTCCTGTATGCTCTTCATCCAGGGTAAAAGATTGCAGTTGGAGAAGTGTTCATAGCCCTGACTATATACTCTGTGGGGTCCTTGGTGCTCTCTGAGCTTGGTTGTTTTCTTGAGACATCTCATTACCAAACTAGGAAACATCATCAGCACTAGAAGGGAGTGGCTTGCCTATCACTGTTGGTGGGAGTGTTGTTTTCTTCTGGATAGTTCCTTGACTGAGCTGTTTTTTTGCTGTTTGTCTGACTTGGTAATTCCTTTACTTGGGTATTGTTTACTACTTGATTATTAGCTAATATTAATCTTGGTATTAATCTCTGCTTATCTGGGTGTTGAGTTGTTCTGGTCCTTTTGCTTCCATTTTGACTTTTTGATCTCTTTTGAATGGTATGTAGATTTTGCTTATCTCTATGCGTCTGCTGGTGGCTGTTCTGTATTGTTACTAAAGTCCAACTTAACCATTTGTTTATTTTTTAAAACTGTAGCCTGCCATTTGCTATTCCATACAGAATATCTTACAAAATGGCACACAAGTGCCAGCTTTCTTTTCTTATTTTCATGTATATATAATGTGCAAAGGCTGCCAACCTAGGAATATTTCCAGAGTAGCCAGATATGGACGCCCCGTCCTCACCTTTGCATTCTGGACGTTCCCCAGCACAATCTCTGCATTTAGCATATCTGGCAGCTTGGCCACCATCTGGCTCTCAATAGGAAGCTGCTGGTTGAGAAGAGACAGGTAGTACTGCAGCTCGCCATGGGACGTGATGAGGATCCCCTCGCCCTTCGTGTCGTACTGAGGTCTTCCAGCACGGCCCAACATCTAAACAAAACACACCACATCTTGAGATACAAGCATAGGACCCGGTATAGGGTTCTAAGCATGCCAGACAAATTTCTTGTGATGGGAAAGAAAGGAGCTCTGAAGATTTAAATGCACTGCATTCTGGAACGTTCAACTCGTCAGCAGGATTTACCTGCAAGATGTCCAGGGCACCCAGCTCAGTCCAGCGGCCTTTCTCGGGGCTGTAAACCTGCGTCCCTTTGATGATGACCGTGTGAGCAGGGAGGTTAACACCCCAAGCTAAGGTTGCCGTGGAGACCAGAACCTGTAAAGAGAAGAGTGCCCAAGAGATGAAAAAGATTAGATCTAATACAGCTTCTAATATTTGTGTAAAATGCAGTATCAGTAAAAGCCCAGTTAGAGCTGTCTTTGCAATAATTAATTTTAATCACACATAATCTCATTTAATTTTTACACATGAAATTTACAACTAAATTTCATTTTTGATGTGTGCCGTTGTGCCCACAGTAAAAAAATGACAACTAAAGGTTATCTTATCTAACTAATATAGGTAGTCCAGTTATAACTGTTTAGCAATGGCACTCAAAAAATTGACTTACAATCAGGCCTCACACTTATGAATGGTTGCACCGTCATGTGATCAAAATTCAGGCACTCGGTGTCCGGCATTTATTTATAAGGGTTCCAGTGTCCTGGGGTCACATGATCACTTACAACCTTCCCAGTCAGTTTCCAACAAGCAAAGTCAATGGAGGAAGCTAGACTCAACTTACTTAACAACATGACTCACTTAACAAATGCATTGATTTGCTTAACAACCCTGGCAAAAAGGCCATAAAATTGTACATGACTCACTTAACCACCACCTTGCTTAGCAATGGAAATCCCAGCCCCCAACTGTAGTCGTAGGTCGAGGACCACCCATAGCAAAATACTCATCCCCCAGGGGGAACAGAGCAGCCCTTAACATCTAATCTTCCCTGAGAACAAAAATCTACAGTAGCTCCCAAATAATGCAAGAATATTCTGAGCCTTCTTTGCCTTTAAGTATTTTAAGACATTCAACAACAGGGAATTCATTATGCCAGGAAGTGCTGCCATGCCTGAATATGCTTATCTGCAAACAAATCTTCCACCAAGGTCCGATCCACCCTGGTCATGCCCGCGTGGTGAATGGCAAATCCATAGGGCAGCAAGTCTTTAAGCTCCAAATTCTGTAAGGGAGAAAATGGCAATGTTGTTAGAAAACTAAGAAGAAAATTCTTAAGAAAATTTTAGAATGTGCAGAAATGGATAGACTAACCTTAGAGATTAAAGAGAAAGAAGATTCAGTTTATTTTAAAACATGGGATAAATTTTACCAATGGTTAGGAAAACGAACTAGTGAGAAATGAATGTGATATGTTATATTGAATATATATTAGTAAGAAGAATGATATGTATTGACTAACTGATACTGTTTATGATTATCGTTTATCATATTCACTACAGCTATTTACTATTATATTAATTAGTGTTAACTGAACATGTGTACCTGGACAATAGTTTGCTAAAGCTTAAAAATGTTACTGGGGGGCAACCCCAATGTTGTTCCCAATCCTGTCCCAACCCCAATCCCGATCCTAACCCTACCCCGAACCTTAATCCCTATCCTGGTCCTATTCCTTCCCCAACCTTATAAAACTCAATAAAAACGTTTATATAAAAAAAAAGAAAACTAAGAAGAAAATTCTTCCCAATTTACTGCCAATGATTGGAAAAAGCCAGAAAGTATTTTCTAGGTGCCCACCACCCCTTAAAGGGCTCACGGAGGCTTGTTGAATGTGCCAATCCAAGGGAGAGGATGACTTTGGCTAATAAGAAGAAACAAGTACAATTCTCTATTAAAAGTTTTAAAAGGGGCAAAAGTTGCATCTTTTAGAAATATGGCTCTATCTTCTATCTTGGATATTCTGTCATACAGGTAGTCCTCGACTTACGACCACAATTGAGCCCAAAATTTCTGTGGCTAAGCGAGATAGTTAAGTGAATTTTGCACCATTTTACAACATTTCTTGCCACAGTTGTTAAGCGAATCACTCCAGTTGTTTACTTAGTAACACGGTTGTTAAATGAATCTGGCTTCCCCACTGACTTTGCTTGTAAGGTCACAAAAGGGGATCACATGATCCTGGGACGCTGCAACCATCATAAATATGAACCAGTTGCCAAGCATCTGAATTTTGATCCCCTGACCCTGGGGATGCTGCAATGGCCATAAGTGTGAAAAATGGTCATAAGTCACTTTTTCCAGTGCTGTTGTAACTTTGAACAGTCACTAAACGAACTGTTGTAAGTCGAGGTCTATCTGTACTTTGCACATCATTGTTTAGATGGGTTTATTATTGCAGGATCCAACCTGGGTGGGTCACCAGGACCAGAGGCTTAAGTCTTCCAAGCTTTCGGAGTTGTGCCGGACCCCGTCCTCGGGGGACCTCTCTCTCCCCCCGGACGGGCTGAGGATGGGGGCGCTCTCTACGGAGGGAGAGACGTTCCCCAAGGACCGGCTCCGGCACGAGTCAAAAAGCTTGCAACAATAAACCTCTGGTCCCCGGTGACCGACTCAAGATTGGACCCTGCAACATTATTGTCAGGACTGCCATCCTGCTACGCTATGCATTTCCTGCTGGCAGCCTGCCATGCTCGAAGGGCAGAGAGTTGTGGAGTGGGGCGGGGGGTTAGCATGAGAGGAATTGAAACTAAGGATCGGACCCTCCTGTGGAATGAAGAATCAACCAGCCCGTGAAGACAGAGATTGTTACCCAAACAATTCGTTAACACCCAATTGGATACTCAGAGATAAACGGGGGGAGGGGAGGGGGTAGGAACAAGGGGAAAGTTAACCATATGCTTTGGGCCCAAAAACTTTAGATCCAGCTTTGCTTCTACTGTAACCACTTGGCTTTAGTAAAGTGTATGTCAACTTCCATCTCAAGCATCCAAATGGAAGTCCAGGATTATTTTCATTTTGGCAAACCATGCCCTCGAAGGTCTTTCTTTTCTAACTGGCCGAGCTGGGACGGCTGACAGTTATCCTGCCTTCATTCGGATTTATTATTTTACAGGTGCTTTGTCCAAAGCCTCTTTCGAAATCGGCATGGGAAAAGTGTTGGGAAATCAATACCTTGCATTGCTCTGCCTCTGTCCTCAGGACCTCCGTGGAAGCAGAGCCCTCTCGCAGGAAGAGGCCCAGCGTGTCTTTCTCCAGGCACATGTCTCTGATGGCTCGCGCCGTCTTGCCCGTCTCCTTTCTGGAGTGGACGAAGACAAGCACCTGGTTTCAAACATCAGAAAGAAAACCCTTAATCAGAATCGCCCCCAGCGGCACTGAGTTTGCAGTGAAGAACACCAGAGAGAGCTGAAGACAAACGACAACGTGTCCAGTTTTGCCATCCCTCAGTAGCAGGGAGATTAAATTTATGGGGAAATGAACGGACGTCCAACCCATCGTACCTGGTTCTTCCCAGCATGCTCCATGATTTTCTCATACACGATTTCATTCATAATCTGAAAGCGCTTGATGGCTTTTTTCTCTGTAATTCCCACGTAGGTCTGCTCCAGAGGAACTGGGCGAAAGCTGCAAGGCAGAATTAAGAGAGACGAAGACGACAACAGCTAGCCTTGTAAATCTTAAATTAGAGATGTGAAAATGTGTTTATATCCAAGACATACTTTGCACAATTCCTCGTTCTGTTTTGACAGAAACATGGCAACCAATATTATATTTCTCTACCTTTATCTCAGGACTTACAGGGAGGGAAAGAATTATTTGATCCCCTGCTGATTTGGTATGTTTGTCCACTGACAAAAGAAATGATAGGGTCTATAATTTTAATGGTAGGTTTATTTTAACAGCGAGAGTCAGAATAACAACAAAAAAATCTAGAAAAACTCATTTCAAAAAAGTTATAAATTGATTTGCATTTTAATGAGTGAAATAAGTATTTGACCCTTTCGCAAAACATGACTTAGTACTTGGTGGCAAAACCCTTGTTGGCAACCACAGAGGTCAGACACTTCTTGTAGTTGGCCACCAGGTTTGCACACATCTCAGGAGGGATTTTGTCCCACTCCTCTTTGCAGATCCTCTCCAAGTCATTAAGGTTTCGAGGCTGACGTTTGGCAGCTCAAACCTTCAGCTCCCTCCGCAGATTTTCTATGGGGTTAAGGTCTGGAGACTGGCTAGGCCACTCCAGGACCTTAATGTGCTTCTTCTTCAGCCACTCCTTTGTTGCCTTGGCCGTGTGTTTTGGGTCATGCTAGAATACCCATCCACGACCCATTTTCAATGTCCTGGCTGAGGGAAAGAGGTCCTCACCCAAGATTTGATGGTACATGGCCCCGTCCATCGTCCCTTTGATGCGGTGAAGTTGTCCTGTCCCCTTAGCAGAAAAACACCCCCAAAGCATAATGTTTCCACCTCCATGTTTGACGGTGGGGATGGTATTCTTGGGGCCACAGGCAGAATTCCTCCTCCTCCTAAGGCACCGAGTTGAGTTGATGCCAAAGAGCTCGATTTTGCTCTCACGTGACCACAACACTTTCACCCAGTTCTCCTCTGAATCACTCAGATGTTCACTGGCAAACCTCAGACGGGCCTGTACCTGGGCTTTCTTGAGTAAAGGGACCTTGCAGGTGCTGCAGGATTTCAGTCCTTCACGGCGTAGTGTGTTACCAACTGTTTTCTTGGTGACTATGGTCCCACCTGCTTTGAGATCATTGACAAGATCCTCCCGTGTAGTTCTGGGACGATTCCTCACCGTTCTCACGATCACTGAAACGCCACAAGGTGAGATCTTGCATATAGCCCCAGACCGAGGGAGATTGAGTTATTTTGTGTTTCTTCCATTTGCGAATAATCGCACCAACTGTTGTCACCTTCTCACGAAGCTGCTTGGCGATAAGTCTTGTAGCCCATTCCAGCCTTGTGTAGGTCTACAATCTTGTGCCTGACATCCTTGGACAGCTCTTTGATCTTGGCCATGGTGGAGAGTTTGGAATCTGTTTGATTGCTTCTGTGGACAGGTGTCTTTTATACAGGTAACAAACTAGGATTAGGAGCACTCCCTTTATGAGAATGCTCCTAATCTCAGCTCATTACCTGTATAAAAGACACCTGGGAGCCAGAAATCTTGCTGATTGATAGGGGATCAAATACTTATTTCACTCATTAAAATGCAAATCATTTTTTTAAATGCATTTTTCTGGATTTTTTGTTGTTGTTATTCTGTCTCTCACTGTTAAAATAAACCTACTATTAAAATTATAGACTGATCATTTCTTTGTCAGTGGGCAAACGAACAAAATCAGCAGGGGATCAAATAATTTTTCCCCTCACTGTCATATCTTGTTAATCCACTTTGTAGGTTTGTTCTAAATTGTTTTCCACATCATAAAAAGAATCAGTTAGCAGTTTAAGGCACCAAGCTAAAAACCAGGAGACTGAGTTCTAGTCCTGCCTTAGCCATGAAAGTCAGCTGGGTGACCTTGGGCCAGTCATGCTCTCTCTCAGCCCAACCCACCTCACAGGTATGGTAGATAGATTAGATAGATTAGATAGATTAGATAGATTAGATAGATAGATAGATAGATAGATAGATAGATAGATAGATAGACAGATAGACAGATAGACAGATAGACAGATAGACAGATAGACAGACAGACAGACAGACAGACAGACAGACAGACAGACAGACAGACAGACAGACAGACAGACAGACAGACAGACAGACAGACAGACAGACAGACAGACAGACAGACAGACAGACAGATGATATGGTAGATAGATGATATGATATGATATGATATGATATGATATGATATGATAGATAGATAGATAGATAGATAGATAGATAGATAGATAGATAGATAGATAGATAGATAGATAGATAGGGAGAGAGAGAGAGAGAGAGAGCCATACCGTCGGAGAGGATGCTTAAAGAAAGATATGCATTAACACACCTATATTTTCTTAAAGTTGTAAGTCTTCACATTAGGACAACAGTACATCCTATGCACAGGGAGCCTGGCATAGAAAGAAGTAACATTTATCCCTGTGTAATGTACAGAAAGAGAGCCAGTTTCTACTTTAGGCACAAAGCCAGCTGGGGGTCTTTGGGGACAGTCCCTCCCTCTCACCCTCAGGAAGAAGGCCAGGGTAGAATCTACCTTTGAGCTCATCATGACCCTGGCAAGTACCTGGACAAGTCCTGGCAGTTTTTTAGGCAGCATTTTTGGAAGTGATTTGCCCTGGCCTTACTTCTTTCTATATATACACATTGTATTAAATAGAGGTAGTTCTTGATTTACAACCATAACTGAGCCCAAAATTTCCTTGCTAAGCAAAAGAACTGTTAAAGTAAGTTCTGCCTCATTTTACCACTTTTCTTGCCACAGTTGTTAAGCAAAATCACCGCAGTTGTTAACTTAGTAACACGGTTGTTAAGTGAATCTGGCTTCCCCATTTGACTTTGCTTGTCAGAAGGTCACAAAAGGGGATCACGTGACCCCAGGATACAGCCACCGTCATAAATACATGCCAGCTGCCAATTTTGATCACATGTCCCTGGGGATGTTGCAACGGTTGCATGAAAAGCAGTCTTAAGTCACTTTATTCAGTGCCGTGGTACCTTTGAATGGTCACTAAACAAATGGTTGTAAGTCGAGGATTGCCTGCAATTTTTAGTTTCAAACAAGATCCAGGAGTAAATATATTACATCTGCGCCAGCCGACCAGCCCCTTTCCAAAATGACTCTCAGCCTTGAAAAGAACATTATTACAACGTCTCTTCCCTTCTCTTTAATGTGGATTAAAATAGTTGTAGGCCTGTTTTTGTCTTTGCTGGTGGGGGAGGCAGTTTTGTTGTTCCCTCCAGGAGGCAGGATCCACTGGGCTTTATTGTTGATTGCAAAGCTTTTGTGGGCCAAGCTACCCAGGATTGTCTGTAATTGAGCAGTTTAGAGATCTGCTAGACCAGTGGTGGCGAGCCTATGGCACTATGGCACTCAGAGCCCTCTCTGTGGGCACGCATGCCATGCCCCAGAGATGGCAACCGTCCCTCTTCAACCAGCTGCCCGCTAACTCGCCGAGGTCCCACATGGCCGGATGCATCCCAGCACAGTTGGTTTCCCTCCCCCACCCCGTCCCATCCCTCCTGGCCTCGCATGCTCTCCTTTTCCCGGGCAAGATCCCACTGCATCGCCTCCTCAGCTGTCGGCCGGCCATCCAGCTCAGAGGCAGCTTCTCTGAACTGCTGGCAGCGGGCTGTGGAACCCGAGTGTGCCGGTCAAGGGGCCGGCAAGCTGTGGCTGCTGACGGACAGTCGACCCCCATGCGCTCGCTGGCCTCTGTGTGCGGGGGCCAATGGGGTCAGGCAGCAGCCTCCCTGGCCCCTGCCTCGCCTTGCCCTGTGACAATGGCACCCCCGCCCTGCCTCACCCTGCAGGTTGAGCCTCCTGCCCACCGCCCCACCTGCCAGAGACCCCCTGGATCTCGCCCAACCCTCCCCGGCCCCCACAGGCGTCCCTCCCCACAAGCAACATTGAGATGACCACGCCCACTTTGGCCACACCTACCCAGTCTGCCATGACCACCACAGCCACGCCTACCCAATGGGCCACGCACACCTGGCACCCGGCGATAAATAAGTGGGTTTTGGGTTGCAGTTGGGCACTAGGTCTCTAAAAGGTTCGCCATCACTGTGCTAGACAGACAGGTGTCGCCAATGACGCACTGCGTAATACTCAGTAACCATTCAACATAACTCCCCACCAAATACCTGTTGTCAAAGTAGAACAGTCCTTTGGTGGGTTCCACCCTCAGGAAGGTAGCCACATCCTCGTAGTTTGGCAGGGTGGCACTGAGCCCAACCAGCCGGACGTCCTCCTGAGTCATCTCGATGTTGCGGATGGTTCTGGCCACCAAGGCTTCCAGAACTGGCCCCCGGTCGTCATGGAGAAGGTGGATCTCATCCTGCCCAGAGGAGAAAGTGTGACCTTCATGCATAGCAAACCAAGAGAAGTACAGTTGCCAAGAGCAATGGTGGCACAGTGGTTAGAAGGCAGTATTGCAGGCTGACTCTGCCCTACTGCCAGGAGTTTGATCCTGACCAGGTTGACTCAGCCTTCCATCCTTCCGAGATGGGTAAAATGAGGCCCCAGATGGTTGGGGGCAAGAGGATGACTCAGTAAAGCACTTAGAGAGGGCTGTAAAGCACTGTGAAGTGGTATATAAGTCTAAATGCTACTGCTAGTGCTATTCGAATGGATCACACTGGCCTGGGTGCTGTCTGCTCCCAGCCAGAGGCTTGAGGACCAACTCACCAAGATAATGAGGCGCACCAACTGGGTGTAGGTGCGCTCCCCTCCTTTGCGCGTGATGATGTCCCATTTCTCTGGGGTGCAGACGATGATCTGGGTAGCATTGATTTCTTCCTTGCACAACTGGTGGTCGCCAGTCAGCTCAGCCACGGTGATGCCGTAAGTGGCCAAGCGCTACAAGCAGGAAGGGAAGCGACATTTAGTAACACACGGCCCACACTTTTAAATAAGGCATTTTTGAAACAATTTTACATTCCTTTCAAAAACAGATCAAAGCTGCACTTCTCAGAGACCACAATAAAGTTCACCTCCTTGCCTAAAGCAGCACTGCTCCGGCAGCTATTTTGGCCCCGACTAAGTGATGTACCAGGGATTTTGAGTGTGGATTTCTGTGTTTTTATATTGGCTTTAGTATATTTTTTTGGACTTTTTAGGCCAACTAAAGTCCATTAAAATGTGGGCGAGCCATCAATATCATAAAATAATGAAGTAAATATAAAATATAGCTGGTCTTAGCACAACTGGGGGCCTCCCCTAGTCCCAGCTGTGCCCCCCTTGTGCTGACTCGGGTGTGCGTGTCTTCTACAAACTCAGAATGAACTCTTCTTACCTTTCCAAAGCTGCCCACCATCTCCTGCACCAAGGACCTCATGGGTGCAATGTAGATAATTTTGAAGTCATCGATGTTGATTGTCCCGTCAAGATTGATGTGCTTTCCGATCTCACGCAGCATGCACATCAAAGCCACGTTGGTCTTCCCTGCGCCCTGGATTACGAGAGAGAGTCAGAGCAGCAAATTCTCATTTCTGGCTGACCCTCCCAACCCCTTCCCCATAGAGCAGGCAGACCACCCTTTAACAATATATTCAGAAACAAAGCAGAAAGCATCCTTTGCCTTCCGGGTGTTCTGGACTACAACTCTCACCAGAACTACTCCGGGTGGGGATGAGAGAGCAGGCTGTGCTTTCAACTCAGCCCATCAAAGGGCATCTCAGTGGGGGAAACTCTAGATAGATAAAGAGAAAGGCGACACTTGCCGTGGGCGCACACAGGAGCAGATTCATGTCCGTCTCGAGCGCAGCCCGGTAGAGTTTGCTCTGAATCCTGTTGAGGGTTTTGAACCCTTCAAATCCAGCCTGTGCATATTTGGGGAGCTTCTCCACGGGAACGAGTTGCTGAGGAAGAGGAGAAATTTACCGTGAGGCAAAGTTCACAAAACAGAGGCCCGGAAGGGAAACGAGAGGGTGACTCACCTCTTCCGATCCAAAGGGCTTGGGCTTAAGGGCGGGGACGTGAACTTCCTCGTAGCCTTTGCGCTGTTTGCGGAAAGAACCATCCGGCAGTTGGCATCGCTTGTTGGCCATGAAGTGGCTTCCTTGGGCAAACACGAGGTCCTCCAGGTCCAACACTTGCCGAGGAGCCAGGGCCTGGGATTGAAGAAGGCAACTGAGGCAAATCTCACTGCAAGAGGACTTTAGATAGTCAGGCACCAGCCAGCCTGCAGTTCCCTCAAACCGCTATGTTCACCAAATTACCTCTCCTCCTTGGTCCAGATCCATGGTCTCCAGGTCAGTGTCCATGCGGGACTGGCGGACACGCTCCCTGCGACAGCGTTCTTCCTAAAAGAGGAAGACAAAGACAAGTTGGTTTAATCTTAATTCTAACAAGGAATGGCAGAAAGATCTTTTTTAAAAAAAAAAACACCCTAAACAGCATTCTCATCTGAAGGGGGATTTTTTGGGTGGTGGGTGAGTGGGGGTCTCGGAAGCTTCTGTTTTGCCAACAGCAAATATTTCTGACTTTCAGTCAGTTAAGGCTATAATCTTAAATATCCTTCCCAAGGAATAAGCCCCAATGAACTATCGGGGTCATTTTACAATTACAGCAGACAATCGCATAGTTTAGTCCAGGGGTAGGCAACCTTGGCTCTTTTATGACTCGTGGACTTCAACTCCCAGAATTCCTGAGCCAGCCATGCTGAGGGGAAAGGGAGAGGTTTCCAAGCTGAGCCATGCTGGCTCAGGAATTCTGGGAGTTGAAGTCCACGAGTCATAAAAGGGCCAAGCTTCCCTACCCCTGGTTTAGTCACTCAATGCAGAAACTTACCACAAATGAGAAAAAAATGGTAGAGGTTAGAAAGCTGCAATATTAAATGAATATTTAAATTTGTTTTGTAAGTATTTAAATCCTGCACCTGTCTTGATGTAGGCAATGCTATACACACAAACTATAAGCTACGCAGTGCAGCTGTAAAGTCAATACCGGTTCTGGATTAACCTGTCTTGGTGCAACCATCCTTTTAACAAGATTCCTCCACTCATCGTTACTATCCATTTCTTACCCGGATCAAATCTTCCTTCTCGGTTTCATGCAGCTGATACAGGAATTTGGACAACTCGGGGTCTGACTCCATCTTTCCCATAATCCTCTCCTTCTCAGCTTCGCTCTGAGCACTTGCCAGGAGACTACAGTAGAGGACTAGCAAGAAAGCAAAACATCAGTTGCACGTGGCACAGCCAGGAAGTACAAAGACAAGGACACAAATATACATGCTCACATAGGGAATATGCAGCATGTAGGCTAGTATTAATGCAAATAGGCCTCAACTTATGACCAGTCACTAAGCAACCATTCAAAGTTACGATAGACCCATGGGGGGGCGGGGACCTATGATCTGGATTCCAATAGCTGGGGGGGGGGATGTCACTGTATTCACTTGACGACCCCCACAAAAAAGTCGTAAAATCAGGTCAGTCATGTGAGCGGCCCACTTTACGACCCTTACGATTTACGATCGTGATGGGCAGGCTCCATCATGATCTTAATTCAAAAACCAGCTGTATGAAAATTTTTTGCATATATTTTCCAAAGCTAAGAGTTTTTCAAGCCTTTTTGGAACACAACCGTATTTTTAAAATTCCTATAATGTCTTCCTCAATAGCGTCTAGTATTCCTGGCAATAAAGATTCATTTTTAAATATGACAATCCCTTCAAAAAAAATGGGGGGGAGGGGAACAACCTTCCAGGGGCACCAATGAACTATCTGCAACTCTCGGTTTAATTTCTAATTAAGCTGAAAGTTATATCTTAAAATCTCTGGTAGGAACCATCTACTCCTGTTTTACAATTTGCTGTTTGGATGGGAGAGAAAAGTATGTGAGAAAGTGTGCATGAGAAACAGAAGGGTGTGTCATAAGGAGAGAGGTGGTCTGCTCCGCTCCCAGAAATCAGTGCACGGGCATGCACCCACCTGCACAACGAGATGAGGTTCACAACAGATGCAATATATTGCCACCCAGCTTTGCATCTCATCTAACTTGCCCTGAAAAACCTACCTGCCCTGGACAGGATGCATCATTCTGTTTTCAATCATTCTGCATTTGCAGAATGTTCGGTGGGGAAGAGAGAAGCAGTGAGATCTCATCAGTGAGATCTGGAGACTAAAACATATGAAGCACAGTTGCAGGAATTGGGAATGGCTAGTCTAGAGAAAAAAGGACTAGGGGTGACATGACAGCCGTATTTCAATATCTGAGGGGCTGCCACAAAAAAGAGGGGGTCAAGCTATTCACCAAAGCACCAGAGGGCAGGACAAGAAACAATGGTTGGAAACTGATCAAAGAGAGAAGCAACCTGGAATTAAGGAGAAACTTCCCGACAGTGAGAACAATTAACCAGTGGAACAGCTTGCCTCCAGAAATTGTGGGTGCTCCATCGCTGGAGGCTTTTAAGGACAGCCACTTGTCTCAAATTCTATAGGGTCTCCTGCTTGAGCAGGCGATTCGACTAGAAGACCTCCACGGTCCCTTTCGGCTCTATTCTGATTGATTGATTGTTTTCAGAAGAGCAAAATAGATTCTTGAAAACTGAGCTGGGTGGAAATAAGAAAAACCCAACTCTCCTCTGCTATGTATCTCAAACGACCTTTTGTGAGAAGAAGTCAATTCTTTCAAGACCCAGAAAGTAACATTCCCACATTCCAACCACAAATACTCACTCATCATCCTGTGTTGCCTCAGGACTTTAATAAAGTCAAATGTGTTAAACCCCAGGAGCAGGACCAGCTGATTCTCACATTCTCGGTCGTCGCTGGCCGTCTGGGGAAGGAAGCGAGGAAAACGGATGGAGCTTGCTGTCTGTTTGTAACAATTTCATCTTATACGGAGAATTCAAATCGTAGTAGGCCAGACAAAGCCACTCGGCAGTCAGGAAAGAGAAACACAAGGTGCTGCCCTTGACATTTGCATTGACTGGCAGGTGCCCTTCAGGAGTCTGAGGCAATTTTACCAGCCCTCTTTGGAGGCCCCACTAGTTGCATGCAAACACACTGATTTACAGGGCTTCCCTGTCTGAACAAAAGTCTGCGGAACTGACAGAAGAGAATATTTGCACCTCGGATTGAAATGAGAGGTGCTTGGTGCTCTCTGAGCTTGGCTGTTTTCTTGCAGATATTTCATTATCAAACTAGGTAAAATTATCAGTGCTAGAAGGGAGTAGGATTTGCTCTTGGTTCCTTGAATACTCCCACCAATAGTGGCAGGGCAAGCCATTAGTACACAAACAGAAGACAAACCTTCTAGCACTGATGATGTTACCTAGTTTGGTAATGAAACGTCTGCAAGTCAACAACCAAGCTCAGAGAGCATCAAGGGCCTCAACAAGTCTACAGAGCCCAGGAATACAAGATGGGAAGAAGAATGAAGGTGGAGAATCATGACTGGGAAGCCAAAAGACAGAGCTTTTCCCCAAAGCTTTCCTGATTCCCATTTCAGGCACCAGAAATTGGTGTTGTACTTCAGCGAAAGAATAGAGATTTACAATGTCCTTCCTCTTTTGAATCAAGGGTTGGAAGAAATGCATATTTTACATAGGCACATTTGTGAAGGTATGTCAGATGGTATTAATACACATAATTTGTTTTATCAAATTTATAGGCCATCAATTTAGCCACAGGCAACTCTAGGCAGCTTCCAGACATTGAAATGCTGTATAAAACATTAGAACAATAAATAAAGGTCTTATAATTTAACAACAATTAAACTAAGCAGGATGGAGAGGGAGGGAGCAAAGTGCGCAGAGAGAGAAGGTGGGGTGTTCTCTACTCGATCGGCCACCTCTGACATGCCACCCCCAGCTAGTTGGCACAGCCATGTCGTCAAGGCCTTCCAGAAGGCCAAGAGGGTGAGGACCGAAGTGGCCTGGGGGGGGGAGGGGGGGGAGGCAGCAAGTTATAGAGAGTGGGAGCCGTGGCAGGGAACACACTTTTTCTTGAGCCGTAAATATTAAGCCAACTCCCCCCACTTCCCCCCCCCCAAGCAAAAGCAGGATCAGACCACCAGGGTCCAGCAAGCAGCACACCTTCAAAATTTCCAGCACTTCGTCTGCCTTTTTTTGGGACACGATGGCGTCGTCATAGAAACGGCTCAGCTGGCGTTGAAGCCAGAAGGCATCGATGTCTCTGGGATGCAGGTCCTTCTTCTTGGAGCTCATCAGCTCACCGGAAGCCACCAGCTGGGGAGAAAGAGCGTTACTTGCTGCAGGAGCTTTGCTAAAAAACACCACAAAGCCCGAATGTGACACAACAGTAACACAGAGCCTCTCCAGGTCTTCCTGAACTAGAAAGCACTACAGGGAGTCCTCAACTTACAAGCTTTGTTTAGTGACTGCTGTAGCATCCCTGTCATCACGTGATCAAAATTCAGCCCCTTGGCAACTAGCATGCATTTATGACGGCTGCAGCGCCCCGGGGCCATGTGATCCCCTTTTGCGACCGTCTGACGAGCAAAGTCAATGGGGAAGCCAGATTCGCTTCCGAATTGGGTTGCTAACAACTGTGGCGATTCCCTTAAAACTGTGGCAAGAAAGGTCGTAAAAGGGGGCAAAACTCACTTAAACAACTGTCTTGTTTAGCAATGGAAATTTAGCACTCCACTGTGGTCGTACGTCAGGGACTACCTGTATCTACTTACATAGTAACAACTGATTCTCAAGTTATTCGGAGCTTTCCCCGCTGTCAGGATTTTTCAGGTAAAAGCTACGGGTGGCCAGTCTCCCATTTAATCAAACTGAACAAAGCCGGTTTTCCCAGGGACTCACGTTGGCCGAGAGGGTGCAGCGAACGACCGCTTCATCGCCTTCCAGGTCTTCATCAGAGGCTTCGTCCCGAACTTCGCCATAGACGTCCTCATCGCCCTCCTGTCGGTTCACAATGGCTCTTACTTAATAGCCCCTCCAAGAACAAGCCCTCTTTCTCCCAGGGACGCGACAAGCATCGGAGAGGCCACCGATGAAGAGGGGCATCACTCGGGTAGCAGAAAAGAGCACAATCCCAACAGGCAATCAAGGGTTTACGTAATGCTGAATCCTAGCTAGAATGGAGTAGGTTTCCCTAACACAAAAGTTCAGAAAGGACTCATCCCTGGCATCCCCACTTGTCTCTTAATAAAAGGAAATGTGGAACTTATACTGGCTTGTAGGTAAATCCATCGCCCCAAAGTGTACACAACAGGCATTTCAAAAAGTGGAATAGAGAGGCTGCACATTGGAAAAGCAGAAGGCAGAGATGTTATGATGGATGTGAACTCCGCAAGCTGAAATTTATTCAGCCCTTAAGGTCCCTGGATAATTTTGGATCAGCCAGTCTCTTTCTTGGTCTGATCCAGCTGATAAGATTTGTGGGATGGGCAAACTGGAAATGGGTGATAGAAAGGCATACGCTGCCTTGTGCTCCTTGGGGGAAAAAGAGAGAATAACAATGCAGCCCATAAGCTCATTGATCCTTTAACAAGAAGAAATAATTGACCATGCAACCTCAAAGAAGGCCACCCACATAAATGTTAGGGGACTCCTGACATTCTACAGCAATCTCCGTGCTCACCTCTTCGTCAGACTCAAACTGTACATTCACTCCGTAAGTCTCATCAATGTTGTCATCTGCAAAGGAGAGCAAAAGGTTTCGGTAAGGAGAAGCAGGTGCAAGCAGCCCTTGACTTAGAACCATTCATTTGGCGACTGTTCAAAGTTACAACGGCATTGGAAAAAGCAACTTATTGTTTTTCACACCGTCACGTGATCAAAATTCAGACGCTTGGCAACTGGCTGGTATTTATGACAGTTGCAGCGTCCCGGGGTCACGCAATCCCCTTCTGTGACCTTCTGCCAAGCATAGTCAATGGGGAAGCCAGATTCACTTAACGACCGTGTTACTAACTTAACAACTGCAGTGATTCACTTAACAACTGTGGCAAGAAAGGTGGTAAAGTGGAGAAAACCCATTTAACAACTGTTTTGCTTAGCAAAAGAAATGCTGGGCCCAATTGTGGTCGTAAGATACTAACTGTACCTCATTTCTAAACTAAAAAAAAACAAAAAAAACCATTAAATGCTGTAGACTCTCAGCATGGTTGCTCCATGCATTATTTTGGCTGCCCTTTCTGCATTTTGTCCAGATAGGGACCCGATTCACCCCATGCAAAGGCTTTCGGACCTGAAGCTCATCCTTCCTCCCCCAGGCAGAGTTTCTACAAAGCTCCCTGCCACCCTAACGCAACAACTAGGGTTGCTAGAAGTTTCCTATTATCAAAGTTAGCAACCCAACATTAGCCCAATCTTTAAATGTTTTTCAAATCTTACAGATCTCATGATGAAAGCATCAAAATCGTCTAAGATTTAACCTTCTTGGAAGCTTTGGGGCTTTGTGACAAGAAATGCCCCTGGCCCACCCATCCCTGGCCCTCGGCAGCGAACAACGAGGTAAACAGAATGTGTACATGCAACCTCTCACTACCATACCCTGTTTCATTAAATCAAAAAAACCACAGAAATCAGACCATACTATAAACTGGGGGCGGGGGGGGGGGCTCTGTCCTAATTCACTGACCAAAAGCTAAAAGGAAGCGAGGCTGCCGATTATACCCATATTCTGGATCTCCTTGTCTCCCCCATAATCTGTGATCTTCTTGCCCAGATTAACCAGTACATGGTAACGGGTGTCATCTGTCTGCCCCAGCAAGAGGTCAATTTCTTTTCGCCGTTCCTTGTCTCGTAGTTTCTCATTTTTCAGGACAGCCAGCACTTCATCGGCCGCTCCACAGAGAATGTCTCGAGGCTGCAAAAAAAATAGATACCATTCCCTCTGTGCCCAGTTTAAGTGATGAAATCTTGAGAAAATTGACCCTACACCATAGGACCTGTTTGTGGGACTGCATGAGTCCATGGGTATTTGCCCACCTTGTATGCTTCAACAGGAGAAGGCACACACATAGAAACACAATTAAGAGCTGGCTGCTTTCTTGGGCCTTTGATATCATATAGTATACTTTAGTTGTCATGCCTCTGTCGGAGCCTGAATCTGCTGAGGAAAATGAGCTGGAACTGGAGCCTATGGAGGTCGAGGTGTCTGTGGCTTCAGAGGGATGTGGGGAAGAGCAGGCCGAGGCAGGCCAGGGCCTTTCAGGATTGGGACAGGACGAACATGAGAGACAGAGCTCAAGCAATGAGCAAGGGCCACCCCCTCCCGATCCTAGAGCAGGAGAGTGGAGAGAAGGAGGGAACAACGCAGGCAGGCTCAACTACTCGGGAGGAGAGCACCCCGCCCCTCCACAAGGCACACCTGGAGACTGAGACTTGGGGAGGGGCTATGGGGAGGGGCATTTGTCGGGAACAAACGCCGATTTCTTGGAGTTTTGTGTGATGTTGCTGATCTTGGAAACAACTCTCTGATCTCTTGTTCTTTGTTGTGATTTCTGCTTGGAAACCCTGAAACTCTGACCATTGGACTGGCTGACAAACTTGATTTGGTGTTCAAAGACCTCGGACTGAATTTTGGCTTCTCTTCTGAAACTGCTCAGGCAAGCTTGTATTTCCACAGACTCGCTAGATTTTGGATGTACTTCATTCCTTGTTATCTACATGGCCTTGAGTAAATTACTCTTCTAATCTAACTGTATGTGAAACTACTTGCAGCCAGAGGCTGCTGAAGGGTGTGTGTGGGTGTGGGTGTGTGTCTCTGTGTGTGTGTGTGTGTGTGTGTTACTTTGTTCTGGGGCTTGCCAGAAACGTGGAAGCATTTGGGGGAAATTTGGAGCAATTAAAGCATTGCCTCTGTGCCGTGCCCTGGGTCATCACATTTGTTCTGTTTGTTAGTTTATTACCTTAGTTCATTTTTAATGGTATATGATGTTTTAATGTGGTAATTGTTGTATTATTTTTGTATGCCACGTTGTCTGAATTAGGGAGCCATAAACATGTTTCAGAAAGCGATAAGCATTTGTGGAAATACAACATAATTGGAAGCAATTCTTTAATAATACTTCAGCGACACCCCCGAACGATCATGGTTAAAAAATCCAAATTGAGTTCAAACACCAGGAATCGTATCTAAACATGCCTATAGAAAAAGACTGGATTAGGTTATCCATAAAAAGATAACAATAATGAGACACCAGATTATTTTCTTTAGTATAGCAAGTGAATATTCAACAATTCAACAGCACCAGGAAAAAGTGGATCTCCCAACACACTGAACTAGCTTCCAGTTTCTACACTGCACCAAATGATATGTTCATTTCACTCAGCTGACAGAAACAGCAAAAAAATAAAACAGTTGATCATTTTAAAGTGTTACTGTATCTCTTATTTAAACATTTATTGGCCATTCAACTCCAGTGGACTCTGCAGTAATGGTAAAGAACTTCACAAACTGATCTGACTGTATTTCTACCCAAGAGCTCAGTTATGGTCTCCTATAATTTCTGCCCGAAAGTGCAAATACTGGATGCAAAGTAGGGGTAACTATGAAAGCTCACAAAGGACAAATGCAGCAGCTGCTTTTCACTCACCTGATCACCAAGAGCTGCCTGAATGAAGCTCAGTAAAACTTCATAGGTTTCCCGAGTCTCCTTCGTTTTGGGTTTATAGATAATTCCTACCATCTCGTCAATACCCTCGGAAAGCAGCGTGTAGCCTTTCATCTTGTTTATGTCGTGCCTGTCTTCGTCCCGTTTGCGCCTCCTAGAAAACCAGGAGGAAGATTAGCTAGCAGTCAGAAAAGACCCAAGAAAATCTAATGTACAGTCAAGAAAGCTCATTCTGAGGTTTCATGTTATACACAAATGTGCATTTTCTCTCTGTGCCAATCAAAATTATTCTGATATGGACAGTATTTTAATTACTCTGAATTCAGTCCAGGATCCTCCTTTAGAACTGACTTGTAACTAGAAATCCATCTCTTTATACATCCTTCCTATTCCCTTCCCCCCCTCCAATCCTTTCTTTTGGTAACAATATTCTTATGACATGTTATTGAGAAGTTGAAAATCTGTCCTCACTTTTGTATTAATTAGATTACCCTGATAAAAGTATCATCCAGCCATGTTTTATGACAAAAATGTATATAGTTTCCTCTTCCATTAACCAATCTGTGATTTTTTAAATACACATTCTTTACTGCTGATGGGATAGCTGGTATCCCTATTATTCTATTTGGCAGCTATATTGGGTCAGTGTATTTTAAAATTATGAAATCCTATCTCCCTGAGATCACCAAACCTAAACTTAACCCTTATCATCTCAAAGCACAACAACAAATCTTCTTTTCCTATGTACTGAGGAACATTCTCATTAGGTCTTTATCTCCGTTTGAAATTTCCTCTGCCCCAGTCCTCAACTTCTATTAATTCATATTGCCTAATCAGAATTGTTTCTTCAGCATCTTCAATGTCAGAAACCTCTAGCTGAATCTTGGAGAGTGAGGTTTTAGTGCGTGCCAGAGCAGACTCTCTCAGAAGATGATCTCGAAATGTTTATAATTCTGATCAGCTGAAAATGCTATGCTGGCACACCAGCTTGCCACAGAAACCTCAGTATCATAAGCAGAAGATGCGATGAACCTGTCAAATCCATCTCATTCTAGAATTCAGTAAACTATGATATTAATAGGCAACAAATACACAATTCTTTGCTTACTTTGCTCGTCTCTCTTCCTGCATCTGGGGTTTGGTCCTTTGGGCCTTATCACCCATGCGGGTGCCCTCCAGCTTCCCAACCAACGACAAGACCTCTCCTGTAGGCTCATCACGTCTGGTCCGATCAATCAGGGACCGGTCAGCTTGAAGCACAAGATTAGAGTTCTGAAAGAATTGCAGCAGAAACAGACAAGAGAAAGAGGAAAGAGGGAGATCAGAAAGGTGGTGAGCGATATACAACAACTTATTTCAAACATTTCCTTCTAACATTTGCAGTCGGCAGTGCCTAAATTGATTACATTATAATTAAATTAAAGGCATTTTCGATTGTTGCCCTGAAATTAGTTAATCACCACCAAATCAGAAAAGCTGGTAGTGGGTTATGACAGGGTTTTTCAAACCTGGCAATTTTAAGTGAGGGTTGAAGTTTCAAAAACATCGGCTTAGAAGACTGAATTGCACTTCGTGCTTGGCGGAAGAATCCACATCTAAGTTTCCCAATTGAGGGCTGAACACATCCTGTCAACGCTGCTAACACTGGATGTTCTTGCTTTGACAAAATACTTTTAAAGACTTTTTAGGTTAAACAACGCCTGGAAGTTCTTTGAAGTGTTTTGTTAGTCGGAACCATGACACAACCCATTTATTATTGTTTTTACTTATTGTGTTATTAAGGTGTACTAGTTTTAATGTTTCCAAGCTGTCCAGAGTTGTCTCTGACAAGATGGGTGGCAGATAAATTTAATAAATAAATACAGGTAGTCCTCGACTTACAAACACAACTGAGTCCAAAATTTCTATGGCTAAGCGAGACAGTCCTTAAGTGAGTTTTGCCCCATTTTGCCACCTTTCTTGCCAGAGTTGTTGGGTGAATCCCTGAAGCTGCTAGGTTAGTAATACGGTCGTTAAGTGAATTTGGCAACTTGACTTTTGTCAGAACAAAAGTTGCAGTTGCAAGAGGAGATCACGTGACCCCGGGACACTGCGGGCCGTCATAAATACGAACCAACTGCCAAGCGCCCGAATTTTGGTCGCGCGACCACCGGGATGCTGCGACGGTCGTAAGTGTGAAAAACAGTCACGAGCCCCTTTTTCCCAGTACCGTCGTGACTTTGGTCACTAAACGAGTGGTCGTTAAGCCGAGGACTACCTGCCAAGCCTAGGGAATCTGGGTCCCGACTTCCAGGCTGCTCAGAAAAGAGCCTGCTGTCCCGTAACGACGCCTGATCATTACCCCCAGCCTTGCCCTCCCTTCTCGGCCTTCCCTTCCCCGCGCTGGGCTCGGCCGGCTCCCTCGCGGGGCCCAGAAGGAGACCCAGCCCGGGAGAGCGGCCTCCTCCGCCCATGGAAGCGGGACTCCCACCCCGGCGGGTTTCGCCGCCTGCTCGCCCGGCCCGAGGAGTCCCGCAGCCGGCCCCGCACTCACCGCCTTGTACTCGTACTGCAGGCTCCGGGCGGTCACGTCCGCCATGGCGGCTGCGCGGGGGCCTCCCCGGCTCGGCTGGCCCTTCTCCGCGGTCGCTCCCTCGCCTTTTCCGGGCGCCCCGGGTCTCCCTTCCCGAGCAACGCTTCTCGCACGCACAGGGAGGAAGCAGAAACGTTTCGGATCTTCCGGTTCCGGGTCAGCTCCGGAAGTTCTTCCTCTCTTTCCAAGGCTCCTTCCGGGTGTCCGGAAGCGGGAGCGTGACGGACAGATCCTAGAGGGGAAGTCCTTTTGCGTGCGCACCGGACGTGCGGGTTCTTTTCGACGGCTCCGCTTTCCCCCTCTGAAAGGGACAGCAGCGGTAGCGGTGATAACAAAATAACAAGAGTTGGAAGGGACCTTGGAGGTCTTCTAGTCCAACCTCCTGCTCAGGCAGGAAAAATTATATCATTTCAGACAAGTGGCTGTCCGGTCTTAAAAGCCTCCAGTGATGGAGCACCCACAACTTCTGGAGGCAAGTCGTTCCACTGGTTAATTGTTCTCACTACTAAATGAATAATGATAATGAATCGGGTTGCCTTTGCTGCACAAAGTGTGACATGGGGGCAACGTGCAACCCACCCGTTACTTTTTGTCTGCTTTTGGATGCTTTGGAGAAAAGGTTCACCCCCTCTTCTACATAACCAAAGAGGGGGGAGGGTCAACTTATTCTCCAAAGCACCTGAGGGCAGGACAAGAAACAATGGATGGAAACTAATCAAGGAGAGAAGCAACCTGGAATTAAGGAGAAACTTCCTAACAGTGAGGACAATTAACCAGTGGAACAGCTGGCCTTCAGAAATGGTGGGTGCTCCATCCCTGGAGGTTTTTAAGAAGAGACTGGACAGTCATTTGTCTGAAATGGTACGTGGTCTTCTGTTTGAGCAGGGAGTTGGACTAGAAGACCTCTAAGGTCCCTTCCAGCTCTATTCTGATTCTTTGTGACAGCCCCTCAAATATTGGAACACTGCTATCATGTCACCCCTAGTTCTTTTCACTACCTACCAATTCCTACAAACACATTCATTGTATGTAGCCTGCAGTTCCCCAATCATCTTTGTTGCTCTTCTCTGCATACTTTCTAGATGAGTTGATGATGTTGCCTAGTTTGGTAATGAAATGTTTGCAAAACAACAACAACCAACCTTAGAGAGCAGCAAGGACCTCTCACTTAACATGTTTTTTATATTGTGACCAAAACTGAATGCAATATTCCATCCAAGCTGAAATCTCCTTCTCCAGCTTGAAAATAGGAGTGTTCTCCTTTTGATTCTTCCCAGCCCTGCTTTGCTTTCGCTTAATGAATTAAGTGTCCGTAGCTGTGATTTGTGTTCTTCATGTACATATTTCTTTCCTTGTAAGGATTGGGCGGAACAACCTAACCACTCAATCATGAAAAGGTGGAAAAGCTGTTAGAACTTCACCTAGGTCTCAGCAATAAATCTCTCTTTGGAAGAACAAGGCTCAGTTCAATGAGTTGTAAATGCAAGAACTGCAAAGATAAAAGAGGAACAGGAGCTGCAGAATAAGACAATCCAACCATCCATTTTGAACAGCCCAAAGCTTAACTCTCGTGCCTTTCCCCGCCATCCTTGCATGGTAAAAGACTCCTGGCCTTGGATGTGGAGGGCCCCTGCACAATATTTTGATCATGGTCTCAGGATCTGGGTTTCTTGCCTTGACAGTTTCCATCCTAACATTAGCAGCCTGAATGCTATAAACAAGTGGTTTCCAATGGGCCATGGCCCCTTTCCTTAATACATCATGCACTGCTTAAGACTTCCTGTCCTCAAGGAACCCCAAAATGTTACAAGACTCGTTAGCCTGTTCGATTTCAGACTCTCCTTTTCGATTGTATACTCAATGAATTAAGATGAAGCAGACAGCAGACAATACATGTTAAAATAATGATGGGCTCTCTGTTAAAACAAAGCAAGGCTATGGCATACTCTCGAAAGAAAACTGGGAAGCCTGTAATTGTGGAGCCTGTCTGGCAAGAACAAAGAATCCTTATTTACAGAGAATATGCAGGTATAAAACCTGTATCACCTCTGGGTGGTTAAAAGACTGATAACAGTAACAAAAGTTAAGACATCCTGCATATCACAGCTGGAAGTTAGGAACAGGCACAGCTAAAAACCAATAGAACAATTGTTGGATCATTACTAAAATGTTTATTAGATGATATTTCTTATATATCCCGCCTTATCCCGCCTTCAGCTTTAGTGACATTGTATAAAGCTTTCTTGTTCAAGGTTCCTAGGCATTTTCAGGCCAGGACCCCTTTTCTTGCGCTTCGATAAAAGGAAACAAAATCTGCACATCATGTCTGGTGTTCTTCATCGGCTTCAGCATCAGGCTCAGATCCGAATTGGGGACATCAGTAACTTAAGACATTGATGAAAATCAGTCATTAAGGATTATTAGCATAAATATATTGCATGGTTCATCCCATAGCCAGAAGTACGGATTGTTCCATCTGCAAAGAATTCCTGAGCTGCTGAGAGATGTGACTTTTTCACTAAGTGACAGAGGTCCTGACCTAACTATGAAGATTTGTATTGTCACGGAACCTCTGTTCGTAACAGGAGGAGATTTGTACTTTCAGACTTGCAAGATTCTCTCAATTTACTGTAGTTTTATAATAAAGTAGAATTGACATATACGGCTGTGTTTCATGTCTTGTCTACCTGGAAATGCAAGTAGTAGAGCAGCTCATATGCAAGGTGCTGTAGAGATAACAGCAAAGAGCCACACTTGGTTAACTTTAAAAAAATAATAATAATTTGAACTTGGATTGGGGACCACCAGAAATCCCAGTAATACAGGTGAGATTTGGAAATTTAAAAAAAAAATCTGAGAAGGAATCAGAGAGAGCAAACCATTCCCATAGCATTGCAAAAGCAAGCAAGTAAACAACTCCTAAAATCTTCTCTGGATGTGACAGCATAGTTGCTGGGATTGATGGGATCAGTTCTGACTCTTGAAGCCCAAGGGTGTGGACAAAAGGTTTGTGGTTATGTGCTTATTTGCTATTTTATCTCATCCCTTTCCTGGCTGATTCTATCTAGCTTGAAGTTCAGATAAGTTCAGAATATGTCAATACATCCTTGTGGAAGGGGCAATGTGAAAAAGGTGTGCCTCATCCTTACAAAAACCAGATGCTTGATTTGTAATAATTGCCCAATTATTCACATCCTCTTTCTAAAGAAGGTATTCGAGATAATAATGGCTGTAGAACTGCAGATGCATTTGGAAGAAACATCTTGGATTCAGGTCTAGTTATGGCCTTAATTGGCCTTGATTGCCTAATGAATGAACTTCATAAGAAAGAAGTTTCCATTCTCCTTGATTTTTCAGCAGCTTTGATCCTGTTTACCAAGAGATCCTTCTATACCAGCTCCCCGTCAGTTCTCGTGGGGATGCTTTCTGGAGGGTGCCACATGATCAGCCAGGTGGTAACCAAAATTTGCTAAGTTGTGACCTGATAGAGCAGGGGTGTCAAACTCGCGACGTCACGTGACGTCACGCACCGTATCGGCCCGGTTTTGCCATTGCTGACAATGGGGTGGGCGCGGCTTCCACGTGACGCATCCGGCCCGCGGGCCGGCAGTTTGACACCCCTGTGATAGAGCATATTCCTCAGAATAATTCTCCACTTATAGAAGCATTTCACTGTTCCATTAGGCTGTATCTGTTTATCTACACCTCTAGTTAACTAGTCCCACTGTTCCTCTGTCTTTGTTTTTAGATGTTTAATTATTCATTTTAATGACAAGCTTTTCATCCATTTTAGCTGAACTTCCAGTTACACTTGGCCATTAAAGCTATTCTGTTCTGAAAAAAATATACGAAAAAGCAGGTTGCAAATGTTGTAAATAGAAAATAAGGAACTGAATCTTCTGAGAAAACCCATTAATGAACTTAAAAGGGTGTCCATCGTTGAGAGGGGCTGCGGCCTGACTCTGCAAGCCACAGGTTATCTGATCCTCTGTGTACTTGCTCAGATGCTATGTTTGATTATCCCAGTTGGGCAACCGAGCAAGGGGAAGATAGGAATCTTAATGAAGCAGAGTTCTTTCAGGACATGTCACACTGACCTCTTCCAAGTGGACGGAGGAGGGCAAGGTCTGTTTGTGTGTGTTCCATGGTACCATCACTTCCTTTGTAGTGGGACTGAAATACACTCCTAACATTCTGTCAGAGACTCTGTTCCAGGAGGCTGATGACTTGTTTACAGCAGATATATTTTTAGATGTAACCAAAAGGCCTCAATTCACTAGTAACTAGTATGCCAGAAGAACCAAGACCCTTTGCTGCACTGTAATATTACAACAAATGCCACTGACCTAGAAAACTTACAACCAAGACCATACCCAAAGTAGTCATAGTCTTATACTCAGAAAAGTCAAATTTGGAACTTATGCAAAAGAATAAAATGGGTTCTTCTTCGTCTTCCTTCCCCATTCATTTGTTCAGCCATATAAAGGGTCTCCAAACTTGGCAACTTTAAGACTTGTGGACTTCAACTCCTGCTGGCTGGGGAATTCTGGGAGTTGAAGTCCACAAGTTTTAAAGTTTCCACATCTGGAGACCCCTGAGCTACATGGATCTTTCTGCAAGACTTGAGTTGGGTTGGCAACCATATATCTATATGGTGAGTCTATCTTTGGGGGCATTTAAAGGTGAGATACAATGAGCAGGAATGATCACTCCTAACGCTCCTCCTCTGGACCAATTTCCCAGCCCAAATCTTGTAATTCTCAACTTTTTTCAGCCCAGAGACACACAATAAGAATTGCTGTTTGCTCTCCTCTCCTCAAAGGGACTGCTGGTGAGGAGATTCCAATCAAAAATAAAACATCCCTATCTTCCCCTGTTGATTCACCGTGGGAAATTCCAAATGTCTGCAGGCACATTTTATTATTTTTTTAAAAAAAATCTCTGTGACCCTAAATGGCTCTGGTTACAGTAAAAATATTATATAGTTAAAATATTATAATAGATGATAGATGATACTGCAGATGATAGATAGATAGATAGATAGATAGATAGATAGATAGATAGATAGATAGATAGATAGATAGATAGATAGATAGATAGATAGATAGATAGATAGATAGATAGATAGATAGATAGATAGATAGATAGATAGATGGCAGAGAGTGAAGTAATGCAAATCCTAAAACATAGTAGTAGTAAACATTTAGGGAAAATAACTAATATGGGCTTATAGTTGGAGTAGAGCTTGTTTCAACTTCAGTGGAGGCAAAGACTGTTTTCTGCTATTGTGAATTCCACTCTCGGGCAACACGCTGAGTGAAGAAGTATCTCCTTTTATTAGTTCTAAATTTATCAACTGTACTTCGAGATGGATAAGGCAAAAAGGACATGATTAAAGGTCTCCAGATAGTTTTCAAGGACGTTCTTAATTTGGAAGGACAGCAGAATTAGTAGAGAGGCTAGCTAGCCGTGATGGGGGGTGTGGGGTCAGACCAAGATATCTGCATAGGGGGCACCTGGAGGGGAAGGATGGATTACGGGGATCAAAAAATAGGGCTACCATCTGACACGTTCATCTGCACGGAAGGAAGAACGTTCTGAAATTCGTGCGCCTAATAGAGGAACAAGGAGAAAATGGGCTGCAATGCTCTGGCTGGTTTCTACGTTATTTGCAATAGATGGCAAAAGGTAGCTCAATTTTAGAATGACTCTTGAGCTGATAAATTACAGGCAGTCCTCGACTTACAACAGTTCATTTAGTGACCGTTCAAAGTTGCAACAGCACTGAAAAGTGTGACTTATGACTGGTTTTCACTGTTACAGCCGTTTTTCACATTGATGACGGTTGCAGCATTCCCCCCATGTTCACGTGATCAAAATTCAGATGCTTGGCAACTGGCATGTACCTATGACGGTTGCAGTGTCCCAGGGTCCTGTGATCACCTTTTGTGACCTTCTGACAAGCAAACTCAATGGGGAAGCCAGATTCACTTAACAACTGGGCTACTAACTTATCAACTGTAGTGATTCACTTAACAACTGTGGCAAGAAAGGTTGTAAAATGGGGCAAAGCTGATTTAACAAATGTCTCACTTAACAGAAATTTTGGGCTCAATTGTGGTCATAAGTTGAGGACCACTTGTATTTCCCCCCCCCACACACACACACACACACAGTGCAATCCAAGGATAGGATGAGAGTTGTTCAATATTCTCTTACATCTCTAGCTACACCTGGTTTTATCAAAACATTAACGTGAGAAAGTCTCATGTATTATCAAGATGTCCATTATGGAAGACTTTAAATTTTTATGTACATTCTTCCAAATAGTCTTCCAAGCATTGAGCACAAGCTAAGAAGCTTAGTACCCATGAAAACACCTATAGATTCCACATCCATAGGCATACTTTTATACTGAAATTTAAAAAAAAATGTGATAGGATGTCAGAAAGAATGCACTCCTAAAGTGAACATTTGAAACATCTGCCTTCCAAAGCAGTCCTTTATCTCAAGATGGCAAAACAGTTAAGCTGTGTATATATATCTGTGAGTCTAAAGTATTTTTTTTTAAGTCTTCATGTTATTTCTAAGTTTGTATCTAGAACAGGGATGCCCATCCTTGGTAAGTTTAAGACTCGTAGACTTTGAGATTGTGACGTGGCTGGCTGAAGAATTCTGGGAGTTGAAGTCCACAGGTCTTAAAATTGCCAAGGTTGGACACCCCTGATCTAGAGGGTCACCAGGTAGCCAGTTCTATCCTTGAAACCAGTGCCTTTTGCTTGCCACCTATCAATAGGGGAGACATGATAGCAGTATTCCAGTTTTGAGGGGCTGCCACAAAAATGAGGGGGTCACGTTATTCACCAAAGCACCAGAGGGAAGGATGAGAAACAATGGTTGGAAACTGGTCAAAGAGAGAAGCAACCTAGAATTAAGGAGAAACTTCCTGACAGTGAGGACAATCAACCAGTGGAACACTTTGTCTCCAGAAATCGTGGGCGCTCCATCATTGGAGATTTTTAAGAAGAGACTAGACAATCATCTGCCTGAGATGGTATAGGGTCTCCTGCTTGAGCAGGGGGCTGGACTAGAAGACCTCCAAGGTCCCTTCCAGCTCTATTCTATTCTATACACCTTCTCCTTTCATAATCCTTCACTAATGATTTTCTACAGATGAAAGGATGGCCAATAATGTAATTCTATTCCCATAACAACCATGTCCTTTTAGAGCTGAATGTTCAATTTTGATGTTCTTGAAAACAAAAATCTTTATCTTTAGTAGGAGAGGGCATTTTTAGCCAGTACTCTAGTGCTTTCTACCTTACTGGTGAAGTGGACAACAGAAACATTTTCAGAGAGAATGGAAACAGAAGGGACAAAATGATTTGAGAAATATTTGAGGGCTGTCACAGATAAAAAGCGGTCAACCTATTCTCCAAAGCACCTGAGATCAGGACAAGAAGTAACAGATGGAAGCTTAACCCTAGAACTAAGGAGAAATTTCCTGACAGTGAGAACAATTAATCAGTGGAACAGCTAGCCTTCAGAAGTTGTGGGTGCTCCATCACTGGAGGTTTTTAAGAAGAGGTAGGCAGCCATCTGTCCAAAATGGTATAGGGTCTCCTGCTCAAGTAGTGGGTTGGACTAGAAGACCTCCAAGGTCCCTTCCTACTGTATTATTCTGTATTCTAAAAAAGGTATGATAACAGAACTTTTTTTAAAGCACATGTGAATTAAGGTAGAGAATACAAATAAGATGTTACTTCTTAGAAACTCCTTTTCAGAATTCCCAAGTTGATTAAAGTAGCTGACAATTATTTACTAGATGGTATAAAATGAGGCTCTGCCTTGGTGAAGCTCAGCTTGTCTAGATATAGATCACTTATCCTTCTAGGGTGGGGTAAGAGAGTAAGGAAGATGACCTGGATGGAGATACACAGGAACCGTTACCTTGCGCTAAAGCATCTTTTGAGATTACATTTAAAAGCAACTCGGGGAGTTGCCCCCCCTATGTCAATGGAGTATAAGAAGGGGGAGAAGAGGCAGAACAACCAGACATGCAAGATTTGGTTATTGTAGCCAATTTCAATCAAAGTCAACTTTGTAAGTCTTTTACTCCCTTTCAAAATAGGCTGAAGGTCTTGTCTTTGTTGGCGGAGATGCCTTCCAACTCTCAAAGTGCACCACTGTCCATTGAAAACAGAGTTATTATGTTGCTGCAACGCCAACAGCAGGCGGATTCATCATATTTTCCATCAATCACTGCATGGATGGGCGATGCCCCCTACCACTTACAGGCTAGAACAGCTCCTTCTCTATCGCCCCTCCATTTATACTGATAACAGTGTGAAGTGGAGTCTCTTCTGGACTCTAGATGCCAGGGGAAACATTTGGAATATCCAATCTGGTGGAAGGGCTCCCCAGAATCAAAGAGACTGTGGGAGAAGGCAACGGACACGGAGGTCCCCACAACTGGTTTACCAGTTTCATCTGCAGTGCTGAAAGTCCGTCCACAGGAACCGCCACTGTTATAAAGGACTTGCATGTCTCAGGATAAACAGGATTGTAAGTTTTCTGAAATGGAGGAGGCCACAGAGCAGGCAAGGGAAAGGGGAGGCTTTCTTGGCCTCGTCTACTTTGGAGCTGCAGAATTGATGATGTAGGATGCAGAAAGGCTCTGAAAGCGATGATGAAACTCAGACTGAACAGCATAATAACAGAGTAACAGAGTTGGAAGGGACCTTGGAGGTCTTCTAGTCCAGCCCCCTGCTCAAGCAGGAGACCCTATACCATTTCAGAGAAGTGACTGTCCAATCTCTTCTTGAAAGTCTCCCACAACTTCTGAAGGCAAGCTGTTCCACTGGTTAAGGAAAGTTTCTCCTTAATTCCAGGTTGCTTCTCTCCTTGATTAGTTTGCATCCATTGTTTCTTGTCTTCCCTTCTGGTGCTTTGGAAAATGGGCTGATTCCCTCTTCTTTGCGGCAGCCCCTCAAATATTGGAACCCTGCTATCATGTCACCCTGAGTCCTTTTTTTCACTAGAGGTACCCAATTCCTGCAATTGTTCCCAATATGTTTTAACCTCCAGCCCCCGAGAAAAAGGAGGGGGAAGCGAACTGCTCATTTGTAAAGCTGAATTACAGGATCTGTCTAGTGATCTAGGGGAGTGGGCCAGCACAAGAAGAGAGCAGGGAATCTAGTTCATTTTCATGGCCCTGACCTGGAATTTTCTGGGCATCCAGGAGGGGAAACTGAAATTAATAGGGAAAGTGGGGTAGAGATTAAAGTTGACCTTGATGAAAAGGGCTCCAATTACCTGCCTCGTTAGGCCTATTCTCCAACTCAGCCTTCCTGTGTGTGGTGCCTACTACCTGAATTGAACTTAGACTGTTATGGCCGTGCTGGCTGAGGATGAGAGGAATTGTAATCCAACACCCCTGGGGGTGGCCAAGTTGAAGAAAACTGCCTTGGTGGAGAGGAGGTTTGGTGGGGGGTTTTTCCTCGTCCTTTTTTTGAGAGCTTCTGCTTTGATGATTAAAAACAGATGGGTTTTTTTTCTCTCTCTATCTGCTCCAAACATCTGATAACAGCCCTGCCAATTCAGCTTTCCAGGATCATTATTCATTAATTAATTCCAACCATCTCTTGGATATCTGAGCCTGAATGGTTCAGATGAAATTAGACTGTGGTCGGCTGCTTGTAGCCTTCAACCCAAGCAAGATCTGGGCTAAGAAAATACTTGATGGTCTTCAGAGAGGAAAAAAAACAAAACTATTTGGGAACCCTAATTTCCCCCCACACAGGACTTGAAGAGGCGCTTTTTATTATTATTTTTATGGAGGCCACTGGTAAAGATTCTTAATGGGATACAAATTCCGATCATCTTTTGACCTACAACCGAGGGTCAGACTGGCCTGTCCAGATGATACTGGCTGGAGCTGGGGCCGATACCCGTGTTTTGTGGAGCACCATAATTGAGAGCAGATTGTGGCTGTTTTGCTCTGAGTCTCAGTCCAGCCAGGCTTGAGTTGCAGGGGTCCCTGTACATGTAGGGTGAAGGGGCACCAGGCCCATACATTGAGCCCGAGTGCCCAGGAGGACTCGCCAGGCTGTTGAAGTTTTCCAGAGATGGGACTCCAGATAGAGAAGCTCCTGCAGCTGCTGGGAATGCATTCTGGGGTGCAAAGGAATTGAGGTTAATGGAGTTGAAGAGCTGGAAGCCTTTGCCATGGATAGGGCTGCTGTGTAGCCCCTTGGGAGTCCAGGTGTTATAGGCGTAGGTTGGGTAAAGGTCGTCATAAGGGTTTCCGGTCAAACCATTAAGCTGTGAGCCAAAGGCTCCTTTGCAAAGCTCTGTCTGCTGGTGACGTTCCTTTTTCCGCCACTTGGCTCTTCGGTTCTTGAACCAAACCTGGAAAGAGAAAAGAAACAGGTAGGGAGAAAAAAAAGTACTCACTTATGCAAGGTTCCAAAACTAGTTGTGTTAAACTGTTGCCACGTGACGGTGATGGCCCTCCGTGTATTGTTCTGGTCCTCTTTTAAAAGAGAGTAAGAACTATTCATGGAAGACTTTCAAGAGCTACTGGTCTTGGTAGCTGGGAAACTGCGGAGAGCATTCTGGGAACACCAGCTGCTGTGGTCAAAAGTGGAGGAAGGCTATCGAGTCCTTGTCCATTTGTGAGCTTCCTAGCTGCACGTGGTGGGGACTCCGTGACTGTTATCCTGTTAATTAAAGACCAGCATGCTGAGTGAACTCAGTCCTTTCTGGATCGGGATCCAATTCTAAAATCACACCGAAAAGTCCTGGGTTAGTTTTAGGTTACAGGTAGTCCTCAACTTACAACAGCTTATTTAGTGACCGTTCAAAGTTACAATGGCACTGAAAAATGTGACTTATGACCGGTTTTCACTTGTACAACCGTTGCAGCATCCCTATGGACAAGTGATCAACATTCAGATGCTTGGCAACTGGCATGTACCTATGACTGTTGCAGTGTCCCCGGGTCCTGTGATCCCCTTTTGCGACCTTCTGAGAAGCAAAATCAACGGGGAAACCAGATTCAGTTAACAACCGTGTTCCTAACTTAACAACTGCGGTGATTCACTTAACAACTGTGGCAAGAAAGGTTGTAAAATGGGGCAAAACTCACTTAACAAATGTCTCACTTAGCAACATAAATTTTGGGCTCAACTGTGATCGTAACTCGAGGACTACCTGTACTTGCTCTAAGCAGATCACCTGTCCTCGTGTAAACCCAGAAAAGGCACTTAATGGAGCATTGGTCCTGCCTTCTGGCCGTCTGCGCCTAGACAGGAGCCTGGAGCCGCCTTTAAAGAATGAGATCTCTCTATGGCAGTGGTGGCGAACCTATGGCACGGGTGCCAGAGGCGGCACTCAGAGCCCTGTCTGTGGGCACGTGCGCCGTCGCCCCAGTCCTAGGCCTTCAGCTGGGTTTTATAAAACCTTTTCGCTTTAGGCCTCCACCGCCGTGTGCAAAAAAAAAAAAAGGTTCAATCAGTCAATTTCAACTTCTCGTGGGAAAAAAAAAAGATCTTACAAAATTGGAATTGATTGATTGAACCTTTTAGTCCCACCCTGTCTGCCGTTACCACCGCAGCCACGCCCACCCAATGGGCCACGCCCACCCAATTGGCCACACCCAGTCAATGGGCCACACCCACCTGGCACTCGACGATGCATAAGTGGGTTTTGGGTTGCAGTTTGGGCACTCGGTCTCTAAAAGGTTCGCCATCACTGGCCTATGGCCTCCTCCTCCTCCTCCTCCTCCTCCTCCTCCTGCTGCTGCTGTTATCTCTCTGAGAGAGCCAGAGGGGCAAAATGGGTATTTGAAAGGGATGTGAGAAGGCTTAAGTCTTTACTGGCCTATCCACGGTGATTCCAACTCCAATCAAGCCACCATAGTTTTTCCCCCCTTTGGGGGAAAGAGGATGAACTCTCAAGACAGGGGGGACCATTTTCCATTTCCAGCCTTTACAAAGGAGATTGTCTTACAGGCCGAGATGTAACCAACCTATAGAGGTTTACATGCCATTAGCATTTGACACTGCATTCCTGTATAGGTAAGTTAAGGGGTAGTGGAAGATTGCAGGAAGAGTAGTGTTTCTCAACATCGGCCACTTGAAGATGTGTGGATTTCAACCCCCAGAATTCCCCATGCAGCATGCTGCCCAGAGGATTCTGGGAGTTGAAGTCCACATGTCTTGAAACACTGAGGTAGAGAATATGGAAATTTGGGTTGGAGGTGCCTTTTGTCTAATCCTACAGAGCTTTTCCTATGTCATTAATACAGAACGATTTTCCATGAGCGTTGAAACCAATCCAGTCGGGCAGCTGTTGAATCTGAATTGAGCAAGAAAGGCTTATTTCAAATGAAACACAGTCTGGGATCTCAGCACAATTCTGCTTTCAGATGTTCCGAGCTGCTGCTCTTCCAATTCCTATTGTTGTTAGTTGCAAAGTCGTGTCCGACCCATCGCGACCCCATGGACAACGTTCCTCCAGGCCTTCCTGCCCTCTACCATCTTCTGGAGTCCATTTAAGCTCACTCCTACTGCTTCAGTGACTCCATCCAGCCACCTCATTCTCTGTCGTCCCCTTCTTCTATTGCCCTCAATCTTTCCAGCATTATGCTCTTCTCCAGTGAGTCCTTCCTTCTCATTAGGTGGCCAAAGTATTTTGAGTTTCAACTTCAAGATTTGGCCTTCTAAAGAGCAGTCAGGCTTGATCTCCTCTAGACAATAGTTCTCAGCCTTCGAACCTTTTGGCTCGGTTCATACAATCAGACAAAACCGTACGCCAAAAAGAAATTGGGCTACTACTGTGGAGGGTCTATGACAACTCACCGTGGCCAACTTGCCGCGGGACAACTCACTGCAGCACAAGAGTTACACTAATATCAAAGAAATGGTAGAACAGAATCATTAAAGAAAGGATGCAAGAGGAGGGATGGAATGAAGCGTTAATGATAAAAATTGAAATTTTTTTTTTTATTTATTATAAATAATTAAATTGAATTGTTAAATTGTCCTGCGGCAAGTTGTCCCAACAGAGACTGTGGAAGCACCTGTCTAAATACCACAGAGAACCACCACTAATCCTTAAAGGACATGAAAAAGAAAAGGTGGACGGACTCAGTCACAGCAGCAAAGAATGCATCATTTCAGGAAGAGTTGAAGTTAGGGACAGACTGTCGTGGAGAAAATATATTTATGGAGTCCATAAGATAATGACTTGATGGCCCAAAACTGATTAATCAGGATAATTGGAGAGCCAGTCGGCACAGTGAAAAACAAGAGAATATGAATTCTAGTCCTGCTTTAAGCACGAAGTTAGCTGGGTGACGTTTGAGCTAGTGCCTCTCCTTCAGTCCTAGGAAGAAGGTGACAAGGACAAACCGCTTCCAAAAACGCTGCCTAGAAAACCGCAGGGACTAGTGTAGTGTAATGCTGAGTCTCAGATACCAAAAGACAAAACAAAAAAGAATAGAATAGAATAACAGAGTTGGAAGGGACCTTGGAGGTCTTCTAGTCAAACCCCTGCTCAGGCAGGAAATCCTATATCATCTCAAACAAATGGTTGTCTTAAAAACTTCCAGTGTTGGAGCATTCACAACTTCTGGAGGCAAGCTGTTCCACTGGTTAATTGTTCTAACTGTCAGGAAATTTCTTCTTAGTTCTAGGTTGCTTCTCTCCTTGATTAGTTTCCATCTGTTGTTTCTTGTCCTGCCTTCGGGTGCTTTGGAGAATAGGTTGATCCCCTCTTCTCTGATGCAGCCCCTCAAATATCATGTCAGCACTAGTCCTTCCTTTTCATTAAACGAGACATCCCAATTCCAGCAACCGTTCTTTATATGTCTTAGCCTCCAGTCTCCTGATCATCTTTGTTGCTCTTCTCTGCACTCTTTCTAGAGCACGGGTGTCAAACTCCCCACATCACATGATGTGTCGCGACGTATCGTGACTTTTTTTGCATTGCTGGAGCTGGGGTGGGCGCAGTCTCCATATGATGCAGCCGCCCCGCGGGCCAGCAGTTTGACACCCCTGTTCTAGAGTCTCAACATCTTTTTTACATTGTGGTAAAAAAGGATAATAACCAGACTGTATCTAATGTGATTTCCTACAATCATTTTGTCCTGGACATCATCCCTCCAAAAACCAGACCATGTTCATCTATAATGTCCTGGAGAACTAGAGAAGTCAGGATCACTTCTTGGAGTGGAGCTCCCACAGCCATAATTGAAATAAGAAATGTTGAGACATGACAAAATTACCCCTTCTCAAAGACTGAAACCTAATTTGAATGTCTTGATCCAAATAGTCCCTGCCACACGGGTCCTATAAAATATGTCTATGAACATATTTTGAATAAGGACGTGCATTTATTCTTTCACAACTAATATGATTGTTGGCCAAGCAGGGACAAAAATAGCCAGAGAAATTATTTAAGTCTGGGAAACGAGCCCCTTTTCAGTCAATAGGAGTGCTGATTTACCACCAGCATACCAGGTAGTTAGGAGCCAAGGGTGCAGCGGCACAAGGAAACAACAATTAATGACTTAATAGCTGGTCATCAACCACTGTAATTAACAACTAAAAGCCCACACCACCAGGAACCATATAAATACAACATGTAGAACAGCCTAGTGCTCACATTCTAGAGAGAGAGAAGTACCCTGAGGATGGGCTCCAACAAGAATCTGAAAGGTTGGAAGAATAAATCTGACTCAGATTGGATCCTGCAACACTATCCTGGGACACATATATTTACTTACATTTGCAAAATGCATCTATGAATGCTTTCAGTTTGTACCATTCTCCATGCTTTCATAGAGGAATGCGTGAACAATCATAGGATTCTGTGTTTTAACAGAAAAGAAACTCAAAGTGTTGCAGCAACATTACTTAAGCCAGCCTGCAAACCTCAAATCAGACATATCGTCCCATCCTTTTGCTGTGATTTGCACAAGTTTTCATTCCCATCTTTCCCTTTCTGCTGTCTTCCAGATGCACTGTCACTAAATGCCCCCCTCCCCTAATTCCCAAGTAGAATGTAGACTTAACACAACTGTGATTGGAATGTGTAACAGACCCTGGAAAAGCAGAGGGAGAAAAAAGTGCACTGCAAAAGAGGTGTCTCAGAGCAGAAGTGTGAGAAAGTTTCAAACCTACTAGGTAGACCAGACCAAGAAATCAACTCCACAGAACATCCCAGAAATCAACTCCACAGATCATCCCAAAGGTGTTTTTTCAAGAGGCAACTGGACTTTCTTGTTTTTCTTTGAAGACGCTTCTCATCCAAGAAACGTCTTCAGCTCTGACTGGATGGTGGGGAATGGAAGGATTTATACTCCTTGCAGACAGCTGGTCATTTGCATTCTTTTAGAGAGTCTTTGAGGCCACCTGGAGGTTTATCTGTGTCCTCGGGGTCACCTGAATGGTGCAAATGGCTGTGGAGCCTTCTTGGGACTGCTGAAAGGACTGTGTTGTAAACTGGAGATAGATGATGTTGGATCCCTCCCTCTCTGTTGAAAGAGGGCTGTTCACTTTTGACATAGATGGCCTCTTTGACCCCTCTTTCAAACCAGCAGTCCTCTCTGTCCAAAATGTGGACTTTGCTGTCTTCGAAAGAGCGGCCTTTGTCTTTTAAATGCAGATGGACTGCTGAATCTAGTCCTGATGGGTTTGTTCTCCTATGTTGTGCCATGCGTTTATGAAGTGGTTGTTTTGTTTCCGCAATGTCCAGATCTGCACAACCACTGCATGGCACATCATTATCATTAGTGTGGCTGAGCTAATTTGAGGAACCGTGTCCCTTGTTCACCCCACCACCTCTTCCTACAGGGATGCTCACCCTTATCCTCGGCTCCGTCAGATTGGTCCAGCCTGCTATCTCTTCCCTTGTGCTCATGTCCGGGTAGCGATTTCTCTGGAAAGTCGCCTCCAACTCCTGCAGCTGCTGGCTGGTAAAATGGGTCCTCTGCCTACGAGGCTTCTTTTGGCCCGTGCTTGCTTCCTCTTCACCACTGGAATCAGACGATTTACACCGAGAGGTCTCACCATTTTCTCCTGAAGAGAAAGAGAAAAAAAGAATACCTTGAAACAGGCCCTGGACATCAGAACTGCCTGATCTTTGACTCTCTGGAAAGTCAAAATATTTATTTTGGTCATTAACCATTTTGAACAACAACGCAGAGTGAGAAAAATGAAATGAAATAAAATAGGGTTTAGAAAAACACAAAGATGTAAATATAAACATATGTACAGTGGTGGGATTCAAATACCTGAACAACCGGTTCTCTTAATGGATGCAGGCCTGGGCCTCCGAGGCCTAGAACGGACTTCTGGAAGTGGTATCCACGCACTTCCGGTGGGCCGTTCTAGGCTGGGGAGGCCTCCTCCAGGCCTCCGAGGCCTAGAATGGACTCCTGGAAGCAGTGTGCATTCAGCCGGTTCTCCGAACTCAGCAAAATTTAGCTACCGGTTCTACCGAACCGGTGCGAGCCGGCTGAATCCCACCACTGCATATGTAGCCAAATCAAGCTGGTCCTAGCAAAGTTCTGGCAGATCTTGTCAGCTATTAGAGAAAATTGGAGTTGTCTTCAAAATTCTAGGTTCAAATCATATCCCGTGAAGCAACCTATGATGATTGAATCCTACCAGGAGCAAATCTGGATATTCCTCCAGATTCTAGAAAAGACAGCTGCTAGCAAGAACAAATGTTTATCACCATTCTGTCCTTCCCTAGAAAAATATTGTGTGGAATATTGCAGGAAGTGCTAGAAAAGAAACTGTCCCCTTCAAAGCCCCAGGATTTTTAAATAAGTTTAAGAAGTGATAGGATATCTATTCCAAGTAAGGATGATAGCTACAAATAGTGTGATCAAACCTCTACCCCTGCTGGAAAGTAACCGGGAGGAGGTCTCAAGCAGGAAATTAGGCGAGAATCTTTATGTAAACAAAGAGGGCAAAGTCTGACTCTTCCCCCACCCCTGTGTGCCTTTGAGCCTTATCTGGTCTTTCCCAGGTGAAAGCTACCAGTCTGGGGAGATTCCTGTGGAAGAGGCATAAATCAGTGAAGTAGTTTGTTTGAATTCTACAAAGGTGGGTCTGGTTGTTCCCACCTGACAGCCCCTTTCTTAAGCACCTTGCAAATGTAGGTGGGACCAAGTTAAATATAGGAGAGTCAAAAACTAAACTATATGAAGATAATTAATATAATTAATTTATATAATTAATAGCATTAATCTAATTCATATTACTTAGTCACCTTATAAGGCAGCAGTTCCCAACCTTTCCCGCTCTGAGGGCTGGCCGTGGACTGGTGGTGGGCTGGGGGGGGGAGGGAGAGGATGGTTTCACATGTGCAACCTAATCCCACATGTGCGCAAATGGGTCGTCCCACGCTTGCCCACCACTTGTGCCACCCGGTTCCTAATGGGCCGTGGACTGGACCCCTGTTGTAAGGGAGATGGGTAGCACAGAAGTATAATAAATAAATAAACAGAAAAAGAAACAGCAGCGGTTACTTCCTCTTTTCCCACGGAAAAGGCGACTGAATAATTAAGCACCACTTCATATCCAAACTACACAGTCCTTGAAAAATGGGTTGAGCTTCCTCCACTGACTTTGCTTGCGAGAAGCTGGCTGGGAAGGTCACAAATGGGGGTCACCTGAGCCTGGGAGGCTGCAAGCGTCCTAAGTAGAGGCCGGGTGGCGAGCGCCCAAACTTTGATCATGTAACAGTGGGAACACCGCAGGGGTCATAAGTACAGGGTTTGGTCATAAGTCACTTTTTCAGTGCCACTGTGACTTTGAACAGTCACTAAATGAATATTTGTAAGTTGAGGTCTATCTGTACTCTAGGTGTCTTTGAAAAAAAAATAGATGAAGAATGAGCTGGGTAAACTGTAAATTGCTATTTGTAAGCAGCAAAAGAAATGGACAGGTATATTATTTATATGTATAATATATACAGTATGTATATATATATGTGTGTATACATATATGTATACATAGGATATTTATATGTATGTGCATATGTGTATACACACACACGTATATACATACATACGTGCACATACATACATTTTCTTTTGGGAGTGGGCATCACAATTTCTTTTTTAAATATGTGCCAGTGTGTTCACAGAAAAAAGTGACAATAAAGGTTATCTTATCTTATTTGATGTATGGTCTTGCATTCTATTAGTAAATATTTGTTCTGTTGATTCAGGATGTGACACCATTCATGGTCCAAGTCACACATGTTCACATACAGCTGACCCCCTATCATCTTAGGTTACCCTACCAATTGTCTAACCCAGGTTAGATAAATAAAGACAATTATTTTTATTCCACAATAGCAACAGGAGTGCATTGAGAAGCAGAACTCAGATTCGCCTGAGAATCTGAGATGCAATGCAGAACAACACAGGGTTGCGATAGGAAATTTGGGCACAACATTTTAGGGCTGAAACACAATGACACACTCAATGACAAGGAAAGTGGTGAAAATGGCATCTCCACCTCCCCCAGTTCTTTTGAATTTACATTCAGGTAGTCCTTGACTTACAACCATTCATTTAGTGACTATTGGAACTTACAACAGCACTGAAAAAAGTGACTTTTCTCACATTTACAACTGTTGCAGCACCCCAGGATCAAAATTTGGATGCTTGGCAACTGTCCTGTACTCGTGACCGTTGCAGTGTCCCAGGATCATGCGATCCCCTTTTGCGACTGTCGGAGAAGCAGTCAATGGAGAAGCCAGATTCATTTAACAACCGTGTTATTAACTTGACAATTGCAGGGATTCACTTAACAACTGTGGCAAGCAAGGTCATAAAATGAGGCAAAACTCCAATACTGTCTTGCTTAGTAGAAGAAATTTCGGACTCAATTGTGGTCGTAAGTCGAGAACTACCTGTAGAGAGAGGTTTTCTGCTAGCAACATGGTCTTCTGTTGGAGAAATCGGGTGAGGGGGAGCCACAATCCCTATTAGAGTAGCTGGGGCTTGCAGGGGATCCAAAAGGTCAAGAGGGCGGCCTCAGTTGCAAGTGCCCAGCCACCCTCTTAACCTTGTTGTCCTCCACGTACACCATGTCCGCAGCATGTCCTTGCCAGCTTCATTCTACTTGAGAGACTCATGTATTATAAGCAGGCGAAGTGCTAGCAAAGGGCTGTCCTGGTGAGGGATGATGAGAATTGACACCTCAAAGCTGGTGTTAGTTCACGTCTAACAAGACTTTTGAGCCTTGCTTCTGACACTTTTGATTGTGCCGCTCTGTCCGTAACAGCAATACACCAACCAAACGAATAGCAATAAAACTCTTTGCAAGAGTTATGGTGAAAGCTGAACATGCATTAAAATGCCTGGAAAACCTGAAAATGCCCTGGAAGCATCCATTTCTGTTCTTCTGAGAAATATAACGATTTTGCTTCCGACTAGGAAAATGCAATATCCTTAAAAATAAAGGGCAGGTTATTGTTCAAAATAAATAATGCTGTTCAGATCTCCCACCTGACCCTGATGCTTTTCACCTTGATGGCTGTTATAACTGGCCAACTAGAAGCCCGGAGCTGTTTGTGACCCTCCCAGCTCTATTTTGTTAAAAAAATCCAACCTGTTTAAATCCCTAAGCTGCCACCTTGTGCAATGAAAGGAGCTCCTCTGCGTTGTCCTAATTCAACTACAGTCCCACAACAATATCTGTCAAGCCCAATTTATTCCAAACTAGTGTGTGTGGTGACTCCAAGTGTACACTACTGGCTTTCCTCTTATGAGAACCCAGTGCTTAGGAGCATAACAGGGCACAAGAATAATTAGGAACTTAAATAAGGTAGTCTTCAACTTGCAACAGTTCGTTTAGTGACCATTCAAAGTTGCAACGGCACTGACGTATGACCGTTTTTCACAGTTATGACCATTGCAGCATCCTCGTGGTCATCTGTTCAAAATTCAGCTGCTTGGCAACTGGTTCATATTTATGACCCTTGCTGTGTCCCGGGATCATGTGATCACTCTCTGTAACCTTCTGAGAGGCAAAGTCAATGGGGAAGCCAGATTCACTTATCAACCAGGTTTTCCCTGGCTCAAGCAAAGAGATTGCTGGATTTCACTTGAAACAGGCAGATTAACTCCATGGCATCCTCAAGACATTAACTCACAGTTATTGTAGAGGTTCTTCTAAAATGTAGATTGTAATCTGGACCCATCGCACAGGTAAAAGGATAATGGATTTCCCCAATCTATGGAGCTCCTAGCCTTATGGCTAGGATTCATGGAGAGAGATAAAGGGACTGGCACGTAACAGGATATCCCGTAATAAACACAAGTCCCTCCCAGTGGCCAGTTAGAACACAGATATAACCAGGTAACAACTAAACTACATTTCCCAGAAGGCCACCCTTAAGGGGACAGCATTTTAATCCTTAAAATGCTACTTGCTCTACACACAGTTCTTAATTCCTAAGCTAGCTATATACTGGACCAGCACACAGGTTACTAACTTAACAACTGCAGTGATTTACTTAACAACTGTGGCAAGAAAGATCGTAAAATGGGACAAAACTCACTTAACAAGTTTCTCACTTAGCAACATAAATTCTGGGCTCAGTTGTGATTGTAAGTTGAGGAGTTCCTGTACTGCTTTCTTAAGTTTGGATTGATCCTGATTACTTACGTTGCTCTGTATCTGGGGTTACAGGGCAAAGCAGAGCTTTTTAGATTTGGGCCCAAATGTCTCAAGAGAATGAAGCTGGGTTGGATTGGCACATAACGGCAACAATAAAAAGGGTCTAGCTTTTTATTCTTGCTATTGCCTCCAACATTACTGGATGGACTTTTCCTTCCCAGAACCTGTTGATAGCCCTGAAGCCCAGTTGGAAAACTGTTCTGAAAATTGTAAATAAATTGTCCATCTTGTTCAGCAGCTTGAGTAGAGCAGCTGTTGCTTGAGCAGAATGCGAAGGCAGATGTCCTTCCCAGTCCAACCCCAGAACAGGAATTCTCAGAGCATAACAGGCTATTTGTTGTCCATCTTTTCTCCAGTGATGGAGCAGCCACAACTCCAGGAAGCATGCTGTTCTTATGTGGGTTGTTGTTACAGTCAGGAAATTCCTCTTTTTGGAACTCGTTCTGTAAAGCTTCCACCTACCGGTTCTTGACCTATCCTTGGGAGCTGGGGAGAACAAATCTACCCTCTTTGCCCTGTGGCAGTCCTTCAAGTACTGGAAGACTCCTACCATGTCCGTCCCGTCCCCCCCCCCCCAGCCTTCTCTTCTATAGGCTAAACATAACTAGTTTCTTTAACTATTCTTCATATAATTTAGCCTTCAAGTCTCTCTGTTCTCTAGTCTTTTCAGTTCCTTGGTATCTTTTTTGCATTGTGGAGTCCAGAATTGGACATGGTAGTCAAGGTATGGTCTAATCCAGGGGTCTCCAAACTTGGCAACCTTAAGACTTGTGGACTTCAACTCCCAAAATTCCCCAGCCAGCATGAGACCCCTGGTCTAATCAATATAACAAACAGCAGAACTATAACTTCCCTTGATCTTCAGGTGCAGAGAAAGGTATACTTTATCCCCACAGTCGTCATATTTAGAAGCATTTGCATGAAGAATCATTTCTGTGTCCTGAAGCATGAGAATTTCATGGGTTGATCACACATTTCAGTTCAGCTTCCTCACACCTGGGCACCCTCCAGAGATTTCCTGGTTACGGAGTCAGGGACTCACAGTTCCAGCATACCTGGAGGACGCCAGGTTGCTGAAGGCGGGACAATGATGGACCTCTTTCTTTCTTTAATTTCCATTCAATTGTGTCTGATTCTTGGAGATTGCCTAGACAAATTCCAGCAAGAATTCAGAAGTGATTTGCCCTTGCCTCCTTCCTAGGGCTAAGAGAAAATGACTGGCCATGATCACCCAGCTGCCTTTGTCCCTCAGGTGGGAGTAGAATTCAGGGTGTCTCAGTTTCTGGGCTGTCTGCATTATGCATTGCTTCATAAAAGACCTCCATTGATTGAAATAAAGTTGTAATCAACAATTGTTCTCTGTCCAAGATACATACATAGTCTCATGTTCAGCTTTAAAGTTTGGTTATAACTCCCCTGGAGTAAGACTTGACTGCGTCTTACTATTACTCTACAAAGCCAGCTGGGTGACCATGGCCAGCCACTTTCTCACAACCCTAGGAAGGAGCCAATGGCAAATCATTTCTGAACCTTGCCAAGAAACCTGCAGTAACCTGTCCGGGCAATCCCCAAGAATCGGACATCATTGAATCAGTAGTAATAACATACTGTGTTTCCCCGCAAATAAGCCCTAGCGTGATTTTCCAGGATACTCGTAATATAAGCCCACTCCCAAAATAAGCCCCAGTTAAGATTGTCAGACAAATGGATACATTTAGTACCGTATTTTCCCCAAAATAAGACTTAACCAGAAAATAAGCCCTAATGCATCTTTTGGAGCAAAAATTAATATAAGACCCGATCTTATTTTTGGAGAAACACGGGTAGTAATAGTGTACTTGACTTAGGCCAAATGCATTTTGCCATTACTCCAGAGAGGGGAGGAAGAAGAGGAGAAAAGAAAGAAGAAAAAGAGGAAAAAGGGTCTCAGAGGAAGAAAGAGAAACAATAACACATCCCAAATGAAAACTGATTACAGCTAATCCTTGACTCATAAATGCAACTGCCCCGGTTTTATGACATTTTCTGCAGCGGTCGTTAAACAAACTCATTTTCCACAATGGGTGGTGGGTTGGTTTTTTTTTGCCAGAAATCAGAAGTAAACACCAGTTTCCAGCAAATAAACATCTTAAATCACAGTCACATGACCATGGGATGCTGCAAACAGCTGTAAATGCAGGCCAGTTGCCAAAATGCAACACGTGACTGTGGAAGTTCCTTTTTGGAGTCCGTCGTAACTTTGAACAGTCACTAAGCAACCAATCGTAAGTCAAGGACTACATGTACAGCAGAACAATACAATCCCACACCATCGGACTGTTGCTTGGGAATGAGACGCAACCCCATGACTATGGAGAGACCAGCTCCTCTTGGTTCCCCTTTTCCCGATCTCTTTTCATCCCAGCCAGACATTGCACTGATGGTGTTACCTAGTTTGGTAATGAAACGTCTTCAAGAAAACCACCAAGCTCACAGAACACCAAGGACCCCTCATTTCAACTCTGAGTTGCAAATATTCTCTTCTGTCAGATTTTAATTTTACTTTTCAACAATTTTCTCATTTTCTTCCTCCCTGCCTTTTGGAGTCAGCTTTTCGGGATGTAAATTTGAGTCATCTTCTTGGTTGTTGAAGTTGTTTTATAAGATGCTCTGTGAACCGTTTCAATTGAACTATCAGCAAAGCTTCTTTAAACGCACGTATCAAGGAGAATCAATATGCTGGCAACTGGAATTGCATTTTTTAAAGTTCTTTTCATCAGCAGAGAGCATGGCAGAAATATAGGGACATCACCAAAGAGACCAAGGCAGAATTGTTGGTTGTTCTATATTTTTTAAACAAACAACAAAATAACAAAACATAGCAAAATAAACCTATTATGCCCGGAATGTAAATATAATACAATTTTCCCCATTCCTCCAAATGGCATAACATAAACACTGGTATCACTTGTCTTCTGCTGAATCCTTAATATTATCAAAACGGGGCTGAAGAACAGCAGGCAGTTTTGGGCTGAGCCTTTTTCTTCCCTGAAATAAACAACATCCTAGAAATTTTGCAGACACTAAGGAAGCGAGTCAGCTCAGCATTAAAGATCCCCAGGGATTATGAGATTTGATAAAACAGCTCAAATCTTGCAATTAATACGTATGCGTTCATCCCTTTAGTATTGAAGAGGAACTCTACAATGCTCCCTCATATACTCTGAATCTATTGTGAGCTCGCCTTCCTTTTCTTCCATAAAAACACTGCCTGATTCTGATTCTCCAAAGCTACGAACGTTGGAACCTCATCTTATACTTTGAGCCTCTGCTGGGTGAAGGGAAGCACTTCTCCTATGATCTGCATTTGGCAACATTAATTTTGTGGTTGCAGAAAGATGGGATCAAGGAATGATGGGATCCAGGAACGGGCTAAACTTGTTTGACCCAAGGCAACAGTGGGACAGCGTAATGCATTGGACTTACACCACGGAAGACGGGACCCTTTTCAAGCAAGTGTTGGACTCTTCGGTCAGATTTGACCTACCATGAATAAATGATACGGTTTATCTATCTGAAGGGAGGCTGCACATCCTCAAAAATAGTCCCTCCCCTTGTCAATTATTTGCAAATCCTCAAACAAACCTGAATTTTCCAAAATTCCAAGCCTTACCGCTACTTTCCATGCTGGATGTTCCCGAGAGAGTTTTTGGTTGTATCCCCTTTGCGTTTCCATCTGAGGCTTCCAGCAATGCGGACATAATTCCCGAAGATGCAGAAACGAAGCCCTCGTTCCAGTCTGGAGTAGAGGAGCAGAAGAAGGTTGCTGTGTGTGCCACACGTTGCAAAGGACCTTCTCCCGGTAGAAAGTCCTGCGGTGGACTGATGGAAAAGGCTCAAGAGGGGGAAAAAAAATATATGGCGGTAATCTTGAGCAACTAGCTTTAGAAAAGAAGAAAGGATCCAGCTAAAGAATACTTTCTCAAGACGTGTTCAGATCGGCTCTTTTTCAGTTCTGAAATCCCCAGCCAGGAGGTCCCCTTCTTCACGCAACCATTTTTCAGGAGCTCAGCTTTCCTCCACCGGGTCTACATCCAGATCTGGCTGCAGGGGATCCCTCCACCGAAGAGGCTGGCAACTTCCTAAGGGCCCCTTTGGCTCTTGAAGCAGGACTTCTCTTTCCCTTTCCCCTCTCCCATCACCTTCCCTCACAGGTTTATTTCCCTTTCCCAGGCCGATGTGTGTTTTTTGGTTTGGCAGGAAGGAGGGGTGTGGATGTGTGTGCGCGCGAGTGTCTGTCTGTGTGTCAAATATCAGGGACAGCTGAGTGCAGCCTAACCAGGTGCCAATCAGCCATGGTTCTCCCCAAGCCGGCTGGGGAAGTTGGACTGAAGTGGGGATGGATGGAAGGATGGCAGCTGTGAGGCCACAGTTTTGTTCAGCCTGCTCCGGAGACGAGGCTAAAAATGCATAGTTCAGCACCAGTTGCTTTTGGGGGTGGGGTGTTTGTTTGTTTTTACATTTTCTGAGAGTCAAGATCCCTTCTTACGAGGTCAGATCTGAAGTCTGTCTGATCCAGAACTGGGAGACGACTGGATCCCAATTAGAAGTCCTCCTTTTGGGATTCCCTCAGGGCAGCGGTGGAGCTAGTACAAGCACCTTACAACCAGCTTACAGCCATTTCTTTAATAACCATTCAAAATGATTGAAAAACACGACTTACGACCGTTTTTCACACGATCCGGTGCAGCATCTCCATGGTCACATGATCAAAATTCAGATGCTTGGCAACTGGCATGTACCTATGACAGTTGCAAGATCCTGGGATCATGTGATCACCTTTTCCAACCTAGACTGGATCCTGCAACATTATCCTGAGACACCTATATTTGCCTTCATTTGTGAGAGATATGGGTGGCTAACGCTTCGAACAGTTCAGCTTTGGGAATCCTTCACATTGAAAGGAATAAAGTATTATTCAGAAATTTCTAATGAGTCTAAAGGTTGAAGCAGAAGCCAACTGAAGATCAGAAATAATAATATATATCTTATCTAAGTATTGACAGGTACAAATGTGAAAAGCAGAAGTCGCAAGCAGAGGAAATATCGAAATAACTATAGGAGACGAACTGTGCTAACAGAAAATTAGATGGTGAAAGATAGGATATGGACAAAGGGGCTTCCTGGGACATGGGAAGGGATAGTGGTTTTAGGCGGTCCGGATAGTTTATCGGATGATTAGGGAAGGGGCATTGAGTGCGATAGGGGAGGGGGGAATCTGCGTCGGGGGTAGGATATAAAAATGTGTCAAACAGCTCTTTAAGGTCTTCTGCAGTCACGACATAAGCCTAAGACTGAAAATCAGGCTTGTCAGATGCTATATTTTTTCTATCCTGCTCTATGGAGTAGAGAGTTGGTCTCTGACAGAAGGCCACCTGAAGAGACTAGAAGCACAGGCGGCTGTTACGTATAAGTGGGTGGACTCAGAAATTGCAAATGCATTTATTAGAATTGGAATGTGAACACCAGAAAATACGGCATACTCCATTTAATCCTCCAGGGAAAGATTGAAGGCAAACGAGGTCCAGGCAGAAGAAGAACATCATGGCTTCAAAATCTAAGGGACTGGTTTGGACAAAACTCAGCAACACTTTTTCGTGTGGCTGCTGATAAAAAGGATCGCCAACATGATCGCCAATGTCCGATAACGGATATGGCACAAGAAGAAGAAGAAGAAGGTGTGGCTGAACTCCTGTGTGTGTTTCAGTCCACCAAGTCTTTGCAAATGCTTTATTTTGAATAAAACTTTGTTGCTGGAATTTGTGAGTTTGTTTGTTTTGGGATCTTGAGCCACGTTCCAAACAACAGCAAGCGAGGCATCCACTTACAAACAACTAAGCCACACCCAACGAGGCACCACATTAAATACTACACAAAGAATAGCCCAAAGCACACATTCTGGTAGAGAGAAGTTCCCTGAGGATGGGCTCCAGCACAAGTCTGAAAGCTCGGAAGACTAAACGTCGGGTCCCGGTGACCGACCCTGATAGGATCCTGAAAGCTTTACCTTCACCTAGGAATGTTAAGGGTTCTGGAAGGAAGACCTTTGGAGGAATGTTTGGTGGTGATGGGCATGTTTAGCCTGAAAAAAGAAGACCCCGGTGAAACATGAGAGCTCTCTTAAGAATCTGAAGGATGGTCTTCTAGAGCAGGGCTTTTCAACCTTTTCACCAATTGTACCACTTTTAGGATATGGCAATATTTGAGTACCACCTAGCAAGGTGTCAAAAACTTGATGACCAAAAAAAAACCCCTGTTCAAAGTTGCAATTGCACTGAAATGACTTGTGACCATTTTCACACTTATGACCATTGCAGCGTGCCCAGGGTCATGTGATTTATATTTAGATGCTTGGCAACTGATTCATATTTATGATGGTCACAGTGTCCCAGGGTCATGTGATCCCCTTTTGCAACCTTTTGACAAGTAAAGTCAATGGCAGGGCTGCTGGTGGCCAAGTGCTAAGGCAGGACTTCCCTCCCTCCCTCCTTCCCTGCCTCCCTCTTTCTCATGCCCACCTCCTTCTGAAGGAAGAATTTGAACCACCCCCCCATATTTTTTCTCTTCCATATATTCATCAAACAAGGAAAAGCCTCCAGAAACAGAAAAGACAAACTGCTGAGTGAACTAGCTTAAAAAGGCACATTTCCCTTTAAGAATTAGCTACTGGCTAGAAAGGAAAGTAAGGAAGAAAAAAAAATGTAATAAGTATTGGCTGCCGGCTAAGGCAGCCTCCCCAAATGGCTCCATTCATAAGTAAAAGAATCTACAGGCAAAATCCATTCAGGAGAAAAATACTTCAAAATCCCTTGCAGCAAAACTTACAGCTAACAATAGCAGAGCAATAGAAGCTAGCAGGAGACATCAGCCATCAGCCAAATAGAAATTGCCAAACACTCCTTAAGAACACAAAGCTCACATTGCACAAATCCCAGAACTTCAAAGTCACAAAAGCACATAAGAATCCTTCCACTCTCCATCTCCTCCCTCTTTCTCATGGGGGAGGGTGAGCCAGAACTGAGCCTGGGCCCTTTGTCTCTCCCCAGCCACTGCAGCTCCAGAGGACTCTCTCACTGTAAGTCCTTGCCTGCGCTGGCTCTTTCCCTCCCCCACTACACTTGGCTAGGCAGGGCTGCGTACCACCTGCCACTTGTTAATGTACCACAAGTGGTACGCGTACCACAGGTTGAAAAGCCCTGTTCTAGAGGTTCAGAGCTGTTCCTGAAGGCAAGGCAGGGAAAAGTGAAATTAAACTGGAAGGATATAAATTTCAGAAATGGCCACAGGGCTCTCCCAAGGGTGCTTTTTCAAAAGGCGACTGGACTTTCTTTCTTTTTCTCTGAAGACGTTCCACACCTCAGAATGTCTTCAAGGAAAAACCAAGAAAGTCCTGTCGCCTTTTGAAAAAGCCCCTTGGGACAACCATGACCTGGATGATGGGGAATCTCCACAGACATTTGGCTCAAGGGGAGCCGTGGGATGCTCAGGAAGCTTCTTGGGCTTTAGTTCAGGCTGAGCATTCCGGACTGCCGGCTGACGGATGGCTGGAGGGACAGGTGGGAGACGCCAGCACTCTCGCCGGCTAATTAGGCCTTGAAAGATGGGATGGGGTGGCTGCTTCAGAGCCATCCCAAGGAGAAGGTCAGGTTTCCGAGCTTCCTTTCGGCAGAGGGATCGAAGAAGCCAAGGCACGCTTCAGGTTTGCTTTCCCATCTCCCAGGCTCCCAGAGACAGGCTGCCAGCCACTCGGGAAATCCTGTTCTTCACTCCAGGCAGCTGCAGTTTTCTGAGAACTTTCCACTAGTTTTATGTGGAGACCATTTCTGGAGGAGAAGAAGAGGCGGTGAGGTGTGAATATGCCTATGGTCATTACAGCTGTTCCTAGGACTTGTTGGGACTTTGTTTCAAGAAGACCAGGGAATGTGCATGCTAGACACAAACATCTCCAAAAACCGAGTAGCATCTGAACTAGTTAGGCGCAGAGAACCACAGAGATGACCTTGGAGAGGGTATGCAAGGGCAGTGAGCAAAACAAGAATGAAGGCCGAGAGAGGAAAAAGACGTTAGAAAGAAACCTAAGGTGACTTCCCAGGGACTGTTGAAGGTAGAATGGGGAGGAAAGGTGAAAATGCTGTTAGGCTTTCAAGATTCTGTAATTATATTCTCTATCAATATAGTAGAGTTCCAGTATTTCTTGTGGAGTCTGTTCTTTCACCTGGCCTATCTTGAAGGGCTGACAGCAACATTGGGAGGGAAGACCACCAGGAAATCTTAGAACAGAGCTGGAAGGGACCTTGGAGGTCTTCTTCTAGGTCTTTTGTCTTGCTGCAAAGAAATCTACATGACTGTATCTGGGAAGTCATCAGGAATTCATCTCGACTGGAAGGAAAGTTTACTTTTATAGCAGTGAGGCAAGAATCTCCAACTCCAGACAACAGGTGGCCAATATGTAAACTTATGAGGGGTCCTTGGTGCTCTCTGGGCTTGCTTGTTTTCTTGCAGACGTTTCATTACCCAAACTAGGTAACATCATCAGTGCTAAAATAGCACTGATGATGTTACCTAGGCTGGGTAATGAAATGTCTGCAAGAAAACAAGCAAGCCCAGAGAGCATCAAGGACCCCTCATGTCAACCCTGAGCTACAAATATTCCCCTTTATTAATGTAAACTTATCACAGGTGTTGGCAAGGTTGCCAAGCAATTCGCCAAGTCATCAGCCAAGTTAAGAAGGATATGGAGATGAAGCAAGGACCTATAAAGTCTTTGCAAACTTTGGACCGCTTCGACCAATCAGTTGTAATTTTTTGTATTCTAAATGTGTGCATTTTTTAAAAAAAAAATTATGTAAGTTTTCTTTCTCCCCCCCCCCCTTTTTTTTGCTATCTCCCCTTACACACACAAAGAGAGAGAGAGACAAATTGTTTAGTTGTAGCTTCTTCTTAAGAGCAGGAGAGAGGCATACGTATTCTATGTTCTATGTTCCATGTGTCCTTCAGCTTTTATGGCCTAGTGCCATTTCCATGCATTGTTTTCTTTATTGCTCTGGCTTTTACCCTCCGTGAAAGCTCCCCCCTCTCTGCCCTGGTCTGGGCCCCCCCCCCATCTACCAACAGCTGTGCTGACGCTGAGTTAGACAGGCTAGAATCTGGGGACAAATGGAAACAGCTGAGAAGCCATCCCGCTGGGAAGCATTTTACTCTTTGGCCAAAATGGCTCCAGCTCTGAAATTCAAGGGGGTAGCCCCCCTCATCCTCCCCCCCCCAATCCTTTACAAAGAAATGTTTTAAAGGAGTTTCTGCGTGCAGAACTGATGACCTATAATTGAATGTTGTAAACATTTTTCCATAAATCCCAGATGGGTTCCTTCGGAGCTCCAAGACAGGTGGTAACCTATTGGAAGCTTGGTGGGTTGCCCCAGAACTCTCCATTTTGTTCTATGCAATAGAAAAGAAAAACGATGAAAGAATTAGTAAGTATTTAAAAAGCAAGATGGGAAGAAAATTGACTCATTTGAGCTGAGGTGCTGGAGAAGGCTCCTGCATATTCCTTGGACAATAGAGGTGACCAACAAGCAAGTGCTGGAGCACATAACACCAGACATGTCACTGGAAGGCAAAATTACAAAACTGTGTCTCATTTATTTTGGTCATGTCATGCGGGGGAATTCACTGGAGAAAGCAATGATGTTCGGAAGAGAGAGCGGTCAAAGGAAACCAAAGGCTGCCAAAGATCACGGTGGCTGGACACCATGAAAGCCGACACCAGCCAGAGCATAGAAGAACTCAAAGAAGCAGTGCGAGATCAGAAGAGAGGGACACAACTGAATGGATAACATCATCATCATCATCATCCCCCCAGAGAAGGAAATATTAAAAGGGCAGAAAAATATATTTCCTCAAAGGATCTTAAAGAGGCAGAAAAGCATGCCCAGTTTTTCTGTCTCCCTCCCCCAAGCAGAAACCAGCTCTATAGAAATGCAGATGTAAACCATCAGGAAGGTCGAAGCTAGAAGCTTAGGAAGACAAAGACTCCTAAAATCTACATACCCCACCCAAACTCTAAGACAGGACATAATAGGATTAACACGCAGATACCAAAGGGCACACTCAAGACTCAGGTCAAAGTTCATGCCACAGGAACAACTCCAAACAAAAGGCTCCAGAGGGTATAAAAACCCACTCCCTACATGTGCTCTCTTTTCTGCCAGGGCCATCTTTCTGTCTGGCTCTCCTCTTCAATAAACTGCAACCTTCTTCCTAAGACAGTCGCCATGTTTATTCCCAGCTTGGACTGAACCACGATGAAGACTTTTCTTTTAACAGTATCATTAAGTCAACGTGATTTTAATTCCAGAAGAAGGCAATGTTAAGTTAGATCCACATCTTTGCCAGGAAAAGAACACAAAGACATCCAAATAATCACCAGGGCTTGAACTTGGCTTTTTGGAGGGTTCAAATTTAAGTAAAGGCTCTGCGTTGCTGAGATCAGATCCTGGTGATTATCCCGACATCTGCAAGGCCATAGGAGGCCTTCCTTGCCTCAAAAGTTAAATTGTTCTATAGGAGGAGAGTCCTGTGGAGAATGTCTGCCATCGGCCCCCTTCGCACCCCACCTCTGACGACACGGGGACCCTGAGCAGGGGTTTCTCTGCCTGTTTCGGTCCAGCAGCCCTATTTGATTAGGGAAAATGGGATTTTTAGATTCCCAGGCTCAAACAATGGAGGCCTTTAAAGTAGCATTGTGACCACACCCTGAACTTCACTCAGAAATATACTGGTAGCCTATTAAATTTACTTTAACATAAATGAAAGACAGGTAGTCCTCAATTTATGACTGGTCACTTGACAACTGTTTGAAGTTATGATGGACCCACACAAAGCTACGCAGAACATGATTTCAAAGTTACAATGGTTTCAACTTCCCCTTCCTGGTCACATGACTGGGGATTTATGATGCTTTTTTTGCCAGTTTCTGGCATTTACTATTGGTTTCCAGCAAAAAACACCCGAATCCAAATGGATTTGCTTAACGACCATGGCATTCTCTTGCATTGCAAAAAATGTCAAAAAATTGGATCTAATCGTATAATATCTTGACTTATGACTGCAATGATTTACAACTGCAGCTCTGGGCTCAATTATAGTTGTTAAGTCAAAAATTATCTATACCTTTTTTGTTCTTCCTCTAACTTTCCCCCCCCCCCAGGTCTGCCTGCTTTTTGGAGGTCCCTGGGAATCTATCCTAAGATAGTTTGCTCATAGGTATCCTAGATGCCCTTTTCTTCACATTTTATAGTCTCAACCAGTGAGAAGGTAAGAACAAGGCATGACTAGCCTTGTTAAGACAAGATGATTAGGGCACTGGAGACTAAGATGTATGAAGAATGGTTGCAGGAATTGGGTTTGCCTAGTCTAGTGAAAAGGACCAGGGGTGTCATGATAGCAGTGATCCAATATCTCAGGGGCTGCCACAACGAAGAGGGAGTCAAGCTATTCTCCAAAGCACCTGAAGGCTGGACAAGAAGCAACAGATGGAAACTAATCAAGGAGAGAAGCAACCTGGAACTAAGGAGAAATTTCCTGGCAGTGAGAACAATTAACCAGTGGAACAACCTGCCTCCAGAAGTTGTGAATGCTCCATCACTAGTGGCTTTTAAGAAGAGATTGGACAGCCATTGGTCTGAAACAGTATAGGGTGGACAAGAAGACCCCCGAGGTCCCTTCCGACTCTGTTATTCTATGTTTTAGTAACCACAGCTTTTCCGAGAAAAGAGGAATATGATGTTTGGAGTTGATGTTCCATTTCAGCAGAGATGAGCTAATTGTTGCTCACTTCTTTGGGATCTCAGTAATCTCTTCCTATTTCACTCTCTCCTCTGAAGACCAGGCTCTCTCGATGCTTCCATTCTGCAGCAAACCCCACTGATGGGGCCTATGGTTATGGTAGAAGCCCAAATGCCACAGCATGTATTCATGGCAATAGCATTGTCCCGGGGTCATGTGATCACCATTTGTGACCTTCACCACCTAGCTTTTGACAAGCAAAGTCAAGGGGGGGGGAGGCCAGATTCACTTAACAACTGCACGGTTCACTTAACAACTGTAGTGATTGACTTAGCAACTGAGGCAAAAAATGGTCATAAAATGGATCGAAACTCATTTAACAACTGTCTTGCTTAGCAGTGGAAATTTTGGGCTCAGTTGTGGTTGCCAGTTGAAGACTACCGGTACACTTGTGGAGAGCTTAGAGAGTTTCCTGTCATTCAAAGAGATTCTTAGTGAACTCGTTATAAGCAAGGATAGAATATCCCTCATAAAGTTCAAAAATTCTCTATTTACCCCAGCTAAGCATTAAAAGGGAGTGGGATGGCTCAGCGGTTGAAGAGGCTGAACCTGCCAGCTGGAAAATTGGCACTTGGGTTCGAGACCCATCTCCTGTCCACCTAGCACAGGGGTAGGCAACCTTGGCTCTTTTATGACTCGTGGACTTCAACTCCCAGAATTCCTGAGCCAGCATGGCTCAGCTTGGCAACCTCTCCCTTTCCCCTCAGCATGGCTGACTCAGGAATTCTGGGAGTTGAAGTCCACGAGTCATAAAAGAGCCAAGGTTGCCTAACCCTGACCTAGCAGTTCAAAAGCATGCAAATGCAAGTAGGTCAATAGGTACCACTTTGGAGGGGAGGTAACAGCGCTCTGTGCACCTCGGCATATAGTCACGCTGGCCACGTGACCACAGAAAATGTCTTCAGAGAGCGCTGGCTTCCTTGGCTAGGAAGCGGAGATCAGCACCGCCCCCTTTAGTGGTGGACATGAGTGGACAGGGGAAACCTTTATATTTAAGCATTAAAAATATGTTCCTGAACTCAGTGTAGCTCTTGCTCCCTCAGTCATTAAGTTCAGCAGAGCCGTGTAACTTCTACCAAAAGTTTGTGTAGGCTGGGTTTGCACAACCGACTTAACTGAATGCTGAATTAACCCGTTTTCTATGCTTACCACAGCACCCTATCCTGGTGCTGTTGTACATGGGCTGCAAAATTCCAGGTGATCACTAGATGGCAGCAGCAGAGAGTTGGAGTTTTCTGTCTGACTTTGCTCCTACCTAGCAGCAGCCATTACAGTGCAGCCCTATTACACACAACCAAATGGAATGAGGTCATGTAAGATGCTAAGCAACCATATACAAAACCCAACAACACATAGCTAAAATTAAAACTATCCAATTTTAGCATATAATATGAATGAAGCTGTTGGCTCTTAAACTTGCAGGTTTTGTGTGAATGCACAGGGCGGAATATATCACTTTCTAAAGACCTTCTCTCACTAATGACCTGCGGTCTCTTCTAGCTTCATCCAACTATTATGATGGAAAACCAACAATCATCATAACAGGTTACCAATTCTTCTTCTTGTGCCATATCCGTTATCAGACGTTGGCGATCATGTTGGCGATCCTGTTTTTATCAGCAGCCGCACGAAAAAGTGCTGCTTTGTCCAAACCAGTCCCTTAGATTTTGAAGCCATGATGTTCTTCTTCTGCCTGGACCTCGTTTGCCTTCAATCTTTCCCTGGAGGATTAAATGGAGTGTGCCGTATTTTTCTGGGTGTCGCATCACATGTCCGAAATATTCTAACTTTCGTTTTTTAATTGTTTTGATGATTTCCCTTGGCTTTCCGGCTTATCACCTCATTTCTGATTTTGTCAACCCAGCTTATACGTAACAGCCGCCTGTAAATCCACATTTCAAATGCTTCTAGTCTCTTCAGGTGGCCCGTCTGTCAAGAGACCAACTCTCTACTCCATAGAGCAGGATAGAAAAAATATAGCATCTGACAAGCCTGATTTTCAGTCTTAGGCTTATGTCGTGACTGCAGAAGACCTTTCTCATTTTGAAGAATGCTGTTCGAGCTTTCTCTGTCCTTGTCTTTACTTCAGCGGTCATGTCCCAGCTTTCATGTCAATTAGAACCGAGGTGCATGATCCTTTCAACTTTTTCTAGTGGTGTTCCTTCTGAATTTACTGGTGGTAAGTTAACGGGTTGTTTGCTGACGACCATGATCTTGGTTTTTGAGGTGTTAAGCTTCAAGCCGTATTTGCCAGATGTTTCTGTGACTCTGTTGATGAGGAGCTGAAGGTCTTCATGCGTACTGGCAAGCAGAAGTGTATCGTCAGCATATCTTAAGTTGTTGATCCGAACACCGTTTACTTTGATGCCAGCATCGATGTTCTCCAGTGCCTTGTTGAAGATTGAGGTTGAAATTTGGTGAGCTTGGCGGTTTTCTTGCAGACGTTTCAATACCAGAATAGATAACGTCATCCGTCCTAGAAGGGAATGGGGTTTGCTTTTGGCTCCTTGAATACTTGTTACCTAGTTTGGTAATGAAATGGGTTACCTCTCACCCAGGTGATGCTTGGAGTCACAAGTGAAGAAATGGAGTAAACCCTGGCTAGCAACCTTTGACCTACGGACTGCATACAGAGCCAAAGTCCTTTGTGGCTTCCTAACTGTTACGACTGGCATTTTTGAAACCTAAAACCTGAAGTCAAGGCTTTAAACTAGGCTTAGCAGTGATTCAAAAAAGAAAAGCAACCCATGTCCCACAAATTGGGAGGAACAAGCAAACACCCCAAGCATTTGGGTCTGTAACAGGGGCCTTCAAACTTGGCCCTTTTATGACTTGCGGACCAACTCCCAGAATTCCTGAGCCAGCCATGCTGAGGGGAAAGGGAGAGGTTTCCAAGCTGAGCCATGCCGGCTCAGGAATTCTGGGAGCTGAAGTCCACGAGTCATAAAAGAGCCAAGGTTGCCTACCTCTGGCCTAGGCCTAGGCCGCTTTATGACTCGTGGACTTCAACTCCCAGAATTCCTCAGCCAGCCATGCTGAGGGGAAAGGGAGAGGTTTCCAAGCTGAGCCATGCTGGCTGAGGAATTCTGGGAGTTGAAGTCCACGAGTCATAAAAGGGCCACGTTTGAAGACCCCTGGTCTATAACATGGCTGGGCCCACTTTGCGTCTCCGTACGGGCCAGTTCCTCAAATGATAAAGGGCCTCGTGGCCTCCCAAAATTGTCCTCTCTAGACTAAGCCCAAGGTTGACCCTAGATTATTACATGAAACACAAGAGCTGGGTTCGTTCAGCTCACCAAGACAACCAACCAAGCATGCTCTTCCCCACTCCTCTCCATTTCTTTGTAATGATTCCTTAATTAAAAGGCAGAAGCTCTGGTGAGCTCTCTTCATCAGATGCGGTCTCTTCCTAATGCTTTTTTTTGTTCCCATTGAAGCTGGCACTACTGTGAAAATATGGTGACACATAGCTTTTTTTTCTAGGGACACTTTAATAAAATAGGTGCAATAACCATTACTTTGGCTTACTTAGGTGACTGCTTTCCCCTCCCTGCCCACCCCCCCAAATCAAAGAGACCAAAGAAAGTGTACATAGGGAAGAAGAAGAACAGACTGCTCCACTAAGATTAGTGCAAATTATTTGACCATCTGGTTGGTTTTGAGATGAGGTCACCTTCCGTCAACACCAACCCCTTACAGTCCTGTAAATTTGCTGAATGCCATGCCTCTATTTGCATATCAGTTCTATGGGTTCCTTGCACCTAGGATTCCCTATTTGGAGAAACAGTTAAGGTTGCTCATGAATTTGGGTGATCTTGTGGGAGAACAGGGGCCTGTGACAGGATGGAGATATGGGACGAGAGGTCCCAGCATTTAAGAGTTTTTCAACACGGCCAAAAAACACATAAAGGCCATCTCAGTTGTGGTGATCCATCACAAGAAAATCCATAAAAGCAAGAATATGCAAAAAAAAAAAGTTCAAAATGTAGACCCGAATTTACTACCTTGAGAGCAGTACCTTGAGTTGAATTGAACTCCAGACTTTTGGCGTGCAACACTTGGCCTAATTTTTTAGATGCCCCTGGACTGGAGGAAGAAAAATACCCACTTGCCACCTAGGTCACCCCCTTTCACAGGCAAAAGCCTTCCCCAACCAGCCATCAACGTTATAAAAGATGCCTAAAAAGCCTTTCATTTTATAGCGACAGAAGTGTGTCTCTCTGGGAAGCCAACCAGGGAGCAAAATCCCCTCAGGATAAGGACATCTCCCTAAATCACAACGCTACGCCAGACCCCCCCCCCCCATAAAATTTCATACCTAAGAAGATCTGAACATCTAAAATGTTCCTCACAACCAAAGCCCATTTTGGATTTCCACACCTCCTCCGGACAGGAACATCTTAATTTACACATCTAAACATGCCTCACATCAAAGTCCATTACCTCATGATCTAACACAAGTCCTTCTAAGCCTTAGCTTTCTAACCTTGAAGATATCTTTCGATTGCTGTACTTCAGGTTCTGCTTTTGGAATGAACTCTTGTCTCTCCTTCTAGCGACTTACCCTGCCGATGAATGCCTTACCTCTACGAAGAATGGTTGCAAGAATTGGGTATGTCTAGTCCGGTGAAAAGAAGGACTAGGGGAGACATGATAGCAGTCTTCCAATATCTGAGGAGCTCCTACAAAGACGAGGGGGTTCAAACTATATTTTCCAAAGCACCAAAAGGCAAGATGAGAAACAATGATGGAAGCTAAGAGAGAAGCAACCTAGAACTAAGGAAAAATTTCCTGAGAGTGAGAGCAATTAACTAGTGGAACAGAAGTTGCCTCCAGACGTTGTGGGTGCTCCATCACTGGAGGCTTTTATGAAGAGACTGGACAATCATTTATCTGAAATGGTATAGGGTCTCCTGCTTGAGCAGGGGGTTGGACTAGAAGACCCCCAAGGTGCCTTCCAACTCTTATTATTCTATGTTCTATCTGTTCTATGGAAAACCCAGCTAGATGCAGATCCAGTATTTTCTTCCAACACCCCCATCCCCTAATTTCTGCCACCTCATGAATTCTTTTGAAGCCCTCAAGAGCTTGCATACCCTTTTTATTTGCCATTCTGGCTGCTCTTAAGATAGGCTTAGTCCAGCTGTGGATTCAGCCCGAGGAGATGACAAGGTGTTAGAGATGGCTTTAGAAACAGATGGGACCAATTCACCCGCATGTGATAATCTTAGCCGGGAGAGTAGGAAATTGCGTTCAGGCTTTGTTGATATACTCATCGCTCTTGATAAGAAGAAAAGGGTTTACTGATGCTGACAGTTGGGATTCAACCAACGGAGGGTGGTAAAGGCATGGACGAGGGGCCAAACTTTCATCTTTGATCTCTGCAACTGATGTAGGATTTAGAATGCTTAAATAGGGCTATGGAGCATAAGGCTGCCAGTGGATATTAGTTGCCGGGCAAAATGGACTATCCATGAATAGAAACAACAATGAATCCTGAGTGCTACAGAAGAGGAAAGAGCAGTTCCTCTCACACCTTGCTTAGAACAGAATAAAACAAAAGAGTTGGAAGGGACCTTGTAGGTCATCTAATCCAACCCCCTGCCAAGCAGGAGACCCTACACCAGAGGTCCCCAACCTTTTGGGCACTAGGAACAGTTATGTGGAGAGAGGTTTTTCCGCGGACCGGAGGGGGCGTGGTTTTGTGTGCTGCCTGCATCCTGCAGATTGGGCTTTGCTTGTTTGTGTGGCCCGGTTGCTGGCATGCCGCGGCCCGGTACCAGACCATGGACCGGGGGTTGGGGACCCCTGCCCTACACCATTTCTGACAGATGGAGACCAAAACTGGATGCAGTATTCTAGGTGTGGTCTTGCCTGAGGTTTTGGCTAGTCTCTGCTGAAAGCAGAATGCGGGATTAGCTGGCCTGTGGGGGTTTGTTGGGTATAAATAACCTTAACTATTGAGCATTTTTCTTCAAGGATGCGTCCACATTGAAATGTTCAGTTTGGGTCTGCCATTCCAAACTTGTGGATAAGGAATGGGGTGCTTATGGAAATAAGGTCTCTTTGGATAGAGATATATATGGAAATATAATGAAATAGGTCCCATTGGATAGAGAGCTGCTACATGGGGAACATGGGAATGCTCCCCTTCTTTCCAATAGGCTAGTTTTCTAAGTGAATGGAGTTCTCTTTGTTCTTTCTCCTGTGGAACCTCCAGCCCTTCACTCTGACATGGCACAGCTCAGGGAGAACATAGAATGTCAGAGTTAGGCTTTTTCCCCGCCATCTTGCTGCCCTGGCATCATGGTGCGCACGAATGTTCTGGCAGATGCTCTTAAAAGCATCAACAATGCAGAGAAACGTGGAAAGCGTCAAGTTCTCATCAGGCCGTGCTCCAAAGTAATTGTCCGGTTCTCAACTGTGATGATGAAACACGGCTACGTAGGTGAATTTGAGATCATTGATGACCACAGAGCTGGGAAAATTGTTGTGAATCTCACAGGCAGGCTTAACAAGTGCGGTGTGATCAGTCCCAGATTCGATGTCCAGCTGAAAGACTTGGGAAAATGGCAGAACAACCTGCTGCCTTCACGTCAGTTCGGGTACATTGTCCTGACCACGTCAGCTGGCATCATGGATCACGAGGAAGCGAGGCGAAAGCACACAGGAGGGAGAATCCTGGCTTTCTTTTTCTAAACTTGTAAAAAAAAGCAGACAAATTAATAAATTGTTCAAAAGGAAAAAAAAAAAGAATGTCAGAGTTAGAAGGGACCTGGAGGTCTTCTAGTCCAACCTCCTGCTCAAGCAGGAGACCTTATATCATTTTAGACAAATGGCTGTTCAGTCTCTTCTTAAAAGCCTCCAGTAATGGATCACCCATGACTTCTGGAGGCAAATCATTCCATTGGTTGATTGTTCTCACTCTCAGGAAATTTCTTAGTTCTAGGTTGGATCTCTCTTTGATTAGTTTCCATTTGTTGTTTCTTGTCCTGCCTTCTGGTGCTTTGGAGAATAAATTGACCCCCCTCTTCTTTGTTGCAGCCTTTCAAATATTGGAACACTGCTGTCATGTCACCCCTGGTCCTTCTTTTCATAGACATACCCAATTCCTGCAACTGTTCTTTGTATGTTTTAGTCTCCAGGCCCCTAATCATCTTTATTGCTCTTCTCTGCACTCTTTTTCAAAATGTCAACATCTTTTTTTATAACTTAGTGACCAAAAGTGGATGCAGCATTCCAGATATGGTCTTACTAAGGTTTTATAAAGCAGTACTAATACTTCACATGGTCTGGATTCTATCCCTCTGTTAATGCAGCCTAGGATTGCATTAGCTTTTTTTTGGGTTGCTGCCACACACTGCTGGCTCATATTTAAGCAATTGTCCACTAGGATTCCGAAATCCCTCTCACAGTTACTGCTGCTGAGCCAGGTTTCACCTTATCTGTACTTGTACTTTTAGTTCATCTTGCCTAAGTGTAAAACCTTGCTTTTCTCCACATTAAATTTCATTTTGCTGGATAGAGCCCAGTGTTCAAGTCCGTCGAGATCCATCTGCACCTTGAGACTGTCATCTAGGGTGCTGGCTCTCCCTGCCATCTTAGTTTCATCAGAGAATACAGGTTCTTTCTTGGACAGGGTGAGAGGAGGATAAAGACGCCAGAGAGTCCTGTGGATTCCTGTCTGCCCCCTCACCACCTTCCATGTCCTCAGCCTTCTCCTCCTTTGGTTGTGAAACTCAAACACGAGAACCATTTTAATGGAAGACTATTTGGAGCTAGGCTGGGCTCCCTGCCACTTTGACCTTTTGGACAAGCTAAATTTGTTCTTCTGCAAACAAATCACATTATTTATAGCTGCGATGACAGGCCTTCAGGGCAGCAGGGGCCTGTGGTCCAGTGGAAATGCACACCCCATCCAGCCCAGGAAAATGAGGGGCGTCGATTGGACCCAAAGGTAATGAACTATGATTGACAGTAATCCCAGCTAAAGAGGCCGGGATTAGCTGGCTGTCATTACAAGGGACCCTCTAACTCAAACCAGCTGCCATTCTGATTGATGGTGGGATTTGGAATTGCCCCCGCTTGGCACAGCAGGGCGCAAAGCATCAGCCGGGCATAAATAAACCTGCAAAGGTTATTCAACAGTTCTCGGCATCAGTGCCTCAAGAGGGTCCCGCTACTACGAACTGCAAATGCACCAGCTATTGTCACGTCACACCTTCCTGTTACGCTTGCGTACCATGTCCCTTACCCCCCTTCCCATCTTAAGGAAGCCAGTTGGAACAAAATGGCATCTAACTCAGATTCTTCTTGTAGATGGCACCAGGTTGCACAGATTGTGGGTTAGGGCATTATGGAACTGAGGGTGAAGGAAATGGCACCAGGTTGCACAGATTGTGGGTTAGGGCATTATGGAACTGAGGGTGAAGGAAATGGGTGAATTTAAGAGGTCCAATCCTGTTTCAGCCCATAATTTTGTGTGGAGTGCACCACAATGAGGCTAGGGCTGGGTCATCCTTCTCAGGGAGAAGGTATAACTTCACCAAACGTTGGCGCAAAGCCGCCCCCCCCAAAAGTATTTCCAAGAATTCTATTGTGTCTTGTTTTGAACAGACACAGCAAAGCTTGCCACAAATTCGCTCTCCAAAGCACCTGAAGGCAGAACAAGAAGCAATGGATGGAAACTAATCAAGGAGAGAACTAATCTAGAACTAAGGAGAATTTTCCTGATTTTGAGAACAGTTAACCAGTGGGATGGCTTCCCTCCAGAAGTTGTGGATGCTCCATCACTGGAGACTTTTAAGAAGAGACTGGACAGTCACTTGTCTGGAATGGTATAGGGTCTCCTGATTGATCAGGGGGTTGGACTAGAAGTCCTCCAAGGTCCCTCCCCACTCTGTTATTCTGTTAACCAAAATGGTTTTGGGACACTGAATGATCAGGATGAACTGGCTATGAGAATAACTTGATGCTTCACGGGGTGACCATGATTGGACACATCAAAGCAGAACCAATTGAAACCATCAGTCTTTGCAGGTCATTTCCCCACAATGACTTTGTGTAGTAGCCATTCCTTGTATTAGCACAAACGCCACCATAAGATTGGATATCCATGTCGCCAGTCCCAGTCCTGCCTCTGTCTGGCCGGTGTGGCATGCTAAATGATGGTCTCTTGGGGGTTTGCTGCTGTCCCCCTTCAGCACATCACAAGTCAGCAGGAAAAGTTGGGGACACAGCATCAAGTGGGATTGGCATCACTGTGCAGTTCCATCATTTGGAGATTCCACCACAACTTTTCTAGGATGGTTGATCTGCTCTTCGCCCAATTCCTCATTTGGACAACTCACAGATTAAAAATAATGTGAAAATAAAGTCTCATATGGGAAGATGGTTCCCAATGTTAATTATGCATCTACAGACATTTGTCAAGTAATTGAGAAGTAACTAATTATAATAATAAATATGATTTGGGGACTGGAGGCTAAACTATATGAAGAACGGTTACAGGAATTGGTTATGTCTAGTCTAATGAAAAACAGGATTAGGGGTGACATGATAGCAGTGTTCCAATATCTCAGGGGTTGCCACAAAGAACAGGGAGTCAAGCTATTCTCCAAAGCGCCTGAGGGCAGGACAAGAAGCAACAGATGGAAACTAATCAAGGAGAGAAGCAACCCAGGACAAAGGAGAAATTTCCTAACAGTGAGAACAATTAACCAGTGGAACGGCTTGCCTTCAGAAGTTGTGGATGCTCCGTCACTGGAAGCTTTTAAGAAGAGACTGGACAGCCATTTGTCTGAAATGGTATAGGGTTTCCTACTTGTGCAGGGGGTTGGACTAGAAGACCTCCAAGGTCCCTTCCAACTCTGTCATTGTGTTATTCTGCTAAAGTCATACACACACAGGAAGATAGTAGGGCAAGTAGAAGAAAGCAACTCTTCCTTTGATTGTGAAATTAATTACATCCTCTATAGTAGTGTAATTAGAAAGGGGTAGCTGCTCCCTTGCCACTTCTCTTTCCTCTACAAGGAAGAATGGAAGAGATTGAACACTGACCAATAAAGGGGAATTGGCAAATAGGTAACAAATTCATAGTTTAATATCCATAATTGTTTTCAGGACAGTGCAACAAGGAAAAAGCACAACAGCTGCATCTGAAGTGGGAGCCTCCCCTCTGCTCAAGCAGGAGGCCCCTAGCCCAGGGGTAGGCAACCTTGGCTCTTTTATGACTCGTGGACTTCAACTCTCAGAATTCCTGAGCCAGGATGGCTGTGGGGAAAGGGAGAGGTTTCCAAGCTGAGCCATGCTGGCTCAGGAATTCTGGGAGTTGAAGTCCACGAGTCATAAAAGAGCCAAGGTTGCCGACCCCTGCACTAGACCATTTCAGACAAATGGCTGTCCAGTCTCTTCTTAAAAGCCTCCAGTGATGGAGCAGCCACAACTTCTGAAGGCAAGCCGTTCCACTGGTTAATTGTTCTCACTGTTAGGAACTTTTTCCTTAGTTCTAGATGGGTTCTCTCCTTAGAGGGATCTCCAGTCGGCAGAAGATCCAGTAATGATCTGATGCTTATTAGGCTGGCAAATGGACCAACGGTGTCACTGTAAATGGAACAGATCCCTCATTGCCGCCTCCTCCTCCTCCTCTTCCCTTGAGTTGCTGCACCAATAAGATCTCAGTTAACATGGCCAGCTTGGATCTCGCTGTCCACCCCCTGCTGCATAATCCTCCCATGACATCCCCATAATTGCCATTTTATTCCGCTGCAATGTGACACCTCATAAGAAGACTTAGAGAAGGACTCTGGGGTCGGAGAAAGACTGTGGGTGGAGAATTCAGGGGCACTGCCATGTGTTAAGTTAAATTTGGAGTCCTTCTACAGACTTTAGTGGAGTTGCTGTGGATTTACACCACCGTCCGAGCAGGTGTCAACAGCCGTCCTGACTCCCAAGCCTTTAGGAAGCAGCGCTGGCATTTGAGTCTAACTGCTCATGCCCAAATGCATTTCCTGTTGCTTGCCAGGCTAGCACTATGTTTGTTTGTTTGTTTTCCTTCTCTCCTTCCTTCCTTCCTTCCTTCCTTCCTTCCTTCCTTCCTTCCTTCCTTCCTTCCTTCCTATCTTTCCCCGTTCCCTCCCCTCCCACAAATCTAGCGTATGCTACAAATGCACCCGTCAAACATCTGCTCTACTCTAGTAATGGGCAGGGGCAAAAGTTTAGGTCCTCTTTTGACTGTACAGTTAAAATTGCACAATATGCTAAGCCGGGGTTTCTACATCTGTGCTTCAAAAAGTTCAGAAAAAAACCACTAGATGGCAGCAAAGTGATACAGAAAGCTCACTCTTTGGTACCATCCTTTGGTCAAACAAAGTTTTGCAGCTTATTGCTGGTAGCCTTATGCTTAGCACACTTAACTCAGTTCGCCCTCCTGCCTTCTAATGATTAAGATGTGGTAGCCAGGCTCTTCCTGCTATAATGTCTTCCATTTCCATAAAAGTTTCCTTCCCTTCCTGACACTATCAGAAAAGCTCTTGGTTTCCCCCTGTATTTTTTCAGGGAATTTAAATGGATTGCTGCAGTTTTATGTTTTGATTTGTGATTATGATTTGACTATACTATGGCAGAAGTAGTGAAAAAAGTCCTTGGTCGTCATCATGTAAGGCTTTTTCCTGTTTGGAATGGAGGACCCCTCTGGAAAATGAGGAGGGGGCAGTTCTCGTCCCCCAAATTAATGGCTGCAAAAGGTTTAAACCACAGGGGAAATTGGCGTAACCTGTATATTTCCTTTTCTTGCTGGGACGCGGTGGAACATTCTGGGGACCAACTGTCCAAAAGCAGGATAAGAATGCCGGTTGTCCTGAAATCTGCAAATGGGAGGCTGAATTTGATGTCCTTTTAAGGCCAGCCGTGACTTCACAGTCAGTCAAGTAACAATGGGAAGGGGTTACTAGTGTAGCAACTAGCAGCCAATGGGGCTCCCCGAAGGCTGGAGAAAACCTGGGATTGTGACTTAGGATGTGATGTTCTGTGGTGCCAGGAAGGAGCAGGCAAGGTATGGAGCATCCCTGGTGGAAGATGCACTGCCCCTTAAAAAACCGCGTGCCGCCAGAGGTAGGTTGGGGTGGTGGAAGGAGGCGGCCCTGCAAGGCTGCTAGTGAGGCTGCTGTCTATATATGAGCCCTGGTGGCGCAGTGGTTAGAAGGCAGTACTGCAGGCTACTTCTGCTGACTGCTGACTGCCAGCAGTTTGGCAGTTCGAATCTCACCAGGCTCAAGGTTGACTCAGCCTTCCATCCTTCCGAGGTCAGTAAAATGGGGACCCAGATTGTTGGGGGCCACAGGCTGACTGTAAACCGCTTAGAGAGGGCTGTAAAGCACTGTGAGGCAGTATACAAGTCTAAGCGCTATTGCTGTATCACAGCTGCCAATTCTAGACCCAGTTTCTGAGTTTTTAACAACAATCCAAGACACATAATTTGTTTGTTCATTGATTTATAAAATTTATAGGTCACCTATCTTAACAGCAACCAAAGATGCAGTTTATTTATTTAAACATTTATAGGCCGCTCATCTTACCTCAAGGTCACTCTGGGCGGCTTATTAAATCCCATGCCTCACTTTTTCAGCAGTGGCAATAATATCATGGGAGAAATATTACGGATTGATTGCACTAGATTTTCTTGTTTGGCTTGACTCAAAGGACTCCTAAAAGAGCTTGCTAGAAAATCTGAATTTCTGCTTCCGTACAAAACAACGAGTGTCAACGCCCAGCAATCGAGAGACACAAGTGCCTCAAAAGTACTGATATTAAAACTGAGGACAGCTGAAAGACGCAGAGAACAGTCGTGGACACGGCTTGTACTAAAGACTGAACCAGGGACACGTGGAAGGGAGGCATAATTTGCATCATTAGCAACATGATCGCCAAGTGCAGGAAGTCAGGAGTTCAGGCAGTTCAAATGAATACAGGTGGTCCTCAACGTACGACCACAATGGATCCCAATATTTACGTTGCTAACAGAGACAATTGTTAAGTGAATTTTGCCCTATTTTAGGACCTTTCTTGACCAGTTGTTTAAGTGAATCACTGCAATTGTTAAGTTAATAACACGTTTGTTAAGTGAATCTGGCTTCCCCACTGATTCTGCTTGTCCGAAGCTTGCAAAACATGATCACATGACCCCAGGACACTGCAACCGTCATGAGTCAGTTGCCAAGCATCTGAATTTTGTTCACGTCACCACGGGGTCCGCTGCAATGGTTGTAAGTGTGAAAAACGGTCATACGTCACTTTTTTCAGTGCCGTTGTAACCTTGAACAGTCACTAAACAAACTGTTATAAGCCAAGGATTACCTGTACATTTTGCAGGGATCTAATCGGTCCCCATCCCATTATGAGATAAAGCAAAATTGCACCATGGAAGGAGGGAAGGAGATATGTTGTTGTTGTTCAGTCACTAAGTCCCCGTCCTCCACTGCCTCTTGAGGTCTGGCCAAAGCCCTGCCCACTGCATCAATGAGACTGTCTAACCATTTTGTCCTCCGCCATCCCTTTCTCCTTCCATCTTTCCCAACATCAGGGTCTTTTCTGAGGAGTCCTCACTTCTCATTTAGTAGCCAAAGTATTTGAGCTTCAGCTTCAGGATTCCTCCTTCCAAAGGACAGTCAGGGTTGATTTCCTTTAGGATTGACTGGTTTGATCTCCTTGCAGTCCAAGGGACTCTGAAGAGTCTTCTCCAAGTTCAGACTTCAGGTCAATTCATTACCAAGAGCTATGATCAATAATGTGGTGAAATCATGCTCTGGCAATGTCAATCATGAGCTTCCTACCTATCCATCCCATGAATCCTTATGCCGGACTCCCTCACCAGCTAAGTCCAGAGATGTTGGAAAGCATTCGGCATTCTGGGAATGTCTTGGGGTTCCCAACTGGGATCCTGACAATTCTTTTCCCAGGGTAATTTGAGACTAGGAAAGGCTACAACCCATAATTAACTTGCTTGTCCCATCCTGCCCTCCTTTCAGCTCCTTTTTGGTGTTATAGATTTTCAGTTCTTGTTTTGAAGGACTGCAATTGGGACGGTACATATTATTCTGTGGAATGCACCAGCAATTTCTATAAAAATATAGCTGCAATTTTATTTTCTTCATAGTTCCTAACATGCATATTGTTCCCCAGACTGCTTCATAACAGACCCATTTTTCCCTTCTTCAGCTAATTCATTGATAAGGTACAACTGTGAAGTTGGGCAAGCATATATTTTTTTTCAGCCGCTGGAAAAAATGCAGACCTATTCATAAAAGCTTTGGATTAGACACCCCCTGGTTTCATCTCTCATGAATTTTCCTTAATAATACTAATTGCTAATTCTGTGGTCACGCATCTCATTGTAGCAACCCCAGGCAGTTAATAGCATAAAAAGAGAGAATGTGGAAGACATTAAAACCACAAGACATGTAAGTTGTGAGACAGGGGTCCCCAACCTGTGGGCCATGGCCTGATACCGGTCCACGGCCTGTTGGGCACTGGGACGTGGGAATGGCTGGCGAGTGCATGCACGTATGCAGGCACCCTCCTCACTCGCGCTAATGCTGCTGTGCGGGCGCTAGCGGCCCTGTTTGTGCATGCACGGAGGCGCTAGCATCACCGCTGTGCGCTTCCCTGCTCCTCCCTTTCCCTCCAGGCTGCCAACCTGGAAAGGTTGGGGAGCTGTGCAGTAAGACAGTCAAGATAAATTTGATGGTACAGGTATTCCTTGACTTACAACAGTTCGTTTAATGATCCTTCAAAGTTACAACGGCACTGAAAAATGTGACTTATAATCATTTTTCAAAGTTGTGACCTTTGCAGCATCCCCAGGGTCATGTGATCAAAATTCAGATGCTTGGAAACTGGTTCATATTTATGACCTTTGCTGTGTCCCAGGGTCACATGATCCCCTTTCGAGACCTTCTGACAAGCAAAGTCAATGGGGAAGCCAGATTCACTCTTAACAACCGGGTTACTAACTTATCAACTGCAATGATTCACTTAACAACTTTTACGACAAGATAGGTCATAAAATGGGGCAAAACTCACTTAACAGATGTCTCACTTAGCAACAGAAATTATGGTCTCAATTGTGGTCGTAAGTCGAGGACTACCTGTACATATTTTAAAAATCCAATGAATTGGTACATAAGAACAGCCGCAGGTTTAAAATAATACTTTTCTCTTTCTTGCCTGCCATTTGAATAGTTCTGCCATTTGTGCTTCCTTCCAGAGACGACTGTTTTAAATATGGCCATTGTCCCTCTACTTTTCCTGGCTGCCCTAGCATTAGTCCATCACCCCCTGTTGGTCAATGACATCACAGATTTGGCCACACTGAATCGTCTCCAGGAGCATGAGAAGCGGCTGACTACGGAAATGGGGCGTCTCCAGGTGGAAATGGACCAAAAGAACTGGAACTGGGATCTCAAACAGAACCGGGAGCAATGGATCACAGATGACCTAGAAGCAGGGGATGGAACCTGGGATGGGTGGCCTTATGTAGGGCTAGTTATCCTCATCCTCTTTGGATGCTGCAGACGCACCGTTGAGAAGGAGCCCAATGATGACTCTAGCACAGACAGCTCCAGCACCACCACCAACGGAGAGGATTTTGAAGACACTGACCAGGAACCTGAAGATTATCAATCCAAGCAAACATTGCTGGAGGCTTTTTATGAGCAGCATATCGAGACAGGAACTGGTGACATGCCCAGCTTGTGTGATTTTGTGGAGATGTTAGTGAATGATTTGATTGAAGAGAGTCGGATTCAAAATCTACTTCTGCTGGAGAACTGCATCGGGGTGGGCAGCGCCTTTGAAGGATGGTCCACGGAGGTTTCAAAAACGTTCTGTATCCTTGTGCCTATATTGCCACCCAAGGGCCATTCCTTTCACATTGAAACCAGTGACTCTGAGGGTGCTCCAGGTAAGCATGGCCACATCCTGGTAGAGGCAGAGTGCCTGTGTAAGAGGGAGAGGCTGCTGGGGGACGTGGTATGCTCCCTTCATCATCCGGAACGAGAACTGAGCCGAGAAGAGCAAAGCAAGTCCCTGATGCATGTTCTTTGCACCAGTTCCCATTTGGATGGGGAGAAAACCACCCAGTGGTTCCAAGCTCTGGTAAACAAGGTCTGGGACGCCCTTGGTCAGAAGTACAATTTAAGTCTCACAATCCAGAATTCCAACAAAACCTGCCGGCTGAAGTTAGAACTCCAATCCAGGAAGGAGATCTTTATTGACATCTTGCTCGGAGTGCAGCAAGGAGACTCTCTGATCTTCCTGACCACCCGAGATGACCAAAAAGACAATCTAAATGGTATGGTTTGGCATAGAAGTTTTGCTGTTCAGGAGCTGCTCTTTTTCAAATGGGTGAGCCAGCGAGCTCCCAAGGACAGCTGCCACTTGAAATGTCTCCAGATCCTCATCTTTTTCAGAGAGTCTAGTATCCCAGGTAAGAAGAACCCGGTGCTCACAAACTATCACTACAAGACTTGTTTAATGCATCTCTTGCTTTTCCGGCCTCTGTCCTACTGGGAACCAGAGCAAATCGCACAAAGACTTCAGGACCTCCTCTTGCGTATGAATACTGCCTTGGAAGAAAAATATCTTGAACACTTCCTCATAGGGAACATCTCCTTGCCTATTCAAATTCCTTTGCCCAAGAGCCTCAGAAGTGCGGTCCCCTTCAACCTTTTTGAGTACTTGGCCCAAGACCCACGCCTTCATGCCGAGGCAATAAATGAGTTTGTGCAGGTTGTAGAGCAGGTGAGGACGCTCTGGTTAGCACCTGAAGAATAGCAACACTCAACCCCGTTTGAAAGGCCAGCTTCCGTTGGCTCTTCCCTGAAGGACCTGTCCTTAACATTAGAGCCAAAAAGGTGAGGGGCATTGTCTCCAGCAGTGAAGCAAAGCTGGATTAGATGTCTCACATCATTGATGATCCTGGAATGGTATTTGGGCAGGCTTCAAAATGATCTGGGCAAAGGCCAGGAATCTGGGCAAAGAGCCCTTCAAGTAGGAATAGCTTCCTCGTGCCAGCTATTCAATATTTTTCTACATTTTAATTCCAGACAAATTTGCTCTATTAGACTTGAAATAAAGATTCCAACAAACTCTGTTCTTAAGCTTCTTATAGCATCCTTCCTGGGCTAATAAAATCAGAGTCTCCTGCCAGTTTTCAACTTTTCCAAACCCAAGTTGGGAATGTTCTGTGCCTCAGATGTGAAGGCTGAGGTGCCAGAGATGGGAACTAGTTGGTTCCTAGTTTCTACAGATAGTCCTCGACTTACCACAACTGAGCCCAAAATTTCTATTGCTAAGCAAGACAGTTGTTAAGTGAATTTTGCCCCCATTTTACAACCCCTTTTGCCATAATTGTTAAGCGAATCACTGCAGTTGTTAAATCAGCAACACAGTTGTTAATATGGCTTCCAGGTTGGCTTTGCTTGTAAGAAGTTCACAAAAGATGGTCACGTGACCCTGGGACACTGCAACCATCATAAATATGAGACAGTTGCCAAGTGCGAGAATTTTGATCACGTAACATGTGGATGGATGCTGCACTGGCCGTAAGTGTGAAAAATAGTCATGTCACTTTTGGCATGCCATTGTAACTTTGAGTGGTCACTAAAACAAATGGTTCTGAAGTCAAGCACTATCTGTACATCTTCTCTCTGTGCTACAAATGAATCTATAAGTATAACCATGATTTGTTAGAATTGTAAGAATTGGCAATGGCTGCTGATGCCATCAAATCCAAACTCTGCTCAGTAAAACAATCTCTTTGAGCCGTCACAGCCAGTTTTCTTGGAAGGGTTTTGCCTCTTTTTTGCCCAAGGTGCCTTTTCAGTTCCCAAATCTGGGTCAAATCTGATGAGAGACTCATGGTAGTTTTTCTACTCAGCAATGGAGTCTGGATTAAAGCATTCTTGTTGACGCCAGCTCTCAAGCCTTTACTTGGAATTCAGAGGATTGCTCACTCCCTTTTTGGATCACTGGCTCCGTCAAACTGCACTTAGGACGCTTCTTCTAGTGGTCAAATAAAATTCGCCATTCTTTAATTAAGAATGCAGGTAGTCCGCAGTTAACAACCATAACTGGGATTGGGAACTCCATTGCTAAGCAACGTGAAGTGAGAAATCGTGTGACAATGCTAACTTACAGTTGCAGTTTCTGTCGGCGGTTTTTAAGCAAATTGCACCCAGTTGCTAAGCGTGGTCTCAATGGACTGTGACTTGCTATTTTGTGCCCCCTCCCCATTGACTTTGCTTGTGAGAAGCTGTCAGGGAAAGTTGCAAATAGCAATCATGTGACCGTGGGGATGCTGTGCGACAGCTGCAACTTTGAGGATCGGTTAGAAATCTCCTCGTTCAACACCATTGTATCTTCAAACTGCCAGTGAATGAATGGTTGCTAAACGAAGGTTGCTTGTATTATACCAGTGATGGCGAACCTATGGCACGCGTGCCAGAGGCGGCACTCAGAGCCCTCTCTGTGGGCACACCGGCCGCCGCCGCCAGCTCGCGCAGGTCCATTAGGCCACTGCTGGTGCCCGGAGCGGCAGCCCCACCCAGCACAAAGGAGGCGAAGCAGCTGGCTAGCAAGCTGGAGTAGAGGTGGTAGAGCAGTGATGGCGAACCTTTTAGAGACCGAGTGCCCAAAATGCAACCCAAAACCCACTTATGCATCGTCGAGTGCCGGGTGGGCGTGGCCCATTGGGTGGGCGTGGCTGCGGTGGTAACGGCAGACAGGGTGGGACTAAAAAGTTCAATCAATCAATTCCAACTTTGCAAGATCTTTTTTTCCCCGCAAGAAGTTGAAATTGACTGATTGAACCTTTTTTTTTTTTTTGCACACGGCGGCGGAGGCCTAAAGCGAAAAGGTTTTATAAAACCCAGCTGAAGGCCTAGGACTGGGGCGACGGCGCGCGTGCCCACAGAGAGGGCTCTGAGTGCCGCCTCTGGCACCCGTGCCATAGGTTCGCCACCACTGTGGTAGAGCGTGCCCCCATGTGTTTGCTGGCCTCTGTGTGCGGGGGCTGATGGTGTCAGGCAGCAGCCGCCCCTGCCTCGCCTTGCCCCGCAGCAATGGCACCTACCCCCTGCCTCACCCTGCAGGACAAGTCTCCTGCCCACCGCCCCACCCACCAGAGACCCCCTGGATCTCCCCCAATCTTGCCCAGCCCTCACAGGCGTCCCCCCCGAGCAATATCAAGGTGGCCACGCCCACCCCAGCCATGCCCACTCAGTCTGCCGTGACTACCGCAGCCACGCCCACCCAGTGGGCCACCCGCCCCCACCCCCGAGGGCACCACAATGCTGATGCGGCCCTGGCACTTTGCGATAAATAAGTGGATTTGGGTTGCAGTTTGGGCACTTGGTCTCTAAAAGGTTCACCATCACTGTATTATACATTCTGGGATAGGGACATACAGGGTTCAATGTAACAAGCAGGTTGTATGTTTTTTTTTTATGGCAATACCTGACTGTAAAGCCCAACAGTACTGGGAAAACCCAAAGGTGCTTTTCCAAAAGGAACTGGACTTTGTTTTTCCTTGAGGACGTTTCATTTCTCATCCAAGAACTGAAGAAGCTTCTTGGATGAGAAGCGAAATGTCTTCAAACAAAAACAAAGAAAGTCCAGTTGCCTCTTGAAAAAGCACCTTTGGGACAACCATGACCTGGATGACTGAGAATCTCCATAGACAGTACTGGAAAAAGATTCAGTGCGGAATGCAACATGTTCTGAAAGTCGTTAATTCTATTCCAAATGAGATATTTTACCATATATCTCTTAATCTTAAAACATCCTTAATCCAACCTAGAACTAAACAGAAATTTCCTGACAGTTGGAACAATTAACCAGTGGAATGGCTTCCCTCCAGAAGTTGTGGGTGCTCCATCACTGGAGGCTTTTAAGAAGAGATTGGACAGCCATTTGTCTGAAATGGTCTCCTGCTTGAGGAGGGGATTGGACTAGATCTCCAAGTTATTCCACATTCTATTATATTCTTCAAGACACTGCACTTCCTCATAGTTATATATTATATTATATATTAATGGCTGTCAGAATTCCCTTTTCTTGGAAAGAAATCTTTGATTGTTAACTTCCCATTATCTGAAGCATAACAAGCCAGATTACAAAGAAAAAAGAACAAATGTAAATGATTCTCTTTTTTGCCTACAAAACCATGTGCAGTTTTTCCTACAAAGCCCTAAGATTTCCCCTTTATTTTATTTTTTTTAAAAAAAAAACCTTCCGAGTATGCAAGTTATAGGCTGCTCCTGGCAAATAAAGCAGTCACTCTTTTTCAAATACAGGTAGTCCTCGACTTACAACCCACAACTGAGCCCAAAATTTCCGTTGCTAAGCAAGACAGTTAAGTGAGTTTTGCCCCATTTTACAACTGTTCCTGCCACAGTTCTTAAGTGAATGACTGGGCTGCTTTGGCTGGCCATGCTTGTAGCTGAGGGACTCACCTGCCACCCCCAGGGTCCTGAAGGGACACTGTGCAAGAGGAGCCTGGATGCTTAGGGAAGGTGGCCTTGGAGACGCGCTACCGCCTGGGAGTGTTGATCGGGAGCGGTGGGTTCGGCACGGTCTACGTGGGGATGCGGCTCAGCGACTCCCTCCCAGTGGCTGTTAAACATGTTGCCAAGGATCAAATCTTGCAGTTCCACCATATGAACGGCACCCTCATCCCTCTGGAAGTCCATCTGCTGAAGAAAGTATTGCCCCCAAGTTGCCGAGGTGTTGTCCGTTTTCTGGATTGGTTTGAGCAGCCTGACTCGTACTTCATTGTTATGGAGCGACCCCTTGTTTCTCAGGACCTGTTTGACGTTATCACAGATCAGGGGCCACTCCCAGAAAATGTGGCTGCTGGTTACTTCCAGCAAGTGGTGGAGGCAGTGCACCATTGCCATGTGTGTTGCATCGAGACATAAAAGACGAAAACATCTTGGTAGACCTTCTGCACGGTGACTTAAAGCTCATAGACTTTGGCTCAGGTACATTGCTACGGGATACTCTATACAGATTTTGATGGCACAGAGGTATACAGCCCCTGAGTGGATAAAATACCACCACTATCATGGTGTGCCTGCCACAGTGTGGTCCCTGGGTGTGCTGCTAGATGATATGGTATGTGGGGACATCCCTTTTGAAGTGATGAGGAGATCCTGCTTGGGGAACTCCACTATCACTGTAGGATATCCTCAGATTGCCGCCACTTGATTGAATGGTGCCTCTCGTTAACACCAGAGAAGCGACCTTCCTTGGAGCAGATCCTGGCTCATCCCTGGATCCTCACCTTCTTGGAGCCAAGCGGGCGGCTGTTAAGTGAATCTGGCTTCCCCTTTGACTTTGCTTGTCGGAAGGTCGCAAAAGGGGGTCACACTGCGACCGTCATAAATAGGAGCCAGTTGCCAAGCGTCTGAATTTTGATCAGGTGAATCTGGAGTTGCTGTAAAGGTTGTAACTATGAAAAACGGTCAAAAGTCACGTTTTTCAGTGCCATTGAAAGTTTGAACGGTCACTAAACGAACTATTGTAAGTCAAGGACTACCTGTACACTTTCTAGCTCTATGCACCCCATGTCGTCCATGTTGTTTGTTCTGCCGGCAGCAAGATCTGACTGCTGGCCCAGCGACGGATTCTATTGCAAATAAGGGCTCTTTCCAAGGAGGCAGAGGAGGAGAGGTCCCGGGGCTTATGGAGCGAAGGAACTGGATGAGGCTGTCTGCAGGCCCAGAGGAAGAGAGAGAGGCTTTTGGAGGAGTTGAAGGTGGTAGCAGCGTGCTCCAGGGGCGAAAAGGAGCGAGGCCTCTTTAAGGAAAAGGTGGAAGAGACAGGATCAGAAAAAGGAAAGGAGGCGAGGTTGTTGTGCAGGAATACAATCTAATTTGATGGCTAATCCACATGGAGCTCAGTTTCCATCTGTCCTGTTTGCCACCATTCGCTCCGTAGAGCAGGGGTAGGCAACCTTGGCTCTTTTATGACTCGTGGACTTCAACTCCCAGAATTCCTGAGCCAGCTATGCTGGCTCAGGAATTCTGGGAGTTGAAGTCCACGAGTCATAAAAGAGCCAAGGTTGCCTACCCCTGCCCTAGAGACTATAATGGACGATCTGAAGCTTGAGCTGGCCACGAACAAGGAGTGTATATCAGAGGTGGTGACCCTTTGAGAGCTGTATGCAATGAAATTTCATTTTGATGTATGCCGATTGGTGTACTTTCAAAGTGACAATAAAGTAGTAGTAGTTATTATTATTATGGCGCCATCTGTTAACTCCGCCCACCCAATCACGCGCCTCTTCAAATCCGCTCCTTGCGTGATGACGTCACGCATCTCCAGCGCCTGCGTAATGCGGCCGCGGGGGCGATTCAAATTAGTGGCGTCTCCAGAGCGAGGAGAATTCATGGCCGACGACGCCGGGGAGAGGATCGTCGCCTGAAGACTACGAGCGGCCGCGACTGGTCCTCCGAACTCCGGTGAGCGAAACGCCTTGTGGGCTAGACGGGAATGAAGAAATAAAAACTGTTGGAAGTAAATTCGGCAGCCGCGGCTTCAGCAGGAAGATGGGAAACGCGCAAAAAAAAAGGGGCGGGAGAAATGTTGTCTAGGGAACCGCGCGCTGATTGGTTTTATGTGAGGAGGGGCGGGAATATGAACTGGCTATTCGACGATTCAATCGGCTCAGCTGAGCGCGGCACACTAAACTCGCCGTCTGATTGGCTAAAAGAGCCAGGTTGGGTATTCAAGCGGCTGCGGGCGGGGAGCAGCCGCAGTTTGAACGGGAGGAAGTGCGCACGCGCTGGATGCCTCGCTTAGTTTTGGTGTTTCAACCCGTGTTGATTCGTGAACGTCGGGCTTCTTGAATTCTGACTTGTAACAACCCGAGATCTTGCAGGTGCCCAAAATGCACGTACAATAAACCGAAAGCGATCTTCCCCGCCCTGCCTCATCCGTCCACGAGTGGGAACTACGACTCCCAGAATGCTTAGCCACGGGATGACTTCCGAGAATTGCAGTTCCCACGTGTTTGTTGAGTATCTGCAGAAGGCTGGGTTGAAGGTTCCTGAAAGCCTAAGGGTAGGGAACCTTGGCTCTTTTATGACTTGTGGACTTCAACTCCCAGAATTCCTGAGTCAGCATGGCTGGTTCAGAAATTCTGGGTATTGAAGTCCACAAGTCATAAAAGAGCCAAGGTTCCCTACCCCTGGCCTAAGGGATGCCTGCTGCAAATGACCAAGCGGCAGCCCCATCATGTTTCTATCACTGGAAAAAAGCATGCACAGTTGGAAGGGACCTTGGAGGTCTTCTAGTCCAGCCCTCTGCTCAAGAGAGGCAAATGGCTGTCCAATCTCTTCTTAAAAATTTCCAGTGATGGAGCACTCAGAGCTTCCGGAGGCAAGCTGTTCCACTGATCGTTTATTGAACATGATTTATCCTGCTTGCGAGCCCAAAAAAGTAATGAAACCAGGTCTGCATTTAGGAGAAAGAGGCTAAAAGTAACCAAGACGCAGATCCGTTAAGTAGCAATTGTAAAAAAGATGTTGAGATTCTGGAAAGAGTACAGAGAAGAGCAACAAAGATGATGAGGGGACTGGAGGCTAAAACATATAAGGAACGGTTGCTGGAATTGGGTATGTCTATGAAAAGAAGGACCAGGGGTGACATGATAGCAGTCTTCCAATATCTCAGGGGCTGCCACAAAGAAGAGGGAGTCAAACTATTCTCCAAAGTGCCTGAAGGCAGGACAAGAAGCAACGGATGGAAACTAATCAAGGAAGAAGCAATCTAGAATTAAAGAGTCATTTCCTGACAGTTAGAACAATTAATCACTTGCCTCCAGAAGTTGTGAATGCTTCAACACTGGAAGTTTTTAAGAAGAGACTGGACAAACATTTGTCTGAAATGGTACAGGGTTTTCTGCCTGAGCAGGGGGTTGGACTAGAAGATCTCCAAGGTCCCTTCCAACTCTGTTATTCTATTCAAAGGCAATAGCACTTTATAGGGTTTTACAGCAGTGTCTGAGCGATTTACAAATGTCAGCATATTGCCCTCAACAATTTGGGTCCTCATTTTACCAACCTTGGAAGGATGGAAGACAGAGACAACTTTGAGCCGGTCAGGATTGAACTGCTGGTTGTGGGTAGAGTAAACGAGATAGCCGAGCAGAAAATAAATTGCAGGCTAAAAACCTACTGGGGCAAGATAACGTTTTCCATTAAGTTGGGGAGCACTCAAGGCAGGTTTCTGAAGGCCTGGTCTCTTCTCCATTTCCCTTATCTTGCAGATAAGCCTTTGGGGCATGTATAACAGCTAGAGCAGGTTGTGGTAAGGCACTGGTTTCTATTGGAATTGAGTGATCTTGGCTTTTGTTTTTTAGATTTTTAATCCTGCCTTTTTCATATACAACTTGAGGTGGCAAACGTATCTCATACTTCTGCCTCCTGTTTTCCCCATAACAACCCTGTTAGGTGCACTGGTTTGAGAGAGTTGACTGGCCCAAAGTCACCTGGCGGGTTTATTAAGAATGCAAAGCCTCCTGATTTCTAAGCCACAATTTTAGCTACTATAGATAGTTCTTGACTTAACAACCACAATTGAGCCCATGCACATCACCCACTAGCTCTGACAATGCCTGATCTCATTAAATCCCACATGCTACTCCATCCTCTTCTGCCTTTCTAAGTTAACAATTATTTTGTAATGGCTACTCCATACCTTCAAGGTTTTCTTCATAATCTTACTGAACTCGGTTTTCTGGGAAGCCTATAAAAAAGTGTCTATGTCAGGGATGGTCACTTGTCACATTCTAGGTGCTGCTGTCAGGCTTGCCAGCACTTAAACCTCTCTGTTTAGAGGTTTGTAAATCAGAGTGCTGTAAAACATTATAAAGCAGTATATAAGTCTAGTGCTATTGCTATTGCTACTTAATGGATCTGCGGTTTAGTTACTTTTAGCCTCTTTCTCCTAAATGCAACGATTCTTGGCTCCATTTGTTGAAAAAGGTATAATTTTATTAGAAGTCAAGTGTATTGCCGTAATGCATAGCCAGAACTGAGAATTGTGCACCAAAATCCCTAAGTTCAACTTTTTCTTCCCTTAATTGCGTCGCATCGCTGACCTCCCCATGGCCAATCAGGTTCAAGTAAGATGTTTTCAGAAGGGACACTTCAAATGTATGTTGGTATGCAGCTGCCTTCTTCTCCCAGCTGGGTGACCTTGAAGCAGCATCTTGGGGAGATACAGAAGTTACTTTCGCTTTCCCCCAAGCATTCCCTCTCCCTTCCACCCTCCCCAGAGTTCATGGCAGCCGTGACTGCATGTTAGCGAAGCACACAAACAAGCATAAGGTGGCAGCTGACAGCTGCTCAGTTCCAGCACCCTATCCAACATTGTCAGAAGTGAGGATTGCTGAACGTTTTCCCCGGGGCCTACAAATTTCCAGTCTCTAATTGTAAATGGTCTGGATTCCTGGCCTATCAGCTTAGAACCTCAGTCTGATTATGTTTGTCTTTTGCTAGTGATCATGAGCTTTTCAACACCACAGTCTGCTGGCTCCAAGGGTGATGCCTCTTCCGACAGTCCGTTTGTATCCCCTGGCACCAGACGACAGCCGCTCAGTGCCTCTGGCACCCCAGTGCTGCAGAACTGCCCACAGAACGACGACGAACAGGAGAGGAAACAGCGGAGACGCTCCAGAGTGTTTGATCTACAGTTTAGCACTGAATCGCCTCTGTCCATACAGTCTCCAGTTAGCAAGTAAGAGCAATTTTTACACACATAAACACACCCGCCAAAAAAGAGTGACTGTGCCATTGCACTAGAATACGCAGTGGAGATTAGGATGTGCTTTGAAGCTTTTAAGGAGGTGGGGCTTTAAGCATGATTATTTTACAGAAATGGGCCACTTCAAGAATGGATGGATGGAGATGGATGGATGGATGGAGAGAGAGAGAGAGAGAGCCTTGTCCATGTCCATATGTCTGCATTTGTCTTGTAGGCAAGCAGAGATATCGCTGCCAGCAATCCCACAATTGTCCAATACTCAGATTGCAGATCATTACTCCACGTGCATCAAGCTTTCAACAGAAAACGTGAGTTAAACTTCTGCTCGCTACTCACAATTGTACAAAAGAACTGTTCAGACTTACTAGCATTAGGACCGTGTATTCCATGAAAGTTCACAACATTTTTGGCATTTCACCTGACTGCAGGAATTGTGAGTTTGTTTATTGATATATGTATGTATGATATCCACTTTTGTTTTGTTGAATTCAAGTCTGTTCACATAATGCTCCCTCTTATTTTATTTTTTTTCCTCCAGAGCAACATCTCTGTGGGGTGAGTGGTCTGAGACAGAGTAACCGGTACAAAGGCACATGTGCAGCTTTGTTAATATATATTGCTTACGTGTTAAAATATACTGGTAGTCCATGTATGATATCTTCTTCTTCTTCTGCCATATTCGTTATCGGACGTTGGCGATCCTGTTTTTATCAGCAGCTGCATGAAAAAGTGCTGCTGAGTTTTGTCCAAACCAGTCCCTTTGATTTTGAAGCCATGATGTTCTTCTTCTGCCTGGACCTCGTTTGCCTTCAATCTTTCCCTGGAGGATTAAATGGAGTATGCCGTATTTTTCTGGGTGTCGCCTCACATGGCCGAAATATTCTAACTTTTGTTTTTTAATTGTTTTGATGATTTCCCTTGGCTTTCCCAGGCGGCTTAAAACCTCCTCATTTCTGATCTTGTCCACCCAGCTTATACGTAACAGCCGCCTGTAAATCCACATTTCAAATGCTTCTAGTCTCTTCAGGTGGCCTTCTGTCAGAGACCAACTCTCTACTCCATAGAGCAGGATAGAAAAAATATAGCATGTATGATATGCCATACGCTAAATAAATACCCATGCAGCTTTCATGCCCAAGGAAGGACCAGAACTCCCAGTCTCTTCGGTTCTGCTCTAGCAACTTAATTGCTGCATCAAACTTTCTTAGGTTTCTTTATTGTAAAACAATAAATCAAAACAAGTTTTAAAAAATGTTGTGCCTGAAAAGCATAGGGTATATCTAATGAAATCTCAAAACAAGGAAGGGCCTAACACAGACCTGGGCCACCCGTATGGGTTGCTTTTTTTTTTTTTTTTTTGCAATTTATGTATTATGTTTGTGCACGCATGCCTACACACCTTCACAGCCCTATTGGTTTGGCCCTCCACAACAGTTTCTGATGTGGCCCATTGGAGAATTAATTGCCCCAGCAGGATCTTCAGAAACCCAGGCCTATATCCAGCTTACGTCCCTGCCCTCCCTCTCTTTAAGGCAGGGTTTGTGACATGGATATTTGTTAGTTTTGTGGTGGTTCATTTATAGTCCTAACTATTGGTGGCATTTCATATTGAGGGGTGCTACTCCGTTTTAGGCAAGAAATCCAACATCTTAAGATTATGGCTTGGTATTTCAAAGGTGAGATTGCTGAACCTTTTTGAGCTTGGTGATGCACACAGTTGTAGTCGTTGTTAAAACATATTGTTCACCACCTTTAACTGTGTCTTTCTTTCCAGAAAATCACCACAAAGAATGCATTTGGCTTACACCTCATTGACTATATGACTGAAATACTCAAGCAGAAAGATTCTGAACTCACCAACTTCAAGGTCAGTTTTTCCCCTAATTCGGCTTACTTTGATGTACATAGAATATGAACAGCAAATGTTGGGTTATCTTTCATATTGCTTGTTGTGCATGACTGGCTTGAAAGACTGTGATGACTGGGTGATGAGCACAAAACTACCTTTTCCTTTTGGTTACATTCCTTTCGGAAAAACCCGCCCCTTCCAATACCTGGCCAGTATGCTAGAGATTGTGCCGTTTATGGAACAAATATATCTGGAAGACTGCTGTAGGAAATAAAGATCAGCCATCTCCCCCCATCCCACAAACAGGTGGATTTGTCTACATTATTTGCTCCTGAGACTCCTGGGGCCTATTGTATGTTCAAGGAAAGATTGCAAAATTGTTGAGATATGAAAACAATGGCTAATATTCCTGGCCCTATTTCTAAATTAAGCTGATCTCCCATGTTGGTTTTGAAAGCCCTAGTTCCAAGTGAACAGGCAGAGGAGAAAAGAAAAGGCAAAGAATAGAAGCTCTGTTTGTATTCCTTTGGCTATTACTCAAAGACATTTAAGGCATAAACTCTAGCCCCAGGTTGGGGTCTATCTCATTTCTTTAAGTTTGCTTTTACAGGTAGCAGCTGGTACCCTAGATGCCAGCACAAAGATCTATGCAGTGAGGGTGGATGCTGTCCATGCAGATGTTTATCGTGTCCTTGGAGGGCTGGGCAGAGATTCTGCAGCTGCCGAGACTGAGAATAACCAGGATACAGGTGGGCCTTTTGTTGCTATTAACAGAGCCTATAATTTGGAATAGCGTAGCTCTTAGAAGCCTCTCCTCGCTCCCTAACATTCTTCTCTCCTATTTGTAGGATTTTTTTTCTCATTTCCTTTGCTTATTTGAACATCAGAACAAAAAACATGGAGCATTGCAGCAGGTCACATTCACTTTACCGAGCAAATTGGATCAACCATCTATTTTTTTTCTATTTTTTTAAATTAATTTTCTATTATTACATTTGATTAGTGCTTAATAAACATTGCGTTGTCTGGGTTAATTTGTTTGCTTAATAATACAAGTTACGTTCTTAGTCTCTACCCCTTTTTTCCAACCACTGATAAAATAAATTCCATGTTTGAAAATATTCTGTATCTTCTTTCTCTTTGATCCTCAATGTCAGTCTGTCCATTTCATCTTCAACCATCTATTTTGGTAACAAGTATGATACTTAAATAGCAAGGATCATGTTGGGAAACCTTTGGGCACCTTTGGGACACCTAGCTTCAGACTGAGAGAGGCAGAAAGCCAAAGGGGCGGGCTGTGTCAATGAATATGAAGGACACAGGATTCTTGAAATTTTTTTAATTGCTTTAAGGGGGATTTGCTTTTTCTGTTTTCCTTAACTATGTTAAGTCAGATCTTAAAAATGGCACAACAGTGTACATTCCCATTTCAAAGCGAAAGGAAATTGTGTCATCCATTTTTGACTAGGGTTTGGGCTGTTTGCAACCCTGCAGCTGTAAACTGCTGACTTCAGATATAGGAGAGAGGCTTTGCTTAGTGTCATCTCTGGAGCAGAAAAGCAAAAGTAATAGAAAAGTTTAACTTTTTCTTGCAAATGACACATGCAAGATCCAGACACAACTCAGCACTGGAGCATCGTTGTTAACGGGCACCATATTATTTTTTCACAGTAGTATTGTATTATGGCACCCAAACCAGAATTTGGATAATGAGATTTGCTTGAAAGTATTTTTTTTTCTAATGAGTGAATTAAAAAAAAAAAACACCAATAGCTGGGATGTTGGATTTTCTCACTAAATCGTACTTGACAATAGTTCCAGCAAGCTTTGGTGAAAGAGCTGCAGAAAATTCCACTCGGGCCCCTGGACTTTCCTTTTCTAGGTGGCGGAAAGGAGGACGTGGAGCAGTCTAAGAAGCGTTCGATTAAGAGGAAGCATCTGTACAAAACCATTGAACAAAATTTGAATAACATCAATGTCTCCGAGACGGATCGCAAGTGTGAGGTGAGAAAGTCTGTGAAAATGACTTTTCTTGTCCCTGTATTGTTACCTCACAGGGACAGTTTGTACGAGATTGGTTGCAGAAACAGAAGGTGTGAAGTACGGGCCGTGGAGAGGCAGAAAGGCTCTTCTCTTCTCTGGTCCTCGTGTTAGAACTGTCCTTCTGATCATTAAAGAAGCAGCCTGCATCCCTATCACCCAAGTTTGCGCTCAATTTGATGGTTTTCTGGTAGCGAAAAGGAGATAGTTCTGCTTCTTTTAAATCTGATGGGCTCTGTGTTTGATACAGAGAACAGTGTTTTCCCATTTATGGGCAGGGTAAACAATAATTTAAGCCCTCTTTACCACCCCTTTATATCATTCAAAGTAAAGGCAGGAGAGCAAGGTAACGTTCGCACAAGTCAGCCCTCCCTCCTGATATCGCGGGACTCCTTCAGCCCTGTCACTGATATCCACGTATGAAATATGGACATCTACAAGAGAAAAAATAGCCTCTATTTGAGCTTAGAATTTTATTCTGCAGGAGCTCCTGTCGGAAGCTCATTCCAAGAAAGATCCTGTGTGTGAACGTTGGTAGGGAAACCAAGAAGCTTTGTAATTTTGAAGATGGCATATTGAGCTAATTCCCAAACTGCAAAGTTTTACCCACACTGCACTATCATGCTTGTATATGATGATGATGTTATCCATGTAGTTGTGTCTGACTGATGGTGATTGTATGGGCCAGGTCTCTCCACATCTTCCGATCTTGCACTCCTTCTTTGAGTTGTTCTATGCTCTGGCTGGTGCCGGCTTTGATGGTGTCCAGCCGCCATGTTCTTTGGCAGCTTGTTTCCTTTGACCGCTAACTTTTCCAAACGTAATTGCTTTCTCCAGTGAATTCCCTTGCATGACATGGCCAAAGTAAGTGAGGTGCTGTTATGCGCTCCCCTACTTGCTTGTTAGACACCTTTGCTGTCCAAGGAATGCTTGCATATACTGCAAAGTATTGGTTGATACTTGATGCAACCTCTGGAACTGCAGTCTTTAAATAATAGTTGATTTACTTGTTGATGTTAGATGCTTTCTAAATCTGTTTGGTTGAATCCTGGGTGATGCTGGACTAGATGTCAACGCTGCTAACATCGGATGTTCTTGCTTTGACAACAGATGGAAATGTAGCTAGCTTTTCTCTTTTGCTTTTAGAGTTAGATGATGCTGGGAGGGGGGATGTGGATGAGAGTCCAGTTAGTCATAACAACAATAACTCAGCCATGGGAATCAAGGTCATTGCGCCCAGAGCTGATAAAAGATTTGGCGAGCTGGGGAGAAAGCCCAGGCTTCAAGCTAATTGGGGGATGTGATTTATGACTGTTAATTGGTGGAGAGAATTGTGCTTTGCTACTTTGTGCCCAGGGGAGGGGAATTTAGTTTTTGGCTTTAACTGTGTAGTGCCGATACTTTGTTTCTTGAATAAAAGATTCTTTAAGGTAAACAATGCCTCAAAGTTCTTTTAAAGAGTTTCATCTATCGGAACCATGAGACTAGATAGACCAGTGGTGGTGAACCTACGGCACGGGTGCCAGAGGTGGCACTCTGATCCCTCTCTGTGGGCACGTGCGCCGTCGCCCCAGTCCTAGGCCTTCAGCTGGGTTTTATAAAACCTTTTCGCTTTAGGCCTCCGCCGCCGTGTGCAAAAAAAAAAAAAAGGTTCAATCAGTCAGTTTCAACTTCTCGCAGGAAAAAAAAAGATCTTGCAAAGTTGAAATTGATTGATTGAACTTTTTAGTCCCACCCAGTCTGCCGTTACCACCGCAGCCATGCCCACCCAATGGGCCATGCCCACCCAATGGGCCACACCCACCCGGCACTCGACGATGCATAAGTAGGTTTTGGGTTGCAGTTTGGGCACTCGGTCTCTAAAAGGTTCGCCATCACTGAGATAGACTATCAGCCTGGACTAGCAGAGATGTTCTTATATTATGCAAGGAGCCCCATATTTTAGCCCAGGTGTTCTACCATGCAGTTCAAATTCCATTTTAGGATTAGAATCTCATAAGACAAATAATATGACCCTAATAAAATAATATAATCACTGTTTTTAAAAGTGACATCATTTTTTTAATTGATTGTAGTGGAAATAAAGGATACATTCTGAATTTGGGGGAGTTGTTTTTCTTGAGAGAAAAGATTTCTGTTGAGTGATACTAATCAGTGATATCAATTATATACAACTATAGGAATATATGATTTTTTTTTTCAAGGAATAGGGATATTCTTTATTGGCCAAGTGTGAGTTGACGCACAAGAATCATCAATATTCATGGTACCATTGTTTTCCAAAGGGCATACATATTTATACTTTTAAAACTACATTCGGGTCTATTTTATGTGTTGTTAAGAATTTTGATGCAAGAACAGTTGCAAACGGAACAGAGCAGAATATGCAGACATATTCATCTTTGCCCCGGCCCAGGAAAGATGGAAAACCACGTGTTTTCAGGATCCGCTCATTGTCTGCAGAGTCAGTCCAAGGCATAGGTTGGACTTAAAGCAGGCCCATTAAAGTGAATGCCGAACTGCCTTTCAGCCAGCAAGTGTCCCTGTCCAGACAAGCTTCAAATTGGAAAAGGAGTCACATACTCCTCTTTGCCCTGGCTCGGGCTGTGCTATGTTGTGGCAATGGAGCGGAGAAGAGAGTTAAGAGAACAATCTGGATTGATTGATATTGATCTAATTGTACAGGCCCAAGCAACGCGTGGTCAGGGGTAGTTCAGCCAGCTTTTCAACCTGGCAATTGACATTTAAATGTGGGAGTTTGTTTATTAAATTTGCTTGCCACCCACCTCATATCAAAATGACTGGGCAGCTTACAGCATTACAACATTAAAATCCTAACAGATAAATATTTCTAAAACAATAAAATGGAAATCACAATCAAAATAAAATTATAGTTAAAAGATGGGGGGGGGAGGGAGGGAACAGGGTGCAGGGGGTGGGAGGTAGGATTGTCTCTTAATTCAGCAACCACTTCCAGTTTTTCCTGCTTTTTTTTTTCTTCAGAGTGATCCCATGTTCCAAAAAACCGCCTCGTCCTTTGATGAATGCAGTACAGCGGGAGTGTTCCTTACCACACTTCACACGCACAGCCACCTCAGTGAAGTCCTGTTCGATTCCCTGGTTGTTCCTCTGTCTTCTTCTGTGACTTCTGAGGTGCCAAGTTCTTCTCACGTCAACGTGACCGATTTAAAATGTAGGCATGAAAAATTGGTAGCAAACGATCGTCCTTGCAATAATGTTTGTTTTGAGTTTGTTTGAGATGGAGCAAGAAGGACAAACCCTAAATGTAGTTCATGCAAATAACTGGGGTTCACCTCTCTTTTTCCTCCCCTGCTGTCATTCCAGGTTATTAATGCTCAAACTTTTATTTCAAGGTCATACAGGTAATCCTTGACATATAGCCATTCATTCCGTCATCATTTGAAGTTATAACGGCAGCGAGAAAAGGGACTTGGCTGTTTTCCATACTTACAAACATCGCAGCATCCCTGTGATCACATGATCAACATTTGGGCGCTTGGCAACTGGCTCGTATTTATGACGGTTGCAGTGGCCAGTGTAATGTGATCGCTTTTGGTGTCCTTCCGACAAGCAAAGTCAACGGGGGAAGACAGAGTCACTTAACAACCGTTGCTAACTTCACAATTGCAGTGATTCACTTAACCACTGCGGAAACAAAGATTGCAAAATGGAGCAAAACTCACTTCACGACTTTATCTTGCTTGGCAAGAGAAATATGGGGCTCAATTGTGGTCAAGGACTACTTGTAAACCCAACTTGATTGTGTTACACTGCCTGTAAGAATCTCACGTACCGGCTTCCTCTTGCTTTCTCAGAGTTCATGCATCATATTAAGCCATGGTTGTTTTCGTAATGATTTACAAATCACAGTGGCTGGATTTATACAACGTCATGTCCACAAAGTTTGAACATTTTCTTAGACAAAATCAATTATTGCCCAATTCACACATTGCGGTAAACCATAATGTGGTTGTATAGTTTGTGGCTGAGCATGTTGTATAGACCTAGCCAACAAATCACAGCATGCTGTGTGACCCTGACTTTAAGGTCCAAACTGGGAGGAATGGTTGTAACTAGTGCTGAGTAGAGTTTGAAGATCTCGCTCAGGGGTCCAACCTGGCAACTTGTGGACTTCAGCTTCCAGCTATCCCCAGCCAGCCGTGCTAAACTAGCCGTTACTAAGAAGGCAGTTCTTAAGTGAGTTGTGCCCCATTTTACAATCTGTTTGCCACAGTTGTTAAGCGAATCACCACAGTTGTTGAGTAAACATGCGGTTGTTAAGTGAATCTGGCTTCCCCCATTGACTTTGCTTGTTGGAAGCCAGCTAGAAAGGTTCAAAATGCAAGCACATGATCCCGGGACACTACATACATCATAAATAACCTGCCAGTTGCCAATGCCCGAATTTTGATCACGTGACCGTGGGGATGCTGCAATGGTCTGAAAAAAGTATGAAAAAATGGTCAAAACTGGCAAAGGCAACAAATCATCTCTAGAAATTCTAAGCCCTGCTTAGATAAAGGCAGGAAAGAAATACATTCTGATGCCCTATTTCAACTTCAAGTAGTCCTCAATTTACAACAGTTCATTTAGTGATCGTTCAAAGTTACAACGCCACTAAAAAAAGTGACCTATGATCATTTTTCGCACTTACAACCATTGCTGCATCCCAGGGTTATGTGATCAAAATTCAGACACTGGGCTACAGAATCATATTTATGACGGTCGCAGTGTCCCGGGGTCATGTGATTCCCTTTTGCTATCTTCTGACAAGCAAAGTCAATGGGGAAGGCAGATTCACTTCACAACCGTGTCACTAACTTAACGACTGCTGTGATTGACTTAACAATTGTGGCAAGAAAAGTAGTAAAAATGGGGGGAAATTCACTTAACAAATGTTTCACTTAACAACAGAAATTTTGGGCTCAATTGTGATCGTAAGTCAAGGACTACCTGTATAGGAAAGGACCTTTGTATATTGCAGGAGTATCAAACTGCCGGCCCGTGGGCCGGATGCATCATAGCGAAACCGCGCCTACCCCATTGCCGGCAATGGCAAAAAAGTCACGATATGTCGTGACACATCACGTGACGTTGCAAGTTTGACACCCCTGGTATATTGGAAAGCTTGCTGACATATAAGATTTTGAATAGCTTTTAATCTCAGATTTCTTTCTGAACTCCCTTCTTTTTGCTATCGTATCTAGCCATTCTTCTGCGATGTGTTGAAAAATCTGCCATTTGCCCTTCATTGTCTGGCTTTCTGTTTACTCAGTGGAACAGTGAAACCCATAACGAGGTACACAAATTTGGTTGCTGCTTTGTATCAAAAGAAGTTGTCCTAGTAATCTTATATTTAGTTCAACATTTTTTTCATTTGTGTCCAGGAGATGCCACCATCTCGTGGGCTACTGGGTTTCTTATCAAAGCTTGTTTCTAGAAGTTTTCTCAAGTTCTATTATGAAATGTTTTAACTTAAGACAGCTTGAACCTTGCAGTGAAATTTGGCTTTTCTCGGCTATATCATTACTTTTGATGGTGGCGCAGTGGTTAGAATGCAGTACTACAGGCTACTTCTGCTGACTGCCGGCTGCCAGCAGTTTGGCAGTTCGATCCTCACTGTCTCAAGGTTGACTCGGCCTTCCATCCTTCCGAGGTCGGTAAAATGAGGACCCAGAGTTGTAAATCGCTTTGAGAGGGCTCTAAAGCACTGTGAAGCGATATTATAAGTCTAAGTGCTATTGCTAAGTGCTACTATTCTATAACTATTTAGGGCCTAGCGTTGTAAAGTTAGCTTTTGATTGCCATCCTCCTAACTGTCATTTTGAAAGACAAAAATTCCCCTTAAAATGTTGTTTTGTGTTCAGTCAGTCTCTGCTCTATTGGATAAATTCAAGAAGAGTGACCAGGCCTTTGATATCAACGCAGAGGCTGATAACGACCCCCAGGAATTTGCTGAGGACAGAATGGAAGATGATTTTGATGCCGACGTTCTAGACAAGACGATGGCAAGAGATCTTGGCGAATTCTCCGAGAAGCTGGAGGCACACCGAGTAGCTTCGGGACACTCAAGGCATGTCCTTCTTGGGATATTTGGGGGCGGGGGTGGTGCTCTTGAGAAGTTTTTAAAGAGAGTTGCTTGTTGTCTTCCCTGAAAAATGATCAGGGACAACATTTGTAAAAACATGCATGTTATTCACGTAGCCTTTGACTTACGACCATAACTGAGCCCAAAGTTTCTGCCGCTAAGCGAGACATTTGCTAAGTGGGTTTTGCCCCCACTTTACGACCTTTCTTGCCGCAGTGAATTGATTGTTAGGTCGATAACATGGCCTCCCCATTGACTTTGCTTGTCAGAGGGTCACAAAAGGGGATCACGTGACTCCCAGACACTGCAACTGTCACGAATACATGCCAGTTGCCAGCCATCTGAATTTTGATCGTGTGACCACAGGGATATTGTGATTGTAAGTCTGAAACACCGTCATAAGTCATTTTTTTCATTGCCGTTGTAACTTCAAACAGTCATTTGTCTGAAATGGTATAGGGTTTCCTGCCTGAGCAGGGGGTGGGACTAGATGACCTCCAAGGTCCCTTCCAACTTTATTATTATTATTATTATACTAAACAAACTATTTTAAGTCAAGGACTACCTGCACAGCAAACTTGAAGACGCAATGGTCACTCTTTTAAACTAGTGTTCAATCTGTTTCTTATAGAGAAAAACTGGCTTCAGTAAGAGAAGGGGATGTTGGGTCCATGTGTCTGCAGCTGTCCATGAACCCCAGCGAGTATTCTTACTTCAGCCCCCGAATTATGTCCATGTGGGCAGGCCCAGAGCACTGGCGTTTTAAACCACGCCATAAAGGTACGGTGGACAGAGGTTGGGGGGGGGGGATTGTCAAGAGTTAAGCAGTCAAAGTTAATTGTAGCATCTCCTAAATTTATGAAGAATCGCAATCTGTTATCTGTTCCTGTTTCCCTTCCTGTGGTTTGAGTCTGTCTGGCCTCTTTTACTATTTTCTTCTTCTCCTTCTGTTTCATCAGTGCTGCGTGTGAGTGCCTGTGAGTTCACACATGCACGTTCCCCTTTTCAAAATAATGCTCTGTGTTCTGGATGCTGCTGCCTGAAGTTTACAAAAGCATATTCTGTAATATACAGTAGAGAGTATATGTTGATCTCTTACTCTGTAATAGAAATGGCATCCACGGTATATCTCATTTTTGCTTAAGAGCAGATAGATAAATGTGTAGTGGGTTGCATTTCCAATCCGCTGTAATTGTTTATTTTCTCACATCACAACCAGGGTTGGTAAGCCAGAGTAGAGCTATACCTAATGTTTAATTATTTTGAAAGTGCCATTTTGTGTTGCCTGTTCAAAGACAATGGGAGTTCACTTTTATGAAACAATACTGTTCACGCCTACATGCAGCCACACTAAAAAAAAACCCAGATGATTTAATATTCTGTGGCAGAGCAAGAAACCTCCTTTCATCATGTTGCATTGTGTCTTCTGTCATCTGCACAGGTGATGCCAACTCCGAAAGAGTCAGTAAAAGGAAAACGATTAAGAAAGCCTTTGAGATCAATTTCGACGAGGAGATGGATTTTGAAGTTCACTTCCGCAAAACCCGGGTAGGCTTTTTTCTGAAGGCAGGACAGGAAGCAATGGCTGGAAAATCATTACAGAGAGAAGCAACCTAGAACTTAAGGAGAAATTTTCTGACAGTGAAAACGATTAATCAGTGGAACGGCCTGCCTCCAGAAGTTGTGGGTGTTCCATCACTGGAGGTTGTCAAGAAGAGGCTGGACAGTCCTTTGCATGGAATGGTATAAGGTCTCCTGCTTGAAAAGGGGTTGGACTAGCAGGCCTCCAAGGTTCCTTCCAACTCTTACTCTCCAGGGTGCCCCAATATTTTTTTAACCGGTAGTTTTAAATAAGGATCTAAATTAGCAGCCCTTTTTGGAGTACAATTTTTGCAAGCAACACAAATGTATCCGGTGTCTTCAATATCTGAGTTGTCAGAGATCAATATTGTAAGTGTAGACCGCCCTCCTGTGGACAGACCCCTACCACATCCTCTGTTTTCTTTTGTCTGCCCCTCCTGCCATCAGCATTGAGTGCCTGAAGGAAAGGAAAGCTTCCTCTGTGCTGCGTTCTAGCAACCTGCTTGGAGATGGTGAATGTTCTGATTTCCTACAGTGGGAAATCAATTGTTAGAAAGGAGAGATGCCAGCGCAGCCTTCTTGCTACCTGGCAATTCTGCTCAGGATCATGGCTTACCTGTTAAATTGGCAACTCCCTGGAATTTCTCAGTGTCGCCGTCGGTGCTCTGAGCTCCAGAGTATGCCCTCAGGTAGAGTCATGGCTCTGATTCCCAATCTGACTCCCAGTAAAAGACTTATCACTATCTCCTAGGTGACAGAACTCAGAACTACTACCACCCTCTGGAAGAATTGTTTCTACTACTAAACTTTGTCTGTATTTATTTTGCTATGAGTTGCAAGCAAAGTAGCTGCACACCTAATCAAGAAACAATAACACATTTTAAAACTAAATTTATTTCCGACTTGTGGCAGGCCGTCTGCATGGCCGATATTGCAAACACTGCCCCATACCTTTCTTTAGTTTTTATTTAAGCCAGTTGGATGCCACAATAGGCAAATTACGTTGCCCTTGGATTTTACGTTTTCTGCTCTTTCGGCACCTGAACTTCATTACCTCAGTCTCGAATCCATGGCTTAACCGACTCTGAGCACAGAATCATCTCTCTTGCAATGCTTTAGTCAAGTATGCCTATCCTGCCCATATCTATTTTTTAAGATATTGACTGGCCTGCCAATTGAAATCCCATTTATAGCTGATGTTTGCACTGGGAATGAATGAAATTGTGCACATGTCAAATCTAAATCAGGGCGATGTGGTGGCTCACTGCTTAAGAGCCGGCAGCCCAGATTCGAGATCTGAGTGCCATGTGACGGAATGAGCTCCCATCCTCGCCCCAGCTCCTGCCAATCTAGCAGTTCGAAAGCATGCAAATGCGAGTAGATAAATAGGTACCTCTTTGGTGGAAGGGTAACCCTGCTCTGTGATGTCATGCTGGCCACATGGCCACGGAAATGTCTTCGGACAACACTGGCTCAGTGGCCCTTGAAACGGAGAAGAGCCCCACTCCCTATAATCAGCAATAACTAGCAGAGTAAAATCTGCACGGGCTAAATCAGTGCAAAGTGTGATTTAAGATAAAACTTGTACAGCCTTCCTAGTAGAGGAGGTTTCTGACGTTTCTGGTTTTTTAAAACAGGCGGCTACGGTTCTGGCCAAGTCCACCCTCGAAAGCCAAAACAAGAAAAGCAACACCCTCCCAACAGACTTCCATTATAATCCAGACAACCTTACTCAGCTGTTCCTCAAACCACAAATCAGGGTAAGGTTTGCTTGTTCAATGTAAGAATCTTGGCAGTGATGCTTACAGCCCGCTACTCTGGGCCGAAGATTGGCTAAGAGGTTTTCTGTGTGAGCCAGCATGCCTTGGCGGATTCATTCTTTCCATTAGTAGCAGCTGTCGGTATTCTTTCAAGTTATTTTGTTTCTACAGCTATCGAAGATGTCACTTCAGGGCCGCTCACCCGGTCATGATGATGATGATGATGATGAAGTTGGAGAATATGATTACAACAATCCCAACGATACCTCCAACTTCTGTCCCGCGGTGCAGGTGAGTGGTAAAAATAAGAAGTGTGCTCTGACCGCCATCCTTTCTTATCTGAAATTGGTGGCTAGAAGTTATAAAAATTGGTTTCTGAAACTGGCAAGATTTAGGTCGGATTGGTAATGAAACAATGGAGGATTTTAATGCTGATAATAAGGACAGAGGTTCCACTCATTACAGCGTCAACTGAAAAGCCTTTAAAAAGGCATCGCCAGCTAGGCAGGGGCTCCCAACCCTGTGCAAGTCGAGCTGCGTGCATGCCCTCCCCGCCACCCGCACAAGGGCTGCATGCACACGCATGCTGGCCCGCAGCTTGCGGGGCCCAGTTCCCCTCTCTCCCCCCCCAGCTCAGCTGGTAGTCCTTGACTTATGGCCACAATTGGGACCCGAATTTCTGTTGCTTAGCAAAGTGGTTGTTAAGTGAGTTGTTAAGTGATTTTACGACCTTTTTTTACCACGGTTGTTAAGTGAATCACTACACTTAAGTGAATCGTGCAATCGTTAAGTGAATTCTGTTTCCCACATTGACTTTGCTGGTCAGAGGTTTGCTGGGTGGGAGATTCACAAATGACAATCACATCACACACACACACACACACACACACACAGAGGGGTCTACAATTGTCATGAATGCATGCCGGTTGCCAAGTGCCCAAATTTTGATCACATGATTGCTGCGATGAGAGTGAGAAGTGAGAAGCAGCCAGCAGTCACTTTTTTCACTGCTGTTGTAACTTTTGAACGGTCACTAAATGAATGGTTACAAGTCGAGGACTACCTGTATCGCTGTACATCTGGGAAATAAAGGTTGTGCTAAGTGGTGGCACCTTTCTTGGTATCGAGTTAGCTTCTTATTTTAATTTCTTTACACATTAAAATCTGTATTCTGAAAAAAATCCAGACGTCTTTAGTGGCCAGGAGCCTCAGGTTGACGACTTCCTTGTTCAAGGCTTGAGCAAGCAGAAGTGTCTCTTTTAGGGGCTGATCTCTGGGTTGTCATGGTTTTTGCAATGGAAGAGGAAGTGGTTTTAGGGCAGAGTTGGGAAGCAGAGAATTTCCAGATTTTGTGGGACTTTACCTCTTTTTATGCCAAGTCAGCCTGACTGTTCTGAGTCCGAACCAATAATAAGCGGCTTGAAAGGGGAGGGGTGAGGGTTCCCAGAATCTTGAACAATTTTTCCGTAGAAAACTTGAGTGTTTAACTTAGAGGTCTGAAGGCTTTTGAAAGTCAGAACTTTTCAAATGTGGTTAAAATAATCTCTAATATTTTTTATACCACGGGTTCCTTTTGGATGTGCATATGTTAATGTCTACTAAGAGGCCTATGGGAGCACAGTAAGGAGTCCCTGACAAAGAAAGTTGTTGATGCTCAAAATATTTATTGGCAGAACTCTTTTTTTTAAAAGTTCTCTTCCAACAATTGTAATCCTGCCAAATCTTCCTCCTTTGGGACATACTAATTAGTAAAGATACATCTGCTGTGCAGGTAGTCCTCGACTTATAACCATTCATTTAGTCACCATTCAAAGTTACAGTGAAACTGAAAAAAGTGACATGGCTGTTTTCCATGCTTAGGACCATTGCAGCATCCCCAGGGTCATGTGATCAAAATTTGGATGCTTGGAAACTGGCATCTACTTATGACGGTTGCAGTGTCCTGGGGGGGGAGGATGTCATGTGATCACCTTTTGCGACCCTCCGACAAGCAAAGCCAAGGGGGATGCCAGATTCACTTTACAACCGTTTTACTAACAACTGCGGTGATTCACTTAACAACTGTGGCAAGAAAGATCGTAGAATGGGGCAAAACTCCCTTAATAAATGTCTCACTTAACAACAGAAATGTTAGGCTCAATTGTGGTCATAAGTTGAGGACTACCTGCATTTCTTTTCTAGATCTCTCTGACTGAGAAAGAGACACTGTGGAACTCTAAAACCTGACTGCACTCCTGTTAATCCCCCCCCCCCTTTCTTCTTTCTGTCCAGGATGATGACAGTGATGATGAGAACAACCCTGTGAACTTTATAGGTCAAGGAGGGATGTTTGAAATGACAGCCAATCCTACAGGTGGAGAGGACCAAGATGGAGAACTTGATGGAAAGGTCAAAGGGCTCCACATCTCCACCTACGGTGAAGCCAATATGGTAGCTGAGCCTCAAAAGGCGAGTATTAATTTGGAATGCACAGTCCCAAAACTCCCCAAATTCCCCATTAGTATCTGAAAGTGCCATTGGGGAAAGGTGATATACAACGTGACTTGATGATGGGTTGAAGGTCTTCCTGTGACTTACCCATAGTCCAGGTATGGGTAAGCTGCACAAGTGGTTAGAATGCAGTGTTGCAGGCCAACTCTGACCACAGCCTGGAATTCAGTGCTGATGGGGCTCAAGGTTGACAGCCTTCCATCCCTCTGAGATCAATAAAATGAGGACCCAGATCGTTGGGGGAGCAATATGATGACTCTGTAAACCACTCAGAGAGGGCTGTAAAGCCCTGTGAAGCGGTATATAAGTGCTACTGCTAGTCCTTGACTTAACAATCATTCATTTGGTGACTGTTTGAAATTACAGCAGCAGCACTGAAAAAAGTGACTTCTGGCTGTTTTTCACACTTAACGACCGTCACAGCATCCCCATGGCCATATGATCAAAACTTGCATGCTTGGCAACTGGCATGTACTTATGACGGTTGCAGTGTCCCGGGGTCATGTGATTCCCTTTTGAGATCTTCTTGACAAGCAAAGTCAGTGGGAGAGCCGGAGTCACTTAACAGCCATGTTACTAACTTAAGAACTGCAGTGATTCACTTGACAACGGTGTCAAGAAAGATTGTAAAATGGGGGACAACTCATTTAACCACTGTATCGCTTAGCAACAGAACTTTTGGGCTCAATTGTAGTCGTAAATCGAGGACTAGCTGTAGTATAATAGATGTTATTTAACCAGATCCAAGCTCTCTAATCCGAAGCAAGAGAACATAGAAGCCGTTTTCACACATAAATCCGAGCTTTATCTTGCATTCCTATTGAGTTTATTGTATATGGACCAACAGCTCCTTACAATCCTTCACGATCTTTGCAGAGGGAAATCCTGTATCTTTATTTGTGTTTAAGTTAGTGGAAGATACGGTTCATCTTGGCCAGGCTGAGAGAAACTTGCTTTTTGTGACAAGAAACTAGCTCAAAACCTAGCTCTAGATTAGTTTTCTCATTCTGTATGCTTATTCCTCTAGAAAGCAGATTTATTCATTTTAAATAAGGCCCTCCTGCAGGTTATATGCCGGAATAGCAATACTTTGAAGGGCAGGGTTGCAGATTTGTCTATTACGACTCTTCTAACTCTGCCTAATTTTGGATTCCAGGTGAACAAAATAGACATTCAATATGCAAAAACTGCCAAAAAGATGGACATGAAGAAGCTCAAACAGACCATGTGGCACCTCTTGACAGAAGTCCCAAAGAATCAGGCCGAGGAAGAGGTACACAAGAGGAGATCTGGTTTTGTTGTTGTTCTTGTTTTCTCCTTCGGTATCTTAGTTGACTTTCTCTGAACTCTGCTTCTTAAGGCAGTAACCGCACACTTTGAATCACCACTTTGCAAGAAGAAGAACTGCAAAATTTTATTTTCTTGGAAAAGGGCGTCCTGAGAACAATGTTGCTCGCTTCAATAGACAGTATTACAAGATTAGCCATTATCTCCAGAAGAGGGTAATCCACAAAATTGATAAGGGAGCAGAGGTAAAACATGAAGAACGGTTGCTGCAATTGGGTATGTCTAGTTTAAAGAAGAGAAGGACGAGGGGGGACATGATAGCAGTGTTGCAATATCTCAGGGGCTGCCCCAAAGAAGAGGGAGTCAAGCTATTCTCCAAAGCGCCTGAAGGCAGGACAAGAAGTAATGGATGGAAACTAGTCAAGGAGAGAAGCAACCTGGAACTGAGGAGAAACTTCCTGACAGTGAGAACATTAACCAGTGGAACAACCTGCCTCCAGACGCGGTGAATGCTCCGACACTGGAAGTTTTTAAGAAGAGACTGGACAGCCATTTGCCTGAAATGGTATAGGGTTTCCTGCCTGAGCAAGGGGTTGGACTAGATGACCTCCAAGGTCCCTTCCAACTTTATTATTATCATTATCATTTATTATTTTCCTGGCTAATTTTTTAAAATTACATAGAATCATAGGGCTGGAAGGAGCTTTAGAGATCTTCTGGCCCATAAGGAGACCTCATTCCATCCCAAACAAATGCCTATCCTACCTTTTCTTCAACACCTCCAGCAATGGAGCACCCACAGCCCCAGGAGACAACTATTGCATTGATTAATTGTTCTCTCTGTCAGGAAATTTCTCCTTAGTTCCTGGTTGCATCTCTCTCTCTCTGCTAAGCTTCCACCCGTTGCTTCTTGTCCTGCCTTCAGGTGCTAGGTCCAGTTTGCAGCCTGCCACTCTGCTGCTTGTTCAAACTTACTTTTCCACTACTGCCTTATATCATTGGGAGGTTATTCGTCTACGCACCCTGGCAACCTTGGCAACTTTTAAGTTGTGTGACCTTTCAACATGATGGCTGAGGAATTCCAGGATTTGTAGTCTACACATCTTAAGGCTACCCAGGTTGGAAAGCATTGCACTGGGTCATTATTTGACCTTCCCCGTTCATTGCTTCGAGGCCTTATTTAGAATATTGCAAGCCTTGTCTGGATGATGCTGAAATGTTGCTCTTATGAGAGCGAAAAGTTATTTAGCGGTAGTCCACATTTAGCGACCACAATTGGGACAGGCAACTTCATCATTAAGTGAAATGCTTGGCTTATGTGACTTTCTTTAGCTTTACAGACTTGCGGAGGTCATAAATGTGAGGATTGGTTGTAAAGTTACTTTTTTAATTATCGTCATAACTATGAAAGGTGGCTGAATGAACGGCGCTACCTATATCTACCATCTGACACAGATTTATGACCAGTTAACAGTGTTATACAGGGACAACCACTGCGTTTCATTTAATGCCATCTGCCTCTGCATATTTTTGTACTAGTTAATAGACTCCTTGGACTAATCCCTGCTTTTTCTTAGCAACATTTTCAGGAGTGGTTCTGCTGCCTTCTTCCTAGGTGGAGAGTGAGTGACTGGCCCAAAGTTGGCTTCCTGTGTAAGAGGAATGAAACTCACATCTCCCGGTTTCTAGCCTGGTACCTTAGTTAGTACACCAAGTCGACTCTCAGTTGGGACATACCCAACTCTTAAACCCTTGGTCTATTTTTTTAGTAGCAGCACGTGTAATAATTAGCATTTGTGTAAAATGTTATGTAATAAAACAAGACCTTATACAGGTAGTCCGCGATCTTAGAACCACAATTGAGCCCGAAATTTATGTTGCTAAGCGAGACAGTTAAGTGAATTTTGTCCCGTTTTACGATCTTTCTTGCCACAGTTGTTAAGGGAATCACTGCTTTTGTTAAGTTAGTCACATGGTTGTTAATTGAATCTGGCTTCCCCATTGAGTTTGCTTGTCAGAAAGTGCCAAGAGGGGAATCACATGATCCCAGGACGCTGCAACCGTCGTAAATATAAGTCAGTTGCCAAGCGTCTGAATTTTGATCACTTGACCCTGGAGATACTGGAACGGTTGTGTGAAAAATGGTCACACAATGCACGGTCACTGAACCAACTGTTGTAAGTTGAGGACGACCGGTACAGAAATCAGAACACAACGAGTCCTGCCTGGAAGGTTTATGATCTGACTGCTTTTATTTCAATGTTCCCTCTGCAGAGTGAAGGCCCAGAGAAAAAGGTCAACTTTTTATCGGTCGGAGGCTCGAAGGCCTTCAGCAGCATCACCACGGACCTACTTCACAGGTATTTCCCAGGGTATCAAAGCTCTTGTCAAATATCAGGAAGTGAGGTGAAGATACACTCGTCTCTAGAGTAAACCACTGCTTTTGAAACAAGTCCACCCCGTGGAGCTTAGGGCAAGCCACAGGGAGTCTAGAGTACCACAGAGGGACATTTACACGATGTGCATGGTTTGACAATTTCTCCGTCTGCTCCCAGGTTGGGGAATAATTTGTATTTTCTCAGCAAGCCTTCCCTTTTAGAGAATTAATATGTCTGGCCATTTAAAGAAGGACTCTTTGTACATCTGCTTCTTTAATAATTTATGCCCCACCTCAAGGCAGCTGATAACAGGAAAGCAAACTGCAGGCAGTCCTTGACTTACGACTACAATTGAGCCCAAAATTCATGCTGTTAACTGAAACAGTTACAATCTTTTTGCCGCAATTGTTAAAGGAATTGCCGCAGTTGTTAAGTTAGCAGTATGGTGGTGAAGTGAATCTGTCTTCCCCTATGGACTTTGCTTGTCAGAAGGTTGCAGAATGGGATCAAATGACTCCAGGACGCTGCATCCGTCAGTTGCCAAGCATTTGAATTTTGATCATGTGACCATGGGGATGTTGCAACAGTCGTAAGTGTGAAAAATGGTCATAAGTCACTTCTTTTCAGTTCCGTTGTAACTTCAGTCTCTAAATGAACCATTGTAAGTCGAGGACTACCTGTATAAAATGTGAGCACACAATAGTAAATTCAGTAGAATCTACATTAAAATTAAAAGAATTCAGATTGAACAGCAGAATAAGAGAAAAACAGAATTGGAAAGGACCTCGGAGGTTTTCTAGTCCAGCGGCCCCCAAGCTTTTGGGCCCCAGGGACCAGTTCCATGGAGAAAGTTTTTTCCATGGACCGGAGGGGGCCTGGTTTCATGTGCTGCCTGTATCCTGCAGATGGGGCTTTGCTTGTTTGCATGGCCCGGTTGCTGGCATGCTGCGGACCGGTGCCGGTCCATGGACCGGGGGTTGAGGACCCCTGTTCTGGTCCAACCCCCTGCTCAAAGCAGTGAGAAAAACCTGGAGAAAAAGGCTGTTTTTATTGTTTTCCTACACTATGCGAAACTCTGGACCAAGCACACCTCTCTATGGAAATCGTTCCACAGTCTGGGAGTCTAACCAGAGACGTCTTCTCCATTTTTCAGTGAAGTGAGTTTTAGGTAGCAGGGGACTCTTCCAGTTCATTCTCTTGCTGATCAGATAACTGGGTAGGTTCACTGTGGGAGAGGTGATCTCCTTGGCCTTAAAGAGTTTTTGTGACACTCAAGGTCATCACCAAAGTTTAAAAGTACAGGTAGCCCACTTGCTGACAGTGCAAGTCTTGGTGCCGGGTGCTGCCTTTTATTCATGTTGTAAGGTCCCGCCTCAGCTAATCCCACAAGAAAGCTTAACTCTCTCGAAGCAAGCATTATTTCAAAAGTGATTGCAAAGAAGACAGGCGGAATCTGAAGTTCCTGCGCGAAAACATTAGGCCAGTGATGGCGAACCTTTTAGAGACCGAGTGCCCAAACTGCAACCCAAAACCCACTTACGCATCGTCGAGTGCTGGGTGGGCGTGGCCCATTGGGTGGGCGTGGCTGTGGTGGTAACGGCAGACTGGGTGGGACTAAAAATTTCAATAAATCAATTCCAATTTTGCAAGATTTTTTTTTTCCCGTGAGAAGTTGAAATTGACTGATTGAACCTTTTTTTTTTTTTGCACACGGCGGAGGCCTAAAGCGAAAAGGTTTTATAAAACACAGCTGAAGGCCTAGGACTGGGGTGACGGCCCGCGTGCCCACAGAGAGGGCTCTGAGTGCCGCCTCTGGCACCCGTGCCATAGGTTCGCCACCACTGCATTAGGCTAATTCCCCATTGCTCAAACCCCTCCCCAATGTCCCGGTCCAGGAGGAGCCAGTCTGGGTGGTGTGAAGTTGTTGTGAGAACTCCCAGCCGAAATGGTGATAACAAGTTGACCTCTGGCACCAGGACCTTGGTAGCAGGCAGGATTTTCCGGAGAGGAGTCAAACCAAATTCCCCGCTCCCTGATTCCCAAGCAAATACATCAAAGCAGAAGTGGAAACAAAGATAGAAACAATCTTAAATTCCCCAGGAGTGCTCCCCCCCCCCAAGCCCCCGAGAATGGCAGTGTTCCGATAGGACCTGACACATGTATTTTTCGTATGTGGATGGCTGCCTGTCTCACAAAACGTGGCTTTGGGTAGCAAGCTATAAAATAACAGTATTAACAGCATTCCATAATTAAAAATCAATATTATTTAATCAAGTGGCTCGTGTGATTGTTACCACGGGGGGGGGGGAGTGTAATTGCTTTTTGTTTTAGGGTTTTATCCTTGTAAGCTGCCCAGAGTCTCCAAAAGTGAGTTGGGCAGCCATATAGGTTTTCTTATATAATAAAAGGTAGGAGCGTTAGATGTTAATGTAACCACCTTATTAAATCGCCATTTCCCTGCGACCCCCCCAAGCCTGTTGACACAGCCCTGGAATGAATTGAGGATGGGGCCTCTCAAGGATGATGTTCCACAGGGTGGGGACCACAGCAGAAAAGGCTCTTCTCTTGGGTCTGCCAGGTGTAACTCTTGGGATGCACAACATCGCTCTTCTTCCCAACATAAAGGGACAGGCATACCTGAACAGGAAGTCCCTCCAAAGTGTTGTGCTAATTGCAAGTTCTGGGCTCTCTTCAGGGATAGAACTTGAAATCCTTTTAGATTCATGCTTTTTCTTCCCCCCCCCCCCCCCCCCCCGGAGATGAAAAGATTAAATTCAATAATGTACAACATCGTCCTATTTATACTGCAAAGGAAGTCCCATTTGCCACTGTGAAGCTTGTTTCTTGTTAAGATGCTTTGAATTACACAATGCACCAAGTTGAGAGGTCCTTGGTGCTCTCTGAACTTGGTTGTTTCCTTACAAATGTTTCATGACATCATCAGTGCTATAGTATATGAATATCAGTGCTGTAGCACTGACGACGCTACCTAGTTTGGTAGTGAAATGTCTGCAAAAAAAACAACCAAGCTCAGAAAGCACCAAGGACCTCACAGTTCTTTTCCTCCTCTCCACAAACCCCCTCTCCCTTCTAGCACTGATGATGTTACCTAGTTGGGTCATGAAACGTCTGCAAGAAAACTACCAGGCTCAGTTCAACTCTGAGCTACAAATATTGTCCTCTATCAATACACCAATTTGTTTGATGCATCTACTTTAAAAAGTCTGATGGGTTTTTTTTTTTTGGGGGGGGGGGGGAATAAGAAAACCCAGTAGGAGAAAGTGTTTTTTTCTTTCGAGCTGTAAAAATAAAAGATTCCTTGCTTCTCGTCCCACCTTGTTCTGTCTCGTAGCCTGCCCTCCGTGATGGCAAAAAACCTCTCTGTACCCTTGGCGTTTGCTTGCCTCTTGCACCTGGCTAATGAAAAGGTGAGTACAATGCCCCCAGTAATTCAAATACAGGTGGGGGCTCGCCTTACGACCACAGTTGAGACCAAAATTTATGTCGCTAAGTGAAACATTTGTTAAGTGAGTTTTGCTCCATTTTGTGACCTTTCTTGTCACAGTTGTTAAGTAAATCATTGCAGTTGTTAAATTTAGTAACGTGGTCGTTAAGCGAGTCTGGTTTCCCCCATTGTCTTTGCTTGTCAGAAGGTGGCAAAAGGGAT